>LR989990.1:11264658-12529317 GCA_905147175.2 Nymphalis urticae
TCATATTTATGAATTAAAGCTATCAAAAAATATTTGCAACTGTGCCAAATTAGATAGTTAAGATTTCACAAATGAAAGCAAAAAATAAAAAAATAGTTTCCGGGGTTTCAAGTTAACAATTTTCATCAAGTAAATGTTGAGACAAACTATTCCGTTATGACTGACGTCATAAACATGCCAAAAACGCCATGTAATGACTTGAATAAAAACTAATCTAGCTCAATATTAAATCTTTATCTCTGTAATTAACTTTTAAATGAACTCTATGGGTGGCTTTGAGAATAAAGAAGGCTTTTAATAGCTATGCAACGGGACAATCGGTGATTGCAAACAAATTCAGCGTCGTTACTATACGTTATATTATATTCCTATCTCATTCAAATAGTGTTGACTTTTTGTGCTGGTGTTATAAAATGTAATTATAAAAAAAAGATCCTTATTAACTTTTTCAGTTTATAAAATAGTATGAACTATGAAAGATTTTTTTAACATTGATTTACAAGAGTAAAATTTAATTTGGAAAAAAACCTTTTCTTCTCTTGACTTGTTTTGTTGGAAAAAAGTAGCAATTCATTGTATTCTACAGAAATATATTTTTTTAAAAAAACGTACCGAGTTCAATAAAAAGTTATTAAAAATTTTCAGCTCAATGGGGCCTTTTCTTGGGCCATTACATGATATTATACCACAATTATCAAAAAAAAACTTTTTTAAGCAAAACTACGTTTCTCGATAATGTTGAACAAATAAAAACATTTAGTACACCAAACGGGCACACAAAACTATTGCTAAATCGGTTGAGTGGAAGTTTAAATATCAGATTATCCATACATATCTGGTGACGTTAATAATTTTTTTTTAAATAAGTTGATCTTAAGTTAATTCGAATAATTAATTAATATATGAAAAGAGATAACGATTGTTATGTCAGCTATACCATTTATACCATTTTGAACAAAACTGGAAAAAGTCTTTTCCTTTTATCATTTCCTATAAGATCTCTAACTTATAAACTGTTACATATTTATTTGAATAGAAAACCAATATATTGTAAGTCGGACCGTAAAATTAACGTATTATATAAGATGATTGCTACTGCATATAATAGTTCGTTCTTGTCCACTCGTTCTTTACACTTAACGAATTAAATAACTCACTAACAAAATTATATTACGTTCATAAATGCGAAACAAACATTTGGAATTTATATCTTGCCAATTATTGCTTGTAATTCAGTACAAATGAATTGTTAACAACTCTATGGATTGCTTAAACTATTTAATAATGCATAACCAATTGACGTTTTGGTTTCCAAAAATGGTTTTGGCTTTAGTGGAATGTCCCATTAAGTCTCGATCCGAATGTTTATGGTATTTGATATAATGTGTGTTTATTGCTAGATGTGGCAACAAATATCGTTTATAAATTTAAAAAAAAACTATATTATCTAAGTGGCATTTTATTTTTAAATGAAATGCGATTAATGCTTTGACGATTTACATAGATATGTATACGACGCTTGGTCTACTAATGAGCATTGTGTATAAAATCTTCGATAATATTCAAATGAAATTAAAAAGGTTAGCCATGTGCACGTCATGTTTGCATTGAAATCTTTATGACTGTTAGAAGGGAGGAGTTCGTTGTTCGCATAGACTTTGCAACTGCTTATAAATCGTCTATCGAGTAATATATTAAATTTATATACTGCCAATTACAATGATCATATATTTGTATTTTTGACATATTAATTTGCATTATTATTCTTTTATAAGTGTATGCTTTGCATATTTTTTATATATTTATGCATCGATTGACCAAGCGGAACTTGATTCTTGTCATAAAAAATATCTAACGGCGGTAGCCTGAGTAAACATTTTCATGACCAAACGATATTGATAGTATAAAGGAATGCTTTGTTGTTGTTGTTTGTGTATTTAATTCTGTAATTAACTAATCCCATTGCCATGTAAATTTTACGTTATTTTACATAATGGTGTTTTAATGTAGAGTGTATGTACTTTGTTTTTTGAGATATTGTTTATTATGTGAATGTTGTCTGAGAGGAAATGGGGAGAAAACTGTCGTGTTTACGGTGGAATTGTTAGTACATTTAGACATCACGTTTAAGTGAATAATAACATATATTTGAAATGCTACGATTCGCTATTTACTTCGATTGCAACATTATTCTATCCAAGTTGGGCACATAACAATTGAATGTCCACCAATACCAGCGTTCAAACTCGAATTGTGTGAACGTTTCACACGTCTCAGAACTACGCATAGCAATTTACAAAAGGTATTATAATGGCCCAGAATGTGCCGAGATAATTTTCCAGCTATTTTGAACACCTACACGGCTTTGTGCGTCTCTTGTAGGGTACACAATAATGCTCGAACAATCCTGGCCGAAAGGTAAACACGCCGGATTCAAAGGATTCCTTAAGCGTAAATTGGATACGTTTCGAGTACCTTATGTGGTCGCTATAAAGGTCATATTTGCATAATTTGCGTCATCGGATAGTTTTGTAGTGTCAGATATTCTAAATGGACAGAGTGTTCAGTCGGACTATTATTCTTGGGGAAATTGTATGAGATTGCTTGTCTCGTGCGCTGCAAAGATTATTATTCGCAAAATGCAATATTAGATATTAAATATATTATGTTCATGATGAATTGCTCGATAAATTATCTGTGCTATAAAAAATAAAAGCATTTAACGGGTTAATTTAAACTCGATGTTGAAGTAACTGTTTAGTTAGAAATTCTGCAATGATTCTTATATGTAAATATGCCGTTACGGTTTGTGGTATTTTAAATTTTACATGAAAAAAAACACCAATATAAACACTACACAGAAAGATCTAAAGAATATGTTTATTATATAATTTATAGTAAATAACATAATAATATAGTTTTACAGAACTTTTAACAATGATATGGTTGAAACTTTTGAGAGATATCAATGTTTATCTTACAGTACTTTTGGAACTATACCTAAGACTCGTTTATCTAATGCTACATAATATCCAATATTAATTCATCAGAATTCTGGGTTCTAAAGTTATAAAGAATATTAATCAAAAATATATTCGTATAGGATACGTGAGGTCATAGCCGCGGGTAAGAAAATTTGTATAATTTAACCACGTAATAATAGCATTAAATATAACTCAATCACTACCCGCTGTGATTGCAATAAAATAAACGTATAAAACTCATATCTGTATTTGTATTGATCTATTTGATTAGGTTAAATTTTCATGGTCAAAGACTAGTAAATGAATTTCACTAAATTCTTTCTCTTAATTCTCTATAAATCTCTACACAGAAGTATTCCTATCACTTACCATTACATTTGTGCATTCTTATGTTTCAGTTTCAAGGTTAGGTTATTGAGGTTTATACTTCTTAAAGTACCAGTGTCTATGAGCGAAGGAGACCACTTACCATCAGGTAGCCAGTTTGCTCTGTCTGCCTTTCAAAATGAAAAAAAAATTTATAATCAATTAAGTAAGTCAGTACATAACATTTTATATACAAACTATATAGTTGAAGTTTATATAACTACATTACTAGTAGTTGATCGTTAGAATGCTTCAGAACCACTAACAAATAGTAAAAGATCTTTTATAACATATATCATTGTACATTATCGCGGCCATTTGTAATTGTCATAAATTCCAATTCTGCACTTGCTCTTATTAGCATTGTATTGCGTGAAACTGAATGCACGGGTATAGCGTGATTTGGGACGCCTTAAGCGTAATACCACTTTGATTTTACGCTTCCAAACATAATACAATCTCAGTTTTGAACCTTATTTCGTTTCTTATAAGACTGATATTTCATTTCCGATGGTAAAATTATATTGGTCTGATAAAAGTACCCTGTCATGTTATAGTGGATAAAGAGTTAGATGGTCGGCTTCAGTTATTGGCGGGTTACCTAATTATAAATGTACGCTAAATGCAATATGTTGCAATTTAATAATTTACATACAATTTTGAAAGCATGTAATTTTGTTATAGAAGATTTAATATGATACGAAGGGACTATTACCTTTATGTCATATTTAATCTTCTAAAACATTCCTAGGATAGCCTAAAATGTAGATTTGATTTCTCTTCGTGATAAAGAGTTATAATGACGAATTTATTTATGCCATCATTGCATTCCAGAAAAGTAGATGCTATTTTCAATCCGTTGACTCGATTTCGTAAGATTCAATTAAAGATTCCTCAACCATCTGCGTGGTGGCAGGAACCCAAACCTGTTGGCGTTAGGTCGGTTATTGAAATAATGCCGCTTTTACAATTAATTACGCTCAAAACAAATGGAAAAAGTAATGACTTAAAACTTTTTATGCTGCTGACAATACAGTGTGGTTAGTATACTTAGTATTGTAATTTGCTAAAAATGACCGTCAAAGTTTCTTTTAGTTTGCGGCAATTTACAAAACATTATAAGATCTCTGAAACTATGGAAATTAAAGGGAAGATAATTCCAAAACAATAAAAAAAAAAGCAGTAATAAGAAATAAAACTGATTTATAATACAGAAAAATGGTTTAAGCTACGTCAAAATCGCATAGATATATTGAGTAAATAATTCAGCGACATTATCTATCGGACATACTATTTATATAATGCTTTATATATAATATATAATACTTAAGGTTTAATTTGAATGGATACCTTTTTGATTATTTTACTTAACGATATTTTTTTTTGCATTAAAACAACATGATATCGGATAGTATATTATATATACATATATATTAAAACGTTGCCTATTTAATCTATGTATTAGATACTTACAGTAACTTTATATGGTTCAAATTATCGGTGTACCCATTCATTAGTTAATCTATCCTAAATAATTTGTGGGTATCGCTATGTTCCGGATTTATGGGTAAGATAAAGTGAAATCAGGTACAAGGGTCTTTTAACATCGTCAGTGACAGCGTAAGTAGCGGTTTCTACTTCTTAAATTGTATCTATGGGCAAAAGGTAACACGTAACATCATGTGACCCATTTGTTCATCTGTAATCTATGAATGTAGACAGAAGTAGTGCATGAAATATTTCGTGGTATATTTATAATAGATGGTGTTGCGTGTGCAGTACGAGAAAGGCAATGATTTGTGCACAGTAACGCCTGCATCTATCATGTATCTTGTGATTTATTTATAAGATTTATGAATGTCAATTCATGTAATTAATTATCTATTAAATTTAATTTAGATGTATTTGAAATAAATACTTATTATGTTTGATAGCAGTTTAATTATAAATTTCACGCTAAACTTAACGATAATATGACAGAAATAGATTCCCCGATTATCTCATACCTATCTACTACATCATCGTTAGGACAAAAAGAAAATAATTGATTGTTCGTAATGACACTGTCACACCCCTTTTATAAGAGGATAATGAGGTCGAATATTTGCCTGTTCACCCTTAATCGTTTTTTTAAATAATAAAAACTTACACAGCAAAATGTGTGACTTTCGTGCAAAAAAATGTACATGGTATTTTAAAAACTTAACAGTTGTAAATAGTTAAACATGAACAAAATAGTTTTTATATTTTCCTGTGTGACTGTTTTTGGCTTGAGCCGGAGCTATTATTATCCTTAAAGTATTATACTTAAGTCTTATAATTGTTTGTGATAATTAACTTGTGGTATGCTTCGAGTCAACGGCAATTGTTATTCCGTGAAATCTTTTTAGTGTTAAAATGACTTCGACATTTTATAGATAATTGAAGTAATGAGTGTAATTTCTTACGCAATGCATTTTTTGAATCTTCCGGCTGTAGTGGTTAGTACTTCATCGCTTTTTTATTCAGTAATCGTTTGAAAATACCAAATGAGAGAACTAATTAACCGGCCATTTTTGTATATTCGCTCGAAATGTGTGTTTTTATAATATACTTTATAGAGTTGTTTAATTAGTAAAAGCTTTTTTTTTATTTTTATATTTTGCATTAAGTTTTCAGTTTCTTAGTACTAGGTATTTATAAAGGTTTTTATCTTTTACAACTTCAGAAATGTAGGTCCTTAATTAATGTTTTTGTGTGACCGTATTTGGCTTATCCGAAGTAATAATAAAATCGTTGAATGGTTGTTGCCTGAAAAATCGTTACAGGTGCTAAAACTTAATAGATTCTAAAACACTGTTTGTCATCTTGTCGTTTATTTTGCTTGAAATCCAAATAGCTTATTTGAAAATAAAATTACATTTTTTCAAAAAAAAAAATTACGTTTAAATTCATCAAATTTAAAATCATTGCTCACTCGGTTTGGCTTTCTAAACAACGTTATTCAACTGTGTACATCGTGAGTTAATCTTTTTTGTGTTGATCTTTAAAAAAATACTCGTTATACTTCGCACATCACGTGATCTAATTAAGCAACATATCAATTTACAATGAAAATTAGATTAATAGCAGCGCACTCCACATGTGTTACCTGAATGTGCCTACAAAAACTATACTATGTATTTAATACAAGATACAAATCATATTCTCAATAATTTCTCCGCAAGCGCGGGCTTGCTTGATATTATGCACTAGAAATTTAATAATGGCGTCGACATTCCAGCCAGAATACGATTGTTGTGACGTGCGTGAAGTTCTAACTAATTTCATACAGATTACTGTGATTGGCTGCGAGCGGTGGGAGGGGTAGGAGTGATGTGTAAGCACCAACCGACGTGCATCAAACATCGAAATTTCCACTAAATAAGCAACCTTGTAGCTCTAGTAATAAGGGTCAATTTTTTGTAAGGCAACTACAATGTCTGGTTGTATCGATGAGCGCAAATAGTGGTGGCGTGCTTTTTGCACTAACTAGTAGAAATCTCGGTTGCGTGAACGTGCAGTGTCGATTCCGAACCCGTACGCACGCTATAATGTGATCTATAGATTTCAGATAATTACAAGTCATGCCTCTGGATAGAGCCTAATTAGCTAGTATAAAAAGCAAATAATATATCTTATACTGATACTTCGATGTGCAGCATAAAACCTTTTTTTTACGTTTGAAAGGGTGAATTCTTTACCAACGCTTTTAAATAATTACATTTTATTTAAAGTTTGTTAATGTGAGAATAGGTGTATGTTTTCTTTGAATCTATTAAAATAGCATTTGTGTGGTCACATAGTTATTTGTTTTCTTGTAGTGTGACCTTTTTAAAGATAGTATGATGACCAATTATACAACTTGATGAGCATTCAACATTTGTTACAGCAACCATTGAAATAATCTATATTCCATACTATTATAAAAAACGTAAACGTCTGCTTATGATATTTATTATTTTGACATGTCTTGGAAATTGGAAGGCAAAAATATAACACCTTAACTCAATAGTGTTTTGGGCGTTTCGTGATCCGGAATTGCTCGCGTCAGATACAATTTTTTATGTCAAGTAAACAGTAGACCTAAGGAGAGTTAATAATATTATATTTTCTCCTTTTTACATCCATTAATCTAATCACATCCCAATCCGTCCACAGGGTGAATTAAAGCGCATTGCGGACAGTAAATTTCCATCGCAAGAGACGCGCGTATAAATCGCGTATTGCTAACGAGAGCCGCGTCACCGTGACCGCGCTAACAGCCGTGAATACCATAATTTCATCAGACGGCTCGATACAACGGATACGGCTTTTATTCGCGTTGAGACGTCAAACGCGCTGGATCATTGCGATAGCGCTGTGATTGTTCTCAGAATAATAAACATTTCAAAGCGAGCAAGGCTAATCTACATTATATTAAATACTAGTAATCGTCTGCGACGTCTGCTGTGAGGTTTAGTTTAATAGATATTACATAGCAAAAATATGTCTCAAGAATATAGCGCTTCGTATTCTGTTTTATAGTGATACACAATTATGGGTTACTGCTTGCTTTCATGCTTGCTACTACTTCATGCACTTGAAGATGAAGCGAAGAAGATAATTTATTTCATTTCTTGTTCACATGTTTGACATTGTAAATTAATGTAAACCCTGACTTCTAAGCTAGGTGACCTGTACATATAAGTCACATTAATATGACAAAATAAATAGGCGGATGGGAAAATGGACCAACTATTGTTAATAGGTCACCATAGACAATGGCGCTGTAACAAATATTATAAATTCCTTACATCGTCAATGCGCCATCAAACTGGGATCTAAAATGTTATGTCCTTTGTCCTTGTAGTTTCACAGACTCACTCACCCTACAAATCGAGTACAATTAAGTATTGCTGTTGAGCGGTAGAAAGTAAAATGAATGGTGCCTTGAATAAAGTTTAATTCTATTGTGATTTTTTTTCATCATCATTTCATTTTAACAAATATACATGTTTAAAAAAGACATAGTGCGATGTACCAAGAGTTGAAATGACTTATTTTATAATAATTTTGCGATAGCTATGAAATTTTAAGTTTTTAAATTAATCTAGAATTGTGCAATGACTGTTTGGTTGTAACTAATTCAATTTATTTTGTTTTATAAAATTTGACTTGTGACGAAATATTGTATTTATCATGCGGTGTTCGAAGTTGAATCATCTTATATATGTATATTATAGTTAAATAAAATTAATGTATATTATGTAAAATGTCACAAAAGGAGTTCTTTTCTGTTTCCTTAAAATAATATTTGGGATATAATATAAGATGCTTATTGTCTAGTATTATTATCTCTCGAATGACGCATACGAAGTTCTAAAAACTAACAATTGGGTAATACTATATAATTTTCTTTAATGTGCTTAGATGAAAAAAAATATCACCGTGTAAGTTATTAATTCAAACAACAACGATCTAACATGATGGAAAAAAATACAATTTTCAATTTTAAAAATTTACATAAATAATATTATTTTTACACGACTTTAGTTTTTGGCTGTTACTTTGCACGCAAATTTGCCCGCTTATGATGTCAGGTTTTACGTGGCTTCTATATTATGTTAATAATCTATCTCTATTTCATTTATATTCGTTCAGCCGTTTTTGCATGACGCAGTAACAAAAAACCAAACACAAACTTTCACATTTATTATATTGGTAGCATTTATTAATAATATTGTCTACAATAAGCTGGCGTCAGGGTCAACTATACGTATAATACGCAAAACAATATTGAAATGCACTACCATATAAGTGTCAAAAGTTAGCGTGTAACGGTAGGGCCGACATATAGGCTGCCTATAGGGGCCCTTTAAAAATACCAGATAAAAGAAAGTGCCAAACAGTCTAAATGGTATTTCAAATATGCATCTAGAAATGACTTAAAAAGAAGGTATTCTTATAGTTTGGTATTGTAATAGTTGCGACATTTTATATATTATATCAAAATTATGCGCTGTGAGATTGGCAACATTGTTTAAATTAGTTTTTATTCATATATTTCAAGTAAGTTATTTAACTTGGTGGTACTTGGTGGCTTTGTGCAAGTTCTTCTTATTTACCATATCACGTATTTTACTGCCTAACTGGTACTGTTGTGTTCAGGTTTGAAGAATGAGGGTAACATCTTAATTGCCAAGGTTGTTTGGGGCATTGACCATGTAAGAAATGATTAATATTTATTACAGGACAATGTCTATGGGCAGTGGTGACCATTTAACATCAGGTGGCCATTTGCCCGTTTATTTTAAATAAAAAATACTTTATCTGTAACTATGTTGGGGTTATATCGAGTAACTGAATTTTATTGACAAGTTACATCCAACCTGAGCCGAGTGGAAGAAAATGTGAATCTTGAAAATCGTAAAGAAATTGTGTAATTCTTCAATTAGTAGGTCTCGAACCCTCATTTTGAAATTTGTTTTTAATCACACCACCTTTTTATATTTATATTGTAAAAGTTTGCACGTAATGTTATGATAACACACTTTTACAGTTCCATTCAATGTTCTTATTAAAATACTTTTTGAGCAATTCAGCTCTAAAAAGACATTAAAATAAAATTTACGACGTTATGAAATGTAATTTTTTTTACATATTGAAAAACTTAACATCGCCGTAAATGCCTTATCAATATGGTTATGGACAACGTGAAACGCATATTAATTTTGTAACTTGTTAAAAACGTGGTAAGAGCAAACAGAATTTTGACTCATTACTGTATACTACCATCGTTTTTCGACCTTAGCAACGATTAAGACTAAGGTTTCTAAAATTTTTTTTAAGCATTTCGATAAAGTTTGTGACCCATTAAATCAATCCAATCTTCGTTTATTTATCGCAAACCATAATCATAACACGAAAACTCAAATCAATAGCTTCCTATGAAAAAATAAAGAACATCATTTGACAAATAGAAGTGACAAATTTCAAACGACAAACTGACCTGCTTTGTCTTAATCTTAATATATATAAATATTTTAATAACCTATAAAATACTAACTAAAAATTTGAAATTGCAAAATAAAAAAATTGAAAAACTGAAAATCTAGTTTCCTTAATATAGACTTAATTTCAAGCATAAGCTAGATAATATTCTAAACAAAATAATATTAGTCATTATCTCGTTATTAATTATATTTTTTTACTCAAGAGGTATGCATCAAGCTATGTTTTGGCGTTGAAAGATAATTGAAATATATACTAGAATGAAGTATTTTGAACATATAAATTCTTACTTTCTTTATTTAGCAATTGGTATTTTTTACTATCGTCATCACCTCTGCACTCATTAAAACCATATGTTTCATATTTACGTGACTTGAGTAAATTTCTGTCAGTGTCTTTTTATCAATTTATTTCACAGTTTAAATTAACTTTTTAAAAGATTAGTTTTACATTATCAATGAAACACACACCGATTACATATTGTCAATGTGAAAATGAGTTTCTTTGTCCTGCTTGTAAGCCGCGACGCGTCAGCTGCGCCTTGTAAAATATACAATTGGATAGTTAGAAACGACTACACGGATTAACGTTTTTTACATCGATAAAACATGAAGTACGAATCCCATGCAATTGTAGCCGCTGGCGAAGGTGATTAAAATTTATATTTATAATTAGTCATTGGCATTCAGTGTTAAGCAATTTTTTTACAAAGCTACGACATTTATTATATTCATTATTCAAAAACAAATTAATCCTATAGATAATTGTTTGTAAATCACAATGATTATTTCTTGCAACTATTGTGATCATAAATGATTAGCAACGGCTGTCATGAGTAATTTATAAAGATACTTAATTAAGTTTGTTTCGTTGTAGACATGCAAAACTCATTACTGCATAGGTTAATAATTGTTTTAGCCCATTGTATTTAGCGCCACATGATTGAAGTAGCTTTTTTATAATATGATTGTTAGCTTATACTTGGAAACGTATATACCTCGGTTCGATCCGTACTATATATGTATATATTAGTCGCCAGGTATAACAAATATTAAATCCCTGGAGACACGATATTTTGACGTTTGTTGAAGATTAATACAAAGCCAGTATATAAATCGTTCCATTAGTCTTGTGTAACTGTAGGTACTTTGCCAATGGCAATATTTATTATTCTATACAAGATAGTATTGATAAAAGCTCGGGTAAGCTGGAGTTAGCGTTCGTTAATTTTCATGCGGAATATATAAATGTTAATGATTAACGATGTAGTCCTGAAGCAGGCGGTCCTCATGACTGATTTCGGCCGTGGTGGCTATTCTAAACAGAGAATAGCCACCTTGCATGAGATATTATAGAATATGCATTGTGATAGATACTGAAGTCACCACAGCGTTAACCACTGTGTTTCTTGCCAGTTCTTCTCGATAGTTTACATTCCCAATCGGCGGTAGTTTTGCATAAAATTTTAGCTGACACATAAAATTTTTTTAAATGACAATTCAAAGTTTTTTAAGAATTGAAAATATATTTAAAATGTTAAAGGTATGATGAGAACAAAAAAATATTCTTTGATTACTTTGCCGTTGCCAAATAAAAAAAAACAATTGAACTTATTGAAGAGATGTGTCTGTAATCATGTCGGCTCTTTCCTCTCCTAGTCAGAATACCAAATTAGCTTAGAAATTCCAAATAAGTAGGACTTCCACTCATACCTAAAAAAATACATGCAATACGCAAAACATGAAATAAAAACTTCAATTTCAACAATTTAATTATGAACTGTATTTATTTAAGTCTCTTTTCATATTCACTTTTAGTGTACATACTTGACAAATAACTACATATATAATTATAGTGTAAATTTCAAGGCGTTGACTATTATTATCATTTTTGATTCAGTTTATAGAGAAGTGTATCGTTGCTCAACATTTGCACAACAGGTGTAGCCGCGCCCGCGACCAAAATCTAAAATCTCGTTATGATTTATGTATTCAGTGATCCCTTGTGTCATTACCGAACTAATAAATTAGCCGGTGTCCGCATTATATGACTTAAATGCTCCTTAAATGTTAATGATCACGGTAAAACTGGCTCGTAAATGATTTCTGTAGTTTTAGCTTCGGTTGTATTTGTGTTCTATTATTTGTTATTAATTTTGTATTGTTTAATTTATTATTATACTACTCTGTTTTTTTTTTATAGAACAAGAAGGCGGACGAGCATATGGGCCACCTAATGGTAAGTGGTCACTAAACGCCCTTGGACATTGGTACTGTAAGAAATGTTAACCATCGTTGATATCGCCAATGCGCCACCTTAGGAGCTAAGATTTTATGTCCCTTGTGCCTTTAATTACACTGGCTCACTCACCCTTCAAACCGGAACACAACAATACCAAGTACTGCTGTTTTGCGGTAGAATATCTGATGAGTGGGTGGTACCTACCCTGACGAGCTTGCACAAAGCTCTACCACCAGTAATCTGATACATTTAATTAATTATCATTTCAGCGTTTAAAATATAGTGTTTATAAAGCGACGGCATATTAAGAACATTCAGCAACGATTTTAACCTGACAGAAATAAAAAGAAGTTTTAATATCTGTATATATAAATAAATATCCTTATAAATAGAATAACAATAAAGGATATAAAGAAAGATAAACATCTATAATGTCGTCTTAAAATTATCATTTAGAGTGTTTCATATTGAAATTTTATTTTCTCATATATATTACAGTATGATAATTTCAATAATAAAATTATCTATTGAGCTATTAAAATACAAAATTTGCTGCTGCGAACAGCTGTGACATTAATACCACGGTAAACATTTTGACAGCGTTATTAAGGTAATATGATGATAATAAAATACATTATTATATTATGTTCTAGAATGTACTCAAGTAATCTTTAATACTTACATATGCTGTTATAACATTGAGTGTTAGAATGTTTAAGTTCAATAAACTGTAGTAATTTGCTTAAAGGATTTAATATTATCTAAATTGAATTTTCAATTTTTATGTAAGTTTTGAATTTGGAATGCAAAGGCATGTAGGCATAGAGATGAAAGGCAATAAAAATACTAACGAGTTTCTTGCCAGTTTGTTCGTCACGCTGTGAACCTTTCAGTAATGTAATAAAAAAAATACCCTTCAAGTTATTCGTTATTATGGAAGTATTTCTATTTCTCTTCTATTATCTTTTTATGTAATCGATATATTGACATTTGTAAATGATAACCTTGAATGTTATGCCTCTATCGCATATTTGATAAAGTTACCATTTTAATTTGTTTTAGGTGTAAATATAAAATAACCGTAAGTAAACAGTAATGCTGGTATCGCCAAGGCATCCCCTCCTATTAAGTAGAAGGCTTAGAGTTTATCTCCACACTGCTCCAATGTGTGTTGAGACACGTATCACGATGATTTTTTCATCGCCGAATACGAGATTAATTATTATTAACACAAATTAAGTACACGAAATCTCACTGATGCCCGGTTATGAATCCGCAATATACGGTTATGATGTTAGTACTCTAACCACTGAGCCATCTCGGTTCTTTCTACGTGTAAAAAGTATTAGTATGCGATTTGGCATCATCATTTCTATACAATTATCTTTTTTATATTACTTGTTACTATGCTACGTCGAATGAAATTACCTTTGAAGCCGATTCAATGATTTGTTCTCAAGATACGTGATAATAATGAAACGTTAACGAATATCCGTCAAATAACATATACACATACGCACACATTCACGTACATACGTTCATGAATGTGTGAGAATATGCATATATTTTAAAATAAATTGGAACTATTTTAATGTATCTACGTTCTAAGCTACCGATTTTTATTACTACTTGATTATTATTATTAAGTTGTTATTACTGTGCGGGATTGTTTAGGTATGCACCGCAAACCAGCAATACATTGCAGTCTTATTTTAGTTTAAATTGCGTATGTAGGCAGGTGATAATTCTGTATCACCACCAATGTACAAATGATATATGATTTTATCCTATCAGATTTATATATTTCAGTGTCTAACGCAGTTAACGGAAATCACTTAAAGGATCGTTAAAGAATTAAAGAATATCAATACATAAACATATAGGATATAAAAGGATAATCTTAGTAATTAACGTAATAATACAATATGATAATGATGACCTCCAGATCAAAGATGTATCAAATATTATAATGGACACATAGCGGGCACCCCTGGAGAGTTCCAATGACTTCACTTGCTATTGGAGGAACGGGATCGTTAACTGTCCACTACCAAACTCCGGGAAACTACTGAGATTTTCTTGATAGAAAAACTCAAACGGTTTTTAATAGCTTATCCCCGGATTTGAACCCAGGCGTTATAAGCAAGCCACTAAAGCGACGTCGTGACGTCGTCGTCTAGGCGAATGAAGTCGGTGCAAAAGACAAGTATATAAATATAGTATTGTTCTTACGTATAATGTTTAACCATCTTGAGTGTAAAGAATGTGCCGAGTAAGGCAAAGTGTATCACGATGAAACGTTTCCCAGATTATATATGTCTTATTCATGGAGTTACTCTTTTTCTTGTCACTTTAGTACTAGTATTTTCTCACGGATCTGTATGTACGCATCCAGTAAATCTTCGTAATATTTGAAGCTATAAAATATAATGAATGCCACGAGTATATACTTGATTTTAAATTTACCGGGTTATATGGGATTTTTACCCACTAAAACCACTACGATGGCTGTCCTCGGCACGGATCGGAGAGGGTGCGGGATCGTGTTGATCGGCCCCTCCCGTGCTGTGCTGTGCTATGCTATAACAAAAACCCAGGAAGCGTTTAAATTTAAAAACTTTGCAAACTAACGCTTGTGTGTTTTGAACAACAAGACATGATAAAAAACCCGCTAAGTTTCTTTCTACGGCTCTTGTCAGGTCAGGGTCAGAGTCAGAGTATTTATTTCTGAACCAACTAATATAATACCACAGGTTTTTTCTAATTTGAAAATCAACAAGTAAGTGTAATATTTCATATTGAATAAAGGATTTAATTTTGTATTGATTGAATAATTTCTTTAATTTTTTTTTAAATACGTAATAGAACATAATGAAAATTTACAACTTAATAAATAAAAAGTTATATATCTAACAACGCAGAGGCACATATTTTCATTAACAATAATAGTGGGTTCAATCAAGTAAATTTTAGTCGATCGTGCTGCTAATCCTACGGTGGTTCAAATCTCAACTGCTGGGCTAAAGGCCTCCTCTCCCTTTTTGAGGAGGAGGTTTGGAGCTTATTCCACCACGCTGCCCCAATGCGGGATGGTGGAATAAACACGGCAGAATTTCAGTAAAGTTAGACACATGCAGGTTTCCTCAAGATATTTTCCTTCACCGTAAATCACGAGATGAATTATTAAATGACTTAGATATATTATGTTATGTTATAGCGTTTCAGTGGACGTCACATATCAACGTCAGATTAAATCTCTAGATAAGCATAATCAGACATGTGCCCGCACAGCGCGAGTTTTACTTGACGCGATGGAGGCTGTAACAATGTAACACTTCACCTTTTTATAGCATATGACAAGGCACTCGTTTTTGTTTAAGGGATACATTTGATTACCTCTATTAATATTTTGTAGGCATAACCTGTAATTCTGTTTTGTTTTTTATATAATTTAAATGGTTTATTCAGAGTAACTCGCTAGCTAAACTAAATCGCGAATTGAATATGAAATGTTGTATGTAGGTAACGTTGTACAGCTTTAGAACTCGGAAGAATGTTGTGATGCGTCGATGAGATCAAGTTCAATTTATGCAGGACTAGTGGGAAACGACTTATTAATAAAAACGGGAATGACTTTTAAGGATGTAGTAGAAATATTCCTAGAAAATGAGAAATATTTTAGAAAAAGCAATTTTTTTCCAAGGGTGCATGTAATAAGCAAGAGCATTAGGGGCGAAGGTAACTGCGTCCCCCCCCGCACACCTCGCTAGTGTGTACACCTCGGCAGCGCGAGGCAAACCCGGCTTCCATCCTTCTCAGGACCACCTAAATCAGTTCCGGGCCTCAGGGCTGTGGGAGGGCCGAGAAGACACCAACGTCGTCTTCGCCGAGTGGGATCCTTTTCCCGTTCTACTTTTAGACCATGACAGTCTCGCAGAAGGAGATTACGGCCCTCCACACCGATTCCCTGCGGAGCATCACCGACAGGATTGCCCAGGGAGAGGTTCGGTCCTACCTCGCGAACAAGCTGCCTCTCCGGTGTCCCGGTCCGCATCACAGTTCTATTGATTTATACAAATGAATAAATAAATAGAGTAATAAAATAGAATAATAGTAAAATGATATTACTTTTAAGAAACACTAATTACTATCATTTTTCATAGACTGGCAACATTAAAGATTTTAAGTCGATTTTTGGCAATCGATAAAATTTATTTTCATTAAAATGTATTATGATAAAAATTAAAAAAAGTTCAAAATTACAAGATATGAAAAAACCTTGAGCTTCTTTCACAGTTTCTTCTCACACTCAAAATCAATCTTTTGTCAATTGCAGGCCATACTTTACATTTATTACATCTCCTTTACGTTTATTATATTAATTAGACAAACATTATCATCAAAACAAATAAACTAAAAAAAAACAATCAATCAATTTGCAAAATGATTCCTTTAATAATTACGAATTTTAATTAAAATATTTAACACAAAATTAGAGATATTTTATATTTGGATTAACGAATTTAACTGAATAACGAACTCGTGTAATTGTAGCGTTAACTAGTTTTAAAAACGATGATCTTATCTTAGTCCACGAAAATAATTATAATTAATAATTATAAAATATCTCGAAACGAAAACGAAAATATAAAAATAATATTATAAAAACAATATTTTTAACAAGTGTTTTTTTTTCTTAAGTTTTTAAAAACCTCTGTGTAAGAAAATCCTTGCTACGAGAGCAACAACAAGCTTACGAACAATCGTAAACTCGGTTGCACCAATTATTCAAGATCGGATACGTTAACAAATATTCGAATACATTAACACACAATATATATCCAGAGCTGGATGTTCTAACATGTCGCCAGCGACCACCATTACAATGGACCGGCGACACGGTCGTTCAAGAACACCGTTCGCCATGTCGAAATGCTATCTCATACAATCTTATCTATTCGCAATTGGAATACAATAGTTTATTATGTGTTTATAGCGATATTTACTGATAAATTTACTGAAAATTTCTTCCCCTGAGAATTCCTTTAAATGAATTTAAATTAAATATTTCTTCTTTTTATGAAAATAATAAAACACAACATTAGAAAAAATATATATCTTATGTAATAAAAAATAATAAAGCATAAGGAAAAAAGATGTCAAGCTACATTAATTTAATAAGACCGAGTATTGTATTGTATGTATTCAATTTGACTTGATCACAGATAATTAACTGTTTTTTATTACGCATTAACATGTTGATTTTTTTTTTCACAACTTTTTCCTTTACATCTTGCAACAGATTACATAAAAACTTATTTTATTTTAAAAACGTTAAATCAAAGTACTATATAATTATTAAATTAAAGATAAAAGATTATAGACATATAAAACCTGTAACAACTAAAGAGTAACGACGACGAATAAGACGAATAAAAATAAATGAGATTCCAATATAATTTCGAATGTTCTTTATTAATTAAATTAACGCTAACATTTTTAACATTTGGTGAAAGTGACCACACAACTGTTTATAATATAATTTATAATTTAATTTTGCTCTCGAAAATACCTTTTTAATTATATAAAGCTACTAATAACTATACATCCTGCCCATTAATTAACCCGGCTGCGTACAACCGTATTCTTATTATTATGTCGTTTGCAATACATGTCTTAATTATAGGCGATTTTTTTTAATAAGCGTAGTGACGTACGCATTTTCACATAGTCTAAAGTACATGGCGTGACCTTTTATAATTATTAATACAATACATTGTACTAGTAATTTTGTACACTTGTATAGATTATTATCTCCATGCTAAATGTATTTTAATTCTTTATAAATTTAAACGAGTATATTTATAGTTAGAAGTCTATTCTGAATTCTATTGAAATTATGACCTAATCTAGTTATTTAAGAAATATCGAATATAGCAGCAATTTTCAATTAAAGTGTATTAATAGCTCTTGAGTGGTAGTAACTTAGGTCTTTAATTGGCGATACATAGCCAATATGATAAGCAATACTAAGAGTAGGCTTACATCAGGTCGAACAGAAAGTTTTGTCACTGGCCGGCTGTAAGTGTCATGCCTGCACTTTTAGTGATGGCAGGCGTCACACACGAGGTATTTATGCTGGGTTATTTATATTATTTAAATAAATAGTAATAAAAAGAATATTTTCTTTCATGAGGCAAACAAATAGGCCCATTTGGTTACCGAACCGAAGTACTGAAATACCGAAATACGGAAGTACTACATTAAAGAATTATAAAATGCCTCGAATAAAGTTTGACCAGCTCGTGCTATCTAAACTATAACTTGTATAAACTAACCTAATTCACTTGAATTCTAAGCAGCTTACTGGGTTAGTCTAGTGACTACCTAAAGCTGATAACGATAAAAACCCGTAGGACCCGAAATTAAACATACCTTTGATCCCGCTAATAATATAATCGTTGGTCAAGCGCTTTCTGGTCGTGTTCATCTCCGTTACATATTACTATTCACACTCATTGAGAAAAAAGAGGATGCACCGTGTTTGTGCACACATTTGCTCACTAAATTATTTCCTTTGAGTTTGAGTAACGAATTTTTGTTCGTTTATTAAAATGATAACAATGAAAAAATATAGTTAATGTAATATTTGTCTTATGTTGGATAATAATTAAAATTTTCGTATTTATAAAGAAATCAATGAAAATTATCGGCAAAAATAACGTTTGCGTAATTAAACGAAACCCGTGATGTATAAATACAATCAGGGTATTTACATTTGATTTATGATAAGATTTGTCACTAATAAAATGAGATAAATTACAAACCATGAGAACTTTACATCATATCAACTATAAAATAACTTCATTTAAATTAAACGCGTAAATAAAGTAGTTAATCATTTAGTAATAAATCAAAAGAATAGATTAGCTATCAAATAACAAATATGTCTTAACAAGATTAACTTTTATTGCAGCAAATATCTCAAATGCGAATTCTCCAAGGAGTAAAGTTTATCAGTCACTATCCACGACCTCACATTCCACTGGCACCAATATCGAATTTATTGATTTTGTCAGCTATTAAATTTCTTAATAAAGCTTGTATAGGTGAGGGGTCATGGAACGCGTCATGAACGTGTGTCGTGGGCTCAGGCGCACCTGACACTTGTGTCGTGGTCAGTTTAATTAGTTAAATATATTTTAAGACTAGTATTTTCACATAGCTTCAGCTTAGGAGAATAAAATTTTCATATAATTAGGAATCCATGTGAGTAAAATGGTAAGTGATACTGGCGCTGTAAGAAGGCTAATGCTCTTCCTAAGAGGACTATTTAAATTGACAATGCGCCGCCGACCATGGGATGTTATATGTAATATCATTAACTCAATCACCTTTCAAATTCAAACATGGTAGAATAATTAATAATTTGGTAGTATCGGGTGCTACCCATCCGAATGCATAAATGCCTCTTATACTGTTTTAGTTTCACACCGTTCTCGACTAGATTTTTAACTTGATTTTTGACTTAACTTGACTGAAGACTGATGACTTAATTAATGGGACGTGTTTGCACCATTCCATAGTTAAGAACCAGAAAATAATTACGTGCAGATATATAGTTCAAATATTTAGAAATCTGAATTTTTAAGTGGATAAAATATTTAATTATTGTATATTAGGAAGTTTCTTAGATTAGATGAGAAGAGATTCGTCGGTTGGAGCGTTTCGGGCTTAAATATTCGATGAACTTAACAAAACCTATTAGTCTCCGCACAGCTTATTTAATATCCTTATTAAGATCATCTAAGATAGTAATTAAAACAATTACATAATAAATTATATTAGATAATAAGTACATACATGCAATGCTTGTACTAGAACTGTCAAAGATTTTTTAAATTAATAATAATCATTGAAGTTCCAGCCATGTTTGTTATCTTAAAACTAAAAGGTGTATTTTATAACACTTCCACATAAAAAGCTAGTAACTAATATCTCTGCATCGCACTAGTGTTTTGATCTCACTAATAAGTGTTGCTATTAGCAACGAGATAAGAATGCGCTAACGAGCCTCGATATTCATAAACATGTTGCCAGTCGTGACTGACATAGCCGCAGAGCAGGATAGGTTGGAATTGATATTGAGGGCGGGCTTATGATATGCAACTTTTAAAATAATATATAAGTTCAAATTGTATTTTATTGTATAATTGGTAATTGATAACTTAAAGCGCTCGCTGTTCAGTACCGTGACAGAAGTAAAAGGGAATCATTTTTAATTTAGAAACGTTTCACTTGAATTTTTATAAACGTTTATAGAAACGTTGATTTAAAATTACACGTTGAAAGAAAATTATGTCGCAGTGAGTAAATATGAATTTGTGATTATAATTCATCTCGTGCTTTACGGTGAAGGAAAACATCGTGAGGAAACCTGCATGTGTCTAGTTTCACTGAAATTCTGCCACATGTGTATTCCACCAAACCGCATTGGAGCACCATGGTGGAATAAGCTCCAAACCTTCTCCTCAAAAGGGAGAAGAGGCCTTTAGCCCAGCAGTGGGACATTCATAGGCTGTTACGGTTACGGAGTAAATGATAAGCCCTTTGAATAAAAATCGATTTTAAGTTAGTGGATTTGGTAATTACACACTACCTCTGACTTTTGAAATACTATAACAATTATAATTCTATTGACTATTTCGTATTGTAAAGGTACCTTAAGGATTGCTTACTTAACAATACACGGCTTTCTTTTAAACATAACTTTTAAATCGATATATGTATCATATATCGATCATCAATAATGTACATTATTGATCGAAGTACATTATTGATCTACTTACTAAATGATAAATAATAATCGGATACTCGACAGAAAATAATTTCGGACAAGAATATTTTTTCGTTTAGAAGCGTGATTATGCGTTGTTCTGCTTTTACTTAACTATTTAACATATTTAAATTTATCCTCCTGCTAAAACCAAGTCACTTTAGCTAGTTATACAAAGTAGATATCACTTCTGTTTTACTTTTAAATCACGGAACGATAAAGATTTAAAGCAGCCTGCACACAAAACGTATCATCCTGTCACATCTGCACGCGTAACTTTATCTCGATCCGTGATGAAGAAACGACGTCATGACTCTTTCTCTTGGTGAGTTACTGAGCTTAGTTGAAACTTTATAAGTAAACCAGTGTTCGCCCGCATGTTAACACCAGCACGTGCGCTGTCTCACTGTCGATTCTTGCGTTGTAGATTTGCCAGTTGTCATAAAAGATATAGAATTTTTATTCTGTTTTTCTTTATTTTATTACCTTTTGTGTATGTGTGTGTATGTGTGTGTTGTGTAGGATTATGAACAACATAAATATCATTCTTATTAGTCGTACAGAAACAATTCAATCACATTTTTTCTTCGACGTTATATAATCATCGCTTTTAATATTCATTTAAAACTTGTCAACATCAAAAAGATTTATATGTCTGATTGAATAAGAAATTAATATTTTCTTAATAATACATAAATAGGGACGGAAGTTACGTTATACGTAAATTGAATATTCAAAATACCGGCTTTCACAACATCAATTTCAATTTGTAGTGATCGCGGAAAATGTCAATCAAATTTTAAATAATTCATATCGGTTTTGCATTAATAAATTAGTATATCTTGTAAATTAATGAGTTTGATAATTAGGCAATTTACAGAAGTTTAAATTAAATAAAAATCTCAGATGTGTTCGTGTCGATCTCTTCTGTGTTCCAAATAGATTGTCTTTATCTGTGTGTGTGTGTGTCTACTATATATCTAATTCTTAAAACCTAAAAGTCAGCGGTGGTCGATTCCATTTTACTACCTAAGCATAACCCTGGATCAAGCGCAATTGATTAGTAGATACATATATGTACGTAATTAAACAGACATTTATGAACAACAACATAACAGTTTGTAGCATCTATCGATAAATATTGCTCTTTGATTAAAGGGACTCTCACGCAAATCCCGTTGGATTATGAGAGTGAGTTAGTAGAGTGAAAGTTTACGTCGAGAATGTCCCCCTTAACAAAATAAAACAAGACGACATAATAAAAAAAAAACAACTATGTATCTCTTTGCAAAATATTCTCTTTTATGTCAAAACGTCTAATAGCATAAAGGGCATAAAATAAAACGTCGATTATGTATTTTTTATCTACGCATTTGTCGACTACAGTTTTAAGATAAGCTTTGAATGCTTTGCGAGACCCTGAAAATGGAATTATCGAAATTATAACACTCGTTGCATAGTTAATTAAAAAAGTGAAACGAGTGATTAAAAGCTCTCGATAATCATTTTAAATAACTTTTTTATTCTATTTATTCATACGATTGAAATATAATTTTCATCGTAGATATTAAATCTTGATTCTAATTAACCATCTCTCGCTGTTCTTGTTTAAGAGGTTGTTATTATCATAACTTCCGAATCGGGACCTCGCGTGAGTGTCCGAGGTACATTTTATATTATTATTATAATTGGATACAAGTTGTATCAAATATGAATCATTTTATATAATAATAAAAGTTAATAGCGCAAGGGTAAAGGCGTCACCTGTGCAACACCTGATATCGAAGAATTCCGCTATGTATAGAAATCTTTCTTTCTTCCGGCGAGGAATTTGACTCTTTGATTATTATTAGCAGATATATTTACCAATTAAAAAAAATTAAGCTTATACTACAAAAATCATTACTTAATAAAGCAAATTATTCCGTACAAAACTATATATATGGTATATGAAATTTACTGGTGGTAGAGCTTTGTGCAAGCTCGTCTGGGTAGGTACCACCCACTCATCAGACATTCTGCCGCAAAACAGCAGTACTTGGTACTGTTGTGTTCCGGTTTGAAGGGTGAGTGAGCCAGTGTAATTACAGGCACAAGGGACATAAGATCGTAGTTCCCAAGGCTGGTGGCGCATTGGCGATTTAAGCGATGGGCAACATTTCTTACAATGCCAATGTCTAAGGGCGTTGGTGACCACTTACCATCAGGTGGCCCATATGCTCGTCCACCTTCCTTTTCTATAAAAAAAAAAAAAAAATGGCGTGGAATTAGTGCTTGTTCATTTTGTGGCAGCAATATAGTTTTAATTACATGTGATTAATGGTATCCTCTTAATCGATTTCGGCCACGTTGGTTATTGTAAAAACAAACAAGCTAACTGCACATTTTATTCCTTCACTCTCATAAATAACTCCTAAAGTACGACAAACTGACACTACCGGACAGATTTAAGGTGCTAGGCGCTAATGGATTTACGTTCTTTTCGAGGTATAGAAGTGAATATACCGACTTCGAACTCCAAACTGCTACTGTCTGCAGCCACTGAATAATATCAATACATGTCATATGATTTTTGTAAATAGAGCAACTGAGTTTCGAGCCGACTTATCTTCTTAGAATCTACATTCTGAATATACAGTTCAATTTGTTCTTAATTTTTTTTTATTGTAGCACAATAAGTGACCGTTTTACTCGGTCGTTAAAGACAAAACTAAAGTTAACTTTAATATTAACTTATATTTGCTTTTGTGTATAAATAAACACGTAAAAGTAGCAAAAAAACACTCAACAATTAAAAAGATATCTTGTAAAACCGTTGAATGAATTTAGAGCAACATATGAGCTATAAAAATAATTTTACGATCAGCAATCACGAAAAGAAAGATGTTTATGATATAAGAAAGAAATATGTTACAATCAATATTTAACATTGACAAGAAACTAAATAGAACACAGCATTTATCAAGTCATGATAAATTTGATTCGTGGCATCCTACATCCGTAGACGTGCAAAATCTGCAACCTGTGGATAAAAAAAGCTAAAATACACACAACGTTCGACACGCACCATTCAATGCAATCGGTAGGCTACAATAAAATAAATGATCCGACATAATTCTGTCATGTTTATAACATATAAATATTTACTAAATGCATAAATAATAATCGGCGCTGGATTCTCGTTTTTAGTGAAGTCGCGCTTCGCTCCGCTTCGGCGCTCGCTTGACGAGCTGTATTTCATATTAATTGCGATGTCATGTTAATGAGTCGGATGTTATGAGTGGAACGTTTAAATTCCTTTTATTTATTTATTTTTTATCATTCGATGACGGGAAAAGGAGAACGAATATGCGTATTAAACACGTATATAAGAACTTTTGTCATTTAAATGTGTCTTAAAAATATTACTTAAGGTAAATATATGAAAAATATTTCATGTTCAGTTCACATATGATATTTGCATAAGATAACTTTTAAAACAGACTGAATATCTTGTTCGTCTAAAGTTTTTTAAATTAAATACTATCAGTATTCGAAATTTGATTTAATAAGAAATAGTAAATTATATTATGAAATATACTTGAGATACGTGAGATCATTTTCTTTGTGATTACTCAGAACAAGTATAATTATATTATTTGAACAATATTTCAAGGATATTTATGGTATAAAATGGTCTAAATTAAACAGGTATCGTTGAATATAGCTTAGGTTCCAACACGCAAGGTCCCTGGTAAACAAATGCGCGTCCGTTAGACGCCGGCCGGAGCCAGCGTGACGCCGGCCGTGTTCACAAAACATGTGTTATCCACCAAGCTTTAAACGAACCCGTTCATTTCCTGAATTATTTAACATTTAGATGAGGATGTGAATTATGTGAATAAATTAAACTCGCTATTCTCAATTCTTCGTGATATTCGCTTTTCATGGTAACGGTGTATCGATGGAATTTTATTTAATATAAAATATGTGCAAGATTGTTTACATTAAATTTTTTTTTTTAATAAAATAATGTCATGTGAGAATTGCAAGAAGATTAATATAGACAGATAATAATACGTGAAGAGAAAACTTTATCCCTATTTAAGCATATTGCGAGCACCGAGGGCTGTAAGATTGTATATGGTTAATGTGGAGAAGAAGTGCAGAAAGCTAAAATAATATATATATATATATATATTTATTGTGTACGTCTCTACTGCTAATGTCAAACACATGGCATAACGTTCGTTGTCGTACATTTTTTTTTTGATTTTATTTATCATACCGACCAAGTTTCGCCAATTATAATTCAAAAATTTATATTAAAAACATATATTTAATTTTAAATTTCAATTAATTAAGGTCGAATTTGCCTCTTAATTAAGGTCGAATTTCGCCTCTTCTCCTCAAAAAGAGGAGAGGAGGCCTATAGCCCAGCAGTGGGACTTTCACAGGCTGTTACAGATTACAGATACAGAAGGTCGAATTTTAACCACTGTGAGACCTTGTACCATTTACTCTAGTATATTATTATATGGTTTTCCATATAATATACTGTGCCGGCACAACACTTCTTCATTAACATCAACGCAGTGTATTTTTAGCAAACATCAATAGCTGGCTGCATGCCTGGTCCTACTTGGGAATGTTTAAGCTGGTGAGTAGTTATTCCACCCTCATACCAAAAAAATAATTCTTTAGTCGGTTCTGCCGAATGTCACGCCATTCTTATTTACCAGCACCAGAACCAGTGCACGTTCTTCTACTAATGATATTAGGAAATTAAAAAGAAAACAAATATACGAAACCACGAGCTCAGATATTAAAATTACAATTCAGCGTTATATCAATGAAGTACGTTAACGATAGTTCTAATTTGCACATATCCTAAGCATAAGAAAACAGATTTCCGTCACTTTTGAAGTTTCACGTTCATAGCAACAGTTGAAATAGCGATATTTCCTCGTGAGCTTCCTCTCATAATATAAGACCGACTATTATCATTTCGTAATAACATGTCATGCACCCGCGCCGTAGTACAGGGGGATTTATAAATATTTCATTTATGCATACCGACGTCAACAGGTTGAATGTAAGACCTAACCAGTTATTACGTCAGACGTCTGCGCAGATAAATATTTACGTGAAGATGTACAAGGAATACTTCGGAATATTATTAAAACATTGTTAGCTCCTGCTTTCGAATGCTTTTTGTTGTGGAATATAATATAATCGACTGTACTTTTAATATATTTTTTTATTTAATTAAATAGTATACGAAAATTTATACGAGGCAAAAAATACATTTAATGATAAAATCAAAAAGATTGACCATTTCAGAAACAGTGAGCGGTCTACATTTAACCGAATGTGGCTAACGAAAAACATATCGCTATCTATGTATTAATCAACACAGATGTTCAAAATTAGTCAAGTTAAATGGGGGAAAGCAGAATGGACCTCGAAACGACGTGGATGAATATCAAAATTAATAGATGACTACACATTACAGCACAAAATAGTTTAAATTATATTTCTGGTCAACGGTATATCAAAACGCTGTTATACAGTAGCTCAGCCTATACAAACAACTTTGTCTGGGTAAAATATCTGTACACATTAAAACTTGAACACCATAGATGAATTACACGCAATCTCTCCAAAATCGTTTTCAATATATTAACAACGAAGGTTAGTTATTTTATCATTTAAAGTGGTCGAGATATTTTATTCATTGTAAAAATCTAGTTCCATCAAGTAACTAGATATCCCGTGGCCTTACATACCTATGAAGTTAGAAACGCGATGCATATTTTGCAACCATAGTAAAGAATTGACTTTTGAAACGATGAGTTATTGTTATTCTAAGCTAAACAGTAGAAATGTTATGTGTTAGTCTGGTTTCAGAGTTGTCTAGTGTAGTTATTTGCATTAAATAATATTTGTTCGTAAATGTGTTGACTAATATGTTAAAAAATGGAGATTTAATGGCGTGGCTAGTAAAGATGATGTATATATAGATATAAATACTACGCTATTTAATTAATTATTAATTATTTTGTTGAATTAAAAATATTATTTGTTTTGTCCTTTTGTTTTTATTTGGCAACATTGGTATTTCGTCAGAAACTCTTATAAAAACACAAAATATACTATATAAAAACACCCAAATAAATTATTCCATAATATTCCAATTATAATGATTTATCGAATATACCAAAATTTAAAATAATAACCACTAAATGTCAATTCGTGGCCAAGGTTTCATAGCATAACAAATACCTCCGAAACACGCAGGCTTCCTTACGTTGGTTGTTTTTTTAAGCGTGTATAACCTCAAACGGTTTTATGTCGCATAACAATAACATTTTTCAGTTAATCACTTTTAAATAATATATAGAAGAGTCGAGGTTATATGCTAATGCCAATTTGTTGTGAAAACACGATCCCAAAAAAAAATCTCGATAAAATCACAATCTTACCTTGAAAAAAAGAAACCTTTATTTGATTAATAATTTTCGTACTCCAATTAAAATTTGTACTTGAACTAAATACAAAGTGTTTTTTTAAAGTGGCTTTTAATTCGTTGTTAGAAACTAAACATAAAAATACATGTACGTTAATTTCTTCCTATCTCCCGACTCTCGCCGCCAAACGAACTCATTAGCGCCCCGGGCTTGGAACGGGGAGCTTGTGTTGCTTGCGCAAATGCATTTTTTTACGTAGTGCTTGTAAAAATTCTATTGCGATTTATATTGGATAAATGGGATATAAACGCAACACGAATTGGAAAAATGTAAAAGATGGAATTAGAGTATAGAAAATGATTGTTATTGATATAATAAATTTTATAAATTATCTTTACTAAATCTGTAAATATTCAAGATAATTGCTTGCATGGTGCAAGATAGCTGCTAATGGGCAGCGGCCAGGCCGAGACAAAATTCGTTTTCAATTTGATCTGGTGTAGTATAGATTACCAAGCATAAGCGTTTCTTGGTGGTAGGGGTTTGTGCAAGCCCATCTGGATAGGTTACCCACTCATATATTTTTTACCGCCAAACAGCAATACTCAGTACTGTTGTGTTCCGGTTTAAATAGTGAGTAAACCAGTGTTACTTCAGGCATAAGGGACATAACATCTTAGTTCCTAAGGTTGGTGGCGCATTGGCGATGTAAGAAATGGTTCATATTTCTGACAGCGCTAATCTCTATAGGTAATCACTTACCATTAGGCGACCAACTTTCCTGCCTTCTCAGCCTACCCAATACAATAAAAAAGCAAGGCAGACAATATTTACTCATTTTAACCACGAATTTAAGCTACAACTGTCAGCTTGACTCTGGCAGCTGTTATATTTACAGAGTAACCTTGGCTTACAAACTTGTGGTATTGTTGATTGAAACTTACAAAATAAAAAATACATAGTAGATATTTAAAAAATATAATTCATAAATGTATGTATTTATAAAAAAAAGACTTGCGAGAAAGGAGAATTATTAAATATAATTTAAAATTCGAAAGATTATAGTGGAATGTTTCATATTTACGCTGACCTGTATATGTTTATATGTAGTTATATGATAATATCTTTATTTTTATTATTTATATCATGTTGATGAGTTCTTGTGACATGTTTGGTCAAAATTGGTATGGAAAACTCAAAGATGTCCAACTTTATGTAATGAAGTCACAGAGAAATGGTAATAGCTAAGAATCTTGTTTGGTTGATACACGTTGTATCGTGGAGGTCTCGCGATGACCAGGATGAACATGGAGAGGGGAAATAACGTGACTTTACATGGTTTCTGTTAAAAATATATTACAGCTTTAGACTTGTGCGTTTTTTATGTCCGTAAGTGCAAACTTTTTATTTTAATTGCCGTATTTGGTGAAAATTGGTAGGACAGCAGTGTTGTTCGACAAACGTTCTTAAATAAGCAATTTTATCTAGTTAATTCAGAATGTTGCTGTATCCCTGAAGCCTTTTAGGTCGGACGAATCTAATCATCGCATCGACATCTAACTAGTGTTGGTAGAAATGCAGTTACTCGCTTCCTGTGGCCACTATATAAAATTTAAATATCTGATTTAAAAGTAAAATCGCTCGCCTTGTGAGTTACTACGATAGTTTTTACTTAATGTAAATTGACCTCCGCGCCATAAATTCAAGTTAACGGACACGTGGGCATCAATAGTCTATTCAATTTCAAGTTAAAATTGATTTAGAATCAGAAAAATATATAGTGAAATTTATAATATACAGTTTTATATTATGTATAGTAAGCGATAAATTTGAGCGATTTTAGATATAGTTTCAGTAACAATTCTAATTTCACTAATGAGCTCTTATATCTGAATATCTCAAGTTAGCTTTTAGAACGGCGCTAAGTTATCTATGCGGGTGTCAATATGTTATACTCGTGACCCGTAGGGTTGCCGCGTCTCATAATAGTTATAAGAAAAATAGCAAAGCCGATACCTTAACTACAATTAATTAAATAAATATTCGATGAATGATGAACATTCGTATTTTATAAAAAATTGTTACGTACCAATTTGACATACAGAATTTGAAAAATGTATTTAAGTGGCTAATATTAGTTCACATAAGGTCTTAAACGTACGTTTATCATGTCTAAAGTTATATTTATAATCTACATTCTTCACCGAAGGCTATGGACCGACTGAAGCAATGGAATGTATTATTTTTGTTTTTTCTTTATCTGTTCTTATTCCTTCAAAACACAGTGTATTGTCGATTTTATTATAATTTCTGAATACTGCAATACCGACTTTACTTAATTCTATTTTGATAGCTTTATATAGTTTACTCATTAACTGTTTTAATTTATGGCTTTTTTTTTAAATATTTTTTATAAATATTATCTCAAAGGAAGGAAAAGTAAATGATTCAATATTTGGTTATTTAAGCTTTTGGAGGTATCGATTGAGGGTTCAGGTTAAGGGTATTTTCTCAACATTGGCACCCCTGCTATTCGGAAGGCGATTGAAACGTCACACATGGTACGAAGCGTGCAGTCAATGCGCAGCGCCTCTTATGATATTACGTAAAAGCCTATACAAATGTCATACTAGGTGATGGTTTTTGCCATTTTGTTTTTAACTAACGTCTTCTGCTTTTGATTTGATTTAGAACTGTTTCAAGCGAGTCCTTTTATTAGAAAGATTTATGTATAAGTAGTTAAATTCATAAACTGTGTGAATAATTCCCTATGATGAGATTGTTAGCTTACTCTGGTGAAAATATATATTCAATACATGATGGTGGATTTCTAATTTGGAAAATATAAAGTGCTCGTAACACTGCTTGAATAAATTCAAATTTAATTGTGAGAAACACGTGTAATCTCATCACAGTCATTACTGAGCGGTCAAGATCAAGGAGTATGTAGTTTCATAAATAAACGCACTGCAAAAATATTGGTAATTATTGGTAATGTTTCGTCGTTCTCATATTTATAAACCACTTCATTATTAAAATAAGTGAATGCGGAAGTGTGGACACCGGGTGGTAGAATTTCACCCGACACGCACGTTTTTCCTTACCGCTGAGTAACATGGACATGGATTATTATAAACACGAAATAAGCATATGAAAACTCAGAGGCGCAGTTTTCGATTAAGATTCTTGTTTTCTCGCCAGTCGGCTTAAAACAAAACATCATTATTGTTAATTGAAAAATATTTGTCATAAAAAATAACGTATTATACTTATTTTCTGCTTTTTTATAAATTAAATCACAAAAAATATTTTTTACATTATCTTTTTAAAATGGACCATAGCTTAGCAAAATCCTCTTACTTGGCCTGATAACAATTTTACTTTTTGTATTTAAAGAAATCATGTAAATAGTGATATATTTCTTCATATGTATTTGTCCATATATATCAGTAAAAGAACAATTGAATTATTTGTTCTATAACTAATGACAACGAATACGTAAGAAGAGAGAGTGTTGCAATAACTATTTGAGACAAGTGTGGTCCGGGTGCGGCGTATTAATCTCGATATGAGTTTTACTAGTAGCTGGGCACAGGTATCATTCCTTCGTAAGATTGCGTGGCCATTACACTAGCGTCTATTTTGATATAAGAATTTAAGTTTGTGTTTGTAATTTCTACTTATACTGGCTCTCTCATCTGTCTCTTCAAGTCGAAATACAGCTAAAAATTATTGATGTTGAATGGTAAGTGCCTGAATTTCATCGGTGGATGAATATGCTTACATGTAGGCTCTTTCAAGCACTTTTAAAATGCTATATCATAAGATATAAAGCTACCGCTGGTTCAATACACTTTACCGCGAACAACTCTAGTAGTTACGCTATTTCGTCAATATAATAACATAAGTAATAAAAAAAATTATAGACTCATTCCAAATCTTAACCTTATGAAAATAGCATGATAATGCATGTATCTAACTGAAATCCTGCCACATATGTAACCACCGACGCGTATTGGATCAACTTGGTTGGAAAAGGCTCCAAACTATCTCCTCAAAGAGGGGAGAATGCCATAGCCCAGCAGTGAAACATTAGCAAATATGCCACGTGAAATATTTATCTTATAATATTAAATGAGCTATTCTTATAAATTAATTAATATCGTGTATCTAGCAATCAGCTCATTTGATTTCTCAGACAATTTGGCTGGATTTTTATCTATTTAGGTCAACAGTCATTTATAAAAATATATATAACTAACTATTTATAAAATATAAAATACTCGGGTATTAATAAACTTAAAAAACTTTACTCTTAAAGCAAATAGTAAAGATTGTTATCAATGTTATTGTTTAATAAAGACTTATTTACGTAATTAGAATGAGACCAAAACACTAAAAAAATCTTGTGAATAGGTTTAATATAATTAATGATCTACATTAGTGTAAATAGCTACAATTAGCTTTATTGCCAATGATCAACACGAACGCTATTTGCATAGCCTTGAATGAGAGATGGAACAAGTCTGGCAAATAGGCGGTTGCATCAATCATTAGGTCGATATGTATCGGTCACACGCGGGTAAACTAGCCTGAGGGCCTTTTATACGCTCGGATAAATAAAGCAGATCATTATTGTTTCAACTACTATCATATATTATTGTTCACTTTAACTGAAATAGTCAGCAATCCATGTTTTTTTATTTGTTTCCAATTCTTCAGGAAGTACAAACAAACCAACACTTTTATAAAATATTCACAGTAGCACTTTTTTGGTAACTTTAAGTGATTACAAAAAATTGTCAACACACACAATATACGCGCCGAGAATGAAAAGCGTCTTTACCATCCAGCTTCCGTTTGACAACGAAAATATATTTGCAAGTAGGGTTGGTGTCAGGCTGGTCATAAAATTCTCAAAATTTTTTCCACCGTTTATACACTGTGCCGATTTTTAACAAAGAGGATAAGGAAAGTGAGTGACGGTGGAGTTGTTTCAGATATATATATATGATTATGTATCTACTTCACAGTAGAAGCCTTACTAATTTAACACAAAAAAATTGTATGTATAATCAAAAGCACAAATATATCGAAAAAAAACATCTTACGTATTTTCAGCTTAAAACGAAAAGTTTTAAGTGAAAAATACTTAGTTTATGATTTAGGGTCAAGTTTGAAAATTATCATAATAATGTACTTATTTTTCATTTTACGTAGTGAATGAAGACTTTAATAAAGTTTCCGATATAGGTGGCGCCACAATCGCATAACATTGAATCCTATTAAAAATGTTGTCACGTCTGACAAATATAATTAAAGTCTAATTGGCAGAGAACTTTCGGCGCGATACTTAAGGAATGATTCAATTTAATTACGAAAGGTAAAGGTTAAAGTAAATGTTTATCTTTCTGTATGTTACACAAAATTGTTGGGTAATATATATCCTTGCTTATTAAAATTCTTTAAAAAATTATTTCAGGGACATGTTAGTACAACCTTTTGAACAGAGTAACAACATACGTTATGTTATATATATTATGTTATTTACATATGTATATTGTTGTTAACAATAAATGTTATGAGATATATGTATCTTCACTTTTGTCTCTATTTTAAATTTTTATTTTGTATATCGCTTGTGTATTTGCATATTGTTGTTGTCATATGATTTTTGTTCAAATAGAATAAATAAATATACAAATATTGTATGAACTCAAATATGAGATGAAAAGTGTTTAATACCGAAAGTTTAATAGTATACACAATAATATTGCCGTTACATTTGTTAGTGTTTTAGTTGAATAAAGCGAAAATTACACACAAATCCAATACTTGGTGGCTTTGTACATATGTCGCTTTGGTTATGTTTGGTTTGGTTCGGCTCTGTGCAACCCCGCCTGGGTAGGTACCACCCATTCTACCGTCACACGGGAATACTTGGTGTTGTTGAGTTCCAGTCCAAAGGGTGAGTGTGATAAGCACACAGGACATGACATTTAAGTTCTCAACGTTGGTGGCGTGTGCAAGCGACGATTAATATTTATTACAATGGTAGTAACCTCTTACCTTTAGGTGTCTAATTTTCGAGTCATATTTCAAATAAAAAAAGAACAATCTGAATGATTGTTCTTCTCTTAAGTAATATAAATGTATGTCCCTTTGTTTGTAATATACAATTTATCAGCTTGCGTTTAACATTTGGTGAATAGTTGTACCTCGCTCGCAAAGGATCCTGAAGTCATTTCAACAAATTGATGATGACGTAGATATCAGGCGTCACAGGTGACAGCTAAAAAAACTTTATGACGTGAGATCAAAATTACATCCTAAGGCACAAATGTTGACTATAAGTTATCAACGCAAAATCAGACCCATTTTAAAAATACAAAGTTTCAAAGAATATTTTGAATCTGCTACAAAAATATTGTAATGAATTCAATATTACAATATTTCACGTTAATCGAAATCGTATGGTATATCTCATGATGTAAAGGATCTTTTAATATGTAAGAAATGTAGTAGATGTTTCGGCTTCGGGACAGGTTTCTAGTTTATGTTCTGGGCGTCCCTGAGTTATTGGAAATTGTGATATTTCAGAGCGAGCTGGAGATGACAAGCAAGTTTGATACACATTACTTCATTATATGAGTATTATTATTATATTTAAGAGCTGATTCGCTCTTAGCAGTTGAGTTATCATTCTAACTTTATAAAGAGCCAATTATTATAATCATTTATTTGCATGAAACATAGTTTTACAGATGTTATGATTTTTTTATAAGTATCTAATACATTTCGCCCACGATAGGCACGCAAATACATTTATTAACAAGTAATTAATATTAAATACAGATGACACCAATTGTACGTTAAAATAATTATATTAATATATTAATTTTTGTCATAATTATTGTTTAATAGTCACAGATTATTGAGTATGTTTATTTGTTGCATTTGTTAGATAAGCTTATTACACAATCACAGTAATAAACATTCTTGAGAACAGTTTTTTTCTGTTTCTATTAGTTAATAGGAAAGTTTAAAATTTATTTAATTAAATTTTTAAAATGCATATTATGGTTATTTGATATTTTGCGTTTAATAAAAAGATATGAAAAAAGGTGATTGTTGTAAGGAGTAATCGTATACACAAAGAAAGAAACTAAATATGTCTAATATTCAGTTTCTTCCTATTTAAATACAGGAGATGTATGGAAGAAAAAACACATTGCGCCGACCCAATTAAACGGTATAAGAGCACTCCAATATTAAATATCGTACTTGTAGACTTTATTTTTTTTAGCTTCTCGACTTTATTTTTTTATTAGTTAAGGAATAACTATTTTATATTTATATATATTGTAAGGGTTAATTAATTTATAATGTATGCTACTTTTATAAGTGATAATATTTATTTAACAATTTTTGGACGCGTCTAACTCTTTCTTGGTTCAGATGCTGTGCTATATATTAAAGTCATAGTTGGTATTTTGAAAGTTACCTGAAAAACTATTAGAATTCAATGTCTAACCGTAACATATCAATTAAAGTAATATTATAGCAACGCAGGCGAGAGGACGTTACGAGGCTACCTTGAGCTATATTTACACGATAAGTATTAACAAACGGCTAACTTATTCATGCATCTGTAAACACTATCTCGCTCAAAGATATTGTAAGGATGATATCCTTACAAGGCTTGATAATGTACGGGTCATATAACCGGGTCAAGTGATAGAGTAATAATGAGTTGTGTTTAATCGCGATCCACGATGTTATCGCTCTGGGAGCCAAATGGGCGTATCTGGAGGATAATCGCTAGTATTTGCATACTTAATGCGCATTGGTCACCTTGTAACAGGGCTGGACACAACATTTGTTTAATTTTCGTTTATGCTTTGGCCCAATTGTTGTCTCTGTTAATAGAAACAAAATAGGTTAGTAGTATCGTAAATGAAGATGCGGGTTAAGTTCTTTATCGACCACTCATGTGCTTAATCAGTCATTACAATTCATCTCGTGTTAGGCGGTAAAAGAAAGTATCGTGAGGAAATCTGCATGATTCAGATGAAAATGAAATTATGTCGTATATATTACATTCATATGATTACGTGTGAACAAGATGGTTGAATTTAATCTGAATTCTAAAAATCTAAGGACGTCAGTGTATTTAGAATTATTTAATTATTTTTGTCTTTTGTTCAAAAATCCACCTGTCAAAGTTGCCTGGAAGCAATAAAATCGTCTCTGCACAATAATTGTACTATAATCTAATTTTCAGTTAAGTCGTGTGTCTAATATACGAAAGAACTTGTGTACAATGAGCTATTTAAATTCTAATTTATTTTATTCTAAAGTTTTTAAGCGTATTAACATTGTGTGCTTGTCATATTTATATTTTGATCAAATTTTCCTATTTTTTATTCATAGTGTTTGCGATCGTAATAATTACAACCAGAAGTCATCGATTATTATGTGATTGTGATTGATAATAAACGGTTTAATTCATAAAGCGAGTTGTTATAATAGCCACCTGCATGGCCATAATATGCCTCGAGCAAGCATTGAACCTGCGCTCTATTGATGCCGTCACTGCTTAAAAAAACATTAATGCAACAAAAACAAGACTACAACCACCAATTTCTAATGTTTAAATAAATATTTTTTATAAATCGTCCATACAAACTTTTCTTTCACGTAATTAAAAATATATATATTTTTAAATCATGTTACAATTTTTATATGAAAAATGTATTAGTATTGATTTCAGTAATTTTTATCAAGCAAAATAAATTAATTAGTGTGGCAACCCTCACTCGTCCGATGCTAACTCCGTGAGATAAGTATACATGCGCTCGCAGGCCGATTGTACGAAAAGATGCAATGATTAATCACGTTTATGATTACTAATAGGCACCAGTATAATGTATCGTCGGTATAATCATTATAAGATAATTTATTAGAACATGGAATGGGTCTTAGCATAATTTTATAGCCTGCTTAATTAATGCAAAACTATTATTTTTTGCTTTTTTTTCAATATTGTCCTTACTCTGTATATGCTATCTAGATTATTAGACGATAATTATAAATAGCATTTAATTATAATCGTTTCGTAAAGTTCATGCAATGCGTTGTAAGAATTGTAGGCTTTGCCGCCACTGGACATCTGACCCTGGGTGACAAGATGTGTTTGTAATAAAATTACCTTGGCTCACTTATCATTTAAAAAGAAACACGGCTATATAAGTATTAATATGGTAAGTGCCTCAATGTGATAGGCGGATGAGTTGCAAACATTTCCTTTTAACGCGGCGTTCTGCTCTATAAAATCAAAGTATACTTTATACAAGTATGCTGTTACAAACACTTTTGAATTATCATATTATTAAAGATTAAACTAGTTTTCGGCCGCAACTTCGACGGCCGCCAGATACTTCATTTATTACATTTAATAATAGAGATTTTTTATTTACATTTTTTAATTATTTAAAAAATGTTATTTAAATCCTAATGATTAAAACCATTAGAAATACATTGACTAATAACTTTTCATAATGTTTTTGTTGATATGAATGTTGCATATAGCTTAGTATGCTGACGTAGTCGGACAGAAAATTATTTTTACCGTGAACGACGTGCCAAACCTTTAACAGATAAAATAAACAAGCAGATAAAAGTTTGTATAAGATATTTGTAAGTCTCCAAAATGCCTACATAAAAATTAGCCTATTAAATCTGTTTATAAAATAATCTTATATGTAAAAACTATTTCTGTTGAAATAAATGTACACAATTAATTAGTTATTATATAATTAATTAGTTTAATTTAATTGAAATATCACAGAATATTGATCCTAATCAGGCATATTCAATTGAAAGATTTTATGTAGAAGTGTTTGCAATTAGAATCAGTTGTTAAAGTAATTAAAATATAGCGAGATAAATAAATAAATGCATAAAAATTATGAGCTACGTTACGTTACGTTAAAATATCACGAGAAAAAATCCTTATGTTACTCTTTCGAAGTTGGGACGCGAACTTGTTAATAAGGACGGTTTTAAGGAATAAACAAAGCGTTGAATTTCTATTTCTTTTTAACTTTTATTGCAACAAGTTCTTATGAGAATAAATTTCTTGATCCATTTCCTTAAAACGGAAATATAAAGAATTAGTAAATATCTTTTCAAGTTAATCGTAAAAAAATATCTTTGAGAAACCTTGCTGTTTGAGCACTTAAGGCTTTTTCTATATTAAAGCGGCCATTGAATTAATGGTTGTATTATGTGGACGGAGTTTGCCCTCTCATGGAAGGCTTTATAGGCGTTAATAGGAATCCTAGAACTTTTTCAATTTTCTTGTATCGCTTAAATATCGATATCTAAGCTGATTAATTGGTCAGTTTGTTTATGGTTGAAACCTGATTGGTGTAAATATATACGTTAAGTCCAGTTAGACGGCTCATTATCATTTTTGCCATTAGTATAAAAAAAAGGTGTTGGGCTGTTTGCATCATGTTCTTGGAAATTAGAATTGCAAAATAGTGATACATTTTTTTTATTATTAATTTAATCAGATACAATCCAACGATATTTTACGAAATTACCATAAATGGTGTATTTTTAATAGATGAATAATTTATATATAAATTACCATATAAAAAGTTACTTAGATCAAACAAATATTAAAGGGCATCGAATAAAATAAAAAATATATTTATTAGTTCAGCAAAAAGGTTCTAATGAAATAGATTTTATAGACATTGGCAAAGAAGTATTTTGAATTGTACATCTTACGGATACTCCTGTGCTGAAATACGATGAGCGAACTATTCAATTTCCGTCTTTGGTTGATTTCAAAGCAGTTGTATGAACCATTTAATGCACGTTTTAACCGAGAGTCGCCTTAAACGGTTCAATTGAAAATTTACATTCAAATCGGTTGAATTAGATATATTTTGACAAATCGCATGGTTTTGAGTGGTATTTGCTTTTGGTATTATAGTTTTTTTATTAAATTACGTGATAGTTGCTTTGCAAAAAATATATAATAAAACGATTCGAATACATCTGCATGAACGAAGCGAACGTTGTATTTTTTTCTAGTCATATAGTAGTCCTATTTATGTAGTGGGTAGCAAAGAGCAAATGAATAATTAGTTTTTAGTTTTCCCATCGGCTCCTTAATATTGGCTTCTTAAGGAATATTATGCATGGCGATACAGTTTTTTAGATAATAGTTTTAAAGTATTTAACGAGTCATCGGTTGTTAAGTCAACAGATAATTCTATGTTGTGTCTTTATTACTTCGTTTTGTGTTGGTTCGTTCTTCTTTCAAGTGACAGATCCACGTAATATTATGTATAAAGTTAGTTTATGCGATAGAGGCTACTTTTGATCCCGGACCTTTATTCCATTGGATGTTTTGCCTTCATATGGGTATGAATTTCACTCAACAGGTTGGGTGTAAGTTACCAACAAATTATATGCTTAGAATATTTAATTATTTTTGTAATCATGATAAAAATTATATAAAAGAGAAGATTAATTTTATAAATAATAAATTATTTATAAAGTCACATAAAAACTTTCAATAAAATAAATTATCTTTATAAATATGTAAATATAATTAACATAAATACAGCAATCTATTTTGTTCTTAATTACTTTTTACTAATAGAAGTTAACAAACTTTAATATAAATAATAATAAAGTAAGGACTTATTCACAAGAAAATTATAATCGCATATTTCAAATTATTATAGTTTACAAAGTACCTAATGTGAGAAGTTTTAAGCAATCAGATTAACCGGGTAATAATATACATTACGTACGACACGCTTACGATACCTAAGCTCGGTCGCACATTAAATTATGATCTTACGAGGACAAACCTACAAAGTTGTAGTGTAATGTACGGATAAATGTCATGCACTATACAGATCATTGTTGTTGTCATGCGATATACACACATATACATATACATATGTGCGAGTTACAAATTGTATTCATGACATTATATTTATTGTCTTGTCAAAATAAAACTTAATCCAAGAAAATGATTAAACAATCGATACACATGTTGATAAATGTTTTTTTTTTTTTAATTTTTAGTGTAAATGAATGTACTGTCGTAATTGATTAGACACTCAAAATAAAAGAAGACACGATATTCTTTATACAAACACCATCTAAACAACATTTATAGATAAAGACGTAAATTATTTGCATTTATAATTAATCTTGTACTTGGCAAAAGAAAACATTGTGATGAAACCTATATGTTAAGTTCTGCCACACGGCTCGTACTGGAACAGCGAGGTGGGATAAGATTTTAAGCTTTGGGCTTTGGGTTAACTTGGGAGGAAGTCATTGTCCAGCGAATGGAAATTTACGCGATGGTACTTAACTTTTTTATTTAATACTTTTATTGATTACAAAAAAGTTTTTGTAAATTCAAAAAAAGTTTAATTAACATAAACACACATGGGAAACACAAATATTATAATATATTTAAATTAACTCTGAATTTCTTACTCTGCTAAAATCATACCAGATATGGTTTTATCAAAAGTTATTACGAGACTAATGAAGGTATGCGTGTAACGTTTGATATCATGCGAAATTTTTAGTCTATAATTATAACGTATCTATTTTATGTCAAGCGGCACGTTGTCAATTTCGAAATATATAATAAAAAATATTTTTATTTTAAATATTATCGGGCCACTTATCTAAAATGAATACGTCAAATATCCTAGATTACTTGAGTTAAATTATGTATCGAAGAGTAACAGAAAAAGCAAAAAAAAATACCGTAAAAAATGTGGGAAAATACTGATGCTTTGCATAGATTTTCCCACATTTTTTTTTAAATGTTACTAAACTATCCAATACTCTCATTCAATTAACACAACATGAGTACATTCTTTAGCTATAATGAGTGTTTGATTGTAAGTAAACACAAATAGTTAGCATACCTTATATCTCAATCTTTTATTTCACCATTCTTATTTAAATGAAGAATAATTTGTTACCAGATTTATGCAACAAATTGAACCGACTGTCCTGAAATTAACGGTATAAGGTATATAGTGTGTCAATTGTATTATTATATTTTTTGACTTAATGTTGACGTAACAGTATAAAAAATTGTCGTTATGACAAAAGTCCAATGAGTCCAAACTGGATTATTGGTGATAATATTTCATGCATGCTCTTTGGTAGGCACCACCCACTCTAAAATAAATAGATATTGCTTTGAACCAGAAGAACAGTGGATAAGCCAGTGTAGTTGTAGGTACAAGTAATATAATAATATTGGATCGCATAGATGGCGGCGTTTTTTGCGCTTTAAGGAATAGTTTTATACTTCTTTCAGTCGCAATATACAGTGCAGTTATCATCAGGTGCACCGTTAGCCTGTTTCGTGTCGATAAAATAAAGAATAATATAGATATATTAAATTGAAAGATATAACAAGACAATTGTGGTACCATTACCAACGTTACAACTGTGGTGTCACTAGAGCGATGTTTAAAATTGATTCGTTCGAGACAAATTGGGTAACTTATTACATTATCCCATAATGTTCTCATGCAAAACAAATAGAAGCGATTCAAAACATTGTGTTGTTTTTGTATTTATCTATATATAAATTAGAGGTGGGCAAGCTGTCTGGGTATACTTAAGTTAACTATATTAAATTTAGGTATATTTAATATAGTTCCATGACGATATTTAAATAGCTATATATTTGTGTTAAACTTTGATAGTAAACTTATCCAAGTGAAACCATAGAACCTAAGTAACTCGTGATATTTATCGATTTATAGTCAACTTAAGCATTTTGTCTCGTAAAGTACGAAGTTTAATTATCAGAATAATGATAAAACAATATTCTAATAACGATCCAAACGTTATAATATCAATACACTTCATTATAATCCAAAGATCAGAACAAATAAAAAAAAAATCTTGCCTAGACAAAAATCCCTCAAATAATCATTTAAATGTTTGTTTATATATCGTGCTTTGTAGGAATATTCTGTAAGAACAAACTTGAACCCGACCGCAGAAAACGGTCGTGAATTGTAAAAAAATATTATGCAATATTGACCATAATAATGGTCGGTATGATGTCGGCTTAAAAATTGGTCAGGAAAATGGGCAACCTGATAGATAGTGGTCACCACTTCCTATAAGTGTTTGAAGCTGTAAGAAATATAAACAACATGATTTTTTTTATTTAAAACACGTCTCGAGCCTTTTAATGACACTAATTTGTGATATTTTTCTTTAAATATATGCAATGTAGATACACAGTTCACCGCGTTGCAGACATTTTTGAGCGTTTTATTACAACAAATGTGTTGTAGAAATACAAACAGATTAACAAACTTCAACGTTATTTTCATGGTGTATGGTTTTTTATAACTAAATATATGTATAAATAGTATGTATGCTTTATCTAAATGCATTCATTTGTATCTTATATCGTATGTTAGTTCCAACCTCTTTTAATTGAAATTTATGTTCAAGGAACAGCTATTATCTCTCGTTTGTTTAAAATATGGCGTTAGTATAATAAACATATTAGAGTCCAAATGCAAAATATGCAAACCAGTATTTATATTGATGGGGACCAGCGCCAGCGATGTCGTTAGTGTGAACTTTAGACTGTTTTTAGAATTTATTTTGGTGGGAATATATTACAGAATTATGAATATGCCTATTAGTTGATTCGGAATATAAACTATAGATAAAGTTATAATTTTGATATATTATTATGGTTTATATACATATATTGCAACGTAATTTCCAGATGTTATTTAATCACTGGCTTGCGCTTATCCCGATTAATATTAGGTGGGGCGTTCTGATTGCCGCCAACCCTCCATGTTCTGCTTCCTTGTCATCACAGTGTAGATTGAGGTGTTCTGGTTCGCGAAGTCAGACCTGTCCTTAGGGCAGTCGTTACGGCAATATTAAAAAACAAAAAATCACGGGATATCGTGAAGGTCTCATTCTATGAGACACTAACGGTCTAGAACGGCGGTGCGGGACCAGGAAAGGATTGATCCTGCTCGATTTCACTTAGTTTCCCCCAATGCTAGGGTATCTTTCTAATATTTTCCCTGTGTAAAAAAGGATGATTGAGACGCTCACGTGCCGATGCATGTGCTTAATAAAAAATCGTTTGGCCGACTACACGACACTCGTGGGTTGTTTTTATACATATACTGTCATATATTACGACGACTTTATAGTAATAGGCTTTCAAGTAAAATATACTATTCAAGGTTGTCCACCTATTCATCCTCGTGTCTGAATAAGAAAATGTTGACAGTTTTAAATTAGGTATGCCTAAAATATAATTATATTTTATCAAATGGATTCCTGTTTCCGTTCTATTCTAGCATTAGAATACCGTTGTGTCGCGTTTTCGATTTATATCGCATAGGTATAAATAGCGCGAAAACACGCCACTAAAAAAGAATAAATAGAACAAAGAAATCAGGTACATTAGAAAAACTTAACAAGAATAGACGCTACTGATTACTATAATGAAGTTGTTCGACGTCCCAAGTTGCACACGCACGAATATAAACCTATGTTTTTGTAATTAGCTTATAAAACCATTCGAACTCCGATATCGAGTATAAAAATTAAAAGAAAATAAAGTATCAGGTTATACTAGTATAGTACATCAAGGGAAGTCACGTTCAAGATTAACTTATAGAATATTGCAAGCAATCGGCGCCTTCACGGCGGGTGGTTAATAATGGCTTACAAAAAGACGCGCTGCCACAATACGAGTGATTTAACTCAATCGGTCTTATAGCTTCTAGTTTATTCTACAGAAAAAGCAATTAGAAATCGTTACTACACGGGGTGCCGCTGTACGACATAATTACTTCGATAAAATATTAGGATCCTAATTAAGTATACATTTCATCGTATTTTTTTGTGGGCAAAAGTAAGTAAGAAACAGCTTGTAAATGTTTCCCAGCTCGGCTAAGGTTTCATCTGACACATGCATTATTCATCCGTGCGATGTTTTCTTTTAACACAAATTGATCGCAATCGGAAATTTTCGGCTTAGATTCAATTGCCCAATTCACTCACCAATATTTTATATTTGAGTCTCTTTCATTATGTAAAAAATAAAGTTCTTTGTGTAGGAACGTCTTATATCCATCAATATAAAGTACATTGACTTTATATAAAATATGTATATAGAAAGGCACTGGCTGAGACATTATAATTTCCTCCAAAGGCCAGTTTAACAAAACCCTTGCTTTGTCTATGATATGTTATTAAAAGGAAATAATAAAACATTTAATCTAATGCTATTTTATTCTAATAATTTATTGAATGTTTTAAATAAATGATATTCCATTGTTTTTTTTTTATTTCGTGTGAGTCGAATGCATTCAAGCGTTCCTCGGTTATGCCATTTGCATTTCCCATTTATATTTTACCATAAAAAGCTTAATTAAAATAATATATTATATAATACTAGTAGTAGGGTCTGGATAAGTTCCACCCATTTCAGTTATATCAGTTTTAGTTTAGCTGTGTTCCGGAGGAGTGTGTTGAGGGTGAGTGAGTTAGTATTTTATAGATTTTAAGGGAGCCAAGCATTTTATGAATGTGTATGTATTGAAAATAATATAACGAATAAATAACACCATTTGCAATGAAGATATAAACTAAATACAATATAAGATAAATTTTGTCGACGGTAATTAAAAAAATAAATTGAAAGCTTTTAATTAAAAAGCTCTTAGATAGCTTCGCAAAATGCTTAACTTTTTACTTATTTTTATTACTTTAATTTTTCTTACAGCCGAAAAGCATCACAGTTTTTCAGTGTAAAAAGTGAGCCCGTGGAATAACATACAAGACATTTAAACTATTTTATTAACATTGACATTTGTAGTAATGTGATAACTATAGTTAATTTATATGCAATAAAAATTCAGTGACTTATTTGTTAGTTACAAATAAATTAATATTATAGACTAAACAAAATATTATTATATTATTAAAGTTAATGTATTTGTGTGTGTTATTGCACTGACTCATTTTTAATACGTAATTAACATATGTAGCATCTTAGATGCGAATATTTATTCGAACTATTTTTTGGGCGGTTGTATATTACGAAACAAATATTGTTAAATCCACATGTATTATAGTTTACGTTGTGTTGACGATATACATATTATATGTGTTTAGACATTTATTTATAATACAAAAACACATACATTATATTCCAATTTGTGTTAGGGCTCGTGCGCATCTGAAGGAGCGCAGCGCATAGCACGCTTGCTAGAGTTTATGCAAGCCTACTCGAGCCAAACTCTCTTGAAAGCACGCGTTTGCGAGACAATATACAATGGTTTACCCATAATAAGTCTTCAGGTCGCGCGAAGTAGCACGTCCACTCGCACAGGCTCGTTCTTGCGCCGCTGTCCGCTTACCGCTATGATTGATAACCAGGCATTCGATTTATTTATTGTATTCATTTTTGAGTATATAAAATAGTCTAAATCAATTAATGTCAAAAAAATATCTATGTAATGTGCTTGTCTATTGAAGTGGTACTTAGATTGACAAACATACAGGCGGTTTATATACGGGTAAGCTGGTACTAGCTGCACGTACTTTTAGACTATGCAATCGGTGAAACAAACCAAAACATGTTTATTTTGTTGAATATTATGCAGAAGAAATCAATAATTCATAACAATATGTTTATTAACTGACCGTATAAATGTGAAATCTATTAATGAGCGAGCTATCGAATATCAATGATTTTCGTATATTCAAATGTCAATATAATTGATTTCGCTATCGAAAATGTCGTTCAAATCTGAAAGGGACATTAAGCAGAATTGTCGTTGCAATTTCGAAATGAAATTCTCGAATTATGTTGAGACAAGTTTCAACATTGTGTACGTAAATTTTCGAAGGCACATTGGACATTAAATCGCACCTTGGGCGATATCATTTTAGTTTCCGAGGCATTTGTCTTCAATTGATTGTAAGGCGAGTACAGCAACAGAACAACAAGGCTGATTACATACTGAATTTACGATAAACTTAATAAAATATAAATTTAAAAACTACTATTTGTAAAATTAATTGTAAAAAATAGTTATTTTTATATTTTATTTATTATGAAATGTTTTTGTTCGTAGAACCATATACGATAAATACAAACTAATGACGCAAATATTCAGTGAAAATTGTCCAGATTTATAACTACGATTTGCCTTTAAGGTCGACGTATTTATCTCTGCTCTTTATTTCTACCCTTATATAATTCCTTTGTTACAGCGGTAGGATACAGCGGTAGTCATTAATAATCACATTTGCTTGCCACATTATCTTAGAAATACGTCAAACTAACTGTAACTTCACAAATAATTAATTTAACTGTGATACTGTACTCCGATATTTCATAAAAAGTTATTATGACTACTTATAGAAGCTTATATCTATAATAATAGTGATAGTAAAATATTTATTAATATTTTATTAATACAAATATTTTAATTAATAGTCGAATAGTATAAGCAGCTTTATTTGCTAAAGGTCGAATTAGAGATAAGTGTAAATCATATTTTATCGAAAGCCTAACTAAATGATATTAACATATTTTGACACAATAACTATTTGCTTGATTTAATCTTGTTATAATAATAAAGAGCGAGACAGAAATTAAGGTACGATAATTGAAATATTTTTTATAAATCTATTCAGAAAACATTATAATTTTTTTTTTTAAACAAACTAAGTATCAATCTGTGTATATGGAATATTTAAAGGCTTTACAAATATTGTTAAGGCTCTGGCTTTTGGCTCCAAATCCAGATTATACCGGTTGGATTATATATTTATATGTCCCAGGGTTACATTTCACTCTTACCGGTTACCTTTTAATATTTTTTACGGTTCTGTTTAATACAGTCGTTATTTTTAATTTGTATATATTTAATGTTATAATTTTATGATAAAGTATTTCTAATTATAATTGATAGTTTGAATCCCCTACATAATGTAGGAGATCAATCACAATTGTTGGAAACTCCTAATCTTTAAAATAAAATTGTCTATAACTGTCGAAGCATCCTTATTAAGCTCTAACGTGAAGTTAGTTGTGATTCACTAGCGCCGTATCAGTGACGACAAAAATGAGGTTTTATAATTTATTGGTCAAAAAGTATTTTTTTTACCATAACCGTAACAGCCTGTAAATGTCCCACTGCTGGTCTAAAGGCCTCCTCTCCCTTTTTGAGGAGAAGGTTTGGAGCTTATTCCACCACGCTGCTCCAATGCGGGTTGGTGGAATACACATGTGGCAGAATTTCAGTGAAATTAGACACATGCAGGTTTCCTCAAGATGTTTTCCTTCACTGTAAATCACGAGATGAATTATAATCACAAATTAAGCACATGAAAATTCAGTGGTGCTTGCCCGGGTTTGAACCCACGATCATCGGTTAAGATTCACGCGTTCTTACCGCTGGGCCATCTCGGCTATTTACTAATTCTTTTTTGCACTTTACTAATTATCTATTTATTAAGCAAATTAAATTAAACTTTCGAGGCTGACATCAATTGTTAGTGCGTTGATGAAATTTGTTAAAATAAATTGTTGAGATGTTTTACCTTGGTCCCTTACTAGCTATGTACATTGGACACTGGCCAATGTTGTAAGAAAAAGAGATTTTTCAGAAAAATATATTCCTTTTTGTTTGTTTTTTAATAAAAAAATAAAGTTGATTAAGTAAGTAAAAACTTTCTAGATTCAAGATTTAAAATGTTATCTGATATGATACTATATTATACTGTTAATAAATAGAATTATAGACACCAGTGACAGTTGTTGTGTTCTAGGCAATAATAAAAGATATATATGTAATATTTTCTAGTTATATTTCAAAACTAGTTAGATTTTATTTCTAAAGTTTCGTTGCTACAAAATCAAAACAAAGAAACTTTTGTGTTATGAACATACGTTATTGTTAAAAGTTTCTTTAATCATTATCTTAAGTTGTCAACAAAAACTAGTACATATTATAATGTTCTGTAAATGCTACAATCGTCTAAAAAATTAAAAATAGTTATAAACATTGTTTTTTTTTTCAATTTACATATTTTTTTAACAAATGATAGAATATATATTTATAAATGAAAATGGTCTTATATTATATTCAAGACAAATAACCCACTACCTTAACTTACGCAGTGACATGCGTAAGCGCACCTCGCAAAAGCGGCGCTAAATCAAAGGCTCCGCGTTAGCACTCCCGTTGTCATGGTAACCAATATGGCCTATCAGATCGAGCCTATGATGGAAGGCGGGCTTTCTAATGCTCTTTTGTATCTTGGAGTGTATTTCACTCACATTGAACTTAGATTTATTTTAATCCTTGATTTACTGGCGATTATACGCGGTTTCAAATAAACTGTTTGTGTTTCGTACAAAATATATTTTGTTATTGAAGAAAAAATAAAAATTCGATCCATTTGAATATATTGTTATTTTATTTTAATAGACGGCATGGAGAAATCTTAAATCATAGCCGTTACAAGGCCAACAGTCATAGAAACTATAAGGTTCATATTCTTTGTGCAAATGACTTCGCTATTGCAAATTTTTTTTGTCAAATATAAATAAAAGCTAACAAATCATTGAGAAACCTTACACACTTTTAAAAAACAACTAATACTAAGTAGTACAAGTAGTGTTCTGAGCCCCATTTAGTTCTGGTATCTAGGTTGTTGCCGGATGTCGCGGTTTGGGATGATTTTTAAAAAATTGGTAAAATTTATAAATAAGCCTTAAACTTTAATTTAAGAGAATATGCGTATTATTTATTTAACGATAAAATTCTTAGACTAAATGTTAAATTACTATGATATTTTGTTAATACAATATGTATACAAGTACAAGTAGTAGTATTTGTACAAGTTCTGTTAAAATTAATAACATGAATGTAAACTTACAGAATATTCTAGATCACAATACTGTTACAATGAGATCAGTACACCATACGATTGTGTCACGTATTTGAACAGGTCAGAATCCTCTCGGCCTAACTAGTTTTTGATCAGTTTTTTATCGTTATCTCGGCACGTGGCTGGAAAAAACTGAGCTGACAGTTCGTGATCGAGTACTTATTGTGTCTCCGATCGATTAAAAAAGTATTAGTGTAACTTATTGGCGTCATTTTGAGCCTTATTCTGTAAGGAGTAAGGGTCCAATTATTTGATTGTTAAGTTCAATTTATTAGGGCAACCAGTTTCACCGTTAGTCACGGATGCAAGTATTTCCATTTTCTATTAACTGGAAATTAGGTAAAAAAATATATATTTAGAAACGAATAAATTGATTTGATTTATTTAAATTTGTTTGTAAGTGCAAATTGCAATGATAAAAAATTCAATACTACTAACTATGCGTCTTATTACAATAGTGAAATATATTATTTTTCTGTTCAGTCAAAATAAACATTAAAACTGGTGTCTAAGTCTACTTGTGCAAATAACAAATAGTCATCAATTTTTATTTTTCTTTAAAACTTTTAATACATTTATTTTATTTAATAAAAATTAAATTGTTTGTCAAATAAATAGAACTAAAGTTCTCTTTGATTTTTTTCTATATTTAATACAAATAAATAGATAATCCGTCATTGATTTCTCTGTCGACATTTTGAAGATCCATTAAACTTTCAAATAAAATTTAAGTTTATCTATTATAACCAGGAAACCGAAAAGAACTTCTCAACATTAAATATCACATTCAAAAAATATAAGTAACATATTAGTATTTACTATACATAATATATCCACTCAGAAACTATAAACTAAAATATTATGAAACTATCGGATTAGTTTTTTTTTTAATTTGAAAAAAAAAAATTAAATATAATTATTCATGATCCTTCATACTAGTCGTTACAGATAATCGTAAAACCTACGTAATATTCAATCAGCATCACAACATGTAGGTATTAAAACTGCTTTCGCCATAAATTGCTTTTAATTTAACAAAATAAATTCGATGTTTGCTTTAACATCGATGAAACAACTGTTATTACTTTTACAATCCCGATTAACGAATTATAAGACTTCTAATAAAACATATTCGTTTACAACTTAATGACATTTTATGATAGCAAATTGTTATTTCTGATCTGACTGTAAATTAATAATGAAGTTTATAAACGTGTAGATTTAATTAAATTAAACTTAACTTGTAACTATATAGGGCAGCTGACGACCTAGGCGGTGCTTTTGATGTGTTTTAATACAAGATGCTCGGATTTTGACTAAATAATGCATTTTTATATAATTGATGATATATAAATTTATGAATCATCTAAATTATCGATTATAACAATTATTTAAAAGAAATACTATTATTGCTTATTTTTAAGATTTTTTAGTATAACTCCGAGCGAGTGTAGGTGACAACAGTTCTAGAGGTCGGAATCGAACTGGCACCAATTTTATCTATTATATATGCTTTGTAGACGGCCATTATGCCGTTGAGCTTATCACTATAAGATATATAAATGCCTACTAAACATATTATCCTAATTAATCATAACCATCATATTTTGTGCAAGCGCGTCTGGGTAGGTACCACCCACTCATCAGATATTCTACCGCAAAACAGCAGTACTTGGTATTGTTGTGTTCCGGTTTGAAGATTGAGTGAGCCAGTGTCATTACAGGCACAAGGGACATAAAATCTTAGGTCTCAAGGTTGGTGGCGCACTGGCGATGTAAGCGATGGTTTACATTTCTCACAGTGCCAATGTCTAAGGGCGTTTGGTGACCACTTACCATCAGGTGTCCCATATGCTCATCCGCCTTCCTGTTCTATAAAAAAAAAACCGTGCTGTTTGCTTAAAAATTGAGTGCAACTTTTAGAATATATTGAAATAATATAGTCAGCTAATCTATTGGTTGTGCTCAAATTATATACATTTATTATGTAGTTAGTTAACTGTGCCGTTAAAGCCCTATCAACTACCGTAAAGCCTCTGTAAGGAATCTTTAGCGTTATTTAAATGCTAACAGCCTTATATTAAAGTAATATTCAATGTTCCCTTTTAAAATAATTTTCGAGCAGAATAATGTTTATGAATAAACTAGTTTTTGCCAGCGGCTTAGCCGGCTTGTTAGGGGGCTTTGAGCTCGTTCCATCATTGTAAGAAATGTTAATCATTCCTTACATCGCCAAAGCGCCACCAACTTTGGGAACTAAGATGTTATGTCCCTTGTGCCTGTAATTACACTGGCTTACTCAACCTTCAAACCGGAACACAACAATACCTAGTACTGCTGTTTTGCGGTAGAATATCTAATAAGTGGGTGGTACTTATCGCGACAAGCTTGCACAAAGTTCTACTACCAGACCAGGTTAAAATAAATCGTTTGAGACCTCAATCAATCTTTTGTCAATTTCCGGATTTACATAATCACTTCACCCTATCTAATAGTTATTGTTTGATGATGGTACCTAACCAACCGCACCTCAATGTCCCCGGATGGAGATTGAGAGTTGAAAATCGAGCTCAGTGGCGTGCCATTGGAAAGGCCTATGTCCAGCAGTGGACGACAAAAGGATGATGATGATGATGATACCTCGTTATTTTTTAAACTAAACAGAAAAAATAAAAGATAAGTACAAACTATCGTGTTAACAATTAAATATAAATTTAATTTTCTTAAAGAATTAATATTATACCAGCTTATTAATTATTTACAATAAAATTATGTTGTTACAACTTACATGCAGTTCGGTGCCGATAGACGTCCATTTAACGCCATTAATCTGCAAGAAAAAAATGTTTTATTATATTATATGTGTTCATTGTTATTAATTTAAGTTAATGTATTTCAGATATAAATATTGTTCTTGTACCGTCCGTTTGTATGGTTGAAATCTTGCATTTTGGTTGAAAATTATGTATATTTTTTTATTTATTTTAATGTAATAAGTTTATTAAATTCCAAAGACCATATTTATTTTTTTCAATATTTATTTTTTAAATTAAATTAAAAACTCACGTTATTTTTTTCGTATTCGTTGATACATGATATAGAAATATACCTAGTTATATATGATTGTTAAAAAGAGTAAATACAGAGTTTCTTGCAGGTTCTACTCGATAGAATCTACATGCCAAACCGCTTTATATTATATTAACATATTAAATTGCTTTATATTAAAATTAAAATTGTACGTGACGATCCAGAATTGCTTGTAAGAGCCTAAGAGTTAAAATATACACAATAAAATATGATATAGGCAAAATATATAATAATAATGAAGACATATTCATCCGATTAGGTTGTATAATGTTTATAGGAATTTGCTTATAAGTCAACGTCCTATACATCGACGTACTATAGGTGGCGCGCGAAACGTTTAATAATATAATTGCTTCTATAAAAAAACCGCATTGCAACGCATGCCGGGCGGCGGCTAGTTAGTTATAAAATGTTATAATTGCTGAATGCAAATACTATATACATATAATACATATGGAGAACGGGATTAACATAAAATAAATACATATATTGCTAGTGTACTCAAAATTATGTTAAGAAAATGAATATGCGATATTAATCTTTATAAAATGAATATCGATTCAAAACACTTCACTAAACACGCAAACACCTAAAGTATTCACCAATCACACAAAAGCCATAACATCACAAAACATTTCATCTGGAACGGTCACTTCTCGAGGCGAAACGACATCGTAAAACTTATAGCCTACTAAATACATCAGACTTGATTTCAAAGCACTATTTTGTTTGGCAACAAAGCACGAGTAAACACGAATAGCTTCATATTTATTTCATGAATGAAATAGCTACATTAATGTCCGTTAGAGGTCGCTTTAGTCGCTATAAAGAAGGCTTGGATTCTGACCCTGCTCGATTGTAAATGTATTTTACTGATCTCATTAACTAAACACACGCTTAAGATGTTATTTAATGGTACCACTTGTAATTTATAAGGTAGTTATTATTTTCTATGCCTGCCCACGAATATCAGTGTTAATAGCTCGTTCTCTGTTATATTTCAAATAATGCATTAATAATGTTCAGTTCGTTGAAGCTAGTAACCGTTTCTGAAATATAGAATTTCCTTTTTCAAATATTCAAACGAATTCAACATCTTAGTACTTTATCTAATTCGTAGATGAATTAGATTGTTTTACATACAAACATAAAAGCTAAGCAATTGTTATGAAGACTGTAGACGTTAATTGTTTTAGAAAGAGTTAAATGTGTAGATTTCACACGTATTCGTACATAAGCTTTTGATGTAACTATTGATGCGTTACGACACGCCCCTCAGTCTTGTCGTTTATAAATCTATTATAAAAACTCTTTTGAAGTTACGACCTCCTTGTTAGTATTATTGCAGTAATAAGTAAATTCTAAATCCAGCTCTTTCTATACATTCAAATACATCTGATTAACAGTAACTGGCCAGTCTATTCAGGGCAAAGGTTCTCCTTACATCCAAACCTTAACTTACTACGAATTGATGTTTGAAACTTGGCTTTAGAGTTCTGTTTATCTCGGCGGTCTTATTTACTTTCTATCTTTAGTGAATCGCTACATAACTTTCAATAACATAACATAATAATGATATAGTAAGGCGGTTCATTTGTCTTTCTGCTGAAATGTAAAAAACGTATGGAGATAGTAATTTTTTTTTTTAATTCATATATAGTTCAAACAGGCTAACCGTCAGGTACATATATATATATGGGTAGAATAAGGGTCTATAATCTACATAAAACGTTTATATTGAAAGCCAAACATATAAAGAATAAATCTTGTTTTTTTCTCGCTGGCGTACGCAGAAGAGTTCATCAAAGTTTTACCACAATCGGTTGAATAGTTTCAGAATGCATAGCTGACAAACGTACGAACATTCATTTTAATTTATTAATTAGATGCTAATTACATTATGTAAGCACCTTTGTGTCGATAGAAAATTTATTATAAATGTTAAATTCAATTTTCACATGCTGATAGTTTTTTTTTTATTATCTTATTCGAAGAGATCTGATTTCTTTACCTTTAAATGTTGGATTTTACTTAATCAATTCTTTTTTAATAAACTTATACTTTATACTATTACTATATATGCAATGAAACAAATATAAAATTATATGTATAATCTAATACTTTTTATATTTCATAACTAACATTAGAACATTTATCTACAAGAGCTTGATTCAATGTTACTGTTAATTTTCAAAACTCCAAAACGAATATTCCAATTTTTATAAACTTAATTATACCGCAATAATAAAGTTAATTTAATACAGGCTGTGTAAGTAATTTTACGAAACTATGAACAGCTGCACGAGTTATTTAAATTGAACACAATATTATAAGTCGAACAATTAAAAAATTCAAATGAATAGTCAAGATTCTGGTTGCTGTATGTTCCGTCCGGTTTCTTACTCATCGTGTAATAATTACATCAAAACTGCGAAGAATCTTAGGTGTGGAATTTGTCATTATATGTCCCATATATGGTCTCTTACACCTCGTTCGAATAGCAAAGTGACCGGTCCGAAGTTCGATTCCCTGTAGGGATGAATGGGTTACTAAAAAAGGCCACGGATTTCCGATTACAAACATGCAAGTAACATTATACAGAGCTTGATAATTCCAATTACATCTCATTATACAAATTAACTCAATACAAAAAAAAATATTACTTGCATGATACTCGCAGTAAGGTGGTGCAATTAGACACTTGATAAAATTTACATTATTATTCGAGTGGGTGGATATGCAAATTTGTTTTACAAATTACATTCAACTTGGATAATCTCGTTAATGCTAATTTAATTTGTAAAATAAATGAATTATTGTAAATTGTAGCTGACGTCACCTCATATGCATAAAATAGATAATATTCACAAAGAATTTTTTTAAGCTATGAAATATAGTTTTTTATAAGACAAAATAAACATCCTGATCTATTAAACAAAGTCATTAGCAAAGAAATAAAAAGTTATCAAATGCAAAATTGCTTAATCAAGCACATAGTATATTTTTTAAACCGTATATGTAATTATAATATGTTAATAAACATTTTATTATTTCTTGTTAATCCACGCATTCAATACAATAGCGTTTTTAAATCTTGGCGTCAAGCTATTATTTTAATAGATAGAAATACGTTGTTTCATATTCTGAAAGCTTTTTAATTTATAAATGGCGTATAAAATCATTGCAAGAGTCGATAATAATCGAGAACTTAATAAAGTGGCTTATAAGAAATATATTTCATAAGAAAAAGCAAAATCAACCCACTTTATCAAGCAGCAAAATGTAAATAATGTAATTACTTCCTATTAGGATTGTTTATATTAAATGCCGGTAGCAAGAACTTGACTTCCACCTCTGATCCTTAAAACCTCTCCTAGTTAGAACATTCTAGTTACAGTCTCTAGATTCGTATTTAATGATATTTAATTTTAATGTTCTGTAGAACGCTGTTTATTGCCGCCTGAGGGCAAGCGAAAGATACAAGCGTAAGCATCGAACCTTATGACCGTAATAGGAGTAGATACAGCTACTTATATTATTGGGAAAGTAAATTATCTTTATATGTAAGTATTCCAAATAGAGAAGATATATAATTAAGATATAATTATATTTTTATAAGTAAGTGTAAAGTTATCAAATTAAATATAGCTTTCTAAGAGCGAAGCTTAAATAAGACAGCGTTTAAAAGAAGTACGTTATCGCCCTTTGATTTTTAGTAGTAGAAGTAGAGCTTTTTATTCAAATTTAAAAAAGTCGAGGTAGGGAAGTAAAATTGAAATTGGCTTTTTAGCGGCGGAATCACAAAATATAAAAAAACGGCCATATTAGGAACCGCCTACTTATTAGAACTCGGTTAAAAATAAATAGTAATGCATTATGTTAAAATAATTAGTTTCTTACTCTTACACCTTTACCGCCTGCTAAATGTATTAAGTCATATTAAATTATTTATAAAAATGTTAATCGAATAATTGTTACAAGAGAATTATCATACAACTTTAAAAGTGATAATGAACACATTATATGCGTGTCCGTGTTAATTGGTTTTATTACGAATTTAATTATTTTCAAATGTACTTTTTCGTTTTGAACCACAAATATATACAGGCACAATGAATATTTTTATACAAAACAAAATAAGATATATATGAAATAAAACTTTTATTTGATTTTGGTACATTTTAGTTTGACATGTTAATTCTGATTTTTATTTTTAAAAAACTAATTTTTATTTAAGTAGATATAGATAATACTTATTTTAATATTATAAGTCAAAGTCAAAAATCTTTAGTTAATATAGAAGCGTTACACTTGCATATTGAATGTTTTTTGATTCCAAAACTAACTGGAATCGCGGGAGATCTCCTTCCATTTACATCAAACCTCTGAATCCCATTGCACAGATTCGAAATTAGAAGATTAAGTTCTGTGTTACTGTATTAATGTTGCTTCCGTATTAATATTTTGTGTTGCACAATCAAATAGATAAATAACAAAATATCCTCAAAGCATCCTGTGATTCCTTTCAGACTGAAAATATTTCAACGAGCTCGACAATAGCATCGGTTGTCGAGCAAAGCCAAATTGTATATTGTGTAGCAACACGTACTATTCACTAACATTTAAATACGTATTCGTTTTTTAACAATCATGCTAATTGTTGGTACAAAACTGGGTCTATAATTATTGGGTCGGACGTACTACCCGATTTAAAAATTGGAATTACTATGTTTCATAAGGTCTGGAAGAACGCAACTAAGAATACAATTATTAAATTAATATTATTAAATATAATTAGCTACCTACTGTACTAACATATAACATATATAATGATAATAGACCTGTTTTACGTTCTTTTCATTATAAAGTTCATACAACCGATGCCTATTCCTGTGAATTCCGCGATCACCCAATCATTAAATGTAAGAAAACTCTTTGAATTGGTTGTCTTAAAATTTCTTGTTTAAAATATTTAAAAAAAAGTTAATAATACGCTTCGTAAAGTTGTCTCTACACGTGTTAATGTTAAGTAACGAGTATGATTGCTTGTAGAGCTGGCTCTACACCATTATGTAACTCGTGAACTCTCTTGATCGTATAAAAACGTGTCAACGCCATCATGGGACATCGTAATTATTCACGTAATTAATGCGAGATCACAATTTTTTAAACGATGGCACTTCAATCATTTCCTTACAAGTGTTGTATTGTTGTCATTAAAATATTTATCTGTGGGGACTTGATTGATCGTCTTGTTTAATATATTACAAGTTTATTTTCTTATGATGTTACAAGGCTTTATAGTTAAGATTCTTTGCTTTTTCCATAAACTCATGGAATTAATTATTTATGTTAACTTTTTTTTTAATATTTTGTAGTATTTAAACTCACGCTTAAAAATTATTTTCTCCTACATATTTATTCAAATTAAATTACAAAACAAATTGGTATCCTAAAATTCCGTATTAAAAACAAATTAAAGATTCTTACCAATGATAATAATTAATATGTATTAAAGTTGAATCATAAATTGTTGCAGTATGGCTTTATATTTAGGATTTCCTGGTAGAAAATCGGCTTGGGTAATTAAGCGGAGGCGAGCGATGACCGGGGCTCATGTCGACTTATTGTAACGTCAAAGGAAATGCTTAAGATATGTAAGCGGAAAAAGGATGGCGAAGTACAAGACGTTATGATAATATAAATTTTATTGGAACGCTTTTATTAGTTCTAACGTGAGCCGTGTCATTGTCTGAACATTCAACTTTTTTACTTGTAGACTCGACTTAAGTAGCGTTTTAAATAATATTATAAATGTTCGTTTATTGAATTGAATTGAATAAACGCTCGAACGACTACATATATATTAATTATATATTATTAAAATTTGGCTAAGAAGTAGATTGGGTTGTGGAATGGGATGTGAAATACCTTTTATTGTTAGCTAAGTCAGATGTCAGTATATAGAACAAGCTTTGGTCGTAGTAATTTCAATATATATATATTGAAATTACATTACAGATATACATAATATGTATATATATTAAATAGGAAGTAGTCACTCACCATTCAAACCGTACCACTACAGTATTAAGTATTACTGTTTGGCGGTTGAATATTTGATGAGTGGGTGGGTGGGGCTACCCAGACGGCCTGCACAATGCCCTACCGACAAGCAGGACTTTCCTATCCTATTATCATAACTTGTGGGTTTTTTTTTATCATATAATAAATGTAAATTGAATCAACGTATGGCAATGATATTTATGCAAATATTTTCAATAACTTTTGATATGTTATTATAATATTTAATAAAAATATAATAGATATATGAATGTTGTATGTAAATTGTATGTAACGATTTCGAAATGTCTTTCAATCATTAGTTTACTATTCGATATGCAGAACCCATGCGATTACATTATTCGTTACGTCAAAGCCTCTTGAAATTGCAAAAATATGGTGTATGTAATGCCGATGATATTGAACACTAAATAAGGCCTAAGCGGTTGTAACTCTTAGTAATGCGACGAAGCAATTTAACTGAGTCGTTCTGCTCCGCAATTTCTTTTGTTGACTTTGATATATTTACAACTAGCACTGCTTTCTATGTACAATTATATTTCACTCAGACTTCTCCGTTGGAACCATTATTTTATTAAGTTTAATTTATTAAATATCGCATTATTTTTTTAAGTGTTTTCGTTCTAAACTTTCCTAAGAATATCAATAGTAGTACAAATAATACGTGATTATTTTTCTGAACCAATTCATGGCGTCAAAACTAAAACCTTTTTTTATTAAGATTATAAAAATCTATATTGAAATTTTTTATTTATTTATTCTATTTTAAATTTTTTTATTTTGAGCATCGTTTCGTTAGTGTTGCTGTGGTCCTGCCCTGTACCTCTCGGAATCAGCTAGTGGAAAAAAGCGGATTACGGTTAAAATCAGTATAATTATAATATACTCGTAAGCACCAGGGTATTATAGTGTTTAAAATGAATAAAACGGTTTGGACGTGTGAAAAGTTTTACTAATTGATGACAGTATATGGGTGAATAAAATGATATAAAACTGTTTTTATTAGCTCGTCACCATGGCAACTCTTTTGATTGTTGGATGAAAACAGTATTTTCGCGGTTAAAACTCAAGTTACTAATATGTGTGGATAGTGGATATCCATAGTTTAAGAAGGAACGAAGTTTAATGAAAAGAAAAACTGCATCAATATAGTAATGGATTTTTCGCGTTGATTGCATACATCCTTTCCATTGGAAGTAGTCGTTTCGTTGGCCCACTTGTTGGCGGAAAATTAAACTAGCAGCAATAGTATTTCTTTTACTTTTTGCCTTCTTGCTTATTTAATTCACTATGCCAGCCGTAACCCTGGGCTGGCATATGGGCGAAAGATTGAAGAAAAGAAAAAAAAAATCATACATGAAAATAGATGTGCTGAGTCTAGTCAAACTGTTGCTATATCTGATATTTTAGGTGACATTTTTTTATATGTTGCTATATCAAATATAATCTTAGCGTCTATATATTTACATTATAATATACATTTCGTTAGTTTCAAATAAGCAGTGCAGTTCAAAGTCTGGGGTACACTATGCATAATTAAGTTTTAATTTCGTATAATTTTAACGTTGCTTTATCATGCTAGTTTGTATTTCCAACAATTTGCTTTGTCAATTACAGCTACACATTACGCTGGATATCAAAGATCTATTGCTGTTGAAAGCCGAACGTTTCGGAATATGATATCCAATTATGATATAATATCAAGAAAATTATACAGTATTAAAACTACATTGTAAGAAAACCGTGCACGGCATATATCAAATGATCTTAAATTGAAGTGCTTTTATTTATTTTTAACCTTTTTCATTACTGCAGCGTCTGTATTTGTTATTAACTCACGAGCGTATTTTTGCGATTGATGCGGCAGATGAATTATAAGGAAAAATTATGTAAGTGAAAACTAATTAGGGCTTGCCCGGATTTTTATTCAGGATCCATACGGTATATCCTCTAGATCAATAAACACTAGTTGCTATGGCCTTTAACGTAGGAACTCCTCAACGGTCAACAGTTTTTAAAAATATTTTTTACTATTAATTTATTTTATAATATATGTTACATATGTTACTACTTTTATTGAAAATAACGTCTCGTGATATTGCCTTTCCTGGCGACAGGACGACATAAATTTTTCGTCCAGAGTATCGGAATTGCGGTTTCAAGGGGAAATTCTTGTCACCATTCCACGCGGTCATGATTTGTATAAATTTAAGGCTTATATAACTTTTAAAACAATACTTACGAAAATATATCAAAAATAATTATTAAATTCAGAAGTCAAATAGTTACGTGGATTAATTTTGTGATTGTACAGTCGTCTAAAATTAAGCAAACTATAATTTATAAGCATTTAAATCAGTCTATCGAGTCTAACATTCGATTTATAGGCCTCTCGGAATTCAGAAATGATAAGTTATTCTGTGATTAACTATACTAAAATATTTGTATTTGATATCATTTCAAAATTCTACAGTAATTATTATGTTAGAGAGGGATACTTGTAAGAATGGATGACGTGAGGATATGACTAGAGAACAATGAAGAGGAAGCACATTGCGCCAACGCATAGTGAGGTAGATGATGATGATAAAATGAAATAAAATCGAAATATTCTTTATCATATTTAATCATAATATTCATTATATTAATTATTTTTCTATATTAAAACAATTTCGATTGTTTTGTCCGCAATATACATACAGCTAATTAGCGGTAATACCGCTCCATATGTTATACAAAAATGAATTCTATATATAAAATAAAATAAAAAATATGTATATATTAAATAAAATAAAAAAACATTCTGATAAGTGTCAATTTTGCATTTTGCATGAATTAAAATTGGTAAAGTTGCCAGTTATTTTTTGTTGAAATGATCTCGAGGTTATTCGAAAAAACATGCAAAAATTCTTGATAATATAAGCCCCATTTGATATATCAATATTATTATTGATTTATATATACTTGAATGCGTTCAAGAATGTGGAAGCTAAAAAACAGTTATTAAGCTGTTCCTCCAGAGGATGTAAAGTGCTATATATTATCAAATATCAAGTATCAATCAAGATAAAAACAATTAGACGTGAATATTTGCCTGTGAATGTCCCACTGCTGGGCTAAAGGCCTCCTCTCTCTTTTTGAGGGGAAGGTTTGAAGCTTATTCCACCACGCTGCTCCAGTGCGGGATGGTGGAATACACATGTGACAGAATTTCAGTGAAATTAGACACATGCAGGTTTCCTCTCGATGTTTTCCTTCACCGTAAAGCACGAGATGAATTATTATCCCAAATTAAGCACATGAAAATTCATGGATATTTATTAACTCAATTGAATTACTAAAATTGAGCTTCGTACATTAAAACGATTGCAATGTAGTCGAATTGCGAATAAACGCTAATCCACACGAATGGTGTTTTATATTTTCTGAACCTTCTCCTCAAAAGGGAGAGAAGGCTTAGCCCAGCAGTGGGACATTAAAAGTATGTTACTGAAGCATTGAAGGTAAACAACCTAAGGTTATGGTTACGGAAAAAAGCTTTTAGTTTTAATTGCCTCGGAAATTTGATCCCGAAACTCTCGTTCTATGGTATGTTAAGTTCACATCTAAGTCATCACCGGATGTAACTACATAAGTTTGAAAAAAAATTATTCCACAAAACATTTATTATTATTATGTATAGCCTAATATATCTTTAGTATTGGTTGGTCAGTCTAATACAAGCGCCTGGTTTTCACACGATGACAGAGACGAGTTTGAATGAACGTGGGCGGGGAACGTTTTTAACAGAAACCTGATGTGTCTTTGCCATTTTAAATGGCTATTTTTTTCAATGTAAAAACAAGATTGAGATATCTGTAATGGTAAGTACTAGATGTCAGGCTTGTCGCTGACGGCTGCATTTTGAAGCACATTACAAATGGTCACACCACCCTTGTATGTAGCAGCATTATATTATATAAGCCTACTCCGAGGCGTTTAAGTAGTATAATAATAATTGGCCCGTTTGTAATGCCTTTATTTAAATAAAACAGTCGTCAATTTAAATGATGAAATTTTATTTAAAAATAATGTTTTCGTAAGTTATCAAGAAAATCAAAATACACTTCATTCTAGCAACAATCTTTCGTCATTTTACAAAATCATGTTAAATATAAAGCGACCACCGATTCGAAAAGTAGATTCTACTGAGTAGTACCGTAAGAAACGGCAGGAAACTTTGCCTTAACTCGTGTTCACTAACTATTGGGCATAATAATAATAATGTCCTCCAGACCGATTTTGGCCACGGCGGCCAATCTCAAGAGAGATTAGCCAACTACGCAGGAGATATTATAGTGCACAAGTGTGTGCGCAAACACAGGTGCACTCTCTATTCCTTAACTCTCATAATCCGATGGGACGGCAATCCGACACGACCGGAAAGAGTTAAGGCGCAGGACCAACGGCTTTACGTGCTTTCCGAGGCACGGGAGTGTACACACTTCCAACTTCCAAACTCCGGGCTGCTACTGAGAATTTTCTGACAGAAAAACCCAATAACGTTTTATTGGCCCTACCTGGGAATTGAACCCAGGACCTCCGAGTCTGCGGCCTTACATCAAGCCACTAGACCAACGAGGCAGTCAATTGGGCAATATTGGGCATAAGCTTATAATGTCAACAAACCTTAATCCACCATTTTTTTATAATTTTCTTTCATTAATTGACGATGTTAAACATTATTTGACTACAAATCATTCGGTTAAAGTTATTTTACATATTTTATTGATTCCATTATAAATAAACACATAATAGATTCAGGCTTTTAACAAAACGTTCTACAAATAGTGCATGAATATAAAAACCTAAGTTTTACGTCAATTGAAATGCTATATAATTTAATAGATAAAGTTAAAAGGTATTGAATGGTCACAACGGCATTTAAAAATAATGATAATGAAACGTGTTGAACACATCTTGTTAATTTATATATTTGAAATAATCGTACAAGAGCGTGTCGAGCTGTTATTAACAAACTACGGGAGTGCTAACGATATTTTTTTTTAAATTAAATAAGTAGTTTGCATAATATGTACGTATATTATTTATTTAGTTAATTTTATTTTGTTCTATGAAATTTGATCGGAAATAAGATTTTAAGTAATATAACAATTGAAACATTATGTATATATAGCACTTAAACGGATGTATTTATACTTTATTTTGTTTGAGATATACTTAAATATAAATAACTATTTAATTAAATAAATATTTTGTTTGTATGTATGTGTACTAAAATATAAATCGTAAATTAAATCGATTATCGCGGGTTTAATTTTAATCAAGAACCGTTAAGTTTTCATGGTGCGAAACAACAAGAAACCTGCTCGTGTCGAATGTCGTTCCGTCACTTGTCTTCGGTGTCTAATGGTAGAGAAGCTGCGTAGATATTTTATCCACCACCTTCACCAGTGGAATAGATTTTACTTCGCTGCTTCACAAACATTCTCCTTATGGGATAAGAAAACAATCCTCAGTATATTCAGTTTTAGTACCTTCTAGGCAGGCATGCTACATCCTAGACCGTGACGATGCTTAAGATCAGGCACCTCAACGGCCAAACGCTTGCCTATTAACTGTAAAAAAAAAGTAAATTATCTCTAATCGAGCAAAATTGTTTATCAACTAAGTTTCCATTAAAATAATAGGTCAGCGTATTTGTAATCATAATATGTATAATTCTTAATAAACAAATGAACTCGTACAATGGTAATGATAAAATTCTAGAAACTAATTTTGTATGTATTACAAAAAACGGTATATTTTAATAGGGTTCCGTGAAAACAGAGCTGTGACGGTACCGCTCACTTCTCATTTATTTTACCACCAAACGGCCTTCATTAATGTAATTAGAGATACAAAGGTACCACTTTAGACGTTATAATTGGTCGCGTATTGGGATCGCATGGTACGATAATTTAATTTTCAATGTCAATAAGTGATCATTTGTTGGTTAATTTGTTTATCTGTGGTTTACAACTATTATATCAATAAAATAACATATTGTTATAATACCTACGTAAAGAAAACAAAATGCCGAGTAATAAAATTTACAATTTCAAGGCACGAGAAGACGTTTTATTTACATTTCGCGTCCACTGAGTTTATGATATTGTTGCAGGAATTTGATCGGGGTACACTTTAAACAGATTTAAGATAGTTAAAGTAAAAAGGATTGAATTATGTGACAACTTATTTAAGAACATAAAGCTGATATCTAGATCCTTTACCAATACGATACATCTTTATATGCTATCATAATATATAAAAAACGTGACATTAAAAATTCAAAATAGACGTTCGAAAAATATGTCTTACGAATTATCTTTTCATCCTATAAGAAAAGTACACTGCGCGTACTTTTTTTTAAAGAATAGGAAAGCTCACGAGCGTATGGGACCTGGCCTGACACACGACACACGGCCTGACGAGCGTTTGGGCCACTTGGATGGTCACCAACGCCCATAGCTATTGGCATTGTAAGAAATGTTAACCATCGCTTACATCACCGATGCGCCACCAACCTTGGAAACTAAGATGTTATGTCCCTTGTGCCTGTTATTACACTGGCTCACTCACCGTTCAAACCGGAAGACAACAATACCAAGTACTGCTGTTTTGCGTTAGAATATCTGATGAGTGGGTGGTATCAAACTAAACAGGTGGGATTCCTACAGGAAAAATGAATGTGATGTACATGTATATATATGTATAACTTTTTTATCCCAAGATTTTTTTCTTAATAAAACCACTAAAATTAATAAAATTATTATTATATATATTATTTAATAGAAATAATAACCACTAATAAAATTTCATCGCGTACATAAAAATAATTAATAATTTTTTTATTATAAAGTATACTTTGAGACTGTATTACTTAATGCGTGAGCGAGAGAAGCATATCATAGACATACGAGTGAACGAGATCCTAATTATAGTAAGATCAAGTTTCATTGTATTACATTTAAACACGTGACAGAACACCTCTAATTAGTGTGAATATGACAGCTAATTAAGACAGAAAAAGTGTCAAAAGTTATTTGTTCCTTCAACTGAATGTAGATATGACCTTCTATTTAAGTTTAAAGGAATGGGTAGGGTATTCTTTATTATTTATTATAAAATTTGTATGTCTTTTTGTTACTTTTTTACTACACAAACTTTTGAGTCTTGTATTAACTATAATAGTTTTAAATAATATACATATTATCATTTTACGTGTTATGTTTTAAAATGTAATCTCCTTGGTGCGTTAAAGTGAAATTTAAAGCTCAAATTTAAACGCACCGTCACAAAATAAAACGTTTCTGATGTAAAGTTCCACATGTAATTATTTTTTTTTTTTTTTTTTTGATTAATCGTAATTGAGTCGACGAGTGAGTCAAAAATCTTTTATCAAATAATAATAATCAATCAGTGTTTTTAAAGTAAATCATAATATTTAATACATCCCTCAGCGTTAACATCTTCAGCTAGCAACTAAACCGGGTACCCTTAATCATGTGCGACACGAGCTCGCGGCACTGTTTTAAGTTATCCGCAGTCGCATAAATCAGCCATAGTGATTAAAACTCTGTTTACAATGACAGCTGCAATACGGCTTTGCTCCTAAACTCTAATTGTGAGATAATTTCCATTTTAAATGGCAACATATTTTATTACCTGATTATTATTTAATTTTAATTATCATTTACGGAAAGGTAAAATGTAAATGTGATAAATATTAACGACTTTACTTATAAACGTCGTTAAGCGGGTTTTTAGTTAGACAAGGTTTTCTCTATTTTGTGATCACTAATTTGATATTTAAAATAAGAAGACACAGCATTTTATGTAAATGGATATAAATAATAAAATGCGCATTTCTGCCCACACATGGACGAGACTTCTCTACTGTTCTGGCTGTTTAAAGCGGTATTACAATTACATTGTTTCTACCGTCTTTATTTAATAATATTTGTTCTCGCTGTTAGTGAAGTATCCAGCTTTGAGCTCAGAGGGTAGTATATGTAACTAATTATTTACAAAACAACATTATTAGTAAAACTGGTTCTTCATAGCTTGTTTGAATTCCAACTAAAAATGCAGCTTATTGTATCAATAGTATGTCGGTATTATAAAATTGAATTTTAGAGAAATACACAAGATTTGTAAAGAGTTTATATATATAATTTTTTTTTTAATTTTGTGGGAAGGCAAATGACTACTCCACATAAAAAATAGATGCACTTGATAAGTGTTGCAACGGATAAAAATAGGTACAAAATTATAATTGATGGCGAACAAACACTATCTACTAAGTTTTAGTAAAAATAATAGATTTACAACTAAATTGATTTCGTTTACAATGAGAATCCGATAACGTAGGTACTATGTTGAAGTTGGCACCTATCGGAGGCGTTTAGGAATATTTAAGACCGACACGTCAAGATGTCGAGCGGAGATTAGCGAAAGTTATCGCGTGGGTCTTTCAACACTTGTTTGCTTTGTATGGTGTGGGTATGTTCAGATATGATTTCGATCAGTTTTCTCATAAATTATAGTAAAATAGGTAAAAGTAAGCCATAGACTACGACTTTGTTGGCGTGTTGGCGTTCATTGGTAGGGAGTGTTCCTTTTTTACCTCCCTTACCCTCCCTTACCAGACTCAGAATTTTGTGACTGAGGCGAGTCTTATTTTACTATATAATATATATGTAATACGATACAGTATCTGTATCTGTGAAATGAAGAGTCAGAAGATAGACATTATTTGAGCTGTTTATTGCTAATGTTGGTGGGACTATCGTTGTTATCAAATACATTGCTAGTTGCTAAACTGAATTTTAAATTGTAAACCTTAATTAATATAAACTGATAATGCAATTTAGAATTACAAATGTTATCTTGTCATTACAATCAAATGTAAAAGTAAATCAGCCGGTTTTTATAAATCTAGTTTTTCAAATAAGATTATCAAATATAATAACAAGATTAGTTTAGTCGTTTCGCGTAGTTTAAGTTAATAACAGTTAACAATTTGATTAATAACCACTGATACAGTCGCGCATACATTAAGCAATTAAAGTCTAAAGATATTTGTCTCAGATTAGGTAACAAATTGCTTATAAAATAAGAGATTGATGTTATCATAATTTGCTTTACTTTACATTACACTTTTATAAATTAGCATTCTAAGTTCTTAAGCATTTTGCCGGGTAATAATTAACTAGAATAGGTGCCCTAATCTAGATTTTACTGGTGACTTTTTATATAAATCACTAGTTGTTCTTATTTGTAAATATATAGTGAATTTAAATTTATTTATTAGTTACTGCACTTAACTTAAACAAAATAAGTAAATAAATGCAAGAATCACTCAGTTCAATTTAACTTAATATTAAATTGTGTCGAGTGATAGGTTATTCCAACAATTCAAATCGATTTCGATTAAGTTGATCGATTAAAATGGACTCGTGTGATCACGCCGTTATAGAACAAAACTTATGTTCTACATTTAAAATTATTACAACAATTACATTGAAGAAGAACAATGCTCTATATAAAACGCTGGGTATTCGAATACATATGTTGTGAAGGACTGGTATTTCTAGAATGATCGGTATTCATATATTATTAGAGTACGATGGGAATGTTAACGTTCGCATTCTTTGCTCTGCCCTGTGACGCAACTTACAGTCATCAGTATCAAAGTTGTGTTTGTCGCGCACCTGTTCATACTTACTCTAACATACAACGGCCGATTTAAGGCCTTTGGAGTCGCGTAAGAGTAAGCTTAAATAAATCAGCGCCTATGATATAGTTTTTACAATTCTAAAAACAAAATCCAGAAAACAAATGTTGTACAAACATTTTTTAGAACAAAAATTCCGCCTAAATTTTTTTTCTACCGTATACGTACCGTTATGTATAGAGTCTACATAGCCTATTTGCAAATCGCCCACTATTGACATATCTTCCAAAAGAATGTGAGAATGAATATATTGCTTTTTTATATAAGTGTAATTTTTAATAATATTGTTTTGTAGTAAGCTTAAATGAATAGTGATAAATATCTCTGACTCCCATAAAGCTATTTATTAATAATACAGTCCACTTAGTCTTCATAACGAAGGTGAACAGAGAAGGTAACGCAATTTCGTCAAAATAACACTTGCTATACACTATACAAATAAATACAAACGTCACTTTAGAAAGTACACAATATTTCTAAAGAAAAACATACATGGGGTTTTAAATGAATTATATTTATGGCCTAATTTTGTTTACCGTTTATTACTTTCCCCTTTAATAATTATTTATTTCTATAATAAGGTTGCGTGTCCAAAACATTTCACCGTTAAAGGTTAATTGATGCATCCCAAACATGTACCAAACTATAATAACGATAATAGGACAATTTCCTTGCAATTATAAGATTTTATGGGAATGAAAATAAAGAATGAAATGTGCATTTCTGCCTACACATGGACAAGACACCTGTGCTCTTTACTGTTCTGTCTGTGTTGTAAAGTGGTAAAACAATTAGATCGTATCTGCCGTCTTTATTTAAATATTTTGTTTTCATCAATTATAGAGAAGCATTCATTCTAGAAGTGAGTGTGATATAAGTTTATTATAAGTTCAGCAAGTGTAAAAACATTTGTGCAATCAAACCTTTGTGCAATCTAATAGTATGATTTCAAATTAACTTATTGAATCTTTATCTTAATCCGTTCTAATATTCAAGTCGTAGCGTCATCAATATTCTATAACATCTTTCAGGGAAGTCGTTCATGTCCATCTGTCGTCATCCGTCTGTCGTTCATAATTGGATCCCAAGATGTATTATTAGGATTGACGTTTACTTATTACTGATTTAACGATGGTGATTTAAATTGATAATTAATACAATATATACGTTACTTAATTATAAGAAAACAACTACTTAAATTAATATTTTCGTATATCTTAATGTAATTTTTCTTCCGACGGTAAATCAAAAGTATAATATATGTCCATATAAATATGTGGATATGCCACCAGCTCACGAAGTAGTGTAGTTCACGTTGTCACCCTATATAATTATATATTTTATAGGCAGCCTATATGTCGGCCCCATCGTTACACGCTAAATTAAAAATTGCTCAAAAACTAAGACTAATTCAGTTTGAGAGAATCACTAACAAATTCATGTACTTTAATTGCCGAAATACTCGAAGGTTTACTAAGAATAGAATTAAAAACACCAATATTGATAAAATTTAAATTTAGTTCATATTTTAGTGTTTCTCTCAAATTGTGGTTACGAACATATGCCAATAAGAAGTGTGAAACATCACCTATATTTTAATCTTTAATCTTTTCAATCAATCAGTTCATTAAATGCTGATACAGGTTATAATTCATACAGAATGGTTATATTATCTATAACCTTTTGATGGACTATAGATTTTTTTCAAATTGTTAGTATCATACGAAGTAAGTCTATACAATTTACATTGTAACAATTTTACGAGCCACTGAACTGATTTTGTTTGGATATCCGGGTAGGAGAGCCTGTTTACTAAAAAATATAACCGAGTGAAGCGAAAAATCGATCGAAATAAAATAATAAATTTTAAACTATTATTATTCTTAAAAAATGTTGACGTTACTGATTTGTTAAAGACCCTTAGCTTTAAAAGGTTTCTTGTACATAAGCTTTCCGTACGGATTTCATGTTTAGAGTTGTTATCTCAAATTGTGATTTGAAATATACATCTGACGTAAGAAACCCATGGCACCGTTTATGATTAACGCTTATTAAATACTTTATATGTATAAGGGAGCTAGACACAAAAAAAAATCATAGTATCGTATCTATTATTTTGCGTGTAAAATATGTAAATTATGCTAATTCAAATAAGTATTCAATTTACATTTACTGTAATGAATATGTAATATATCATTTTCATAAAATTTTACCCGCTCGCACATAAATTTCATTATATTCTCACTATCATGCCAATGTCTGTTAATTATTTATTCATTAGTTTTTATTCATAATGGAGTATTATTGTTAGCTAAACGAAGTAGAAATAAAGTGAATATTTATATTGTTAATTCTAAAGTTAATAATAAATTTAATGATAATCGAGTCGAAACATTAACATGCAAGGAGCACCTTAAGAATAAAAAAATATCACACCTAGTAATATTTAGAGTATCGATTCTGAGTTAGAATCGAACTTGATACCCTTAACGTTAAAGGGCTTTTTGCAACATTTATTTATTGTCAAACGATAGCCTCCCCTTTAAAAGAGTATGTAACAGCCTGTGAAAGTCCCACTGCTGGGCTATAGGCCTCCTCTCCTCTTTTTGAGGAGATTGTTTGGAGCTTATTCCACCACGCTGCTCCAATGCGGGTTGGTGGAATTCACATGTGGCAGAATTTCAATGAAATTAGACACATGCAGGTTTCCTCACGATGTTTTCCTTCACCGTAAAGCACGAGATGAATTATAATCACAAATTTAGCACATGAAAATTCAGTGGTGCTTGCCCGGGTTTGAACCCACGATCATCGGTTAAGATTCACGCGTTCTTACCACTGGGCCATCTCGGCTCTTTAAAAGAGTCTCTTGTAGTAAAAATGAATTTTAGTCAGTTACTCAGTTTTTACAGTTGCATTAAAGTTCGATCTATCACATCTCGCCGGGCTCTTGACTTATATCGTACAATTTGTACATTTACGTTTTATACCAGTTGATTTAACGTCATTTATTTAATTATTTTATTAATTAGATTTATAGTTTTAAAAGTGCAGTTAGTTGCACAAATTAGTTGGTTCCTATGTTTACTTTGGGAAATTGCCAATTTATTTATTTTAAAGACTGAAATGAGTACATAACAATAAGTCTATATAAAATACATATCAGTGCACAAGCCAGAATGGTAGGGATTTAAAACATTTGCAACGTATCGTGGGGAGTGATGAATGTTAGTAGTATGCGTAGGATAACTACACTTAACAACAGATTTCGGGATGCCTTTAATAAGCTATTTTATACATTACTTGTTTCCAAATTAGGAATTTGGGATGCTTTTTAAAGAATAATTTTATGGACCAATTGTATTACTATTATAATTCTTTAGCAAATACTATTTTAATGTAAATGATATGAAATGTGTAATAAAAAAATAACTATTACATTAATCAATAAAAATAATAAGTTCTTAATTCAATTACAAACCCTTTAGTATATTTAAAATACTATTTATAATACTATTTGACCTCATACGACCATAATTGTATTGTGTAAATATTAAAAACATAATATTGTTACCAATAGGAAGGTTTTAATTATTATTTTATTCCTATTATGACCAATAACAGTCACCCTACGAGCTCATCGCAGCAGGAGCTAGAGGCCAGAGGTAAGTGGCTGCCAACTTTACAACACGTTAAAGACATATAACGCCGCTTTTATGCAAATAGCCGCTTCAACACTATTCGTGACTCTCGTTGAAAGCTAGACGTAATTAGTATTTAAATTGCTTCTCCGGAAACTGTTTAAAAATTCCTACTGGAGGTTAATCTAAATTAAATGGATTCTATTGGTTCAATTTGTTTTTATTTATAAATTAACCAATTAAAAATCGATGATTAAAATTGGTTAGACTTCTTAATTATTTCAATACCAGTTAGAATTGTAACGGGTTCGAGATGTAATAAATTTTAAAGTATAAATTAGATGAATTGTTATAAGATTACAGCTTGTCGAAATGATCTGATTTAGTATAATTGAAAACGTGGGTAGTTGTCAGTTGGAGATACTTTGACACGTCATCTTTGGCCTTTGATTCTCTATTTGACAAAATATAATTGGATGACTTATATAAACCTTACTCATATACATGTTCAACATTATATAATACTTTGACAACAAGTACTCGACTTTTTATAAGCAAATGAGCCACCTGATGGTAAGTGATCATCACCGCCCATAGGCATCGGCGATGTAAGAAATATTAACCATTTCTTACATCGCCAATACGTCTGTAGTTACACTGGCTCACTCACCCTTTAAATCAGAAGGCAGAAATATTAAGTATTGCTGTTAAGCCGTAGAATATCTCAAGAGTGGGTGTACTTCTTATTAAAATAAGCTATTTGGACTAAATAGAAGACGTATTTTCATTAAAGAGAAGGTTCAATGTGTGTTCTATGACGCCACTACTTTGCGGTTTGGTGGCTTACAAATAGATGTGGTATAATTTCACCCGATACATACGACGAAAAATTCAGTCCAATTAAGCACATCAAAACTTATACGTAAACTGGCTTTCCTAGAATTGAACCCGCGTCCTAAAAGTAACGTATTCAATGGGTATTTATAGAATTGTTATAATATGCGTTTCTATACTATAGAAGATTTCGTGATATAAAGGCAGCGTCCGATTATAATTTATAATTTGTACGTACTTTCGATTTAATTTATTTGTAAAGAGAAATTGTATAAATATGCTATAGCTACTTACATACTGACAAATAGTTCATGCAAATTCAATACAACGAAATAATGAGTCAGAGTATAATTGAAATCGCAATAAATTAATTACGAATGCAAAGCAGCTGAAATCCGACAGAACTACACTGATTAGTCATCGTTCGAACTCTTGATCGAACTTAGGGTTGCCGAATTTTATTTAATTTATTAAATATTAATCAAGTATATTGAAGTGTTTATAATAATCAATTAAATGTTTGTAATGAAAAAACATTCGACTTCGTCCCGCACTGTTAAAGTGTATTATTTTTCTTTGTAGGTTAAGCCTTATTGCTGGACAAACATAATGCTAGAGTATATCGCTTCACGTGTAAATTTCGTCATGAGCATATTCCGCGCGTTTTATACGTCTTATTATTGAAACAAATAAAATTTATAAGCACAGTAATGCGTGCTCGGATATATAATCGCGATATTTTGTAACACGATCTATCCACAATATGTATGTATGTATGTATGTATGTATAGCATACATCTCGGCCCTGTTTGCTATAAAATAATTCTAAATTTTTTAATGCAAAATCTTGGATAAATTATGTAGGTTTTTTTAAAAATAGTGGTAAATTATTCTAAGAATATAAATAAGTAAGTACAATGGCTCTATATTTAATAAAAAAAAATTAATAGAATCCACCGACATTTTTCCAAAGTATTTTTACATAGTATACCTATACATTTTTTACATAAACAGTAATAATAACGGTATAATAACATACATATACACCCTCCACCTCTACCCTATATATACTCCCTCTGTATTACAACGGACAAAGCAGGAATCTCTTGTCATTAGGTCACAATACTCATAAACAATGGACTGTATCGCATGAGCACTGAGGGCCAAGTCAAAGTACATTACTACATTAGTTCAGCCAAATATTGATCCAATCTCTGAATGAGCGATAATATAAGTTAAAATCTTGAAAAAAAAAATATTTATCGTCAAGAAAAGTTATGCTCTAGCAAGCAACAATTGTCAAATGATTGGTCAAACACTTCGTTAGTTAGTAGATAATTCGCGATTTCCCTAGGTATCGTTAAGAGTTTGTGTTGATTTTAAAACGTAAACGATTTTTTGCATATAATAATTAAATTATATATACGATGATATGGTAATTTGATAACATGTTTATAATTGATGGAAAAGGAAAGGTTAGTAGAAGGAAAACTACTGAGTTTTTTGTCAGTTATTCTTGGTAGAATCTACATTCCGAATGATACTGGTGGCCTTTAAATGTATTTTCAAAAAACAAATTTTAGCAATATTATTTAATCTTAGGCTGTCTACTTATTTAAAATTAAAAAAAATGTAAGAAGTTAGCAGCTATCGTTTACATTTATTTATACTGTCATAAATAAATTATTCTTTATATTACTATACACATGCTGTTCGTTGTATTTTGGACAGCCCTGTTTGATAAGAACATTAATTGTCGGTATCAGTACACACTGATTGAAATGTTACCCGTTACCGGTTTTCTTACTATTGTGCTCGAAATATACAGATTATTAAAACAATACATTCAGGATTACTACATAAATATCTTCTCGACTTACTAATTCAAGACGGAATATTCGTATTCAGAATTTACTCAGCTATTGAAATTCGTATTAGTCGTGTCCTTATTTATTATGGATAAGGCTTAGTTCATAAATATATAAATATTAAAAGATTTATTTTGAATATATATTTATAACACTTGTTAATAAGTGTTTTGATTTGCATTTAAATTTATGTAAATTAAGCACTGCTTTTTATATGAAACAAGAACCTTTAACATTTAAACCCACTCTTGAAATAGAGCGATTAAGAAAATAATCTTTAAAATCGGTAACATACTAACAAAAAGATCAGACGTTTCTCCTCCTTCCCTGCATTCGTTTAAAAATGTCGTAAAAATTATATGAATCATAATTAACATTAAAATATATTATTTTTGTACGAAAAAACAATAAACAATAATAGCCTATAAAAAGTTGCCCATACATTAAGTCCTTTATACAATTCTCCTAAATAAAAGTACGAATTAAAAAGTTAATCGAATTTCACAAAAAGAATAACAATTACAAGTAGAATATAAAATATAACAATACAATATATGTATACGGCTGACGTAATATAATTACTTACATTATTTTATGGGTTATTCAATTCTTATATTATCATGTGACTGGATAAATTAGATTGTGGTTTACAAATAAGGTGTTAATTTTACGCCTATCACTGTATAGTATAGAAAATACATTTGCCGACAAAAAATAATATAGGCCGTCTAGTTCAGATTACCAATGGCATTTTAAATAGTAACTGTTTCGAATGCCTTAGTTTTTTCTACAATATCAAAAATTCTCAAGAAAATCATTAACTTAAGGTATATCTGTAAATATGTATACAATCGGCAAGATGGCTTTATAAAGAACTGGTCTACTACAACTATTTACTAACCTTTATTCGTAAAACTAAACAATTAGGCTTTCAAGATCAAATATCATAGATAGTTGTTAAATATATTGCCAAGTCGGTGTAAGCAGCACACCAGAAAGTTTTATTGAAGAAGTGATATCCATAGTTTCTTCTCGGTATAGTACTATATATATCGCAACTTTATTCATATCAGTCATTGCATAGTAACTGCATAGGTGCATGGGATTGATGGTTCTGTAAAATTCACATTTCACAAATCAAATAATCACAACAACCTGTGCTTAAGATATGTTAGTCTAAGCCACGAGTAACAACACAAATAAACGATTATTATTAGATATGTCAACAATATTATACCTGCTATATTTTTATTCTTGAGATATTAGATAGGTTTTATCAGATGCTAGGTGCTGTCTTCTGTAATTAGTTATTGTAGAAAATGTTCCTTGCATTATTAATACATTGCCGGCTACGGTATCTAATTACTCTGTCTCACTTACCGTTTAAATGGAATAAAGCATAAAAAAATTGTGCTGTTTAGCGGTAAAACAACTGACGAATGGGATGGAATCTGCTAAAACTCTTTCCATTAATAAATCGTGATTTATCTAATATTTATATCAGACAAGGATAGAGGTGATTTACTATATGTGTGGCAAATATATTGCTCTGTTTTCTTAATATTTATACAACAAAAAGCAGGGATCTGGTCTACGATGTGGAATAGGCTTTATGTTAGGTAAAAAATATGAAGTGAGATTTATCTAAGCAACGGGTTCATTACACGGATCTCTGTCGATCTCGATTCGATTGGATTATTTCGTAGATTTTTTTTGTTGACCGTTGATTGTTTTTTGTTACTTTTTCATTATTCGTAGAATTAAATGAAGGCGACATTAGTACACACAATTATATGACAAACACAGGTTTATGAAAGATATGGTTTTTGATTCCCTTAAAAGCAACATTTAGCATATTTTGAACAGCTTTAACTATTCGTTTTATTTAATTATTTCATAACAATAAATCACTGAAATGTATTTCAAGTGAATCGAAGTGGCTTAGACAATTCATGTGCATTCATTAATTTGCATAGTAAATATGACGACACTATCTAAAGCTTCTACTTACGTCTCAGACTGGACTTTTACTACATGCAATCTCGTTTAAATCAATGAACGTTGTTACATTTAATTTTTCTTTTTATAGATTGGAGCTACATACAACTTTTTTGCCCTATTAAGTTTAAACATATTAAGAATTAATTATTAAAGTCTTGTATAAACAATTAGGTTTAAGAGTTGTTATCATGCTGTAATAGGCACTTACGCGTTTTTACTACGTCATATTTCACGTTTAATACGCAATAATGCAACGGGAGCTAGTAGGATCATAAATATACAGCATAAATAAGTTTAATTGATTTTATGTACGACGCTTATTTTGAAATGAATAACGATTGTGATATCTTTGCGGTTAATCTTTGCAATGGTGTAATGTATTAACCATTTGTATTTTGATTAAATATTGATTCACTAGATGGAGTTCAATATTGAATAAGAGACAAGACTTACTGAACGGTTCCTTGGTATCAAATACCTTTGCATATTTCAACCTTCGACATCGAAATGAGAGATGTTAAAAAATAAATTTTAATCTTAGAGTCGATTTTTCAATCCCAATTTATGTGAAGAAAATTAAAAATTTGTGATTTTAATTTTTTTTTGTTAGGTATTACTTTTCAACAAAGATTCCTTTCGTAAAATTAATACAAAACCTCCTTGCTGTACGACCTCACTCCTGTTAAGATATAGGCTTGGAGCTCATACCACGCCGATGTTTCAACGTGGGTTGGTTAGTGGATGAACTTGTGGAAAAAGTTTTATGGCACATACAGGTTTTCTTGCTATGTTTTTGTTCGTCGCGAATCACGAGATTTATATTTTGATACAAAAACAATGAATATAAACATATGAAAATTCAATGGATTGAGCGGATGTGAATCCGAGATCTTCGGTAAAGATACGTGAGTTCTGTTAACAGACTATCTAGGAATAATTCTGCAAATTACAAAATGGTAATGGCCAATACAAAAAATAATTTACAAAAATATTTGAAATAATATTCTATAGGTATCCCCAATGCACCCGTAATAAATAATACAATCAATTCAAAAATCTTTAAATGTTGGTTTGCAATTATTGCTATAACTAACATAATTTAACCATAATCAGATTAAGAAGTATAATAACTTTAGGTATGTAAATATCTTTTTCTATAACACAGCAATTTTATTTATAAACTTTAACAATTGTAATTTTTAAAAACAAACATTACTTTCTTTTTTAATTTATTTAAATAGATTCTCATTCTCAAGACCGGTTGTGAGGTCTAAGACTAAACTTCGTGTGAGGTATTATATTAGATTATCTTAATACCAAGGTACCAGGTTACTCATCGGTGTGACGCTACTTTATGGCACAAGTCAAGAAAAACTATTATAATAATTCTTTGTTAAATAAGTTGTGGGTAATGTTTTTTTGATTTGGATCTTCTTTTAAGCATAATAGCGCTCTTGTTTTATATAATATACATTGCTTTTTGCTTACTTAACAAAATAATTAATTGTATTTAATATTTTTTATTTGTTTTTATAGCATAGGTTAGCGGACGAGCATATGGGCCACCTGATGATAAGTGGTCACCAACGCCCATAGACATTGGCATTGTAAGAAATGTTAACCGTCGCTTATATCGCCAATGCGCCACCAACCTTGGGAGTTAAGATGTTATGTCCCTTGTGCCTGTAATTACACTGGCTCCCTCACCCTTCAAACCGGAACAAAACAATAACAAGTACTGCTGTTTTGCGGTAGAATATCTGATGAGTGGGTGGTACCTACCCAGACGGGCTGGCACAAAGCCCTACCATCAGACATTGCAATATAATCTGTTGCAAAGTAAAGCTTATTGGAACTCTTTTTAATTAATAGATATGTTTATTTTCTATTTAAATAAAAAATCTCCTTGTGATGTTTATAAAACAAAACACCTAATTGTTTAAAAAGTTATATATTTGCTTTATAAAAATATTTATAATAATCTTGAAAATACAATTTTTTTTATGTTGCCAATGTAAAATAACCGTTTCAATTAATTTAATAACTCACTTTAAGCTACTTATTTCATTAAAATATACCTGTACTTATAATAGTTATTTTCATAAGATGTAAATATTTTATATCCATTGTGTTTAATTTTATTATACGAAATTGCACGAGAAAATAACATCGAAGTAATTCTAAAATTGCACGATAAGGTATGAAATTTATTTCTTATTTTACTATGAGCTAACAGCGCATACAGCTATGTAAAACTTACTTGTATAAACATGTAATTCGCTAGCAGTTCCTATCTCGGATGTGTTTGTTATTTATAATGAGATCTCAAGTGTGGGCGGTTGGCTTGCGTGTGATCTGGAATGGATCGCTGCTGTGGGCCCTTTTTCGGGAAATCGCGTTTGCATTGGTTAATTATAATAGAGCTCAGGCAATAATATATATTGCACGTTTCGAGTACTTTATAGAGCTATACACAAGAGCTTAAAATTGATATAAACTTATAATAAAATAATATGAGGCATTAATTTTTGTTTTTATTCTATAGTATCAAGCTTTTTTAACAGGCACCAAAAAATTTTTAGAGAACGTATTAATATTATAATTGGTAAAGTTTGTTTGTGTGAATGTTTGTTGTTCACGCTCGAACATGGACACATCCTTAGGAAGTTAAGAATACAATAATACAATAATAATCAGGGATGTATACACTGGTGGTAGAGCTTTGTGCAAGCTCGTCTGGGTAGGTACCACCCACTCATCAGATATTCTACCGCAAAACAGCATTACTTGGTATTGTTGTGTTCCGGTTTGAAGGATGAGTGAGCCAGTGTAATTACAGGCACAAGGGACATAAAATCTTAGGTCCCAAGGTTGGTGGCGCATTGGCGATGTAAGCGATGGTTAACATTTCTTACAGTGCCAATGTCTAAGAGCGTTTGGTGACCATTTCACTTACCATCACTTACCATCAGGTGGCCCATATGCTCGTCCGCCTTCCTGTTTCATAAAATAAATAAATGTATAAAGCTATGAAGATGAAGACTAGCTCCGTTAAGCATTAATGAAAACAATTTATTTTTAACGGTTAGTACGTACACCGGGTAACATAAAACTAAATGTGTGCATAGATCACTTTCTTAACGCTTGAACACTTTTTAATTATATTTTATTATTTATTGCATTAGTAAAACTTTATTTTAATATTTCTGAAACTGATTATTATATTACACTATATACTCTTAGAAGTTGTTAATCAATGCATTATTTATACTTATTGTTTTATATTGAAAATCTATTCTCTACGCTACCCATAAATTATAACATCTTGTACATCTTTGAATATCAATACTGCTTATACGATATCAAATCAAAAATATTTATTTAATATTTCTATATTAACATTACACTTACTTATTCAGTTACAAATCTACCACCGGTGTCGGAAATAAGTACCTCAGACCTGAGAAGAACCGGCAAAAGTCACCCAGCGGGAATTTTTTTACATCTCATCCTTTACAATTACACGTAATAACAACAAAAGAAATGTATTTTTTTTATTTGTAATGACCAGGATGATCGTTTCATTCTCAAGGTGTGTAATGATCTAAAAAATCATTGGTTGTGTAATATCCCTTGCAAACAAGCGTTCTTTAACGATTCTTTTATATTTCACACTTGAATATTTTTGAACCTTTTCTGGGATCCTGTTGTAAAAGCTTGTATACATTGTCTCAAAAAACTTAGCTTGTTTAGTAAACCCTGTTTAGTCGGGAGATAGTAGTTGTAAGTTTATACTTGTTCCTTCGGGAAAATCTTTTATGTTTTTGCGTACATACATAACATTATCAAATATATTTTGAAAAGTAATAGTCATTAGTTTAATTTCTTTAAATTTACTTCTTAATTAATCTTTTGGGTCTAAGTTGTAAATTGCACGGATATCTTCTGCAGTACAAAAATCGTATTATTATCGGCTGCGTTACACAGAGTTGAATGGCATAACATATTATAGATATAGAGGATATTATATATAGTGGAAATAAGTGAGTCGTATCAACATCAGTCAACATTTTAATTTTTTTACTCATGAAAGCTGCAGAGCAGAATCTATTCATCAATTAATTTATGTAAAATATCCATTGTAGCTTAGAATCTATAGTGATACTAAGGAATTATGTTCCTTATACAGCTTCTAAAGCTTCCCCTTTTAAAAGTACATTCGTTTTTACAAATTTCAAGTTTGGAATAGTGAATTTTATACATTTTGTCTTTTTACTGTTTAACGGTAAATTATTAACATTAAACCAAAGTACTATCTCAGAGAGAGCATTGTTTACCTCGTCGAATATTGATAAACGTCTTCAAACTATCTCACTTTATTAGACACCTTATAGTTCCAGCTTGCTTGACAAACAAAGAAATGCAAACTTTCACATTAATGATATTAGTAAGTTATCTTATGAAAACCTTTATATCCTATTATATTTAAGATTTTTTATTTCCAATAAATATTGGAGTATTCAAAGCTGACTGTCAACCTTCGCTAGTTGGAGTGGCACTCGAAGAAGATGAAGAAGAATGAATATTGATAATCAAAATCTATATTAATGCTTTTGTAGGTAAATCACATATAAGCAATTACTATTAACAGTTTTTGTAGTAAATCATTTTACTAATCCGTATCTATTTTAAATATTTACTTTGATTAAAATAGCTGAATAAATTAATTAATTGCTTTTAACTCTACTGTTATAAAGGACTGTAATTTTGTTACAATCTATCACAGTGTGAAAGTTTCATGTTAATTATTTAAAATTTACTTCAATAAAGAACAGCACATAACAATTTGGAGTATTTATATATTCATATAAAATTATTGATTGATACGATTGTAAAAAAATCGTGTAGGACACACAGAAAAACAAGACCACATTAACTTATATATTTATTTATTTTTAATGTACAAATAAACACGAGTACAAGGTATAATAAATATTTTGTGCACGTGTTGCGTGCGTATACGTTAAAACTTTCTTTTTAAAGAATAATGAATTTCGTTATCGTTTCAAAGTTCAAAATATTTTTATACTTAAACTTATACAGTTATTTTAACAACCAACGGACAAATTAAAAAAAAATATAATTAATTGACTTCGTGAAACAAGTTCAAGGGAATATACGTTTTTTATACCAACAAAGCAATGTTAAACTAAGTTACGGCCAAACTTTATTATGACAATATATGTTATTTCACAGTTATCCATTTAAGACCGCCTATGTTATGTTGATCCGCATGTTGCTACTCCACAATACATTGGACACGCATTAATTTCCACGCACCGAACCACACAATTTCGCAGCATTATACTGTCTTTGAAAATTAAAGGAAGTCTACCAATTTTGAGATCTTTACTATAACAACTGCCATTAATCCAGAACGCCACATTACATCAGTGCCTGAAACATAAACTAGCTGCTATTAGAGATATAATGGGCCTTAGATAAGGTCTAAACGTAAGGAGAAAGCTTTATACAGCGTCCAGAAGGCGCAAATGACAGATTTAATGCCTTTTAATTAAGTGATTCGAGATAACTTCTCCTTAATGCTTGTTATCTGATTTTAAGGTTTGAACATACTTTACGATTGTCTTGAGATTGATGTCGATACGCGTTGATTAAGCGTTTATTTTGAAAAAAGAATATGTTCTGAACAAGTGCTATTATGTATTAGTACCGAGCAATAAGTCGCGTGAAGTTAGTATTGAATCGAAAATGAACGGTTTTCTGAGATCTTACTTTATTATTTTAAGTATGTTTGTGGTTTTGATGATATTGTATAGTAACGTTTCTTAGGGACAGATATATTTAATGTTTTTAACGAGAAGTTCTTCCATTACAATAGTTCGATACAGTACAAAATACAAGTTGATAGAGTCCTTTTCTTCGACACAGCTGTTAAAGAGAAAAAGAGTCTTGAGAGATGGATAAGAAATATTTATTTTGAAGTGAGGTATCTTAAAAATATCGTTTCAATTTACATATGACGCGTTAAAAATAATCAAGCCCAAGGATAAATAATCGTTCAAGGTAATAGTCAAATATGCTAAAAAATGATTTATTTATGTAACATAATCTTAAAAAAATATATTATTGTGCGACAAAAATGTCGCAAGTTTCTAAAGTAACATTGTGAATATACCTTATTATTATCAGGTTTTCAGACGTATTTACAGCTATCCGATTGGACGTCAAGAAATCTAGTAGATGTTGAATACGGGGATTACAAATAGCACATTGTTACAATAAATACCTTCGAAGTTATCTACTAAAAAAGATGAAACCAACTTGACTGCTTACTATTAAACTATAATAACATATTAAGATTTCTTCTAACCACAAAATCACAATCTTAACCGACGATTCCGAGTTCAAACCCGGGCAAGCACCACTAAATTTTCATGTGTTTTTGTGTATAAAATTAATCTCGTGCACGTGGTGGATGAAAACCTGCTAGGTGTTTCCACTAACCCGATTTAGAGTAGCATGAAGTAAGTAACTTAACCTCATCAAAAAGGACAGAATCCCATTGGTGGGATATTTACACCCTACACACACTATATAATAATATAAATAGAAAATTCATCAAAATCGGTTTGGCCTTTTCAGAGAAGTTAATTGTTATAAACACAGGTACAGAAGAATTATAGGTGTATAAAGAAGATTACCTTCTACAATAAACGGACTATAAAGTGCAAATTTAAAGTATTTTATAATTGGTCTGTAGTTCCTGAGATTTTCAATATGCGTTAACAGCATGTTAAATTATATGAATTATATAAGAAGAAAATATTTCTATCAGTTGGAGTGTTGAATATATTTAAATATCATATAATATTGTTTGTGGCGCAATATAACACTGGAAGACTATTACACAAGGTGAGGAAAATGCCAGACACGATAGTTTAGATAATTCTTGACCCGTGGCTTTGTTGAAAGTAATATTAAATGCTTAATAAGCTACCGTTCTTGAGGTAACTGATTTATAATCTGAAATGGATATTTTACATACATATAATGTTCTCTTAACAGATTTAGGTCACGGCACTATCAATGACTTTGTACAAGTGTATGCGCATACGCAGGTGTATGTGGATTTTCTTATTAACATAGTTCGTTAAGTAAGCACGGTAATGCCCACTTCCAAATTGTACGTCTTTACAGAAAAAACAATAAATTTGTTTTAATGGCCGAGAATAACCCGGGATTTGATTACTGGGTTATCTTCAGATGTATAACCATGCCACTAAACCTACCAGGCAAACGTCGAAAAATATATGGTATAAAAGACGGACTTAAAATTTAAGCTTATTAATTTTTCTTACTTTCTCAACACAGCGTTAAAGTGAATATATGCCTTAAAAATGCTATATGTTAAATAAAAGACACATTGAAAAAAATATTTGTTTTAATATTACATAGATTATACAGCTAAAAAAATATTGAAGTGTCATCATTTTTGCTAGTGATTCCTCCAAGAATCATTAAATTAAAGGACAGTAGTGAATAAACATGGACGTAATATGATACATTTAAACGTATTATTTACCTTGTAATTAATATAAAATAATTGAAAAAAAATATATTTTATGTTGTTATATTTTTATATTTACGTTAGTATATTTTCGGAAATAATATAAACAGTATATATTCAAATCACTCACTCTACAAAATGCCCGTATCGATGACCCAGCACGTCATCAATGGGTTGCCGAAATAACAAAAAAAAACACTGTTCATATTACGTAATTATGAGAATACACTATCGGATTATGGTTGTCGTATAATCATAGTCATAAGAATAAACAACAAACAAAATAATGACTTAAGATGTCTATAATGTCTATAATGTCATAGTTTTTATTTCTATACTTAAAACTACCTCAAACAAGAAATAGTCACGTTATAATTTCTCTAAAGATAATCAAATCAAATAATTTATAACTAAGATTTATGAATGTATTGTTCTGGGTAGGATTAACTAGTGCTTTAACGGTTAAATTTGTTATTAAATGTGTCTGCGATGGAACGAGATTTGCATGAAGTATGGACTCACCGGTCTATATGGCGATTGTTGGAAACCTGCAAATAAAAGATGGTATTATGCGATTGTTTGATACATCTGTACTGGAAATTAAATGGCTATACTGTGAGGGTTTTGGTTCCTTTAAACATGAAAATAAATACTTTGATTATTTTGTATTATGATATAGTATATCCTCTGCTCCGTGGCCGGTTGTGACGTAATGGTTAATTTAATTTACTCATAAATTTTATAATTCAAAAATTATTACTAGGTAGTGGGTGCAAGCCCATCTGGTAAGGCTGTCCCCATCTTCAAATTTTAGCGCCAAACAGCAATACTTAGTTAAGTTGTGTTGAGGTATGAAGGTTGTAACTACAGGCACAAGGGGCATAAGAACGTAGTTCACGAACTTGGTGGTGCGATGTAAGGGATGATTAATATTTCTCATAGTGCCAATGTCTATGGGCGGCAATCAGGTGGTCAATTTTCAAGTTTGTCTGCTTGAATAATGTATATTTTAATTTGAACCGTAAGTCAGAAGTTCCACATACTCACGAAGGCATACAAAAATTAAAAACATGTTATAAAATAATCTCTCCCTTTTGAGGAGAAGGTTTGGAGCTTATTCCACCGCACTGCTCCAATGCATGTTGGTAGAATAAACATGTGGCAGAATTTCAATGAAATTAGACACATGCAGGTTTCCTCACATTGTTTTCCTTCACCATCAAGCACGAGATGAATTATAAACACAAGTTAAGCACATGAAAATTCAGTGGTGCTTGCCCGGGTTTGAACCCACGATTAACGGTTAAGATTCACGCATTCTAACCACTAGACCATTTCGGATTTTTTTAAACATTGTATTCAATTTAAATATAGTAATTTTATATACACAGTGTAATACAATCAATTGTTCATATCGACCACTCTGGTGTACGGTAAAATGGAATTTGTGGTTATGTCATTAACTCATATGTTGTGTAATATTTTACTTATAGTATTATAGTAAACAACCCTCTAGAAAAACCAACAAAACCATGTAACCAAGAACGAATGTACAAGAGAGAGAGCCTTAAAAAAAAGGAGGCCTTCACCCGCGGAGGGGCCCATACCACAAAGAAAAAAAAAAGATTTAAATTTATCGTGTAGTATTATGGGAATAAAAGGCTTTATTACTATCATAGTAAACAATAAAGTATTTAAAATATTGACGTAAATGTCTTTATTTAATAAAACAGCGTCATTTAATGTTTATAATCGAAAAATCTACAATAGTTTCGAAATACGAAATAACTCTGTCTTGAGAAAAAATTACAACGACACTCAGTTGATTAATCTATATTTAAAAAAATACATTTTAATAGCATATGGTAACCGGTATTAAGTATGCGCGATGTATTTTTTCACTTATTACCATATCAATCGTAAGACACTAAGTTTAATTATATCCAGTCTATATCAGTTTTATCTTATTAATATCGGCTGAATAATAAGATGACTAAGATTTAATTATTTGTGCTGAATGAACAAAACAAAATATACATTTTAAATAACTATATTGCAGCATAATTTATAGATTATCGAAATCAATTATAAATTATTCGGTAACAAATATGAAACTAAATGCGAAACGCACGCGACAGACGCTGCAGGCACGAGCTAATATTTAATGAAGTCACAAAATTGAAGCATGAAGCATCCATTCATCTATTTGGACTTAACTTATCTCCTTGAAGAATTTATTTCATAGAATGAATCTTATTACAACGTAATACGTGCTAAGCGATCAGATATATAGATTTCTAATCAGTAATCTGCTTGGCACCCCAGTGTGGACCGTGCAATCATAAATTTGGCGGCGGTCTTCGTGACAAAACGCCATTTTGAAACTAACGAGCTTCGGTAACGCAGTCTAGATTCTCGCATACTATCCCTTATCTTTAAACTCAGTTTTCACGTTAGGAACTTTGTTCGTCGCAATCTAACTTTTGTGATCTGCTTGTTAACCTATTTACGTTGATGGTGATGTCTCGAATTAGATAAACAACAGTTGTGCATATGATTAAAATTAATTTTAATCAATGCAAATTTAAAATCCGGTTACTATGTTAAATAAATGATTCGTTTCGCTTACAGATAGAAGGATTGGTTACGAGGGGTAATTCAAAAACATTCCTATAAATCACGCTTCGTAACTTTCGCAATCGTAAGTATGGGACGTATAAGAGTGACTTAAAATGAGTTACGAGTAACTCAATAACGATCGGTTACTATAACGATTGGATAATGATAAGAATCCAGCATAAGTATGCTATTAAGAAAGTAAAGTACTTAAGGGTGGGATAGTCATGTACGATTTTCAATGCTTACAGGATGGAAGATTCGGGATAAGAAGGGAAAATGGGAATAACTTTGTATGAATGTTATCCGTACGAAGTCGGGCAGCTAGTCAAATAAAAAAAGCTGTAACCAAGAATATATTATGCAGTAAGAACGATCTTTTTCAGTTGTTTTTTTTTTATATTTACCGAGAAAGCAAATGACTTCACTCCACCTGATGGTAAGTGGTAGTGATAACGCGACGACGGCTAGTACAGTCGGGAAGAATGTTCTGCACTAGCCGCCCCCGCCTTACTGGCCCGCAAGATGCCTCTTCACGCCTCGTAAAGATGCCTCTTCACGCCTCGTGCCACCAGTTGTCAGCAAATAGAGAAAACGTTGCCTGTCTCTCATTCTACAGGGTAAAAAATAACCAGTAGTCGGAATAGGCAGACATTAAACTATAATGCGGCATGTCTATTCAACAATCAGAATTGGAGCAGCGTGGTGGTATATGTCAAAAGCCTATGTTGAGTTCAGTGATGAATCTGGTGTTGTCGTAAGTAGTTTGAAATACAAATATTTATACAATGACATTTAATTAATAACACTGCTAAGTACTGCTTAAATAAAAACGGTAACTTGACACGAAAGCGAATACATCATACAATGAAGTGCACGTTTATAACTTTCACCAATTTTTCAAATTCAAGCGTTTTAATATCTTCGCTCGAATCTACCCTTTCTTTTAATTTTAACACGTGAATGTCATTTTAAATTGACTCTTGTAAGAATTAACGCGCGTAAGTGACTTTGCTCACATTCGTTGTCATTTGAAGTGTGTGTTAACAACAGCTGATAAAGAATATTTAGGATACCTTTTTAAAACCTTAAGTGTTATGTGCAGGATCCAATTCAATTTTTTATTATAATAAAAGTAATATTCCATATAATGTTTTTGAGAAATATAAAAAATATATTTATGTGGTTGTGTTAATAAAAAATCTTTTTTATTTGAAGTAATTTTAAACCAGTTCCATAAACTGCTTAAGCCGACGTTTTGAACTTTTGTTTTTATATAGTATATCTATACAGTAACAGCTTGTGAATGTCCCACTGCTGGGCTAAGGATTCCTCTTCTTTTGAGGTTTCGAGTTTACTCATTTGGTTTCAACCATGGTTTAAATAAAAGGTTTGTAACATTGTTATTTCTTTTGTAACTTACTAGCATATAATTATTATTTTCATCATAATAACATTTTCATTGTGTTAACATTTAATAAATCCAGAAATTACCCCGAATCAATTTATGAAGCTTAAAAAACCCTGTTTATTTTGTTTATCTTTGTTTAGAAATAATGGTGAACTGTTACTTGAGGTTGTTTAAAATAAAAGGTAATTAAATACATTAACAAGATAACAGAAACACCTTAATATTTTTTTTATTTCCTAACTTTCGTAATAATATATCTATAGTTGTAGAAAATTACAAATATTTGCTGGTAGTAGGTACAGTTAGGCCAATTTACGCCGCGCGATATAGAGAGATCTCAATATGATCGAAACAAATTGTCGGTCTGCGCCTGCGCAGGGCTACCGTAAGCAACCACAATAGATCTTTGTTGTTATATTCAAAGCTTTCTGATTACAAAGAACGAACTTCTTGTTTATATTATATTCAATTCATATTTGGAAAATTGATATTCGTATTTCTATCGTATCGATAATCCTTGCGATTCGCAATAAATATGTGATAAAATAAAACTAACGCAGTTTTTAAAAAAAAGAAATCATAAACATTTAAAACAAGTTCGATTTTTTTTTATTATCGAAATAGTAAAGCCAATCAAACCATAACCCAAGTCATGCAACGACAGTTAGTCCTCCAAACCCACCTGTGACGTCATATATAATAATTAAATACCCGATCTGTTCATTTCGGAACATGAAGTACTCACTGGTGGTAGAGCTTTGTACTGGTGGTAGAGCTTTGTACTGGTGGTAGAGCTTTGTGCAAGCTCGTCTGGGTAGGTACCACCCACTCATCAGACATTCTGCCGCAAAACAGCAGTACTTGGTACTGTTGTGTTCCGGTTTGAAGGGTGAGTGAGCCAGTGTAATTACAGGCACAAGGGACATAAGATCGTAGTTCCCAAGGCTGGTGGCGCATTGGCGATTTAAGCGATGGGCAACATTTCTTACAATGCCAATGTCTAAGGGCGTTGGTGACCACTTACCATCAGGTGGCCCATATGCTCGTCCACCTTCCTTTTCTATAAAAAAAAAAAAAATCATTCGCTTGTTTACTCAGGAGTGACTGTTGCCCATGGCAACCCGAATAACGAATAACTGCTTACAAACGAAAACAACAGAAGGGAAAATACAAAATTATAAATAAAAAATAGATTGGATGTAACGTCTGGTACGTTTGTTATTGCCTCCCGATTCATAAACTACAAAATAATTTTATCAACATGAATGAAAGAGCTTTTAAAATACTAATTGAGGAATTTAATATCCTTGGAACGTGTATAAAAAATATAAATAATTGTGTACAAGGGAAAGTGGTGGGTTCCGTTCCAGCCATTACATTTTGTTTATGCTACGAAGAATAAGACAATAAATTTTCCTTAACAGTTTCTTTAAAATCTAAAAGTAATCTACAATCGAATCGTTTTTTACCTGTATCAATTTGTCTTATTAATTTAAAGCTTTGAAAGTTTACTCAATTCGATTAACAGAGCAATTTCTCGTACCATCATGTTGATCTGATGGGACCAGAAAGAGGATGATGGTACTCTGCAATAGATACTAATAAATCATACGAGTATGGATTCATTTAGTTTGGTTCGACAAGGTCCAAAGATTACACAAATTTTTAATTTTTTTAAATGAATATTTTTTCTTTTTTAATTTTATATATGTTGTAACAATGGATTATTTAATTGGCTTTTATAAATAAAATAATAGATAGAACAACTTTTATTATTTATTAATCATTAAACTCGATAGAGTAGTATATCACAGTCGCTATGGATATATTATATATACATTCGAAATCTATAGTTGTGAAAATGAATTTATGATAAACGTTATGAGATAGAAATGGAAATATAGACCAATTAGTGTGAGAGTGAAATCAATGTAGTCAAAATTTATTTTTAGTATAGTTTCTATTTATTTTTGTCTTTCTTAAACATGACATAAAACTTCGCAAATAGCAAAGTATCTCAGAGTATCAATATGCCTTTTCACTGGTGGTAGGGCTTTGTGCAAGCTCGTCTGGGTAGGTATCACCCACTCATCAGATATTCTACCGTAAAACAGCAGTACTTGGTATTGTTGTGTTCCGGTTTGAAGGGTGAGTTAGCCAGTGTAATTACAGGCACAAGGGACATAAAATCTTAGGTCCCAAGGTTGGTGGCGCATTGGCTATTTAAGCGATGGATAGCATTTCTTACAATGCCAATGTCTCTTCCATAAAAAAAAAATGCTTGTCTTAATATTTTGACGAAAAAAACTATTATATGAATAAAAGGTAAACTTTACTTATATAAATAACCAAATGAATGTTATCATATAAAAAAAAAATCATTTCTAAATTATTAAAATTTAATTTTTGTGGCAACCCTAAAAATCGCGTGAAAAGATGGCGGATAGATGCGAAATAATTTCATTTAGCGGTCGAGGTCGTTAATCCACAGTATCAAGACAGGAACAAGTTTTTACTCGACCTGTTTTGTTGGAAATAATTCAGAAATAGGGAAAATTCTCTTGTAAAAGCTAAACTATGTACACTTTGAGTTAAGAGTATTCGGGCTGATAATAATAATAATGTACTTGTAGGTATTTCTATTCCTACGAGTATACGAAGAAAAAAAAAGTTTGTCTCATACATTAAAATAACTGCCTTTTTAAGTAAATATGGTTATTCGCCAGTTACTATATCAAAAAACCAATTAGGCTTACTTGATGGTAAGCCCGTCACCAGTCGTCAGGGCAAGCACCACTGAATTTTCATGTGCTTAATTTGTGATTATAATACATCTCGTGCTTTACGGTGAAGGAAAACATCGTGAGGAAACCTGCATGTGTCTAATTTCACTTAAATTCTGCCACATGTGAATTCCACCAACCCGCATTGGAGCAGCGTGGTGGAATAAGCTCCAAACCTTCTCCTCAAAAAGAGGAGAATAGGCCTATAGCCCAGCAGTGGGACTTACACAGGCTGTTACAAGCCCGTCAGGGTACAAAATCACGTCACAACAATCATCACATATTATACCGCCAAACAGTAATACTTAGTATTGTTTGGTCCGGTTAAAAGGTTAATTTGGCCTGTTTTACTACAGTCACAACGGAGGGACATAACATCTTGGTTCCCAAGGTTGGTGGCGCATTGGTGATGTGAACGATGGTTAACATTTCTTACAGTGCCAATGTCTATGGGCAGTGGTGATTACTTACCATCAGGTGGCCTATTTGCTAATCTGACAATATATTATTTTCGTCTGTCAGTTTGTCGGGTGTATTCATCAAATCAGGTAATAATAACAAATGTGAATATATATATATATATATATATATATATATATATATATATATATATATATATATATATATAATAAATGTGAACTGTGACTATCGTGGAAAGTATTCCTGAAACCAACCAACAAAACCTCACTGGAGCACAGCTAGTTTAGAATCAGTTTCGATTACGGACTGCATCAAAAAATACGAAATCTTAATAAAACTAATTATTGCATTTAAGCTTAAATTCAAACAAATGCTCTTCAAATATATACACATAAATTATGTTGTACAATTAACTATATACCTATTAAGAAAATAAAGAGTTATAAACGAATTGTTAATATTTAAAATTACAACGCTTTGTTTGGTAAAAACAGTATTCAGAGCTATTATATTCATCTCATAAAGCCAAAGCAGTAATCAAAGGTACAACTGATGATCTTGGCTATTCAAAACAAGCTTTTACCTCGGTTAAAACCTTTATTTATTACCAAACCGTTTTACTCTCAAAATACACGATTATTATTGTAAATGATAACGATTTAATATTACCAGTACCAGGAGCGCAGAGGGAGTGTGAATGTCAGATCGGATAAATTGGTTTGACCTATACGATCTTTGGAGAAATAAAATTGGCAAAATGGTAGAATCAATTTAATTTTCGCTAGGAAAACGCGTTTTACGATATTTATTAAAATATCAAGTTTATTGAAGAATATACGTAACATAATATTTAATATAAAAACGTAGGTAAAAGGCGATTTTTTTTGTTAATAAAATGATATTTAATTTTAGTATTAAAATACTAAAATGCGTAGTAAAACGAGCTGTTAAGGTATAGTTATAATAAAAGTATATAATATTTAAGATTTATATTTATAAAAAGCTATCTACCACTTTTTGATACAATGGCTTTGTGTAGAACTAAATCATTTTTTTTGTCCATAATGTGTTCGATTCTTTATTATCGCTTGGCGCAGCAGACTACCGGGCGCTACGTGAGACTACACGCCCCCAACCGCGACCTTCTCGCTTTTCTAATAGCTAAGTACTTTAATATCCAATGTAATTTATTGTGAAAATATCTGATGAAAACCAACATGAAACAAAACATAGAACTAACAAAAATAAATTACTTTTGATTTGAATGTAATGTCGTCATTTTTGATATACAAATTAATATGTACTTATATATAATTGATATTTATATGTCCTGTTTAATTATACATTATTATTACCAGATTACACATGGTTAGTAAGTATTTTATGGGACAATGTATACGCTTTTGCAACAGGATCCCAGAAAACGTTCAAAAATATTCAATTGAGAAATTTAAAAGAATCGTTAAGGAACGATTGTGTGCTAAAGGATATTACACAACCAATGACTTTTTAAATGATTGCACACCCTGGGAATGAAACGATCGCCTCCAGATTATTTCAAATTAAACAAAAAAGTTTATATAATTTGGCTATTGTTGTATATTACTTATTGTAAATGATGAGATACAAAGAAAAACCCGCTGAGTTTCTTTCCCCGTTCCCTTCAGGTCTGAGGTGTTTATTTCCGAACGGATGGTAGATTTATGACAATCAAGAAGTAAGTGTGACGCTTCTATATTGAATAAAGATTTTTGACTTTGATTTTGACTATTAGTAGAAGTAATAAACAAGCCGTGATGGTGTTTTTTCGTGTTTAAAAGATGAGAATATTAGCCGATGATGAAAATAACTTCAAAACGTGACGAAATAAAATAAAATCATAATTAATAATAAGATGATGCATATTTTTTTGTAAATAAAATTGACTTTAACGTTTATTTTATTTATTTATCATACACTATTAATACTTATCGAAATATAAAACTGGTATTTATAAATATTGTAATTTGGATCAGTATTTTATTAATCTACACTAGTATTATAAATGCGAAAGTGTGCTACTGTTGTGTGTGTGTGTGTATAAAGCCAAGGGAGAGAACTAGTAATAAACGCGTGAAAATGAGAGGAGGATAAGATGTATCATTATGATCAGGCGGATAGATCGCTTGGTATGTATTTAATTTGTTTATATCTTATTATTAAAAGAACATAATGGCGCAAAACCCTATCTTTATTCACACGTAATCAAGGCGGCAAGCTAGTCATTATAAAAATGAATTCCAAAACCAGTTCAAAATTGCACATTTTAATAATTCTTCGTTAGTCCTCAAAGACGAAACATTAAGAACTACGTTTACGAGCTTGTACTAATATTATGAACAATTAATTTTTTTTTTATAAAAAACCGATATGACCTTATGCATTAGCAATTTGATAGATGTATCGAACGATTAACTCATAGATACTTGTAGATATAGCTTTACGAGTGCGAGTCAAATCGCTCATAAGATTACCATAGGAAATGTGACATTAACATAATTATCGTGGCATATCTTCATGTGATACTGTACTAAATTACTAACATTATTAATACATCGGCACGACGTTATTTTTCATTTTGTTATTTTATTTTAAGCATTGCAACAAAGATAACAGTGTTTACAAGTTAATCAATGAAATGAAACAAACTTGTTCGTGAAGAGTTTTATAACTAATTCATGAATGTATAAATAAATTAAAATCTTTAATCGTTATTAATATAGTAGCTAGTTTATTTAAGTTATTTTATAATGTAGGAATGTACAATGTACATACGTAAATAGTATTGGTTTTAGGACAATTTTAAGAATATAAGTCGTAAATGGCTATCAGGCTTCTTAAGATTTCTGATAATATACATTTAAAGAAAATACGTTTATACATATTTCATCAGAAATTCCGCTTGTGTTGCAAGCGTCCGTAGGCAACGTTGACCACTTATGATTGGCTGGACCGTCTGCTAGTTTGCCCTTTTTATATAAAAAAATAACTCACCAAAGATAAATCCGATTTGCAAAACCTGTATAAATAGAAACAGCTACGAAACCAAGGTTCCGAAAAATAAAAAATAATAATGAATAACAATTGTTTTTTTTTGTTTTTAAATTTTTTAAAGACTCGGAGGAAATCGTTTAAGTGAATTTTTATGACAATTCCACGCAGTCGTGACTTTTTGTAATTTAAGATAAATAATCTAATCAAATCTCACCATGCTTAAGTACAACATCCAGCGACTAAGAAGCTAAGCAAAAAAAGTGATATATGGCGAACTATTACAACATTACCATAAACAGTACAGCGAACGAAAGTATGGCAAGATACGAGTAAGTGGGTGTAACCGCCATTCAGGCCCAACCACGGTATTAGAATCAAATGCAACCAATAAGACCGAAGCAACCACACATCACGCATGCGCTCTTCCGGAACCATGGCGTCGTGTTAACGTATTATACAAAACTAAAACTGTCATAAGTTAGAAAGAATAAAAAATGGATTAACATTTTTATAAGTGACAAACTGAACTTATTATGGATACTTGTTACATACTTAATCCTCAAAAAACTGGATACTGCGTTATGCGAAACTGACAAACTGTTACAACTGGTTTTACGATAATACGATTATTTTTGCCGTTTTTGAGTACTAGTGACGTCATAAACAATATCGCAATATATATAATAGGTAGTTAAACAATATTACTTATAATATTAATTCGGCATCAGTTACTATTTCACACCAAAGTATGTAAATAGCATACTTACAATAAATTAATCTCTAAGGTTCTCAATCATATGACTGAGAAATTTATCACAATAGATTTTGAAATACAGGTTAATTTTACTAACACCATACTTTCAAAGGGAGTGTCATAAGATACAGGCATTTTGCCTTTTTATATACTTATTTTTGATTTCTTTAAGCGTTGTTGCTTAATATTTATATAAAACATAAATAAAAACATCCTTTATATAGTACAGCACCAAAGAAATTATTGTTCAAACAAGCACTTTAAACCTTTTTTATTTGAACATATATAGCTTGTTTTTGTTGTATAAGGCAGGCAGACTGGCAATTGGACCACCTGATGTTAAGTGATCACCGCTGCCATAGACATTGGCATTGTAAAAAATATGAACCAGCGCTTACATCTATTCACCTAGACGGGAGCACAAATCGCTGCGCAAATTTTTACTGACGCAAAATTATATTTTAGTAATAATAATGAATACGAGACGGAGTATCAAATATTCTGTAAATATTTTAGTATAATTACTTTTATATCAGGCTTAAGATAATATTATAGCAGAACTGCAAAGATATAAAAAGTAAATAAAAATCCCTCAATTACTAGTCCACAGCTGTTTGTAAAAGCCGATTTCCGCTTGTATTGTAAATTAGAACATACTATACGTATTAATAATTAAATAATAACTCGAGAACATCTTGACATTATACGCCGTATAATTAGAGTAATCAATATGTATTAAAATATTTTCCTTGCATTTGTTTCGTGTTAATTAATAATTCATACTAATTAACATAAGCTGAATGTTATTTTGAATTTTATTAAACAGGGTTATATACAATTAGAACTAGAACAGAAAACGTAGTATTATACAACAAACAAGTAGACATTATATTTATATTTTGAAATAAATATAAACGGTGTTCTATTTATAGATTACTTATAATACATATAACTAATCATCGTACGACATAGTTATTGACGTTTCGTAATCTAATCGTTAATACAATGCATCAGTAACAACGTTTGATCGAGTGAATTATCGAATAGAGGTCAGACGGTGTCAACGAACCCAAATTCTAAGAAAAGCTGTTAACCGACAATTTCAATCACACAATGATCTGGCAGTCCTCAGCTTTTTGTTGAATGAAAAACATCATAATATAGTTTTTTGTAAACGAATCGAGTTGAATCGATATGAGAATATGAACAGTTAGTGACGAAATGGGACCTGGAATCGTGATCAAATATTTTCTTATTAAAGGTCTAAATATAATTAAAATACAAAACAAGTCAAGTTGGACTCGCCCGCTGAGGGTTCCGTACCATACAAAATTGAAAGTTTTACCAGGTAATTTTAAGATTTAGACTTAAATATCACTACCGATAAATAACAAATATTTGCCATTTCTTGTAAATAAAGATGGTAAATAACTATAATAAAATTAAAAAAAGTAAAAGTGTCAACCATTAAGCCCCACAGCTGGGCAACGATTTAGTCTCCTAGGCTAGTAGGCTTGTATAAATGGCAGAATTCCACCAAGAATATATTATGTAAGTGTTAATTATAGTTTTAAGTTCTCATTTTCTAAGCGAGAGAATAATTATAAACACAAATTAAGCAGAATCAAATGAAACTTTAGTAACTCCTGTCCTGATTTGTAACCACGATATTCGGTCCAGTGGTCGGTCCAGTGGTCGGTCCAGTGGATAGAACACGGAAGATCCGTGTTCTATCCACTGGACCATCTCGGCTTATTATCATTACTAATTTTACATTTGATAATGTTTACCTATTTAGACATATTACAATTCAATGCGTAAATAAAACAGATAATAAACATTTTGCCCGACATATTTAACGTAATTCCGATTCTCTGTGTGAAACACGATCCAACCGTCTTGTGTTCGTCCTGTCTAGAAAGAAATTTTCATTTTTAATTTTTTGTGCGTTTAGACGTACATTTTATCGTATTGTTATTTCTCGAGGAATGTAAGAATATAAAGAAGATCTAGAATTTAGAGGGGACTTATCTAAGGGGAGGGGCGTGCCCTTTTCTAAACATACCCATGCTCTTGCTAACAATAGGGGCCTTAAGAACCGTATAATTTCTTAGAAATATTTTTCCACTATTATCAAAACATCCAAGTTTTTAAATGATTAACGGAACACATATACATACATACAGTAAAGGAATGTATACATATCACCAATTAATCCAATCATTTGGGCGGCAATATATTTTTATTCCATTTATTTGTACCTGTTATCTGTTTTGTTACACAGTTGCAACGACTTTAGATGGAGGTTTAAATAACGTGTTTTATAACGAAAAACCCCATTAAGTTTTTTTACGAAATAAATTAATGGACGTACGGACAAATCGGCTATCTGGTGGTAAGTGGTCACCACCGCCCATAGAGATTGGCGTTATAAAAAATATAAACTTTTTCTTAGATCACCAATGTGCCACCCAAACATGGGAATTAAAATATTATAACCTTTGTGCGTGTAGTTTCACTGGCTGACTCACATTTCAAAAATACAATGTGTAGAATATGTGATTGTGCCTGCCGAATCAGCACAACGCACTACCAGCAAGTATAAGATTGACTGATATTGATTTGATCAGAATTTGAAATCAGGACGTCGGGTTCCGCATTTATATAAGCAAGCAACTAGACCATCGAGTTAAATTATTGCACTGGGTACACAGTAGGCGAGCTAAATACAAACAAATTTCGGAGAAAAAATATTGTCGCAACATTAAATAATTCCTTCATTCTTTAATGACAATCATACGTAAAAGAATATAATAAGACATTTATTTATTATACTAGCGACCCGCCCTGACTTCGTACAGGTTGAATAATTATCTTTTTTATCTCAATACTCTCTTTTATAGAAAGAAAATTGATACCTTGGTTTACATTATTGCAATAATCGTAGGGTACTCTAATTTAATTAAAAATAAAATATAGCTTATGTTACTCGCTGAAAATATACTGAAATGTACAAGTGTAGATGTGTGTAAATGTGTAAATTTTCAGTTTATCCATTACAAACAAACATACAAAAAAAACAAGTCTTTTCTTTTTATAATATTAGTATAGATTTCAGCATAAAGCTCTTGCTTTGCACGTTGATAATGTATGGCGTAAGTACGATAAGTATTAAGAAACAACGTCACTGACCAAGATTACCAAATGCCAAGTGGTATTCGAAAGTTTTAAGTGAAAATATAGTAATGGAATCTTATAACATAGCTGAAAGAGAAATAAAATTAATAATCGACAAGTATGAAACGGTTATTGCGTTTAGACATGACGCGTTCTACGTACGAAAAGATCGATTTATACTTTTTTCAATTTCCCTATTCAAATGTTTTTCATGTACCTAATCATGTTTTATACTAAAAAAATTAATATTCAAACAAACAATTACTACGATCATTGAACGAAAACAATGCAAAAATATACTGAGAAATTCATAAATAATGCTTTCAAGCACGCATGAGTAAAAGTAGTTGCTGTAATCGATATCCATTTCAATATATAATGGAGTATTCGATTCAATCCGTTTTTGTTGTGTAAATTAAACTATTATTTCTAATACAAGCATTATTTCCCAACTCTTGGTGGAACGCTTAAGGTTTTATTCGAAAATGTAATTGATTTCATCAAACATTATAAAAAATAAATGTAGTTCTGAGGTCATGTCTTGCACAAATCGTCTTACGATACGTAGCGTAAAAGATAAAAGTGCACATTTGGTGTCAGTTACGGCTCCAGTGATATCACTCAAATTAAAGTTACAAGAAACCATTAATTTGTGTTTGAATTTTTTTATGGGAAATATTTTATAATATTTTAGAAAATCTATCTTTATATTTTTACAGCAACAATAAGGGGCTACATAAAATATTTATATCTTAATACATATAATTACATATTGGTTTATGGGGTGCATGTCAGTAAAACTCCCAGTTGTCATGACTTTCTCCAATATCTTCAACAAACATCGTCATATTTCAGCCAATACTCAGAACCGTAATATATTTTATACACCAAAACCTTCCTTATGAATCACTCCGTCCATTAATGAATACTGTATAAAAATCCATTCGGTAGTTTTCGAGTTTATCGCGTTCAGACAGACAGACAGACTGCTGGAGGTTCGGTGGCTTTGTTTTATGATTTCTAGTAATTCTTATATCAATGTTTGCTATATTTCTTCTACGCGGCCCATTAGTTCCATTATTTTTGCTGACTTGTTTGATGTTTTATCATTATTACATACATTAACTCTGATTTTTAGGGTTCCGTACCTCAAAAGGAAAAAGCAACTCTTATAAGATTACTTCGTTATCCGTCTGCCTTTCCGTCAAGACTGTCCTTTTTCACAGGAATGACGTCATTCGCTCTGATTAGCGTTTCAAATAAAATGGCCGATTGCAGAATTTTATATTTTCATTTTATTAAAAATCTTATTAATCCCAATGTGTATATTAAAATGGGATCATTTTATAGAATCCTTTTAAAATAGTTTCTTCTCTAAAATCATTTATTTTTTAATTATTTAATACTGTCATCATGCCTATTATTTAAGTCTTGCCTTAAAGTCCACTTGTGAAACATATACACTAAAAATAACAATATATAAAACCATTATGCATACATAAAATTAATAAGAAACATGTATTAAGCAATATATAAATTATAAAGCTTTTATGTAAAATTTGTTCCGATGTGTTATTAGTTTTTTTATATAAGAGCATGACCGTATTAAATTTTATAATTCCTAGAAACATTTTATAAGAAGTTAGCCTTACAAAATCACTGAACGTGATTAATCAGAGTGGTTATTCTTGACGACATTGAGAAATAAAATAAAAACAACAGCGATCTTTATTTAAAACGCAAAGTTTTGCCATTATATTATTTACATATAACAATTAATTATATATACATTATGGACACATTCGAAGAATTAATAAGTTACATCAAAATTATTAAAAATAAAAGATTCGCTCGTTGAAAGTTTACATAATATATTTGCAAGACTGTGTTTTTTCTTTTAAATATTTGCGTAAATTGTTATATAATTTTGACGAAAACTTGGTTTTTATTCTTTTTTGTTAGATTTGAACCTTTGATATCTGAATCCTTGAAAAGTCTTCGCTTTCTTTCGTACTATTACGAACAATATAGATATTCAAAAAGGTAATAAGAAAATCGTTCACACCAACGCGTGTACGAAGTCGTGGGCACAATCCAGTACACATAACTCTCGGAGCATTGAGTATTTGACAGTTCTTGCTTGTTCAGTTTCTTCGGGTATAAATCACAAATATTTAAAGGTTATAAATTTTTAAATCGCCTGTAATAGTTTTTAATGACTGACTTCATTCCTAACTTCCCCGTCCTTAGACTTGTTGGTATTAAATTCGCGGTCCAAATACTCAGAGATAATATACATAATGAAGCATTTAACGGATATAATGTTCAGTATAGTATTAAATATTTCGCGTTTATCAATAGAGCATCATTAGCTTATAATACGACACTCGCAGGTTATGGGGTGGTTTCATAATACTTTGCCGAAACCACACGGTCAGTTAGCATTAGTTTTATTAATACTGATACTGGCTTTTTAAGCTCATAACATTAGTTAAGCTTATAACTAGTAGATACTAACTGTTGAACTGAGTAACATACCAAATATTAATTTTTTGGCGATTTTAAATTTTACTTTATTATCAATCATGCTACTGCCAGTCATCGTTAGGAGTAATGAGTACAAAGGTATACCGTGTACGGCTTAAAATGTTTTATATATATTAAGCATTATGATTAGTCATTGATAGTTAAATTAATGAAGCTGTTAACCAATTTTTTATGAAAAGACATGACAGAAATACTTTTTTTCTTCAATCGTGATTATTTTCAATTTTGATTGCGTGAAATGGGCGACGAGACGAACATTTTAATCCAAATTTTGTTGTCTAAAAACGCATAAATCACATATTTATTTAATACAGTAAAAAATACAGTTTAGTTGTGTTCCCTTTTGCTTAAGAAGAAACTATTTGCACTAAGCCTATGTTAATTATGAATATTGATATATTTTTTCTTTACTTTAAATGCCTATTAGGTAAATTCAGCAAGTAATTATTTCTTACGAGCGTTTTCTACGAAATTAGCAAATCATGTAAAAATCATGTAATTGAGAAAGAGAATTGGTCAAATAACTCATCCTTACAGAAGATGATGAAGATCAAATAACAAAATGAAAAAGAATCGGTTAACTTTGTATTTTTTTAAATAATAAAAAAATATTGATGAATTTTAATGAAACAAAAACAAAATTTTAATACAATAAAGTATTGTTTAAGTCAACTCACGTTTTAAAACACACGCTTAATTTAAGGAACTTAATCAAAATCAATTAATTTACTCAATATAGAAAATGAATCAACCGTATCTTAAAGAGGTATCGAAGTGTATTTGCGGTTAGTGTAAGTGCAGGAATGTATTTAGCGTTCGGATTTCAATGCTCTATATTAATTAACTGTAATTACAACATATCCGCAATACTTCGCAGACAACTTAATTTGCTAGTAAGATATAGATCGAACGTGAAGGGTTCGATAATAACTATTATTTGATTTGAAATTGAAATCTGTTAACTAGTGATTTTATTTCCAACTACATTTCAATATCCAATGAAAGATGCTAACAATCATTGCGTTGATTATATGCAGTAAAAATATTAAAAATTGATACCATTTTGTTTTTTTTAAGTTGTCGTTATTTTAACCTAAGACATTGAAAGTACAGCCATTACATACATTTATAATAGTTTTTCTTTAAAAAAAACGTGTCAGGGTAACTGGTATAACAATAAGCGAAAGAGATTTCATAAGAGTTAGTTTAACAATAAAATATAACTAAAAGATTAATTTAAAATATATATGTTTTTGTCAAAATTAATCAATCACCTAACATTATTAAATAAAATATATGTATCATTTTCCATTAAGCTGCAGAAAAAGACACTGAATATCTCAAAAAATATTATTTTTACATATATTTTATTAATACTCAAGCGTGTTTGTTTACTGCCAAGAGGAGTCCATTCCACCTGACTCCGGCTTTCCGGAATGTATCTGTACCCATCCCCGACAGTATTGAGCTTCTAGGAGTTACATTAACATCCAAACTCAACTTTGGACAATACATTGAATCCAAAGCTAAAACTGCTGGTAAAAAACTTAGCATCCTCAATAAGGTCAAACAGTACTTCACACCAGAACAGCCTCTGACTCTATATCAAGCCCAAGTCAGATCGTGCATGGAGTACTGCAGCCATTTATGGGACGGCTCTGCTAAGTACCAGCTTGATACTTTGGATTCAGTGGATCGTCGTGCTAGAAGACTCATTGGCGACCAGACACTGGTTACAAAACTCCAGACCATAGAACATCGTCGTAAGGTTGCCTGTCTGTCGGTATTCTACAAGATATATTTCGGCGAGTGTGCTCAGGAACTTTTTGATTTGGTTCCCCCGTCACCTTTTTACCAAAGAGCTGCGAGGCATCGAAAGGATCTGCACCCGTACGTGGTTGACGTTGGCGTATTTAAGACACGTACGAAACGATTTGCTTCCTCGTTTCTGATACGCACCGCCAAGGTCTGGAATACCCTCCCGACCTCCGTTTTCCCCACCACCTACAATATGGGTACCTTCAAGTCCCGAGTGAATAGGCACCTTCTAGGCAAGCGCGCTCCATCTTAGACTGTATCTCACTTTCCATCAGGTGTGATACAGTCAAGCGCTAGCCTATACATTTAAAAAAAAATACTAGGAAGACTGATGAGCAAAATAGACCCAATAGTAAATGGTCACCATCGCCCATAGACATTGGAATTTAAATTAGCCCTATCAGTATAATTATTTGTATAATTAATTTCTTAGACAGATATCCTTTGAATTTTAATTATGCAATTCAACAATATTTCCGCGATAAATAGTAGTGTTTCTAAACGTAAATGAGTAAACGAAATGTCACGATAATCTATTCAATCGTTTAGGCGTGAAAACTATATCAGAAGATCTCGTTTAATTAGATCATTCCCCTTCTGAATTTCTTATAACACTTTTTTAAGCCACTAGCATTCCACCTTCAACCGAGCGTAAATATGACGTTTAAAAGGGCGGTATCTTTCTTGCTAAACAGTAATCCGGCCATCTTGCTTTTATGTAACGAAGCGAATTCTTTGAATGATTGTCCTTGTCATTCATTTCTTTATTAATACAAATAATTATGAAATATTAAATCATATTTTTATGCTGAATTTTACTATAAAATACGTTAAGTAATTTTAAGATTATTTATAAATAATTGCATCAGTTTTATTTGTGTGTATCAATCAATCAATGTTATTATTTGAACTATTTTCTCAACTTTTCAGTTTTCAGTTTTCAAAAAAATGTCTGATCGTCTTCGTATCATGGACTCTAAAACTTAAACCGGATTGGGTATCCATGAGCGAATTCCAGTAGACTGTAGTACGCTGCTCTTCTAATAATAATTAACTTTATGTCTATAAATTTTAATAGTTTCAAACGTCCAATATAAACGTCCCTGCTGCGATTAATGAATAATTGAATCCTTGTTTGCTAATTGATTAGATTTATTCATTAGTTTTAGTTCAATTATTGTTATTTGTCGACAATAGTGCTGTATTAGAGACATAATTTCATGGGTGCGAGTTTCAATAATGCTCTAATATAAATTTTTAATAGAATAGAAATAATTAAATAGCAACAGCCAGAAGTAAGAGCAATTTAATAATCAATTAAATTATTAATTTGTTTGAGAAGTTCTTTTAAAATATTATTTTAAAATGGGGATATATTTTATATAATTTTGTTATTTGACGATTCAATAAGTTCTAACAAAAACCTCCTAGAATGAGGCTCGTTTTGTTTGAGGGCTGAGTTTAAACACTTTACGTACGAAATTTATTTTCTTTACATGTATTAGAAAGTAATATGTACATACCTAAATTGTTGAATAGTTAAATTTTGATCATTTTGTGAATATTTATCTGACTTGAAGGATAGTTAAAACATATATATTTGGCGTGTAGGCTATCTTGAGATACTGAGGCATATAATATTCAGAGACGGATCCAGGTATGAGGCTAGCCATTACTCAAAGACCGAAGGAATTATATATTTTTATTTACGATACGTCACAATTGTTTGAGTACCCTGTACTGACTGGTTGATTAATGTATTATAATAATCTAATAATAAATTGTTATGATTTCGTCATGCCAAATATGGAGTACAACTAAAAAGGCGATGTGCTGACGGCATATATATATACCGCATGGTATATACAATATTGTTGACTATACCGAATTTAATTACTATCAAATGATTGAGAACCGAACCTATAATCATCCAAACATACAAACTTGCAATATATTATCAGTACGAGCAATATAGTAGCGATCCAACTCCCAGTCGGACACTAGTAACCATTATTTTAAAAATATCCACTTAATAAGTAAGCAATCTAGGACATGTTATCTATTCTGGACATAATTAACGTCGCTTAGAGGCGTGTACCACTTAATTAAAAGATATTATGGAGCCGGTATATGCAGAAAACCAATTTATAGTGCAATCTGCGGACCCAATAGACGCGCTTAGGTGAAGATTATAAGCGGTCTTATAAAGTCACGGTCCTTCACGGTCCCTTTAGTTAATTTTAAAATAAATTACTTGGGATAACTGAGCATTATACGGTGGTAATAAAGAAAAAACGACTTGTAGATATTATTAAAATCGGAAAAAAGCACGAAACAAAAATATGATAACATTGGGAACCATAATTAAATAGCAAAATTGTAAGTCATCATTAGAAAAACAATATTCTTGCTTATCTACGACAAAATAAAATAGGTTAAAACCCTAAAACAGTAATTAGACTCTTGATTTATAACTACAAATAATGACAAAAAATGTTTATTATTAATGACATATCGTTATTTAAAAAAAACGTTGTTATTATAAGCATGTTTAAAGAATTAAATTAAAACTATTTTATGCTCCATATATAATTGTATTAAAAAGAGGTAAAACATTTTAATTCTCGTTTTAAAGATCTTCAAGAAATTCCTAAAATACTCGTCGAATAATTATTATACAATAAGGTTTAAATAATTTTAAAACTAGTAACTAGCAAGACGTAACTAACGAGAAGCTAAGACTTCGTTAGGACACGTGTTCTGTGTAACAATCATGTTTTTATATTAAACTATGAATATCATCTGTTACAACTATGCGTCGTTATATTTTTTAGTATTTGATAAACTTGCAAATGCCGCATTAAAACCTTTGTGTAAGTGAAGTGACGTCGAGGTCCGGGTTCTAGAAAGCATTCATGTTTTAATTGGACATTCTTTACATTTTTTTTTATTTCTGAAATATTTAGTTCCTTTCGAACGTTTCTAATTGTTCCTTCTCAATTGTCTTTTGTGAGCATACAGTAAGATAAAACAGCCGAGATGGCCCAGTTGATAGAGTATGGGGTGGAGGTCAAAGACCTCTCTCTCTGAGCCTATTATTAAAATTCCCGAGGATACGTTCAGAGGAAGGGAAATTGTTGGCAACTGCTTTTCGGAATTCTTAACCGTCACGTATACGTGGCCAATTGATCAATTCTGGTAATTATGAGCTTAACAAAGTAACTGTGCAAACTATCCTACGACACTCGCCACAATCCTTTAAGCTGAAACCCATTAAGCGCGTGGTATGGTATGATATGGTATTTCAAACGGACTAGAGGACTTGTATGTACCGATGATCCGCTGTGAGAAGAGCTTTTCTAGATGCGTGGGAAGCACTGTCATGGTGATCAAGGTAGAGTCGAATCTGTCCCCTCCCTAAGTGAGGAGTAACACGAAAGAACGATCACACACCGAGTCTCTCTTTTTTCTGAACACTAGCACTTGGCGCATAAACGTTATTACGTATTACGTGCGTGGAACGCGTAAGGAACATATCAAGCTGTCCTTCTGCCTTTGCAGTACAACTATTGCAGATGTTTTAATGAATAAGAAATAATCATACAGAATATAGAATAAATAAAGGATCCAGTTACCCGATAGCTTTAGTGTAATTATTTATCAGTATAAGATTGTTAAATTATAATATATAATTTAAGGCGTTTAAACAATCTGCTTATCCAATATATAAAACTAGTATATTATCAAATTTGTAAATTGGCGGCTGCTGAGAGTAAAGCAGCGAGAAAGCGGGAGAAATATGCCTTGTGAAATTTTTTTTTTATTCTGCCACTAGCGTTCGAGACGTCGGGATATTGGGCTATCGCCTTAGAGAGAGGGGATTTGACAATCGCTCCGGATCCTACTTGGCGCAGAGGTTGTCCATTGCCGTACAGCGTGGACATGCGGCCTGCATTATGGGCAGCTTTGCGTCGGGTGGGAACCGGGAGGAACTATTATAAATTTGCATTAATAAAAAAAAAATTTACATAGTTATATTTCTGTGTTAATGTATAAAATATTTTAACTTAGATATAATATTTATGTTTCATTTATTCAGAAAATTTGTAAATAATTAATCGGTTTTATTTTATATTTCATTTGTAACCAAGTTTAATTAATTCTAAGCGTTCTATTGTACAACATTATAAAATGGTGGTCATCAAACGTTACCTAACCATTCATTCAATGAATTCAATACATACTGATTGGTTGGATAAACCCTTCTTCATTCCCTCAGACAGTTTTTTCTTTTTAAAAATTAATTACCGTAACTAATGATATATTCGCCCGATCCATAGCATTGTGCAATGGTAAACACAAGTCTCGAGAACATAATTAGTAACAAATTAACATAACAGTTAAGTAACAATAATTTAGTAATATTGAGCACCAAGCCTTAAGGGTTGATGTCTTTACTCATCAATGGGATACACTAGTTATTAGTTCTGTCTTATAATATTATATAAGCAATTGCTGTATAATATATACATTTATTTCGTCTATCTCGGAAACTCTGACGATTTGCCTTAAATTCTGTACTTATTCTAATTTTTTTTATTTATTTGTATAAGGTTTTGCGAATGTTTAACTGCAGATCTCGATATAAATAGGTCGGGCCAATCAAAGTTAACTGGGTTTTCCTAAAATTCTTCAGTAGCAACCCACATTCAAAACGTCTGAACTTATCGACATTTGTTGTCCGATGAATTATGAGTGAACAAATAAAGAGTCGTCTTAGTACTTGCGCTTGCACGTTAACTTGTGCATTTAACTAATTTCTCATCTGAATGGCCACGAATGGTCAAAAAGACGTCATCATTCGTCATCATCACCAAATATATATTATACAAAACCGTTATTGTAGAAAATAAAGGGGGTGGATAACTTGGATGATTTAATAATGCTATATATTTTTTTAAAACCTACTATATATAATATAGCATATAGTAAATAGCCCCCGACTTCAGCCGCAACCAATATAGTTAAATCGCAATTACATTCCCAATGCACTATTACAAAGTAATTTCAATTATGAAATACTAGCTTCTATCCAACAATCTACACACTGCTATAAAGTTGATAGCTCTGCCCACTTAGTTACGTCCCCTCTTTCACGAAGAGGGGAGGAGGGGGGCAATTGGGATCTACAGTGTATTTAATAAGTAGGAGGTGTCGTGAAACTGTATAATAGTGGGGATTGCGTGCACGTCAATTGTTGTATGGTACAAGTTTAATATTTATCCGGAAATAATAATCATAAGATTTTTTAGCTTATATTAGTCACGATTGGCTTGAATGAAGGGAATTGAAATAATTTGGTGCATAAATCTAATTAAAATATTTTAACCAAATAGACAACGTCAACCGCTAAAAGCAGTACGTACTCTTGAATTGTCAAGCGCTACCACCGATTGTGAATGTGGATTCTACTCAGGATGAAATTATTTGAACTGAAATGATTATGATTAGATTGTAGCAAACACTTTATACAAATTGCTTATAAAATTGAATCTAGACTGCGTTAAACATTAATTTCTTCTTATATATAATATCATTTTTATTTATAGTCATTCATCATTGTTAGCGGTGCCAAGTCCAAATTGTCCGGTTGATAAAGTTTATTAGAATTAGGATCATTTATTTTGTGTCAAGACTTTTTTTATATAGTAAAGATGGACAAGCAAATGAGCCACCCGATGGTAAGTGGTCACCAACGCCCATAGACATTGGCATTGTAAGAAATGTTAACGATCGCTTACATCGCCAATACGTCACCAACCTTGGGAGCTAAAATGTTATGTCCCTTGTGCCTGTAATTACATTGGCTCACTAACTCTTCAAACCGGAATACAACAATACTAAGTACTGCTGTTTCGCGGCAGAATATCTGATGAGTGGGTGGTACCTACCCAGACGAGCTTGCACAAAGCCCTGCCACCAGTAAAGACGCGGCCTACCATGTACAATTTAAACCATCCAAGGACCTACCTAAACGTACAAGAAATTTCATCTAAATCGATTTAGGAGTATTTCAGGGATAAACAAAACAACAGAAGAATTATATATATAAAGAAATATTAGAAGATTAAGCGAGTTTTTCAAGTAATGTTGTAAAATTTCCAAATTATAACTTCATATCAATTTATCCTTTAAATTGTTGATAATTCAGAAATTCATACCATAAATGTCATCATTCAAGAAAAAATTATAAAAAAATATCTGCTGCTGAAGTCTTTGACTTGGGCCATACCCTCTTAATGAGAACATGACTGTTCTTAAGCGACGCCATTTATGCTGAGATGTAATTTCCGATGCGATCTTGTGAAAGCGCTGTTACAAATGCATTCAGATTGACCACGCACGTGTTTTGTCGTATAATAAACATTTATTAAACATAACTAAGTTTCTAAGGTATATTTAATTGATGATCAGTTATTATAACGAGGTTAAGGTAACATTTGGTACGCCTTTACGAAATCCTGATCCTAACTAATATTATTAATTGTGACTTTGTGTCTTTGTTTATTGTTCGCTTTTACATCTCAACTACTCAACTAAACTTCATGAAATTTTGCATACGTTTTCTGGTGTACAGAAAATGATATAAGCTATAACACCTTCCCTTCTTAGAAGTGAAGCCACGAGCAGAAACTAGTAAGTACGAAGTTATAAAATATGATTTAGATACTAACCCTTACATTTTAGGAAGCAAAGAGATGTCCGGACCGACTTCGGGCACAGCAATCATTATCAATGGAAAGCAGCCGGAGATATTGTATTAAATGTCTGCGCAGGCACAGATGCATACTCTATTCCCTCACTCTTATAATTTAACGTGACAGAAATACGACATAAGAAGAGAGTATTATTTCACAAAAATGAATACTGAAAATTTCTCGAAAAAAAACCAATAACTTCCTTTAGGCTCCGCAAATCAATAATAAATTTATTAAGTTTAGAAGCTAAATTTAAGAAGATTAGAGATGAGCAATTTACTTTTATCACCTGTACTGAGTTACATGCTCTGTAACATTTTTATTTGTTTAATTTTTTTTAAAGTAATTCTTTATTCAAAATCCAATTTATAATGAAGCGTTACTAACGAACTATGCTATAGTCCGTCAACATGTCAAACAATCAAGAAAAAATATTCAAAACGATGCGATTATTTCAACATTACAAGGAAAAAGCGTAGCGGATACTCGACCACCCAACATTAATCGCTCACCTTTGATGAGTTCATTATAATTTTTTTTTAATCATTCGTTAGCTTATGTAAATAATAAAAAACATATTCCTCATATGAATAATATATTTTTTAAATGCCATTAAATAATTTCTTTATACAATAATATGATATAAACAGAATAATAATGAAAGGAAGTTTGTTTGTGTCATTCTCAAGTGTAATTAAAGTGAAAATTCATCGTTAAGTTTAAAGTGTAAGGATAAACTTAAACTTATAATTTTGTTATCACTTTATATTCTAAACTCTCTCTCTTACTACTTTATACAGTTTGAGATCTGAGATAATCCAGTTCATTAAGTACACGAAATCTTAAACGAAATCTTAGAAGGAAGAATCATTGAAATATAAATGTTTGACATTACTATATATTTTAATCTTTGTTAAAGTAGAGCATAAAAGCTTATGTGTGTTAACGACGATCGACGGATTTTATGTTCGACATTTATTTGAAAAAAAAAAAAAAACTTTCAAAACTAAGTTGTATTATAAAATGTTCCATTTTTTCCTTAAATGCTTAGTTTGAGTAGACTATGTAATTCTAAGTAGTAAGTAAAAGCCCACGGCAATCCTGGACGCTTAAGGAGAAAAGGTTGGGTATTGTAAAACGTTTTATTATCAATCGGTTCCGAAATTTTGAGATGGACTAACCAGAGCTCTGGTCCAATGATCGCAACGTAACCCTAAAACGCCCACAAATAAAGGCAAATTCAAACAATTCATCATAAGGACACTTAAGAAACTCGCTCACTATCATACTCATAGGGAATATCGTGAAATATTGTTTCGTGAAACCTTAAATCTTAAAATGATACAAATAAATAACACGCGTATGCCAAATGAAGTGATAATACGCGAAACAATAGTTCTGTAGGTGTCAGAACTACTAGTTATGTACTATCAGTAATATCGATATATGGCTAAAAAATTGATTTAACACTTTCGTTTATTGAAAGTATCCCTAGAAATATTTCATAGCATCAATTAAACCGTAACACGTAGTCATGTTGTTGCAACTATTCATTAAATATTTATTGTGCTAACTGCCATAAAAAAGCAACGTTTAAAAGTTTACATTAAAAAAAAAATGCCAAACAAACAAGTTAATTTATTGTTTAATCGGTAAGTTTAGCACAAACGTACTAAAATTAAAAAAAAATAGTAATTTAAAAAGATCTTATGATCTTAATGATCTTATGAATATTCTGTACCGACAATTATCAAGATAATAACAATAAAATAACCGACCAAAAGCACAACAAAATTATACCCATTCATATCGTAATTAATCATTTATCGATCTTGATATCGATGAAACATTGTAATTTGCATCGATTAATCATAAAGAAATAGTTACCACCAAATGTTATCGATATAATGTCTCGTCACTAGAAGCGTGTTTACGACACCATAATTCATTGTCGATGTTCGAGTGACGTTTACAGCCGTAGTGTGGTCATTAATGATTGTCGAAGAACTTTAATAGACTAATATTGACGGTTTATGTTTCGCTTTGCTTCAGCCAGTGCCGATTGAAGATTTATATACATCAGTCACAAGAATTAAGACTACAGACGTTTGAATGTACAGTCATACATACTCGTACATCTGAGTATGTAACGGAGTGAACGGGGTAGGGTTGTCTATTGCTTTTATAGTTAACATTAATCATTATTTTCTAATATCAGTAAGATCAGTAAGATAAACATTTTGATTTGGCAGAATATTCGTGGTCATTGCCATACTATATAATATATTATGACAGATATTTGTCACGTTAAAAAACTTCTGTGAAATAAGTGTAAAAGATTTAATTTTATTTGGCTTAAAAAAGCAGGATATATTTTAAGTTATCAATTAAAATTACTTCTTGTGTTAAATAATAACACGTAGAGAATTGATTAGTCTTCATAATATAGCGGTGAAGTGACATTGTGACATTGATGTGACATTACTATTAGAAAATATTTTTGACATACATTCTAGTGATTTTAGTTATTGCCACGTGAATAAGTTTTATATTGCCAGCACTACGTCAGAAATACAATAAATAATCTGCTTCTTATAGGAATAACATTTTACGCATTAACCATTGTAACTTCCTCAACCAAACAATTCCAAGCAGAAAGCTTAACTATACAGTATAACTTATAGCGAACCAGAGATAACTACTTTGTAAATAGTATAAAATCATTAAATCCATAAAATATATCTGCAACAGGCGCACATGAATCTAGCGTGTAATTAATATACTGGCCCTTCACGATCGATCAATGAGTTAGAGAGCCCTAATTTCGCCCCGGAGCCCCGACGGAACGACACAAATTGTAACTTATCAACTACACGCATTTTTCCTTATAATTTCCGCGTCAATCGTTTATAAACTAGTTCCTGGAGCCCTAAGCTACCGTTCCGTCTCCATTCCTAAGGATAATAAGCGGTAAATAACTCGCTATGAATTATGGCGGTGGCACACAATAGTCGATTGTCGATAATGATAACGGGTGCATCGTGCAGCCCTATTGGTATAAGTGAATTTGACGTACGCAATTGCATTTTTTTTTAAACTAATTTGTCAAAAGTAATTAGATAGTTTAACCTAAAATCAATTGACACCTTTGTTATTATTACTTTAATATATATTTTTAAGCTGGAGAGTTTGTAAAGGTGAACACATAATCTTGTCTGTATGGTAATTACTTGTCTGTCTTGTTTATTTATTTATTTTTTTATCTTTTTTAACTTTTAGTATAATATACACAATTAAATGAGATACTAAGTTTTTACGTCTTCATGTTTTAATATTGGTACTTGTTACAAATAAATAAATTTAAAATAGGATTTTTCTCCATTAAATTTATCTCCGAAGCTAACATTAACTAATATACTTAAATAAATACTTAAAAATAACTATATATACTTAAAGAGACTTAAAACTAAAAACTATATAAACCTAAAAATACTTAAACAAATAACTTTTACTAACGAATTTTAATATATATATATATCTTCTCACTATGGTTTCAAAACGAAGAAATACAAAAGCCTCAATCAATAAAGCAAACTATATAAATAGACATCTATACAAATAAATAAAATGTCCGTATCTGAATTACCAAAATTAAGCAACCATTTTTTAAATATTTTATTTGCTATTATTAGTTACCTAACAGTTTAAATATTTTATACCTATCAAAAAATAAATGGCCGATTTTGAAGGATTTTCTTCACAAACTGAATTCCATGCTGGGAAAAACGCGATGCTAGTATAAGATTGAAATTAAACAAAATTGTATGATTGACAAAAATGAGACAAGAACAGTTACAAATTTGAATATATGTATTCCTTTTTTTTTAATATATTTAACCTCGAACACTTATTTGATTAGCCTTATGTCTACGCAAGATTCACTATTGATATTCAATTTTACAGATCAAGAGAAACCTTAACATTCACACGCTATCCTGATTCTAGTCATAGAGCCTTCATTATTCTGTATACCACAGTATACTTACTCAATTCGCTCAAGTTTTTTGATCATAGAGCATAGAAATAATAAAAGTGGCATATGACCTTAATAAAGCTTTCGCGGTTCAGAATGGTACTGGTTAGTTAAAATTGAGAAAAAAGTTATTCTGTAATTATTATTTGTTTCGAATATGATTTTTCATGAATATTTTATGTAGATGGATTTTTTTATTTAAAAGATATATTACTTTACCTCTAAATTATAATATTATACAGTACATCGTTAAAATATTTAATTGGAAATTTGGACACAACTTCAGAATGAAACTCATTATTGATTTACTTATTTATTAGTTTCAGTTAACTTGTTATTTGCATTTTGATCAATGTTTATATACATACCATTTCCTTTTTAATCCTTGTTCTATGGACATGTTAACATTTGAACACAAGTTACGGCCCGGGACGTGATAATACGACTATAAATAAGTAAGATGATGTACACCGACGTCATACAATGGAGATTGTTAACTGGTCCGTACGTTCGTCTTAGGTAAAATAACCTGATATATTCCGCAGAGCGTGGGACGTCCGTGATATGTGTTAGCATTAGAATTCAGATATAACGAAAACTTAGTACTAGAAAATCAGACTACTACGGTGACGTATTTAATTTTTCCAAAACGTAAATAACGATATTAAGCTAAAGAAACAACTTATAAATTGAATATTAAAAGACATAAACTTAAAATAAAATTAAAACCTGCCAGATAAAGCATTTCATTGCTGATTTTAGATATAACTATTATTGATTATAGATAAAACTGTATTAATCCACTTGAAGCAACTCGGTAAAGTAAAAAAACTTGAACGATAGGTACCTCATGAATTGAGTGAATCGAACTTGCAAACGAGCGTAGACTGCTGTGTTACTTTGCTCAGCCGACACAATAATGAAGGGATTTTAAATCGAATCATTATTTGTGATGAAAAGTGGATACTGTACGATAATCGGAAGCGCTCGTCGCAATGGCTGAACCCTGGAGACCCAGCCAAATCATGCCCTAAACGAGAATTGATTCAGAAAAAGTTACTTGTGAGTGTTTGGTGGTCTAGCGCCGGTGTCGTTCACAACAGTTTTCTAAAATGTGGCCAAACGATTACGGCAGATATCTATTGTCAGCAACTGCAAACCATGAAGGAAGAACTAGCTGCTAAGCAACCGAGATTGGTCAATCGCTCTAGGCCACTGCTGCTTCACGACAACGCAAGACCACACACATCACAACAAACAACTACTAAGTTAGATGAGCTATAGTTGGAATGTCTGCGACATTCACCGTACTCCCCGGACCTTGCTCCAAGAGATTACCATGTTTTCCGGAATTTGGACAACTTCTTACAAGGAAATAAAATTCAACTCCGATGCGACAGTCCAAACCACCTTCAAAGAGTTTATTGATTCTCGCCACCATGTTTTTTTTAGTAAAGGGATCAATGAACTACCTATGAGATGGTGCATACTTTGATTAATTAGATATATTTTACAAAAAAAAATTGACTTTATTTTCCTCCCGTACAAAACGCCAATTTCATATGTAAGGACCTAATATTAACAAGCATCTACAGGTCGACGAAATTATAACATATAAATAAGTATGTCATAGTTCGAGAGATTGTCGAAGTCAACAAGTCGGAGACATAAAATTACATCCAATCCAGTTTATCAGTAAAAAAATTAATAGTCTATTTAATCATTTATTCCTAATTGCTGTCAACCCAGTAAATTAATTTCAGCAAACGCGTAATGAAGACTCATTATAGATCGTTAAATTTAAACTATCGAGAGACATTATGGCCTGTTTTTACCATAAAAGCACATAACTATGTTCATTGCCTTGATAGACTCTAGATCTCATAAATCATATATAAGTAACATACTAACAGAACTATGAACTATATAAGTTATGGAGGCTAGAAAATGGCAGTTTTTAGAAAACTGTTCCCGTTGTAACTTGTATAAGACATATAACGCCCATGTCATACTTAGCTGATATAATATAAGCTGCATTAATAAGCGAAATATAGACTATATAAAACTAGAATTTATACGTAAAGTTTTATTTTTAATGTAAACCAGCACAGTTATTTGCCAGTAGCAATTAAAGCATTTTTTTAAATGGTCGAGTAGCCTGGCGTGTTTTAATGATTGATATACTTTCATTGGTGTGATATGAATTAAATGCATAACTTAATAACAGATATAGAAGGTCCAAAAATTTGCAATGGTCGCATTATTTCTTAATCATTCTTAATATTCATTAAAATGCTAAAAATAAACCCATCTTCATTTATCACTATAAAATATTTATCTTTACGTGATTTTATTTATAATTTAATATAAAGAATATGTAGACTTCAAAAAGTTAAGCAAAAATGTAAAACAAATACAATGAGCTCATTAATAATGGAGATATGACGCATGGCCATCAATTCAGGAGGTTCTTCAAATACTGGCGACCATACGGTTCGGCGCGGGTTTCCTACGTCCTAACAGTATGAATCACTGACATGTTTTGGGCCCTTTTTTAACTATAAATACTACGAAATAATTATAAAACTTCTACATTTTACCGCATCGCATAGCTCTGCAATCAAACGTAAACTTTAAGCCGTCGAGGCGCCATATAATTTTCCCACCTCTTCCAACACACTTCGTGTGACAGGGACAGCATAATGTACTACCGGGTCCAATCCGCTAGTCATTCCCCAAGTCCAGACGTGATAATGCAACTATAAATAACGTAAGATGAGTTATGTTGACATGAAACAATAGCGATGGTTATCTTGCCTCGTGCTCTTATACTTATCGGACTTGACTTTTAACTAAGTAGCCAAGAAAAGAATGTACCAAGGCAACTTAAAACGAAAATAGTCTTTTGATACCGAAGCTAGTGGTCACGATTTTGGGCTCGTCTTAAATGTCTTGCTCAAGCTTAATGTAAATCCGCACCTGTTTTGTTTAACTATACTTATAAAATTAACTGATCAAAGTATTCGTAAAACAACAACACAATTACTTAATATATGTATGTCACACGTAATTGCATTTCAGCCATTTAAACAAATTTTGACAAATAACAGTGAACGTGCAATGTACTATTTGTTAAAGTCATTTCAAAATGTAGTAAAAGTTTGATCAACTGATTTTATTATCAAGAAATAAGTGCAAACTACACGAGGTATAACTTAACGAAGTAACACTTGATTATAACGATTAAAATATTCAACAACCAGTGTTACTACAGGCACAAGAGACATAACATCTTATTTCCCAAGGTTGGTTGCGCATTGGCGATGTAAGGAATGGGTAATATTTCTTACAGCGCCAATGTCTACAGACATTAAAATGGCCCATTTCCCATTGCCTACTGTTTTATTTAAAAAAACAATGTGAATGTTATACTATGTAAATACCAAATAATCGATTAAATATTATTCTTATAATTTACACGATTTCGGGCCGAACACGATTTCGGGAACAAATACTTCAAGCGAAAGAATTTCAGAAGGAACATATATTCTTTCAATTTGTTTTGGACTATTAAAACAAACATTTTAATTTTAAACGGTCTGTACTTCGCCTGCATAAATTTTCTAATATTACTGTTTTTGAATATTCCTGTTAATAATTTTGAACCATTTAGTGGATCATGTAATGATGACGTGTACGCTGTCCCACAAAGGTACTAACTCTGTGTAATCGAGTACAAGCAAGCAGCCTAACCCCTCCTGGTTACGATGCTTGCTTGTTACTTATGTTATATATGAGAACTTCTTCCGACGACTGGTGATTTCCTTGCGAGTTTTCTGGACTGCAAAGACGAAAAATATACGAAACAGTCAGTAGTGCTTATATGCAAATATATACTATGAAATTTACATTATCATTATAGAGACACAAATAGATAATATGTCCAAAATACTACCAGTATCATACCGTTAACCATCCGTTTGTCCAAGCTGAGTTACCGAAGCTAATTAAAATACGAGAAAGTTTAGCAAAAAACACAATCGTCCCGACGTTTTCGCGCGATATATCAATCACGAATGAAAGGCCGAAACATACTTTGCCTGTATCGCTACTGGAACGTACACCTTTAGCACGTACCACCTTTGGCACGCGTGGCACGCATGCGCACGCGCACGTCGGCATTGTCAAAGCACTAAGGAGCAAATGGACTTAACGTGATACTAAGCACATATGAAGTCTCGAAATGACAAAAGAATACCAGGTGTTGCTGATATATACATATATCTACATATAATTATCGCCTATTATAATCGCAATAACATATAATAATATTTCATAACTATATCAAACATAATGACATTGTATTTGCATGAGTGTATTATAAATTGTACCGTTTTTAAATATACTGCAGTTCTGAATCCCAAGCCACCTATCAGTAGAATAAATAAAAAAGTAATTTTGATTACGCCTTAGGGGTTGAAATGTTGACAAGATGCTGAGGTATATATTTTGTGTCAAACTTCAGAAACTGTAGCACATTATAGAATCATAACAAGGTGTAATATTTTTATGTATTTTATATATCAAGGTTCACAATTAAAACTGTTATTTACACAAAAACACAAGAAAATACCGACGTATCGTATAAATGGAGAATATATGAGTGCCTCTGTCTATTATTGGCCTTTATAGGCATATTTATGGCTTCTGCACACATTCCCCCTATATTCACATGTTAAGGTGACACCTTAGTGCTATAAATTTAATAAAACTAAGTGTAACTCAACACGATCATATAATATAAAATGATTATTATAAATCTTTTAACGTTTCATCGATATTATTAAATAATGTATTACTTTTTTCTATCATTTTTTATTATCTTTTATTGCTTATATTTATAACTTGGAGATGGATTATGTAAACTGCTGCTTACATATCTTTCCATATATATCCTTAAAGAGCGCAATCAGACATATAAAATCAATGTTCACGATAAGTCGTTTGTTAATTAAAACATTTATTAATGTTAACACATATAAAAAGCATATTCACGAAGGTATTATAAGCGCAGGTCTCTATAAATCTCAATATATTTATAAGACAAATTACGTATGCCTTTTCCGCTTTTATAACATTTCTTTCTATTTTATAACAAATCGGTGTACATCGTTTGTAATTAGCAAAGATATAAATTAATTCTATAAGTTGAATACAATACAATTTAATCAGAATGATTGTGAAACTTTAACTATTAAACTCGAGGATATAAAAAATATTTTTCAAAAAAAACTAAATATAAATATTAATAATGGATTTTTTGTACGCTTTGTATTCAGCTCGGGACTGTTTCCGCGGTCGCTCGTTAATATGTCTATGAACTTAACCAAACATTGCCATCTGTATTATTCAGGGGAGTGCAAATAATAAATAATTCATATGCGGCAGTTAACGCGACTCTTAGTACGATGCATTAGTCTAATTAAACATTTCGTATTAGCCGCCCGCCGGCTACCGACTAATTAACGTTCGACTTTGAATAAGCTTCCGAGCAACCGATATGCGAATAAGTCGTCGGCTGTTTTGCCAGGGCAAGTTTTTTTTATTGTCACTGAAGGTAAATTACAAATTGGATACTTGAGTGTCCATTATCCAAACTAACATTATCACTCGTTATCAATGTACTACTGACCGTGAGATGTATGTATTATATGTGGTTACAGAAATAAAATTCATTGTGATTTGTTTATTTCTATCTTATATCACTAAACAACGTTTGTAAGTGAGGTAAACGAAGAACTGTCCTAATGCCTTGTTTACACAGTGCGAGATAGCGTGCGATTCCGCCTACGCAGTAGCTTGCACTATGTTGACATATCATACGAGTTACTCCGACATGTGAGTTAATGATGATGTGAGTTAAGCAGTAGATTTTTCGTTTTTATTTGCCTTCTCGTATTTCCCTACTGTACTGTACGTCAGCAGCTTTAACCTGGACCTACTCTCACGCTAGCTCACACTGCCTAGACCACACATAAGAGGCGTCACAAACTACGTGACGTCATCAGATGTATATTGGAAAGCAGCAGTCAAAAAAAATTCTTACGTTGTTTTACTATATTTTTAATTTCAAACAAAACAATAATTACTTCATTTAACTTATTTAATTTTAGGATTGTGATTTCTTGATAAGGTTTTTTTTTTATCTATATATAATCTAAAAATATATGGACAAAGGCCCGCGATCGTAAAGCTTATTTGTTTTTGTAATAAATAACGTTTAATAATTCAAATGTTATCAAAACATTTATTACTAGTTGTATTTTAAATAGAGCTTAACGTTAAGCAATTACTCTTCGATTTATATTCAATTAAACCTCCCAATACGTTTGTAAACTTGTTACAAATTATTTTATTCTATGCAAACATAAATTTACGTCGTAAACATTTGCCGTAATTGTTTTATTTAAAATTTAATCGTTACTTGCGTAATTCATTAAGCTGCTAATTATTTTGTTTATTTATGTATATTATTATTTCTTTTGATTGATAAAAACTAATAAAGCACTGTAAAGAACCACAGCGTCTTATTAATGTCCGTCAAAATAAATAAAAGCTTTAAGAGTCATGTCGCTAAAGAAACTAAACTGAAACTAGAATCCTAGATGCTAATCACTATGTGATGTCAAAAATTAATGGTCGAGTTATCCATCTCCGTCAGTCAACCGTCGACTAAGGACTTCGTCACAGTACGATAAAGTATTAGCAGAGAGATATCGATGTTATTTAAATTTTAAACCAATAAATTTACATTTATACAATAAGCTATTTAAAAAGTTTGCAATAAAAATGTACATTTTTTTTTCAATATCATTGTAGACAAATAACTGAGTTGATTACATTCGCTTAATTTTTTTTCCGAATGATACGAAATTTACATCATTGCTAATTTAATTAATAGGTTATATTCATGATGACATCGTGAACTTAATTTGGCACACATTAATTAAACAATAAGCTTTCTTTAGTTGTTTGTCAAATAGCTCAATGAATTAATGAATTTAATAATATAATGTAAACGATGCCATTACTCCTGTAACCGTATCATGCAGGGCATGTATCAATCCTGAAATCACTTGTCAAAATATGGAAAATTAAGTATTTTGAAAGCAAATATATCTTTCGATATCTTTATCTTATATGGACGTACTTCTTAATCTGTTTAGATATTTTAAAGTGGTATAACGAACGTACTGACTTTGGTATGTAGATAGTCTCACTTTGATTTACATCTCAACTCGTTACTATAAAAAGTCCAACCATCGAATGTGCATAGAGTATTATTACGATGTTCCGTTACTATATTTAAGAACACGTATTATATTTCAAAGAATTATTCAAACATTTATATTATTTGAGTTAGTAACTCTATGATTGATTTGAAATGATTGCTTTTAATGTCTTTTAAAAGTACGTGCCCATAGTTGTCGTCAACTCGTCAGCTTTAAGACGCCATTTTCATACTTAATATTAATATATCAAAATGTTTATTTTTTCATGACAATTGATAATTGCTTTGTTTACTAGACATTGTCGAGGCTCTTCTGAGTATGTGAGAATGGAAAATATTTATATTCAGTTATAAGACCGCATTTGTACATCTTCCCTTTCTTAGGTTTAATTATTTTAAATGACAAATGTACAAGAAAGAGTAAACGTTATTATTGTTGTTGTTAAATAAACATAATTATACAGAATTTTTATCGAGGAATAACACGGCGTTATGCTAAACGCTGGTATGCAGGATGTTTACGAGAATAATTAAATAATATCTTCACGAAAGAATGTATGCCGATTTTAAAGACGGTACATACATACAGGTGCGCTTTCTTAGTCTGACTGGCCAACGATACAAGACGACTGGAACGTATAAAGTACTTTTTGAGGAACAATATTGTAACATTGCAAGCTTCTCAACTTAGGGCTGCTATTGAGAATAGTCAATAAACTGTTATTGGTCCGACTCCAAATTCATATTCGGAATACTACTAATATCGTATAATATATCCGCAACAAAATTTTGACAGTTATAAGAGTAATCACAACTAGTTTCATAATTAATTCATCATATAAGCCGTATACCGACATAGAAGTCGCCCGTTTGATGAGCCTCAGAATACTTTCGAAACGACTCGTTGGACGGAAAGATTAAACAATTGTAAAACATTTACAATAAAATTGCTTATCTTCAAAAAAAATTAAGCCGCGTATTAACAAAGTACGAGCATTATACTAATATTTAATAAATATTAATCAACATGTCTTTTTGGTTAGCTTTCTAATTACCTGTGAAACAAAAACACACCGACTACCTGTCAGGTGTCAGATTATAAACAATAATATACAGTGAATCTATTCTACATAATAATTCAGACGCAAAAAAAATTTAATTCGATATTAATTTATGGTTGTGTTAGAATTTCCTATCGGTTTAATTACAGGATAATGCTAAATCGTCGGTAACTTTGAATCATTGAAACGCTACATCACCGTTAACATTATAAATTCATAATTACAATAAGCAGTTAATTATTTATAAGGAATGGTTTCTGTAGTTAAAGTTTTTTAACCTTAATTTAGAGACGTGAAAAGAAAGACAAGTTTTCTTTACAATACCTCGGAACCGGCGGTCCCTTTTACATTATAACTTAGCTTATTAGTAATTTAATTTGTTATTATTTTATAAAATGTTAACGTATAATTGTGGAAAAGATAACGTTTAATACAATTACTGTAATAGATATTTTCATAAACCATTCGTGTAAACATTTTTTCTTTCCATATTATTTGTTTAAAAAAACATGCAATCATCGTTAAAAAACATATATTTAAAAAATAATGTCAGATCTTATCCTGCGCCTGGTTGGGGAACTGTTTCCTCACCCAGGCGAGCACGTCCCACCAAATATGACCCCTCGCTCCATGATGGATGACAATGTGGCTTCTCCACATATTACGGAGTGAGAGATGTAGATGTCCCTTGATCGATTGAGGGCCAGTACCACGGCGCCGGGTCCAGACGAGGTTCTGGGCGTGTAGGGCGTGTTCTGCTTGACGCCATGGAACACCTAGAGATAGAGAGGCTTTGGGAACTGTTCGACAAGTGTCTTTCCAGTAGGCAGTTCCCGATGCTGTGGAAGGAGGGAAAGTTGGTTCTGTTGCCGAAGGAGGGACATACAGGCCAATTTTGACTGCAAACTCTTCGAGAAGATTCTTGCTGCCCGTCTTGTTCACCACCTTAAGGAGATGGGACCGGGTCTCTCAGAGGCTCAGTACGGGTTCAGAGCGGGACCAACCTGTGGGTTGGTGGGCATAAAGCTGACTATAAAACATCGGACAGATATTTGTGTGTGTCTTCACCATATTTCCTTTCACCAGCGACAACTATGAATAATAAACTAAAATCAAGAAGAAAATTGAAAATAACTTGCCTGCTTTTGAACCCGCGGCTTAGTTCAAATCCACGTCTTCATCCACTGGACTATTTCGTCTTGTTTTTATAATTGATGAGACGTGTATATAGTGTTTTAATTAGTCTGAGAACACATTACTTTGTACGATTCCGCTTTATATCCGATTAAATAATAGCAGATATAATTAGTCTTAAGACTTGTACGCTAGGTCGTACTTAAAAGCTCCGTTGAATTAACAAGCAAACACTAACACGTCTTTATGTATTTTTTATTCACTTCGCCAGACAGAGATAATTGTTCGTTAGTACATAACATCTAATTTTATTCAAATATATAGTTCCCAAGCAGTTTATGTAAACCTATTCACCATATGTTTTTGAGCATTCATAAAAGAATGAATTCAAAATTTTTTCTATGTTTGGTACACCTGCTCGTGTATGCGGAATTGCGGAATATTCACTCGGCGTATTTGATGTCCATAATCGATTTCCTTCCATGACCATTGCCCTTGTGTTTGTATGTGGCATACATTCATACATATTTATAAGAAACGACAATTTAATACTCACAAGCCCTAGCCTATTCGTTTGATAAAAATTAACGATTCTCCCTTTTATGTTTGCGGTGACATTTTTTTGTATAATATACATGTATAATATAATAGTAGTAAAATCTTACAAGCCTTTAAATGTCCCACTCTTTGGCTTAAGTCTCCTTGTTTTTAGAAGATCGTCTTATCCGTCATAGGTCTCATCAGCGCCGGAGCTGGAGCCGGCAACTCATCCGAAAATATCTAGCTTTTGAAATAGTCAATGTCCTTACCAAGTTATTTTTACTACATTATTTATGTAGTGATAAATATACGTGTGCACGTAGATTTATCACAATAGCAGTTATTTGTAAGAGTTGAATGTATATAGTTGTTTTTACAATTTTTTGTTAGATGATAGAATATATAAAATGTTATTGAAAAATATTGGGTAAACTGGGTGAAAAAAAACTATTGTTGAACATATAAAAGAGCTTAAAAATATAATTATACATGCATTGCATTGCAATTATACATTGCATTATCATCCAACCTTGGGAAATTTCATATTCACTAGCCTTCAACTCACAAGAAACTTAGTTAAAAGTGTACTGTCTTTAGCTTGCAGACCAGAGATATTCGAAATTATATATTAGAAATTCACGCATATTATTTGAGTATGTTTTAGTCTGCTTACCTTTTGATTCTCTCAGATATAATACTAATTTATTTTTAATCCAGAATACTTGATCAAAAATCAAATTAAATATGATAAATATGATATGATATTAAATATTAAAGTACTTTATATTGCAGAAGAAGAAACGTATTCAACCTTGGACCCGACTTATACAGCCTATTTAGGGCATTTAGCATGTAAGTACACGTCCAATTAAAGCTGCTAATAAGACGGTATGACGACCTCTTTTATAAAAATATACCTTATTACAAATAGTTTCAAAATAAAAACATTTTTATAATGCTTACATAGCGATTGTTATCAGAACAATTATTATCGCTAACTATTCTCTAACTGTTGACAATAATTACAAAATATGTTTAAGGTCGATGAATATGATAGATATCTGACAAATGTATAAAATTAATTTACCGTAAGTTACTATATCGAGACTAATTATTGTACATTTAAAAGTACTAAAAATTAATGATGATACATAACATTTCTTGTTTTATAATTATTTTAATTAAATTAACATTTATCCTTATTTTTAATTTTATAACATTGTATTTAATGTATATTAGTAATTTGTTCATATTAGTGAATTGAATGGTATGGTATGGTATGGTATGGTATGGAATTGGTATGGTATGTTTATTAATAAGTAAACAGACCAGTACCATAAATGCAAAAATTATTCTGTCTGTCTGTTTGTACCTAATTATGATTAAACCGCTGGACCGATCGTAATTAAATTTAACACACAAATTGTGTGATGACCACTAGGTTTAATAATAAATAATTTTGATATCACACGAAGTGAAAAGTGAAAAAAAGGTATATATATATAATATAAGGTAGGTCACATTGTTTATAATTAAAGAAAATAATATATTTTATACCTTCGGGTTTGTGTTATCATCAGCAACAATTATCACGAAATCAATTGGATGAACTGTATCAAATGATTACTTATTATTTATGAAATATCTTATTAAAGATTTATAAAAAAACTCAGCTAAAATAAATTCTTATTTAGATAGTATCAATCCAGTATTATATGAAAAAAAATATTACATGACTTAATTAAAAAAAAAAAACAATAAAGACAGTTTATTTTTCTTTTTTTTTCAACGGAAGAAAGGCAAACAGGCGAATGCGTCACCTGCTGGTTCTCATACACATTAGTATTGCGAGAATTATAATTTCATTTCTTACATCAGTGCTAACTATGAGATCTAATACATAATGTCCTCTGTACATGCAATTACACTGACTGTCTTATCCTTCAAACCGGAACATGGCATTTTTTAACACCTGGTTGTACGTTTACAAATAAACCGATACACTGTTATTGCGCTTCCAACTATGGAATCTTGGATGTTAAGCCCCTTGTTCATTGCTCACTCATCCTTTAGACCGGAACATGTCGATACTAATTATTGATGTTTGATGGTAGAATATCAATGAGTGGGAGGTCACAAAACTAGTAGGTAAATAAAATAAAGTATTATGTTGTCAATTAAATAATGTGTCCCTTATAATAATAATAGTCCTCCAGACAGATTTCGGCTTCGGCGGCCAATCTCAAGAGACGTTAGCCAACTACGCAGGAGATATTATAGTGCACGAGTGTGCGCAAACATAGGTGCACTCTCTATTCCTTAACTCTCATAACCCGATGGGACGACAATCCAACACGACCGGGAAGAGTTCAGGCGCAGGACCAACGCCTTTACGTGCTTTTAAGGCACGGGAGTGTACACTATCAACTTCCAGTCTCCGGGCTGCTACTGAGAATTTTCGAAGGAAAATCTCAATAACATTTTATTGGCCCTACCTGGGATTTGAACCCAGGACCTCCGGGTCTGCGGTCTTACATGTAGGCACTAGACCAACCAGGTAGTCTGTGTACAATACGTATAAAGAGACACGCCTGTATAAAGTCAAATTAATAAAGCCGATATTGCAATACGCAACATCGGTTACATCGGTACTCATAAATCAATATAAATTCATTATCTTAAAATTAAAAAATAATAATTACCAGATAGTTTTAGGAGCTTAGCTGATTCGTTCAAAGTGTAGTTACACACACCTGAAAACAAAAAAATAATCATCATTCCAATAAAGCATTTTAATCGTAAAATTAACTAATAAAAAGCACATTTTAAAAGCATAAATGTAATATTTATAAAACGAATGAGTTATTGCTCTTTCAAAGATTTCGAAATTTTATATAAGAATAATTGAAACAAGCGTGCGCTCTCAGCAATTAAGCAACTACCATATACATCTCAATATAAATATAATAATTGCTCTATCGTATAGTTATTATCTTCATACAAATAATCTTGTGCTTATCAAAAAGGTGTTAATATGTGACGTGATGTGGGTTGTAGAAAAATATGTTTTTACAATAATAATATTAATTCCAAACAATTTAGAAAAAGTTTTTATATCAAGATATCGCATATTTGTTTGCCTAGCTTATCAAAAAACTTTCGCTTGTACAAATTCAGTTGCTGCCTCGTAATGAAATTTATTATTAAAAAAAAAACGATGATGACTATGGTTCAAAAATAGATATGGACATATAAAAGATAACATTAAAACTTATCAGACAGATCACATACATAAAAATATATCGAGTATTTTTACGGAATTTACTTTTTAAGGTACCCTTATTTTTATTAAATTAACGATTACTAGCATTTTCTTTACTTACGCGCCAATTAAAAATGTTTCTATATTAATCTTGGTTAAAAAAATCCACACACTCAAAGGTGTATTCGAGTTATTAATTTACTTTTTTAATAAATTTTAAAAGGTTGCTGGTTTTACGTGTTATTTTTAATGTAATTAAACTATAACGGAGCCAGTATACATATTGCATATACATGTTTTTTTTTTTAAGATTATCTAGAATATTTTTTAACTATAGATCTGCACATCAGAATCGTAATTATTATCGAATCTAGTTGATAACATTGTTTTAAATTTCTAGACTGGGTATATTTTAATAAAATTTGGAGTTTATCATATTCTATTACACTTACAATTAATAGTAATCATATCATCCCAAATTGTATTTTTTATGAAGTGTATACTAAACTAACATTTATAATAAAGTGTTATGATTTAATAGTACTGGCACTTAATACGCATGCACACCTCATTTAAGTTCAAAAAAATTGTATGCATTTTCATATTTCGAATGTGGAACCCGGGGAACAATCAATAAAAACAATTGAAACGAGATTAGTATAAGAGCGTCGTGTTGTGCACAATTTTGTGGTATAGAAATTTGAAATAATTAAAATAAATAATTGTTATTTCATTGCACGGGAAACGAAATATGGGTGAGTTTAAAATTATTATATGTATATTATTGTTTAAATTCATAATTATTTTAATATAACAAATTCGTATTTCACAAAATAACGACATTTTTAAATGCAGTCAACATTCCAATTTCGTTTTATTTATTAAAATGAGAAACGGCATAACTGATGATTATTTTTATAATTTTATATTTAACTGAATAACATTGTAGCTATATTTTTATGTTATTTATACATTTTAAATTTAGAATATTGCATGCAATAGTAGGATGTTATTTTGAACATTAATTTTGTTTCTTAAAATAATTATATGGTATATTTTTATTTAAATTTCATAAAGCGTTTTCATCAAGCGTCACTATTTGGACTTGATTCTGATTTAAATCACAACTTTTGCATTTGAATCAAGAATAACTAGTTTATGTAATTGTTTTAGAGTTATTTGTATTCGAAATCTGGGGGCATTCAACATTAAAGTTAAACTTTGGAGTCTGAGGAAATCTTAGAAGTCTCCAATATTTAATAAATATATTAAATAAACGCGCCAATTTTGCCTAATTAATAAGCAATCACCAAAAGTATTATTAATTTAATCTCTTTGTTAATAACTACGTTGGCTCTAATAGTTTAAAATTGTTGTCATATTATGTAATGATGTAAACACAGACACACAGCCAATGTTTTTTTTATAAATCCCAAATAAGTAAAACAATTATATGTTACAAACATATTTCTCGTTATATTTACTACCTCAAGCATAAGCACTACTATCTTCCAATTTTTTGTTGTTAATTCTGAGTTCTTCACACTATGAAGGGTTCGCTTTTTATTAATAAAAATTCCACAAATTTATATCGGTAAAAATATATATATTCGTGTAAATAACGGTAAAAGGTTTCCTTCATTTTTATAATTTTTCTTTGTCGGAATATGTTGCAAAAAACCTTGCAAATTAATTTAAATTTTATTATTCCATAATGCATTTATATAATACAAAATATGAGCACAGTATGAATGAAATGCCATCATAAAGTATAGTCGTCATTAGTCAGTCACTCCACGTCAAAACAAATCTTAAATGTAGGTTGTAGTTGCACCTTCTGTGATTACATGCAAACATTATTCCAATAAGCAAAGTAATTAGTAGTTAAAATTAATGATAAACGTGGGGCAATGTTTCATAAAAAATGATGGAACTTCGTTTACTAAATTAATTCTATTCAAATTCAATACCGAAATTAATTTAATTAAAAAGATCAAACACTTTCCATTTATATATTGGTGTATTCAGATATATTCCTCTTGACTGGATTTTGACATTTAAACCATAACTTTATAACTTGAGGTAAATAAGACAGTTAAGTTAAATAATTCAAGTAACCGAAGCGTTGAATTTCTTGATATGTTACAACTATGCATACATCAATCTACCTTGGGCGCGTGGTTGCAGTTTGTAGACCAGCTGCATCACATTTTTCTATATCATATAACAAATGTAATATATACAAATGTAAACATACTTCCTCTAAGTGTAGATTATCACGAAATTATAAAATAAACAATAATGCATTCGTGTATATATTCGTGTATACCCTAACCGTAACAGCCTGTGAATGTCCCACTGCTGGGCTAAAGGCCTCCTCTCCCTTTTTTGAGGAGAAGGTTTGGAGCTTATTCCACCACGCTGCTCCAGTGCGGGTTGGTGGATTACACATGTGGCAGAATTTCAGTGAAATTAGACACATGCAGGTTTCCTCACGATGTTTTCCTTCACCGTAAAGCACGAGATGAATTATTATCCTAAATTAAGCACATGAAAATTCAGTGGTGCTTGCCCGGGTTTGAATATACGATCATTGGTTAAGATTCACGCGTTCTTACCACTGGGCCATCTCGGCTTCTATATTCGTGTATATAGTGAGCTAATTATTGTTACCTACCGCAAAAGTGGTCGAGCCATTCTAGTTAAGGCTATAAATTCTAACAAACAGCTGCTGTTTTGATACTTCTCTCAACTTATGTTTCAAAATATGTAATTAAGATTATCATAAGTGCCATGTTTATTTAAGGATGGTTAATTCTAACCAATATATTGATATATTCGTTTACTTACAATAAGTCTTTTTTTTCAATTTTTACACTACAGGTGTATAGTTAACTAATTGCTAATGGAAAATTTCAAAATTTTGTACGTATATTCTTGCTTATAGGGAGAAAATTTCTAATATGAAAATTGGTCTTTATACAGTGTTTGAAACTAAAAAACATGGAGGAAAACGAAATGACTTTATTATATAACATTTTTACAAGCGTATCATAAAACCGCGTGCCGTGTTTATGTATATAATTATAATAAAAAAATATAAATAATTTTCCAATAGATTTTTTGGCCGATTTTGCTCAGTAGACATCAATTCCATCGCGCACAAAGAAATTTGGCAACTACTTTCTTTGTCGCACTTTTATAAAATGGAATTCCTTACCAGCTCACGTGTTCCCTTCTTCTTACAACCCGGGCTCCTTCAAACGAGGCGTGAAAATGCACCTTGCGGGTCGGCAAGGCAAGGGGGGCTAGTGCAGAACCTTCTTCCCGACTGTACTGGCCGTCCTCGTGTTTGGACTCTACTACCACTTACCATCAGGTGGAGTAGAGTCATTTGCCCTTCCGGGAAATATAAAAAAAGAAAAAAGTAGAATATATATTCCGAAAACGACCTACCGCAGGCGGGAGCTTTGTGTATATTTAGTTAAATTGTAAAATAACGAAGTACTATTGATTTAAGAAGGATTTGCATAAAATATATTTTGGTCTTACATGATTTGTGAAATACGTTTTTCAAAAAACGTGATTAATAATCAATTACAGTTCACTACCGAGCTATAAAACAACGTCAAAGTTAACATTTCTTTTTATATAAGCTTCAATAAGCTTAAAAGTTATAATATATGTAATATATTAACATAATAAATTAATAATTTTGTATTTTTGATATCAGTTGTTACGAGGTTTATTGTCACCTGCTTCCGTATATGTCATGAAAGTTTAATTAGAAATTATAATTTTAACGGTAATTAATGTGATATTTAAAGATTTGTTTTTACCTATAAACATAAAATTTTGTGTTTTTAAAAAACTTTCATTGATAAAAACATTTGAAATAACTATAGCGAAAATTTCACTATAGCGAATAGTGGCCATTTTCTTATTCAATATGACATAATTGAAGAATTATCAAACCTTGGTACAGCGTTAGTTCCTGCCTAAGTCTGTAAAATAATAATACCTATCTTATTTCCTCACAATAAATATTATAAAAATAAAATGCAAAATAACAATAAGATACACAAAGTAAACAAAATTAAACTTTCAAAATCGGCTTGTACTAGTCGCAACTACAGTCGATTTTTAAATAAGATACTTAATACTTGATAACATATCCCGTCTAAGTTTGAATTTCTAACGTAAGTAATGTTTCCTGTCGTAATATGTTTTAATTTGGTATACAATAAATCATATATCGTATCGTATAATAAGAACAAACAATAATTAAATGTCATTGTTTTACAACTTTCCTGTCATATAAAAGCAAAACTGCTTATATAATAAATAACGTAAGGATTTTTTTAATTAATATATTTTTTTTCTTTTTCTAACCAATAAATCATAAACTGAGTCATGGAAACATTCTCGAGGCAAATATTGAAAAAAAATGGCGATAATAATATACCAAACATCGCAATGCTATGCTACTATTTCGACAAGTATACTATAGTTGCTTTCTTTCTATCATATATATATATATATATATATATATATATATATATATATATATATATATATATATATATCATATATATAATGTATTTTTTTTTAAATATAGCAATGTACACATATCTTGATACGGATTTTTTATTATATTACATTTTTACAAATTATATAATATCATCTGCATAAAAATACTTGTACAATAAGTATATTACTCGTAATTGTATGTTAAGACGTTTCGTTGCGTAGTTTTTAATGTCAAATAAAACTTTTTAATATTTAAAAAAAATCATTTTATAAGTTTATGCTTAGGTATTGTTCTTCAAAAACATTTAATAATAGATTCTACAAACTTTGTATTTTTTTTTATGTTTCCCGGGGAGGACAAATGACTCTACTCCACCTGATGGTAAGTGGTAGTAGAGTCCAAACGCGACGACGGCCAGTACAGTCGGCAACAATATAACAATGGATCGATGGTATGGTCATTCCGTAGTTAACAAAATGTGTATTGCAAACGACGTTGTGTGGCTCTCATTCACTATAATTAATGTTACTCATTCCTAGCTTGTTAAAAACAATAAGTACAAAGATAATAACTTGTAGAATGTTGATTATAGTTACATATTCATTATACGTATGATGACTCTATTTTTTAATAAATACTTTGAAATTCATAAATAATAATAATAATAATAATAATAATTAAACAGTTAAATGAAACGATAAAATAATTCTCATTTCTATGATGAGTCGAAACATGGTAGCCGATACTTTCAAATTCCAAATTTCATTCCAAAGAATGGGCTTTTGAATTAAGTTACGCACGATGATCATTATTATTACAAAACGCAGTTGCAATAATTTTGTCAACTGAGCGTTAGCGACTGATTTAAGAAACAGATAATATGTCATTTTACGAAAAGAAATGTAGAAAGACCTTAAAGGTTTTTTGGAAAAAAATTAACTGAAATATATTTCAAAAAACTCTTATTATTATCAGCCCTATTATTTGTTATACGGTTTTAATTTATGTAATTTATTGCTATATTACATATTTAAATAAATATAAGAGGATATTTCGATATTCTTTTATTTCTTCTACCAAGCTGAAATCTTAGAATTATAATATTATACATACAATTTTACATACCATTTTAAGTTTGACCTGCCAAACCTGCCTAATCAAAACAAAGAGGCAATTTTGCATTACATCCGTTCATTAAAACTCAAAAGATCTGTCCTGTGCAGTCAGTAACCATTTTTTTTTCTAAATATATAAGTAAAATATATTTTGACATATACACATTCTACCTTAATTAATAAATATCAAAACTTGTAATTGGTACAATTATTTCCTTTGTTATAATATTTACAAGTAATCATCGTCATTAACATTATTTATTTAAAAAAATGTAAATTGCATACCATTTAAAATCCCGTTGATATTTTATTAATTCTGAACTGTGTGAAGTCACATTCTTCAAATATTTATTGTTCATAAAAGTAAACTGTATGATCAAAACAACACAACGCTAGGCTACACTGAACATTGTTTTTATAAAATAGGTAGACATACCACCGCCCATAGATGGCGCTATTAGAAATATTAACCGTTCCTTACATCGTCAATGAGCCACCAACCTTGGGAACTAAGATGTTAGGTCTCTCGTGTCTGTAGTGACACCGACTTCAAACTGGAATATTAAGTATTGCTGTTTGATGGTAGTATATCGTATGATTGGGTGGTATAATAAGTATAATTATGTAGTATTTACCCCTTATAAGTTGTATAGTGATGATGATGCTTCTAATATTAAGTTGCTTAGCTACTTCTTACATGACGTATTCATAAATTTCAAATTACATATAACAGTCCGTCAATGTCCTGCTTTAGGCCTCTTCCGATGTTTAGAAGATTATTACGCTACGCTGTTCCACTACGGTTTTATCCGAATAGTAAACTTCCATGTACAAACATACATATACAATTACATGTCATAATAATACATACATAATGTGCCAAGGGGCAATAATTAAGAAGAAAATAGTCTAAAAAAATTATAACTTTAAGATAGTTAAATTAAGTAGATTAAAGTAGTTTTTTAATATATTATTAAAATGAGAAATGTTTGCTATTTGGCTTCTACATAAGCGTGTGGTAAAGTTATAGAACTTTTTCCACACGCGGTTGTTACTGCCAGCTGTTTTTCTACCGGCACATGCAGATTGTCTTACGATGTTTTCGCCGAATACGAGATGAATTATGCAAATCAAAATTCATTTCTGCCTGAATTTGAACAACGCAGTCAAAAGATAACTACTACACAAACAACAAATTCGTCTCATGCTGCAAATGGTATATTGCTGGCGTTTGCAGGTGAAAACATAAAACCATAATTGAGGAAATAGTAAAAATTAATTTGTTCCCTATCTTATTTCTTTCACTGGTAACTAATGGGCTGGTTAATTTTTGGCCCAGAGGCCAACTAGGAAACGCCGCTAGCATTCCTGCAACCATTCCATTCGATTGTGATTTGTTCAATAGTTTTTTTTTATATATGCTTGTTACATTATTCATATTTTATTTACTAACTCTTGCTATTAATATTGCTTAAAACAACCATATTTTCATACACACTTATAATGTAAATGGACTTTAAGTACATCCCCAGCAGATAATAGCGTAACTGCATACAATATTATTTACAAATGAAAACAACTGTTGCTATTCTTAATGTCGTCTATCCTATTTATGTTTATATTCCCATCGCGGACTGTACACCTTATGTAGAAAAGTTAAAGGTCAATTATGTAATACGTAAAAAACAAAAACTCATTTTGAATCATCCTGTCCGTAAAGATAAAATTTGTTAACAAATCACATTATATTATCAATTATATTATAAACGCAATCAGAATAAAATATGACAAACTTATTCGAAATGTATACAACATTTATCTCATAAACATTTGATCTGATTTAAGAAAACAAAAGATTAAAAGTTTACAGAACAGATGTTACAGATTAAACACTTAGCTTGCCGCACTTCGACTTGTCGAGGCGTTCCGATAGCTTTTATTGTACTGAAGCTTTTATTGCAGTTTACATCTAAGATAGTTATTACAGTGGATTCCGTGACATGTAGGTATAAAAGGTAATGAAAACGTGGTTTGTTTGACAAGAGAGCCTTGTAACGATGGCATTGAAGTAGTTTTTATTCCATTTTGTTCAGATTATATTTATATAATTAAGAAATATTGCCGTGACTTTTAGAAGGAATATTTTGATGAAAATTCCAAAGAAAAAGGTGTTTGGTGTAAAATGATCCAACCTGAATGAACGGTTTAATAGATCGGACTTAACTATAATGATTCGTCATCGTTCTGGAGATATTCCATTAAATTAGTTCGCATTCTCAATGAGAAAATAAGCCTTCCATATTATAATGAAATGTTTCTGGAACAAGGACCATAAACAAAATATGTCAAATAAACTCAATTAAAATCTTATGGATACTTAAATAGCGTCTTGGCTGAACCTCATATAGAAACAGCTTCTCAATTATTAAAATTAGTTAAGGTTGGCCTTAAAAATAGAATTAATTATGTAATATTATAAGAACATAGTTAAATTAATTACCACTATTAATTTTACAGATTGATATATTCGTTTTAAGGAATAAACTCTTTAAATAAAGAAAAAAAAAGTTACAGCATTTTCATGAAACTAGGCGACGAAGATTTTTGCAATAACTATAAAATTATCAGCAAAAATAATCTTGTTATTTTTATATACATAATCTATTTGAATTTTCTTATCCGAAACTTTCTTATCCGCTTTGTCATATCATTATTAATTTTCTTTTTTCTTATTAAAGTGCTGTGAATACTGTTGATGTTGTGTTGTTTAACGTTACGATAATTACATATTACTTGATCACAACAGGTTTTAAATCACCATATAAAGTCACTTTTAATAGTTAATAAGCAAATTTAAATAACTAGTGAAATAGAATACTAAAATAAAACTTTTAACTAACGAAATACTACAAAACCCAAAGCCGTTTTTGCATGGATAAATCCAGTTCAAATTTAAAAAATAACATCTTGTATATATGTATATATGTAAAAGAAAAAAAATCTCAATAAAAAAATCGTATTAGATATATACTCGTGATGGGACTATAGGTTATCGAGTCAAAAACTGGATAATTAATTTTATTTACTAACGGCAGCCATTTCGGCTGCCATTTAGGATTTTTTTATTAAGACCATTTCGTTATATTTTTACGATTAAACCACGATATAAAAACCTTTTGGGGCCCTTACTATATTGTCATTTTTCGAAAAACCACATAACTTGTCGCATGGGGCCTATTCTTCAAACATTATAGTTTCTTACATCAGTCGATGCGGCGCTCTTAAGACAGAAAAAAAAATCGAGTGCTTTGTATTAATTATCAAATAGTCAAATAGTATAGTTAATAATATAATTTGTAAAATATGTGCTACATGAAAGAAAATCTTTACAATACTGCCGGTTAGTAGATAGAAAAAGCATAGAAATGTGTCGTGAGATGCGTGTAAGGGACGCGCGGGTAAAGTTTTTAATTCTGCTGTCTTTAGGCATTTAGGCTTTGAACGTGTTTAATTTAAGCAAAAATTAAGCGTTTTAGAAGTTGGAGTACATATAAAAACTCATGACAATAAAATATAATATCTGTTGTTAAGTAAGTAATAAGTAATTTTCTCAAATTTTGTCCAGAAATTGCAAGCCAACCAGACCATCCGTGTAGTAACAATAAATTAAATTATTGTTATAATAATACCTGTATAGTTGTATACCTATGCTATTATTATTAGAGTTGCAACTAAATCTAGGAAAAACAAAGCTATTTAAATATTAACACGAACTTAAAAGTAACTATTTAATACTTATAATAACTATTTAATTGTCTGTATAAATGTTTATTTTTATTACTTATTATTTATAAGCTGTTTGTTAAACGTAATAGTTAATTTTAAGAATAAATCGAATTATCCCTATTAAAATTAAATTATTTTAATAAGAGATTCATTTACACCGCTCACACGTCAGGTTATACTGATATGTGCCACATAAGTCCTTTCGACCATAATGCGTATTGAGTAAATGTTAACTGTTTAAAACTACTTTAATCTACAACTGACAATCGAATATTTGTATGTACTATTTATAATCGTACGATGCGACGACACCTGTCCGGACTTTCTGTGTAGACTTCTGCTATTGGAATCGAATTATCATATTACCTACATTATATGTATGCCTCTCGTCTTCGCTTGCATTGTGATTTGCATTTTATTCGCCTCTGATATATTAGTAAATGAAAAATCGTAGAATCACTATCGAAGTCTCGATGAATTATTTAAGTTTATTGTATTATATATATTATTTATGTAACAAAAAAAATATTTGATATTAATATGGTTATTCTTTGAAAGGAGTAATTTAAAACAATGTAATGAAATGAAAACGTAATGCAGACATAATTATAAATGAAATTAAAAATAAAAAAAATATCACAACCTCATTCAAGGCAAACATAAAAAATTTATTGATATTATTGATAATAAGCATAAATAACAACTACTGAAATTAAAAAAGGCGTACAGTGTTATTAAAGGAATTATATTTTTAAATTTTAATATAATATCCTGTATATAGGTACATATATATTCACTCGGTCGTAAAGGTATAAGTGCCTTAACACGTGATAACTTTTAAGATTACTATAAGATATATATCTACTTCGCTTGATCGCGTGCCATTTTTTTAAATAAAATACCTGTACCAGTATTGTAACAGTTTTGTAGGTTACATTTCAATCGATCGATTTTCGTTTTTGCGTTATATAGCCCATTTTTTTGAGAATGTTTATGGACAATATGGCATCATGGGACGATCCAATGATGTGGCGTTTAACGCAAATAAAATCGCGTGGAAGCAATCGCAATTTTCAATTTGTCAGATGGAAATCAGTAACTTTTGTTTGAGATTTACGTGCATTATCTACGAGCAATCAAACCTCTAAATGTGCCATATCGGGCAAGACAACTTAATTATATTGTGGAGTGGAACATCTGGCTATAGTTAATCGATTATTTTATCAGTTACGAACGCCATCAATGGAATATGACTTCAGCTCACGAACTAACACATACTCGGACATAAAGTATCAAAATATATCTTTAAAATCTGAAATTGTGAAAGGCAAGTCATGTTCCAATCTATCCAACTATATTTAAAAAATGCCAATATGTACATATCTTAATGTTTCTTACTGAATCCAAAATGTAATAATTAAAAAAATGTATGAATAGTTTGTCCGATCTAAGTGGACAAACTGGATGTTATATGAAAGTTTATAGTTACAAGGAGACTTTTTATAAAATATGAATTGGTTTTCTGCAGAGAAAAGGGCTGTTAAAATGCCTTGTTTCAGACAAAATATATTCAGATATTATACCAACGAAAGGACGGAATATTTGCAATAAAGAATTAATTTACCGTAAATGTAACATATCGTAAAATAATGTATAACTTTTCTTCCTTTATATAAAATTATAATGTCCTCCAGACCGATTTCGGCCACGGCGGCCAATCTAACTTTATTCCCTCACCATCATAATCCGATGGGACGGCAATCCGACACGACCGGAAAGAATTCAGGCGCAGGAACAACGGCTTTACGAGTTTTCCGAGTGTACACACTTCAATCTTCCAAGCTCCGGGCTGCTACTGAGAATTTCCGACAAAAAAAACTTTTATGATCCCGACCTGGAATTTAAGCCCAGGACCTCCGAGTCTGCGCCTTACTTAAAACACTAATAGACCAATGAGGCAGCAAAATTATTATTATTACAAAACTTTTAGCATTCGACACAATGTAAAAAACATTATAATATTATTCACACAATAAAAAAATCAGGGTAGGTTTTAATATGCAACTCATTTATTGTCGACCTGGACAAGCATTCTGACATTTATATACAAAAATAAGGATCAACTTAGATGATTTTATCACTTTATTTATAACAAGTACGACCTAAGAAATTTTATATATGACTCCAATAAACGTATGTCGAAAATCGTAAAATAAAGTTTAATGTCAACGAACTCTCAAACAGGTGTAAACTCGCATCATGCAATAAAAGTTAACAAAAAGACAATCTCAGTTATCATTACCAATGGGAGGAAGTAATAAAATCGTCTCGATTGAAAAACGGTTATAGAGTGTTGTCCTTAACATTGTGTCATACTTCACATAACTGATATAACTAATTCAATCTCCACGACCGACGCGACGCGGACGCAGTGACCGCGTTCCCGCCCATTACTTAGGTGCTGGCATACCGACGACGCCTTGCATTACACAAAGTAAACTAATTCAGCAGATTTTATACGCTGAGAGTTCAGCGCTTTCACATAAAATATATACATATGTATTTAATTATATGCTATTATTAATTTCGAGTCGCACTAATTGTGGTGATCGTAGCAAAAAAAACTAATTAAATTATGCGTTATTATTTTATTAATTTAATAGTATCTAAGTATATTCAAATAAAAAAATATATTACATAGTATGTTACGTAAGTTTATTTCTAAAACGTCTTATGTCAAGATATAGGGGGAGCCTTAAATATACAGGAATGCAGACTTGTCCACTTTTTACGTCCAATTCATAAAATTATAAACATAACTTAAGGTCTGTAATGGGGTGATGTGCTTAACATAATTAAACAGAAAATCGATGCTAATTAAGAATAGCATTAAAGTTTTTACTTAAACAAACCGTACCATACATACCAGTTGCCATTTTGGTATTTATCGATAATATTTGAAAAATTATTATATCGCTTAATTAGTATCATAATATCTAATGAATGTTAATAATAATTTTTGAAAAAAACTCTAGAAAAGTGAAGGGTAGGTTACCTTATACAATATAAACTTAGAAAATGAACTATTTAATTAAATTAAAAACCAAGACAAAAATACATCAAGGCAATACTACTGCATACAGATGTAGATCTTGGAAAAGCGTGAACATATACATGCATTATTCATTGGTACATCCGCCTGTGTGTCTCCTCTAACGGTCGGACTACAAGACGCTAAAATTTCTATAGCAGGAATCATGATATCATAACGCTAACTATACGGTTTTTATTGACATTCATTGAAAAATACGTTCACATACCTAACGCGTCGACATTTGAATGGATTTGCGGTAAATACGAGTATTTTATAAATACTTGAACAGCGTTAATTAACGTACAATTTTTCGTACGTCAGATTTTTTTAGTATATATAATAATATCATTCGCAAAGTCATATGTCCACAAAAAATATATATGATTAAAAACGCGCCATTACAATAAAGTTTATTTTAATTTTGATGTGCAATCATTCACGCTTAATATTCAAAATACATTTCGGTTGATACTTAAAATTTTATCTTATTTTGCTTTACGCTTTTTCTTTAATTACCTTAATTGTAATTAAATTAAAAGTCATTTTCTCTCTTTAAAACTATGTATAGTTATGGCCTAATGAATTATATCTTTTAGCATGACCAGCTAAAGAGCAGCCCTTACTTACCAAAAGTAGTTCAAGGAATAGTCTCACATACCACTTTATGTGAGACTGTTCCTTGAATATGCAGGTTATATCTTATTATTTCGTTGAAGTCATACCAATTAATACAATTTATATATTTTATTTGTAGTGAAGTATCATTATATGATTATAGAAAACATAAAAGGAATGGGTTCATTTCTAAATAAACATAGATGGCTCTTTATTTTATTTTACTTTTTTTATAGGAAGCCAACGAAATGTACAATGTTTTAAATGTATGTCCCAGAAAATAACAACTCCAAAAAATGACTCTTATTATAATATACATCGCAATTATAGGCTAACTCATCATGCAATTTCACATTTTCAGCTTCGCTCACTCCAACTTAACATTTTTAAAGATATCGCATAAACAAAACAACACGTATACAAATAAATTAAAGAAGAATAAAAAACAATAATAAAAAAAATAAGCTAACATATTGTGATAAAAAAATTATACACAAAACGCAATAAAAAAAAAGAGTTAATTAATGAACCATTCGTGGCAATACTTTGACATTTAAATATGCAATCCGTCATAGTATTCTTTTACTTTAATGGCATGCCATTACCAAACAAATCTAAATCCGCCTCTTTATAAATATTATTATACGTTTTAAGGGCCCTGTTTAAAGGCGCTGTTATGCCTATATTTGTTCGTGAAAACCGACATTTAAAAGTCAGTATGTTTTTTAAATTTTGAACTCTGTCTCGGTATAACTAATTTTATTTTACTGAGAAAATCGGGAATATTTTTCCTGATATGATTTTATGTAGAAAACACAAATCCATCACATCTCTGCGACTTGCAAGTGTACTCATGTTGTAATGTTTTAACATATCAGAGTATTTTTTCAAATATTTTTAGTATTGTCCTTATAAGACAAACATTTTAAAAACTTTTCTGTACTCTTTCCAACATGTCCTTATGAATTCGATAAAACGGATTGCATGCAACAGAGCAGTATTCTAACTTACTTCTTACAAATGAATTATACAAAGTAACCATTGAGTTTGATTCCTTAATTTTTTTTGTGTATCTTTTGATAAACCCTAGCGCAATCAATGACTTACTTATGATATGATCAATATGCGGGATAAATTTCATTTTTGAATCAATTATTATTCCTAAATCTTTTATTTGGTTTACTTCCTTTAGAATGCAATTATTTATGTTATAATCATTATTAATTTCGGATATTTTTCTACTAAACGTAATACTGTAACATTTTGTTTAATTTAGTTTCATGCGATTTTCATTACACCATTTTGTAAATTTATTTAGATCACTGTAAACATTTAGAATCTTGAATTGTATTTATATTCATATAAATTTTCAAGTCATCCAGGCAAGTTTCAGTCAAGTCAAACTAAATGTACTATATTTAAAACATTTAGCCGCGTCGTTAATGAAAATAACAAACAATACTGGACCCAAAGAAGAGCTCTGTGGAACTCCAGATATTGCCAAAAATGTCTCTAACTCAAATCCCCCATAACAACATTTATTTCTCTATTTTGTAAGTAGGTATCTCAAAGCTTAAGAAAATTTATATTAAACCCATAGTTAAAAAGTTTACTCATCAGAACCTTATGATCACCGAGGTCAAACGCTTTCGCTAGATCGTTATAAATACAGTCCAAATGTGTATTATTATCCAATGAATTCGAAATAGAATTAACAAAAACTGCTAAGTTTGACATTGTATACCTATTTTAATAAAACCATGCTGATTTTTGATATATGTGATATACTTCCAAGTGAGAAAAGGGCATATTAATATTTCGAAAATCTTTGAGAACACTGATAAAATAGAAATTGGTCTATAGTTTCTTATATCCTTTTTTTATGCTAAATTATAAACTTTGATTTACAGCATTATTATTATTATAATTGATTGTTACCAGTTATGTAAAGTTACTGTTGTGTTTACATATAAATTAATAATAAGTAGTAACTTTGTCAGTCAGGATTAAACATTATATAACCTTCAATAATCCTACATAAGTAAGGAACGAGTAATTGTTTTAACTAATTTTAATTAGTGGTTAATCGTAACATGAATTGTTTTTATTTTTCAATATTCATTTATATACCAATACTTAAAATAATGTTGTGAGGTAGAGCATTAATTTTACACAAGCGAAGTCGGGACTGATATAGTAATGGGTGGGCGACTGTAGATAACGAGGACTATTTCAAGAAATCTGTTTATTCACAGTGTCGAATCAAATTTATGATTTGAGAAATCGAAGAATACAATCCTTACGCTTCCAATGCGCAATATATATTAACTGTCACCCTTAAATCACAGCATGAAGCCAGTAAGCGATGTGTGGTAATTTAATTACTGTACTATATAAAATAAAAAGAAAGAACAGATTTTTAGCACTATGTCTTTTTCTTACTCTGGCGTATGTGTAAAACTGTCTTTATAACAAAATCTACGAAGAAATCAAACCTTAACCAAACCAAACCAAATTAAAAATAATCTAATTTCTATTACAAAATTTCGAATGCAATTGGTTAAATTATATAATTTGGTCAGTTTTTTAGATAATACTACAATTGAAAATATAAAAAAGCCAAAATACGTTTATGTTGGCTGAATGACATTTAGGGTATACTAGGTAAAATATAATAATTTAAAACAGAAACTACCTAATGTCGTCTTTTCAGTCATCATTTACAATATGAATAAATTGAATAAAATCAATATATTTTAAATATCCCAGTTGGGATATATAAAAACCAGCAATCAGCTTAATAGACATTATTTTACATCAATCATACATAAACATAGATATTATAGTAATATAAAATTTAATAAATATATCGTGTATGAAAAATAATGAATACTAAATGCAATTTTTTATGACCTATGTAATCTTGAACAGAACGATATGCCTTATTTAGTTAAGCGTTATTAGCACGAGCAAAAATCCTTACTAGTTATATATGTTTACGATTGTATGACAATAAAAGCAGTAATTCTTACAGTTCAATAATAACAGAAACAAAAGCAATTAACTTCCATCTCATCTATGCAGTAATAAAGTTTCTTTGGAAACGTTGCACGTCATCAAAAAACGAACAACACGATTCTGATTGATCAAGATTCTTCAATGACTTTGCGTCTGCGTAGTACAGCTACTTCTAAAGTGATAAGTGTAACATCGACGCCACTAAAGAATACGTACACAAATATAGAACGTTATTTAAACTATTATTATTATTATTCTGAGTACTCCACCTTCAGTTAGTATTTAGTTTATATTGTAAGTGTATAAGTCAAAGAAAAACTATTTACATAAAAATGTTAAGGAATACTTGAAACTCAGTCATATTTTATAAATAATTACTTTGCGAAATATGTTTCTATAATAGTTAATATATTTTATTCAATGAGGTGTACATTCCTCAACTGGCAACATTCTTCAACAATATAATTAAAAAAAAGGATAGAAAATGTCCAAACTTAAAAAAACATATATCATGCATACTATTTTTTTTTTTACTTTATGTTTACTTGACGTCTTTAACGAAAAAAAAGTGCTTGATATAATATAATTTCAGCTAGTTCGTTTAATGTAAAGTAGATGATAATAGTTTATAAATTTTCAAATTACGCGAATTAAAGTAATACATTTGTGTGCATTTTATATGAAATATACTCAAACTAGTAATTTATTTTTTAACCTAATATAAGCTCGTAACACCCTTGTTATTAGGTTAAAAATGGAACAAAAGAAATAGAGCAAATTCCATTTAAAACTTAATATATAACAAGTCACCTTCTATCGGAATTTTTGAGAAGTCGTGTTCATAAATATACTAGTTTTATAAGCGACCCTATAACTACCGAAAACTGTAACAAAACTATACAGCTATGGAATATGAAATCTTATACAAAAAACAACTTAAAACATTATACAAAGTCAAAATTTTAAATAGAAATATTCGAAAGGAGAGCAGTCTTTGTAAAGTCACTTAAATAAAAAATACAGAATATGAAGTCATTGTTCATCCTTAACAGAGAAACTTAAACGAAAATCGAAAGTGAACATGGACTTTCCACAGGAAATGAAATAGTACGAACCATATCCAAGCGATTTCGATTCTTTTTTTATGTTATAGGTAGGCGGGCGTCCAATTGAGCCACTTGTATTAAGTGGTCATCGCCACCTATAGACATTGGCGATGTAAGAAATATTACTATTCCTTACATTGCCAATGCACCACGCATTGGCGATGTAAGGAAACCACCAACCCTGCAAATGAAGGTGTTATATCCCTGGTGTGTGTAGTAGCACTGGCTCACTCGCCCTTCAAACCGAAACACAACAATACTAAGTACTGCTTTTTTCGCGGTAGTATGTCTGATGAGTGGGTGGTAAGACGAGCTTGTACAGAGTTCTACCAACTGCAGTATGGACGCAATCTCTTAAAATTTATTTCTAAACAAATTGTTACGCGTCTTTGTCCTCCCTGTTGATCGTATGAGTTTAAGATTGATCGCCTTGACAATCTAATAATGTTTACGATTGATTTTATTTCACATCAATATAAAATTATACACTGGATTCTTACTGTATAGAAAACCTGTGCAATAAAAATCCAAACATTTATTACCGCTACGTTAATCATGAAGGCGATATATCCCATCTTCATCTCGATCCGCCAACCAAGTTTTTGTTCCCTTACATGGCATATCTAGACCAATTAATGTTATTTCCATGGGTCCGCTTTTTTATAAGTTACTGTCATTTAATCCTGTACGAGAAGTTTTTCAGACAAAAAATCTTATTACTTGCTCAACATCCTTGTATTTTACCATCAGAAAAACTGATCCAATTAAGTGGATCCCTTAAGGTTTCTAATTAAATGCCGATAAATCTGTTTTTCATTACATTTAAATGGCAATTGATGGGTTAAGAACTAGTGCTTATTTAATTGATAGTAAATTAGTTGAATACGTGAGGACCTAATGAGCGCGTAGAGAAAATGTACTTTTAATCAAATAGTTTCCAGTTCTTATTTTAATACCGAAGCTATTTTACAACATTTTATAAGCTGTGAAATGAAGAATATCAAGGAAAATTTCAAATCTAACAGCCAGCTACTTTTTAAATATTAATATAATGATTTAAAATATAAAGCAGTCCTCATAGGATATTAACTTGTTCAGTCATATAATTTACTTAATTACTGTTCCATCCCTGAGATTACGAGCAATTTTTTTATTTTATTTTATAATTTCAATTAAAATATAAGACAGTTTTAAATAAAAATATAGTAACATAAATAGTAACAATGTAACTTTTTATTTTATGCTTGCAATACACAAAGTCTGTTCAACAAGTAGGCTAAAAAATAACCGGCATCAAAGCATAAAAAGTGTCAGCTAACTCGTTGCAAAAAGATCTCGCTGAACAAAACTCAAATGGCATAATATTGGATGTAATCTATATTCGATTCATAGAATCGAATGCGGTGAATCGAATAAAAAATTGAACGATAATATTGCAAAAAACGTGATGCTGCGTCACGCACGAGCTCTCCGAGTCGAATCTCGAAGTCTTTGACATCGATAACTGATTCATGGCAGAAGTATCTTGACAACTTCTTTTGTAATTGGAATGTCACTCATTTCAAACCTATACTTCTTTATTTTATTCTAAAGACTTATATAAAATAATTGTGTGTATTTATCGGCATTATAATCGGTATTATAATTTAATTTTCTTTTATATTATTAAAAATATTAAACACTGAACTTTGGAGTCCTTTTTGATACTTTTTCAGTCTTGAAAGTAGAGTTAGTCCGATATAATTAAAATGATTATATAACTATTCACATATTCAAATTATTATTTATATTACAATCCTAATCATTTATATTTGTAGTGTTATTACTTTTTGAACTCAAAACAAGTTATTATATTTTAATATGATCACAATAACGGTTGCGATCACAATAGAAAATACAAATATACATATTCATTTATTTAAATCGCTGAATAATCATATTAATATAAGCAGTTGTAACACGTTAAGGCGGAAAAATTCAAAAATGACTAAGTGATATTGATAAATTCTTAACCGACAAAAATACTTATATTTTTATTTTATTAAATATTATCATTACTTAATTTATTTTATATAATAATATCCTAGGACATTATTCACACACGACCATCTGGTCCTAAACTAACCAGAGCTTGTACGATGGAAACCAGACAATTGATTTACTACATATACTTCTTTTCTTTTGTAAATACATATTTATATAGATATTTACACCCAGACTCCTGAGTCTGGACAAACAGACATGTTCATGCACAAAAATGTCTGTCTTAGGTAGGAATCGAACCAACAACCTTCGACAAAAGGCAAGTATTTACCAACCACGCCAACCGGACCGTCTTTTAAAATAATTTATAGTAAAGTCTTAAATAAATAAAAATTATAAATAGTTACTGTAATCGTGACCGCGTGGAATGGTGGCAAGAATGCTAGCAGCAAATCAACATGAACCAGCCCTCCTGTCACCAATAGAGACAAACATTTGTAACGTTTGTTTGCTTCAGCTATTTCCGCGGCAGCTCCGGCTTTTAACATTGTTTCCCTGATATGAGACGGGGCCAGTGTGTCAACACATGTTGCGTCCCACACTAGGGCCCGTCCTCGTTCCCATGGAACCAATATCAGTCCATCAGGTCTCTTGATATCGTAACGACTAATTACATGGTGCTAAATAAGAGCAGGAACGGCAATGGTTGCAAGAGCACTGTGGCGGCTGTTTCGCCTGAGCTTCATAGCCAAGAAAGACCGTGTAAGTCGAAAGAGTCGCTCTCTTTTTCACAGGGGCAATCTGTGCTTAATGCACAACTGTGTTACCAGTCGGAGACCTATTGTTATGTGAAAACATTTATTGTCTAAAAGGATCCCAAGATTTTTATAGGGTACCGCATGTAACCAGTGTGTAAATGAACCAGTGGTGAATTCCAAAGTTTATATTTGGTAACTTCCTTAGCGATATCGTCATTACCTTCCAGTTTTCTTTTTCTTCTGTAACATTTGTAATTTTCACTGCATTTGATTTTAAAATGCGTGAACAAAGGTCAGAAATGCTATGTACAGAAGAGATAAAAATGCCACCAAGCCGAATCGGAAGTATAGCTTGGGTTCAGGAATACTCATTTAGAGATAATAAATACTATACATTTATTTACTACTTAAGCTCTAAAGTTCACTCAAAATGGACAAATAACCTAGTGCATTTAACATGCAATTCAGTAATATTTAAATAAATCATGCCTGTCCAAACGTGTCAACTATTAATTAGCCACGCCTCCAACATAGCTAAAAAATTAAAAAAACGTGTAACCTGCTTTTTTAGTTGAACGCAAAATTTTAACTTGCCACTTATTACTAAATTCATTGTTTACAAGATATAAACAACTTAAAATAAATTTGTAATATAGTTAACTCGTTGACTTTACTTAATACGAGTAAAGCCTTTTTAGTTTAACGATAACGATACGAGTAAAGAGTTTTAATGTTATAAAATAAGTTGCCGTCTTCTTTGCTCTATTATGACCAACTAAATTACAATTTTACTTCTTCAAATATATATGTTTACATATAGGTCTTAAATGTAAATACTGTTTATTGTGAAATAATATTATGTCTAATGAAATAATAATTATAATATATTCAACTAATGCTTATTTAGTAAGTAAGCATTAGTTGAATATATAAGATCTTGCATCTTGCATCAGACACAATAGTGCTATCAGACTTCATAAACCTTCATCACAGCTATTTTCCATCGTATATCACGGTTTTGTGATTATGACGCGACAAGCGTGCATGAACATTAAACGGCTATTACCGATATAGGCGCATGCACATCAACTGGACACTTTAACATTGTAGAAACATGTTTTTTTATGTTAGCAAACCAAGCGAAGAGTGTGATCCAGGCACTCGAGATTAGACTATATTTATTTAAAACACCTTAAAATCCAGAACACATTTGCTTAAAAATAATAAGAATATAAACTAATTATTTTTATTAAAATGATGCTAACTTCTTTAGCTAAATAATTAAAGCAAAAATGAAACAAATATTCAGCATTTTATAATATGAGTATGCGTCAAAATGGGTAACCTGATAGAAAAGGGACCTTTCCGCCCATAGACATTGGCGTAAGAAGTATTAACTATTATTTACATATTCAATGCGCCACCGAGCTTGAGAAATAAGATGTTATGTCCCTTGTGTCTGACCCTTTCAAGCGGAACACAACAAAACACATTATTACTGTTTGGCGGTAGAATATCTGATGAGTGGGTGCTACCTACCCAGACAGGCTTTTACAAACCTACCACCAAGTAAAGTTGAAAATTTAAAAATATATCACAATAATACTAATATATGCGTTTACGCATGATAAACGATGCGTAAATTGAATTAAAAATTTGTACAGTTATTGATGGTACTCGCAAAAATTTTCCAGCATATTATCAGTTATCACCAAAGTATAAATAGGTAGCGCGTGAGTCGCATCGGACAAATGTTTACAAAACAATTTAAAGTGGCATGCAAGTGATATGTCGGGCATTAACTAGTCAAGTGTAAGATTAAGATATTAAATTTTATTATATATTTTAGTATCTAGTCAGATCGATGATAGTTTTTTTTTTGCTAATTTATATAACTGTTAATATAAATTTCATAAAAACATAAAAAAATAATCGTATAAAGACGGTCCAACGGTCCATTTATTGTGATATAACCATCTCGTAATTACAGTGGCATCTCATGTTTGTAAAAACGAGTAGCGGTCCGGATTTAATGTGAACATCTATAGCTCGGCTAAGGAGTGCATGTAGAGCGCTTATAATGTTATTATTTTCTTTACTGAGCTCGAATGTAAATGTTACAACTGTATAATATGTACGTAAATATACGTTCATATGTTAGGTTACTTCTAACAAATTATATAATCTTATCTTCTCGATTGAATGTACTTAATAACATTTTTTTTATTTAATTAATATAAATATTGTAATTTTAAGGAACAAGCAGAATGCCTAAGGAGTGTGCCGCATGGGGGCTCCAGTGGCATTCCCTGGCGGCGTAGAACTTTTGTTTCGTAGGCGAAGGAGACCTCTTGATGCCGAGCCTGATAAACGCCATGTTATGTAGCGAGAGGTGCTGTACGGTGGTCAGCACAAGAAAAAGGATGAAGCAAAATTTTGCTGGTCGTATGTAACGTTTTATGTTTTTGCTTACCTTTCCCACCAATAATTGTACTGCTTAAATCAATAAATTATTTCAATTACTTTTGATGGACGTGATTAACACAAACAAAAACTATGACTTTATTTGAATTATGTTTTCCGAGAAACCACATAAAGTGACAATGATGGCTATTTATAGTCGATTAAATATGACAAGCACTTATTTCTAAAACCCAATAAACAAAGTTATTAATTCGTGGTGTAGTTAGTTTAACCTATTTCAAGTAATTTTATAGTTCGTAAATTATCCATATAGCCTTTGTTATTTGGATAATAAATATAAAATTAATTGAAGCAATCAATAGAATTGTCTAATAAGCGTGTCATTATAATTATCGTGTCTCATTATTTGCTTATTAAATTTACAAGTTAAAACCTTGAATTGTCAAACCGTTTTTATAATGTGGTTAATAATGTTTTTTTTCAAGTCATGTTTCTTTACGTTTACCACTTAAGCTTATCACAAGTTTGCTACCGCATACATGATACAAATCAAAGGTTATACCCACCTCAAATAAAGAATTTATATATTTTTTTTTATTTAACCTATTTTAATAAGGCCATAACAGACATTTCTAGGTGGTAGGGCTTTGTGCAAGCCCGTTTGGGTACCACGCATTCATCAGATATTCTACCGCTAAACAGAAATACTTAGTATTGTTGCGTTCCGGTTTAAAGGATGAGTAAGCCAGTGTAACAAGGTTAGCGGCATATTGGCGATGTAAGGAATGGTTAATTTTTCTTACACTGTCAATGTCTATGGACTGTGGTAACCACTTTATATCAGGTAGTCCATTTTCCCATCATTGTTACTTATAACATAAAAAAGAGAAGACACTATAAAAATTATTTTAATTGCCAACCTTTATCTATTTTTTTAATAAACCTTGAACGACAGTACGAATTTCGATGAATTTTATTATACACACATGGATACAAAATATATTTTTTAATAGTTTTTAGTAAAATAAATATTTTGTTATTTTAAAGAGGTGCGGTCTCTAGTATATAAAAAATGTGCTCATTTAAAAGCATAAAATATAATTCGTTAACTTAGATATTTAAATTTTATTATTATAATTAGTATTTTCCGTCTATTACAGACAATATAATAAAGTAAATAAGATACGCCGTTAATTGCCAGTTTTTCTCGGATGAATCTACATTCAAATTAGTCCTAGCTTTACATATAATTCACCTTGCAACTTCAAGGAAAAATGCTTCTAGTTTTAATTTTTTTTAGTAATGAAACCATAAAATTAATTATATAATAAACGTTAAAAAAAACCATGTGTTGCCATACTTGAAATTAGTTTTATTGACAACAAGACAGCGGACCATAAGCATGGTCATTTCTATGAATGAATAATAATATAAAAGGTATCAGGAATGTATTACTACGCGGTAGATCGAGCCATTTACGTCCCTTACGTCTCTCCTGCAATTATACTGATTTAGTCTGTGGTTTCCTATAAACGACATCGGCCGCTTACAGCGTCACAGCGTTCGCCGCGTCACGATGCTTACTACAGAAATGTACTGCAGTTGTGGTCTCCCTAAAATGCTGATGACGGTATATTTACTTTGTAAGTGTCGCTCAAACGTTTTGCGGCACGTTAGTAGTTATTTCGGAACAAGTTTAGTACAAAATGTCAAAATTCTAAAATAGCACAAGCGAGCACTTTTTGTCGACAATTTTTGTTATCGAAACGTTATTTGCTGCAAATACATACGATCGACCGGAAGTTTACGCTGATGTCGAACATTACGTATAGCATTTAATAGGAGGCCGCAGTATGAGTATAGTAGTAAGCTACTATACTCATACTGTATGAACAATGTACAACAAATTTATTACTTCTTCTCGCATTTTTTACCTGAAATTAATTCTAAGCTTGAAATTTTGTATTGATCCTACAGGATATGATGTTATTCTTAATACTTTTAGTGGGATTTAGACTTACATAATGTTACCTTGTTAGATATTTACAATGTATTAAAACGTTAATTTTTATTTTTCAAAAACATAACTAAATTATATTGAATTCTGTTTTTTTTTGTATCCAATATATATTAAGCCACTAAATATTTTGAAAACTAACCTCCACATTTTCTTTTCCATTATCTCATTCGATGAGTGATCGATACAGGCTGCTTTGTTTACTAAATATATGTATGTCATCAGCAATAAGAAACATTTACAAAGAATACGCAAAATAATAGCAATTTCTTTTTCTTTTATGAAGTAAAACTATAAAAAGTTAATGATGATATATCCAAAATACTTTTTAGCGCATGCTTAATTTATAAAACCACCTATATTCCAAATATTAGCACTCTAGAGTGACTAGTTTTGGTTGTGCGTTGATAGTCAGTCAGGACGAACGATACTATAACCATATATAGATAATTTTGTTAGTTATTGCTTTATATTGCACGATATGTTTCATTGTCTGCATTCGATAGGAATCTAAACCTTTTTTTATTACATGTGATCGTTATCAATGATACTCGAGTATTCCAATTCAGTCGATAAAAATTAATACATAAACATACCTAATACCGACTTTATTTATGTGACAACAAGTGTCGTAAATTTCAATTGAATACATCAAATTAATTGTTGTGTGCCCCTACGAGTACGAATACATATTATAGATAGTATAGATAGCCTCTACATCCTTTTAAATTAGATCAAAAATTGTATATCAAATTGTAAAGAAAATATACACAAATGTTTCGACTGGATCAATAGGCTGTGTCTTGCTTTTGATGAATGAAGAATTTAACTATAAATAAATTAATATTTTCAAGATCTTTACGTCTTTTAAGTATTTTTTCATATAAATTGTTATATAAGTACTATATTTTTTCATAAACAAATTCGTTTTAAGTGAAGCATTTTAATAATAACCAAACATTCGAATAACTTATTGAACATCTGGGTCGTTTGTTCGCGTGTCGGTAATCACAAGCCTGACCTGTCAGAGAACTCGGACATGCGATGCCGGGGCTCGAACCAACTACTTACTACATCAATGTGGCAATTTAAATAAACATTTCTATATTATCCTCGTAATATGTTCTCTATAATTTTACTAAAGTAATTAAGGTATTTGATTTAACAATTGATCAAACCAGATTCCTTATTACGTAACAAGTTTAACGGACTTGTCTTATTGACATTGAAGTAGCTAATGAGTTAGTGTTTTATTCGTAGTAGAAATTTGTCTACATTTGTTGATAATTTATAGTTTTATTATTGCTACGTATTACTACATTACCTTTCAAAGTATCCTTCGAAATTGAAAAAGTAACTGTAATTATTATTATTACATTATTGACATGATACTATGGATCCCATGGAGATCCCTCAAGGACGAACCTTGAGATTCGGTTTAATTCTTGAAAATGAAAAGCTTAGACCTAAACAATTACTCAGCGAACTTAATTCACTAATCGGGTTAGCAGTTTTTCGCGTGATACACACGACTGACGCACTGACCATTATCATAACATATTTTCATAAAAAAAATATTCCATATCCAAATACAACTGTTTCATTTTTTCTCGTTAAACACACGGACTACTCACGCTATAATCTCATTGAATAATTCACGACAGAAAGTAAAAGAATTTGCAGTTAAAATAACATTAACTGTTAATTTTATTTATTAAAATAAATTAGCTATATATAAATAAAGTGAATTTAAAAGTGTTTTAATTCGAAGTGTATTGAAACAAAAAAGTTAATTCCCGCGGTTGTTTAGGTTCGTTTGAAATATGTGTGACTTTATTCTATTGGAATAAATCTATTTCTTTATTATGATATAAATGAAATATTATTTATATAATTGCTTGCTTCCGAGCAAGGTTTCTTTTTTTAGAATAACAAGCAAGCAATTAGGTTCCCGAATGATAAATCGTCATCTCCGCCCATACATGTTGAGTTATCACAGGATACGTCAACAATTTTTAATTCAGTTTGAATTGTTTTCAAAATGTCACATGAATATGAAAATAATTAATGTAATTGAAAGCACATGGTTTCTCGACCAACACATCTAATTATTTAAAACATTACCTGTATATCATATTAAATTTTAAATGAATAGTAGTAATTAATTGTTACAACTGCAGTATTACATGCGAATAAACAAGTCGCATTGTAAAATGAGACAATTGCTCAGTAACAACAACAATGTCATTTGTTTTAAGCACAGTTATTTTCAGTTTTATTTAAACAATTCGAACACAAAGTATACAATTTCATTAGCGTCATCTTATGGCTTTAGATAATATACCTTATACATAAATTACACTATCATAAATGTAAACAAGAAAAAAGTTTAATATTTTTCACAATTACTTATTTACATTCCTTTGTGATTAGCAATATTTTAACGTCTACTAGTTAGCTTATAAGGCTACAGATCTTCATACAAGGGTATAATTATTTCTACCAAAAAATATTCAGTAGCAGGGTAGAGTTAAAAAGTTCACATATCTCCAGGTGAGTCGGTTTGCCTCCGTATTATGTAAGAGTAAAAAAAAAGTTTGCACCTGTGACGGTGTACACACTTATGCAATATACCTGCGTCGTTGAAAATCTAATTCGATCAGGAGGACTTTGCTTAGGCTTAACGATCGACACACGATTAAAAATATTGGATTTTGATTTCGTAAAACATATGTCCATCTCTCCCTATTTATTGTATTAAAAACAAATATTTATACATCGTATATTTACACATTGTAAAAAATAATACAAACAATGTAAATAATATAAAACATTTAATTTTTTACCGTTACATTATAAAGCAATTGAAAACAACCGTAAACATGTTTATTTATAATAAAAAAACGAACGATATCACAAAACTTAACCTTTTTATTTACTTTTAAAAGCATAAACGAATAAAAATACCATCAAAGCGAAAATTACCTTGACTCAATATACAATTGAAAGTAAATAAATAGCTTAATGCGTATTACATCTGTCATATGACATTTGAAAAAGGGATAATCTTGTCTCTTTAATAACCAGCTAATGGTAAAAAGCGTCTGACATTTCTTTACGAAATTGCGTTGACAATTTAACCAATACTTAATACCTTAGAACCTTACGATAGTCACGCGTTGGATTAAAATAATTTGCAACGGAGTTTTATCGAATAACCGCGATTGTGAGCACCGTTATAAGATAGGTATTAAACAATTATTTCCACAGAAACGCCACAGCTGGGCTAATGTCTTCTCTCCTTTTTGAGTAGACGGCTTGGTGCTTATTTCACCACCCTGCCTGCTACATTGCGATTTGGTGAATAAACATGTGGTAGATTTTTATGAGACACGTGAAGACTTCCTGGCTTAGAATGCCTGGATCCACGCGATAATGGCATTACTTGAGAGTTCGACAATATTGCGGAATCCACGATGAAGTCGAAATAGTCGACGAACGTGAATAAGCGATCGCTTGTTCTCAAAATATGCGCACATCTAAAACAAACATTGATGGTGGCAACCAAAAATCTAAGAAAAGATCTTGCTAACACTAAAGAGCGTCCTTCACCACTCTCCGTTTTTTGCATCTCATTCGCTCTCAAAACGGTTGGGCCGTTCTTAGACATCCTTTATAAGGTTATAGGTTAGTGGCCTCAAAAAGGGAGAGGAGGCCTTTAGCCCAGCAGTGGGCTATTCACAGGCTACGGTATATGTTGGTGGACGGGCTAATAGGCCATCTGATGTTAAATGGGCACTACCGCCCATAGACATAGGCGCTCTCATAAATATTAGGCGTACCTTACATCGCCAATGCAAAGTATTGCTGTTTGGCGGTAGAATATTGTTTGACGGTATATATAAGTGTGTAGTATCTACCCCGACGGAGTTACACAAGGCGTTACGTCTTATATGTATTGGATACAATATTTGTAGAAGACCCCTATTATAGAAGACCCCTATTACTGGTGGTAGAGCTTTGTGCAAGCTCGTCTGGGTAGGTACCACCCACTCATCAGATATTCTACCGCAAAATAGCAGTACTTGATATTGTTGTGTTCCGATTTGAAGGATGATTGAGCCAGTGTAATTACAGGCACAAGGGACATAACAACTTAGTTCCCAAGGTTGGTGGCGCATTGGCGATGCAAGCGATGGGTAACATTTCTTGCAGAGCCAACGTCTAAGAGCTTTGGTGACCACTTACCTTCAGGTGGCCCATATGCTCGTCCGCCTTCCTGATCTATAAAAAAAAAAAACCCCAACCAGTGTATGTAATCGCATGTTTAAATCAATTCTCAAGAATTCTCAAACATTCTCAAGAAGAAGAACAACCTATTGTATTAAAATAATTCATAAAATGAATAGCTTTATTTTTAATAAAGTGCATGCAATAGACTCGCTACTTTAAAAAATTGCAAATATTTTCGGTTTATTGTCACTATACTGTTAAAATGCAATTTCACTAGACAGTAACTTTGTAAATATAAAAACAATATGTGCACCAAAGCTAATTTGTGATAGTTGGTTTATATTAGGTATAAAAAACTAACCTAAATTATATCGGTTCTTAGGGCTCAAGCTTGCTTCATACCAAAATTCATCAAAATCACTTGAGTTGTTTAGCCGTGAAAGCGATTGACAATTGAAAGAGAGATTGAGTTACTTTCCCATTTATAATATTAGAGTATAGATTTGGTTTTCATATTCCTAAGTATTGAATTGAATGACTATATTAATCTTTATTAAAATTAATAAAATATTAATTTTAAACGTCTTTTGCGGATATAATTACAATGAACACTTTCCAACATGACATTTAAAATTAATACACATACACGCATTTGTTTACACTTATTATAACTAATACATATTATTATTGTAACTTGCTACTGTATTTTTAATAAAGCTTTTAATTTGATATCAGCCGAGAAATGGAGACCTGGTGACCTGTAACAAAGATTTATTACCTACTAAAGGCACCAGCGCATCCACAAAAAATGTATAATTTAGATAATCATTTGTCACTTTAAAATGATTTATGTATTTCTTTTTATATATATTAATTTGCTAGTATTCTTTAAAAAAATAATTAGATTAATATTTTTAGTTCTATAGCATGTTTATTTTAATAAATAATTTTCAAGAAAAAACGCGAACACTTCTGTAACATCATTATGATTTGTTTCTAAGTAATTAAATCTATTATTCTAAGTACTTAATTACAAAACGCACTCCACTTGTAAAAAGAAACATAACTAATAAACTAAGTTAAATTGCCATAACTATATTGAACTTCGTTTACATAGGAAACGGTTAAGGCTACGGTCTCCTATTAAATGCTATACGTAACGTCCGACTTAAGCGTACAACTATCTCTAAACGCCAGACACAACGTCAACCTTCTATACACATCTCAGCAGCGTTTATTGACTACTGTACGTTTCATGTAGTAGTCAATAAAAAGAGCTCGAGTGCAACTCTTCTTGCAATAGGCTACTTGAAGAGGCAAACAAATACTCGGTGGAACTCTTCCGTTTCCATCAGACGACATTCTAATAATACATTTATAAAGGTTTTATATGCTCTACAAAGCTGTTCGAAGTAGATTCTATATCCTTGAAGAAATTTAACCTTTTTTACATTTATTACTAAGTTAATCCACCACTCTCAAGCTAGCAGCGATATTTTTTTTACTGGTGGTAGTAGGGCTTTGCATCTGGTAATAAGACTTTGTGCAAGCTCGTCTGGGTAGGTACCACCCACTCATCAGATATTCTACCGCAAAACAGCAGTACTTGGTATTGTTGTATTCCCGTTTAAATGGTGAGTGAGCCAGTGTAATTACAGTTAACAGGAATAAGGGACATAACATCTTAGTTCCAAAGGTCGGTGGCGTATTGACATTTCTCATGACCACTTACCATCAGGTGGCCCATATGCTCGTCCATCTACCTATAATATATAAGAAGAAAAAAATCTTCACTAATATAATTTATTAATAATTGTATTCCGTTTTTATAAATAAATTTATATTATTCTATTTTCATCATTATTATAAAATAATACAAAATTGTTAATATAATAAATAATATAGTGTTTTTAGTTTTATTAATTAATTTGACTTAAGATTATAGACGATTTTCTGGTGCACGCTATGTTCTTCAGTATTGTGGTGTACATTTAAACACTATTTACTGAGCTTGTGTTTTTGGAATATTATATGTACCTCTTTTATTTTTTTTTAATATTAAATAAATATGTAACAGTATTTGAGCGTGTCATCCACTTTAGAGTTTGTATATATAGAGCCTTTTGTTAAAATCCCTTGAGATTTATTTTTCAATTTTGTGCATTGTCAATTAATTTTGAAGTCGATTTTTTTATATGATTATTGAATATTATGCATTAAAATATATTATGAGTCTCCCTACTCGTTTATTCGCTCTTGGTTCATTATTCATTTCATTGGTTATGGTATATCAAGCGTAACACCAAGACGATCAAAAGTACAGTAAATGTTCTCTTATACTTTATTGAACCGAATAAGATAATTTTATACTTTGTATTTAAAAAGTGTGTATGTATAATGTATTGTATATACTTATGTTTATAATGGATTTCATCTTCTCAATTAGAAAACTATTATTTTGTAATGGGTACAATTTTTGAACTCGAATTATTACAAATGTGACACTTTTTGAGGTTCCCAGAATTCGATACTACGTTTCTATGATAATGTCTATGTTTTGCGGATTTAAGATTTTTCGTAAATACTTTTGTGCCTTCGTTTTTATGGAAAATAAATTATGATACCACCACTAAATAAATATAATCCAGGTTAATTATATTATAGAAAAATGCACTTAAATTATTTAATAGAATCTCATTGTTTGACCAGCTTAAATTTTTAAAGTAAAACAACAAAAGTTTTATAGTGACCGAGTTTAACGGTTCAATTTATTACACGTTTTATAATTGCTTCAATTATAACAAATATGTACAGGAAGTAATGTTTAACTTATATCTAAATGTCACATTTTTTTATAACTTTGCAATAATGTGTGATTCGATGTAAATAATTTCGTACAATAGAACTGATCCCACTGATGGTACCACGGGGTTTATAGTGGAATAGTCACTAAGCGGGTAAAATGGCGTACTCTCTAATGTGTTTGGGTTATTTCGATGAGTTCTCATACACTATTACACTGAGAATAATGAATAGTTTTTTTAAGTTATTACTATTATGAGCCGAGATGGCCCAGTGGTTTGAACGCGTGAATCTTAACCGATGATCGCGGGTTGAAACCCGGGCAAGCACCACTGATTTTCATGTGCTTAATTTTTGATTATAATTAAGAAGGAAAACATCGTGAGGAAACCTGCATGTGTCTGATTTCATTGAAATTCTGCCATATGTGTATTCTACCAACCCGCATTGGAGCACCGTGGTGGAATAAGCTCTAAACCTTCTCCTCAAAAAGGGAGAAGAGGCCTTAGCCCAGCATTGGGACATTAACAGGCTGTTACTGTACTGTTAGGAATGTACATTTATATAAAATGTTAAAATCAATAACATTTATTATATCTGTAGGCTATGTTACAGGTGTTTATTACAACAACGAATATATATTAGATATGTAATAATATCTCGATATTATGTTATATATTCAGGTAAGAGGTTAAAAAATTAACAGTATATGTTTTTATAATACTCGTCACTAATAACAGCTAGATGTCTGACACTTAAACGATAGAATCTTATAACTGCTTATAACCACTACCTAACAAGTTGCAATAACCTTCATGGAATTTACATAAAATTAATCACTGGTAACACATTTTCAAATAAGAGTTTCTTTTCAGAGACGGCAGCGATATTCCGATCACAACAAATATGTAATAATTTTAAATATTTACTATTTGCAATGTACATGTATTTTATCTTTAAAATGTTATATATCATATATTTTTTAAATTATTATTATTATTGCGTTATATTGCGGAACTCAACAATACTTAGTAGTGCTGCTTAGCCGATGGAATAAATGGTGAGTATATTCTACCTACACAGACGGGCTTGTACAAAGCACTATCACCAAGTAAAATATGCCGAGTCGTTTTTTAATGTAAATAACATCAAATATGTATTATCATTAAAAAATATGATGGATTTGTGCAACCCCATCTGGGTAGGTACCACCCACTTATCATATATTAGAATAGACCGAATAAAATAGAATAGCAGTAGATCGCTAAACAGCAATGTTATTATTCCAGGTACAAGGGACTTCAAGATTGATGACGTAAGGAGTAATTTTATTTTTGTCATTGGATTAAGACCGAGTTACCATCAACAACCGATAATTTTAAATAAAAATTCTAACTTTATATAATATTTGTCTTATAATTGTAGTGCATTCATAATAAGAATCTAGCTCATTCGTAAAAGATATATAGAAAGAATAAAGATATATAAAGAATTACAAATTAAAAGTCTGAAAAACCTTTATCATGCAGTATTTAACATTCTGCGCTGCCAACAAATAAAATTATTAGAGTATTTCACTTTTGATAATGATGTCTATTATTGAATCTTTACATGCATTATACGAAAATCAATAGGATCAGCTTTATTAAGTACCTGTTGTGTAAGGTGGCTTCCATTTAGAATCAATTTATCCATTAAAGTAAACCTCTTATATGTTGACTGTCGTTACAAAATGCTTCGTTATTTTAATAAAAATACTCTGGCATTAAAATTATGAAGCGGGATGCTTTGTTATTTATTTTCAGTATTGACGTTAAAACTTGTTTTAAACTCATGACCGACAAAATTTATATTACGACAGTTTACAATTTTAAAATATACAAACTCATAACATATTTCTTTGTAGAGGGATAAAATCGTCGGTCTGTAATAGTTTTAGCGAATAAAATTTATTAAAAGTGATCATGAACAAAAAGTTAGCGACGGCATGTATATGCTTATATTTTAAATGTAATAAATACTTATTAAGTTATTAACAATTGGCTAAACAAATTCCATTAAATTTAAGATAAGAACAAAATTTTTAAGAATGTGTTATCGAATATATAAACTTCACTTAACGTTATAAATGAAATTAAAGGCACAAGTGTTACAATTTACGATCTTTTGATATAACATACATATACGTTTCTGTATTGTATTAATTTTATAGATAATATATTAACCAATTTTCTGTTACCCTCACCAATATCCGCATCAAATTTATTATTCTTGCAAATTAATTATAATAATATGTCTTTACCCAGATCCCAAGCTATCTATATAACAAATTTAATTACGATATATTGATTAGTTTAGTCATAATGAAGTAACAAACAGACAGAGTTACCTTCACATTTTGAATATTAGTCTGATAAATAGTATTTGTTGTTATGAAGCTCCTCACGGACAGGGAAAAACATATTATATGTAGACTCTATGATACATACTCGGTTTCTCCTCTGTAAATTTATATCCAAAAGTGCTAGTGAGAGAGTACTTGTATAAAATGTACTTATTTTATTTTGATTTCTTCTGGTCATATCGTAAATGTGTAAGCTTTAGTTTTTCTTTCGTCTTTGGATATTTAACTAAAGTAGTAATAAAGATTTTATTAATTGATAAAACAATAAACATTATTTTTGTTAATTTGTTACTCACCGATCCTTTTTTTTTAAGAGTAATAGTCTCAAAATGATTTTAACTGAGAATTTATAAGCACTTATCCGTAATTTATCGACCTTAAAGCAATTAATAGACCGACGCGTTAAAACTCATTCTGCAAATGATCCGCCGGAAAAATGTCTCATTGACTAGCGTAAATAAATGAGGCTGTCTAATGTATCTGTATATTATACCTTTGCTTATTATTAATTTTTAACTTATTTTATTTGATATTTATTAAAATTTATTATTTTAAGGTCTTTCAAAAGATGTTTTGTATGTATTTAGACAAGTTATTCGAGAAATTCTTGTTTTCTATGAACCTAAAAAAAGTTTGTATTAACGTCTTATAGAAGAAAAATATTATAATATTATGTGTTATTGTAATTTATTTGACTAATTTTATAAATTAAGTTATAATAATACGAAATATATTAATAGTTACATAATAAGACATATGATAAGTAAAGAAAAAATTAAAATCGAATTATTGTGGCATGAGTTACAAAAAGATTTATATCGATTATAAAAATTAAACATACCAGCTCTGAGCTGACACATTCGCCTCTTCCATAATCACATCAACACTTATCAAATAAAAAAAAATCACAACACTAAGCCAATCTGTCACTAAAACCATACCTTTATTACGAATTCTAATGTTTTTAAAAACACTCGATTTTTGACAGCCAATTAATAAAAATCTGCTGAGATGTAGCAGAGGCACTCGAAATTACACAGATTAAAAATTTGTGCATCAGCTGTTCACCATATTTGGCAAGGACGTTCGTTGGAAAAAAAATGGCGGCTAGGTCGTTGCACTCGAAACAGGCGGACCGTAAATGTATTTGAATTTGTGTTGAGAACGCGCGCGCGCCTCTCGCGATCTACGCGACGAATGAGGAGTCTTAGAACTATTTCAAACATCTTTTCTCTAATCCTTTTCTGCGCGCGCGCAAGTGTGGGTTTCTAATACATTGGTGGGCGTCAGGAAGTGGGGCTATCGGTTCGACACGGAATTAATATTAATTAATCACGTTGTAACTTGACCACGTCTTGTCGGATTTTGTTTAAAAGTTGATTGGAGATGTTGTCCCTTTTCTATTTTTTAGACTGTTATAGATTTAGCCAGCAATCTAATAATTGTCTTGATTATTGTCAAATAGTTATCATTCAATATTTTTAATGAATAGAACGTTTAAAATTGGTTTATTTTAATAAAAAAACGACATCATAAATTTCTCCAGAAATGGAAACAGTGAGGAGTTCAATTTTGGAACACAATTAGTACGCAGCGCAGTGTACATGATTAATGATTCTTACTCAACATATCAATTAATTTTATAAATACAAAATGATAATAGCATACAAATATATTGACCGTGTTTTAATATAGCGTTGAATAAAGCTATAACTATTATCAAAAGTATGACAAACAGCTGTGCAACGCGTTGATGTCTTTCATTTGAATGTTTGCTCGTTGATGTCTTATGGTTAATAAAAGTGTTTAGTTATAGACGTTATGAATTTCACCTAATTGTTTTATAAAAAAGTTCTTACCTTACTTTAATGATGAATGATGGAAATGAGAAAAAAATGAATTGATGAAAATGTCCTCAGGTGTTCATTACACAATTACGAGGCAAAAATTATCAGTATTTATGGTGCTGATTCTGATGTATACCTGCTTTTTTTAAAACGTAATGTAACCGTGTTAGTGTCATTTTATCTGTCATAATAGTTAAGAATTGTTTCTAATATATTTTTACTCAAAATATACAAGAAGATTGGAAAAAAAACCACATAAATATAAATAAACACATGCATATACACATAGTCATTTAAATTCAATAAGAACTTTTGAAACCTTAAAACGTGGAATTGATCTTTAAAATCATACCCGTTTAGTTTTTTTACAAATGAAAATTTCAAAGTGACATTTCAAAAATAAAATAGTTTTACTTATTTATAATAAATTTTATCAGATCACTTATATTATGTGTAAGAAGTTACGTGCATTTTAATAAGCAACCCTAATTATTTATTAATTTAATATTCTTTACAGACTTCTCCTTAATTATTTGATATGAAAAATAGCTTAGGGTTATTAATTCTCATTAAGATGCGTATAACAAAAGTAATTAATAACGAATAATACAAAAGTGTATCGGCCTCACATCTCAGATGGCTGAATCTTGACTTTAGTTACCAAGCGCACGCAACTTGACTGATAGCTTCAAACCTGCGCCTGCGCTTAAAAGGCAAGTATTTCTTGTTTATAATTTAATTTGCGCGGAGAAAATAATTACATTGTTTCATATTATACATAAAATGTTATCTAGATTCATCAATACGTGCTCACACAAAATGATCAGCGCATTTGTATGTCTATTCGAATTAATCCCAAGAATAATGGATTTTAGTAAATGAGAATTAAATTGTTTCTTCGATTTTAAGAGTTTTGTTTCCTTTTTTTATATTCAATTATTGGTCTGTTTAATTGTTACAACATCGATTAGAGCTTATGACGAAGTTATTTCATAAAAAATCAATTAAAATGCTTCTGCACTAAGCATTTCCATCGCCCATATTCAGTCAGCTATCGACTAGCGGGAATACGTCGTACCGCACGCCCTACGCTATTTCGCATAACGGTTCCATTATACATTTTTTTTAATTAAAATTAATATTCTGTTACGCAACAATTGAATTTAAAAAAACTTGTATATTTTTTGTATACTTTTTAATTTATACCGTTATTATCACTATATATAATTCTCCAGTCTTCTCAGTTATCATTTAATATATTAAGAATACCTTTGCATTGTATTTTATTATACACTAATACAACATAAAGTTCCAATTTTATTGGAACTATTATTATTATCAATTTAATTATCTTGATAGCTAATGTGAACATAACAAAACATAACATAATATTTGTACGTATTAAATTAATTAATAAAAATACGAGAAGGCTGTGTATTTAATGTTGAATATAATAATAAAACATATGAAATTAAGAACATACAATACTTTTACATAAATCTTTTGCTAAAGTTTATAGTTTTGTCAGCATCCCTTAAATTTTCTCTTAAACGAATTTTATGTAACTCGCTCACTACGAGTATTTCATAAGACGTACAAAATAAAAACAGCACAACTTACACTGAAAACCGTCACCTGACACTGAGCAACTGAGCATCAACTATATTAAGGTAAGGTTAAGATGAATCGTAAATTAAAAAGATCCTTCCTTCCTCGTTGAAACATATGAATCGTAATTTCCATTTTATATAAGCAATTAGGGACATGACAGATTTGCAAGACGGCCAATTTATAATTTTATAGAACATGGTGTGTGCACAAGCACAAGCACACTCTCTACTCACCATCATTTAACCACCACTCTCGTCTACCGATGGGATAGCAATTCAACATGAAGGTTAAAGACCAATCCCATGAAGAAGAGAGATCAGTATAAGGGCTAACGGCTTGTCGTACTTTCCAAAGCGCTGGAGTGGAACTCGCCAATTACCTCACTCCAGGTTATTACTGAGAGTTGGTTGATAGAAAAACTAAACAACTTTTTAATGGCTCCAACCAAGATTTAAACCTGACACCTTGAGAACCTTTTAACGAACGAATAACAACGAACAAACGATGCGAGAATTTAAAAAGTTTTGTAACTTTCCAAAAAAGTAAAACGCTTTTAAGAATTCCATTTCATCCGTCGTAACAATGGAATTCTTAATATTTTGAAAATTAAGTTTTGTTAAAATAAAAGTCAATAAAACTAAATTATCAAAGCAAACTAATGTCATAATTGGAAAAAAAACATGAGATCTTTTGAAAATTTTCATTGTTTTTTTTATCTCTTATACATTATGTTCTACACACGACCATAAAATTATTCAACAACAATGTAGTTATTGTTGATTTATGACCGTTTTTAATTACAATTTCGATGTACATATATGCATGTTTTTTTTTATAAATATACGTTTAATTGAAAACTAGCGTGCGTTTGCCACTTCATATGCGACGTTTCGTAGATTAAATCAATTCAACGAAAACAATCAACATTTCATCGGCTTTTATTCAAGTCTTATAAGTTAATTACGAAAAAAATAACTAAATTTAATTCTTGACACGAGGACACGTCCTCTCTGTATTGCGGGTTGGTGAATAATGAAAAATATTCAGAATTTCATCTCACTTATGCAGGTTTCCTCACGATGTTTCCCATCTGGTGATGAAACAAGTAGGTGATAAATTATAAATAGAAATTAAGCACAAGAAAATGTCGTAGTACTTACCCAAATTTGAACCCGGGATACTCGATTTACTTATAGATATATGTCATACACATATATATGTATATCATACATATGTATAAGTCATAGTGCTTAAACTATCTGAATAGTATTTTGTAAATACTTCGATATCGCATTAAATTAATAAATCGCTTGTATATTCTATCATGTTTATGTAAACCTATTTAAACACAGCACTTTTTATATTAATTTATATGTATAGCAGACTAGAAAAAGACGTCTATAAAATTTTGTAATGATATTAATTAAAGAAAAGCACGTTTACTTTCACGTAATTAACATTTTAACTAATTATGTTGTTTACGTTACAATTATAGTATTTATAATTTCAGTGATAATTCATAAGAAAATAACAAAGTCAGGTTATCAATCTACGTCCTGTTTCATTATTATTGTGCAATTCGTTTCTTTACGTCAAACAACAATTATTATTTTAACATATGTCTTGAAAATTAATGTATATAAATAGTGCGTGTTTTCATTATTCCTGTTATTCAGATATTCATTTAATATTAGAAAGATAGTATCTTTCATTTTAAATTAAACATCACATTACCATAATTTCTATTTTATAAGCATAATAAGTGTTTTGAAAATAAAGCTTTATTTTTGTTTGTTGAATATAATTTAACACGAAAACTTATTGCAATTACTATTAAAAGAAATAACTTAACTATTCCAAAGTAACCAGCACAAACAAAAGGTCAACATCAAAAGTTTAAGCAGCTGAACGTTATTCGCTTGGATTGAAAGGCTTGTTTGAATAAATTCCTTAACGAATAAATAAACTCCACGCACAAGTTAATCGCTTAGTTTTTAAGTAAAAAATTAAAATACATTTAAAAATAAATACTTTGTCCTAGTAGGCGGTTACTTGAATCGACATTTTACAATGTAAATTAAATTTAAAACTACCACCTCATTGGAATGTTGATTTTACAAAATAACCTAGAAATAAAAAACTTATTAGCTTAACTCTTTCATGCGAATGATCGTCGAATTATCTTCGGGTTAATATTATTTTAAGTTATTAAATGGCAATTATAAACGTCTCCAGAAAACGCTCTAAAATTTTTAATTGACAATTTAAAAAAAAAACTTGAAAGTTTGTGTGCTTGAGGATATTACAAAACCGATGACTTTTTAGTTTATTATAGTACTCCTTAGGAATTAAACGATTACTTCTAGGTTATTGCAAATAAGAATATAATTTTAGAAGTTATATTGTGAGATAAATATATTTATATTTTATTATTAGTTTCTTTCACCGCTCTTCTCATCTATATAGAAGGAAGCGATGGCAGATTTTGACAGTCAATAAGCAAGATTAACATATTTACATACAATATAATAGTCATTGAGATAAGCAATGTACATATATACTTCAATTGTGATTTATTGTTGTTATTGTTTAAAAAGTATATAACCTGAAAATCATAATTATTGTTAAAGATTTTGTGAATGTGTTGAATAAGATAACGTTAAAAGTTCGTCGAGTATTGAATTTATTTTTAAATCGTCGAAAAAGTAATAATGTATAATACATTTTACTCAGTTAACTGCACTACTAATCAAGTATGGGCCATCTGTCAGTGGTAAGTGATCATCTCTACTCAGATACATTCGTAATGTACTGTTTTCACACTAGCCAATTTATCTTTTAAATCGGGCAACAACATTAAGAATTATTTAGTAGTGTATTTGGGATAATGAAGAGGTATGTACGTAGATACTAATGTATTACGTTTACGATTACGGATAAGTGAGATAAAGGGATTGCACAATTAATATGCAATATTTGTTAAAGACTGTACCGTGGTTCGTGATGTAAGCAATTTTTTTGATCTCACTGAAAAATCTAATGCACACGTTTTTCGCGTTAAATGGACGGAGATTTTGGGTTTATATGGCCCCCAGGAAAAGGAGCTGGTACTTACCGATGCACCTATGGCCAATAAACATCTACATCAGCCCGAAGGTCCCATGCTGGACCTAAGAGAAGCCAATTTTGAACAGTGAAACTTACCGAGTAACGGTGCAGCAACCACACCGAAAAACACTCAGGAAATCGATAAAAGAACACGGAAAGAATTCAATGTTAACGAAAAATAATAATGGAAACATAGCTTTTTTTATGATTGACTAGATAATAGCTACATATGACTATATAATAGATAGATGACACATATTATAATATGATACGAAGAAAACTAAAAAGTTTTGTTTTTCAAACTACAATATAAATTGAAAAAACTTACGTGAATTCGTCATTATTTTAACGAACAATACACTATCGCAATAATGATTCCCACGTTGACAATTGCATGACAATACAGTAATTTTCGTAATTGATTGAACGCAATTACAATAGTACGAAATTCCCAGAGGCACAATTTTCCAATTCTCCCACAAATAACGCCATGATAATAGGCGGTGCTCACTGTTGGGCGGGGCGAAGTTTTACTTGGAAATATGTTAGTAATTAATGATGTAAGAAAATATATAGAAAACACTTATCATAAGGATCGTTATTGCTTAGGTAATAAGGTGCATTTCATTATTTACTGTTAGAATTACGTTATGACTGTTAATTATATATCGTATTTTAATCTATGCTATGTATAGAATAAGAACCAATTTTGCACGTCGTTTGTAAAAATATTGCGTGTATATAAGTAATGAATTTATGCTTAGCTATGATTTCTAACATTAATTCCCGACTTCTGAAAGGTTTATTACAGCAAAAATTAAATGATAAGCTGTCAAATCCCTTGTTAAGTTTCAGAGGAGTTGCTAAGAATATTGTCAAGTATTTGATTTAACTCTGATGCAGTTAAACTCTATTATCTTCTACTATTACTATAGTCTTCTAGAAGACTAAGATTAAGCCACTGTCAAAAGTTTTGTCGATAAATCCTTTGTGCTTTTTCCAAATTAATTGATTAATATTGATACTTTACGTAGATCTAAGCGATTTACGTAAACTACTACCATTGGTAAGTTGGTAGTTGGTAGAAAGGTAAAGTAAGCAAATTGTAAAAATTCATTATATATTTTTGGCCACAAGAGAATATAAGACTTAAATTTTGCGTTTTGTTGTCGGTGATAATGATAATGTCTTTCTCGTGTATTAGGCTGATCATAAACACTTTCAGCAGTGATTATTAATTTGAAAGAGAGTCTTTTTTAAATTTTATAATGACAAAGAGTTTACTCATCGATACTGGGCAATAGCAGGAGCGTTTCAAATAGCTAGTTGAATGAAAAAAAACTATTGGCAGTAATTGCAGCACTTAACCCTTAGTTAACCCTACCAATGGCTAGTATAGTAGTAATGCGACATGTTAGGTAACCTCATTAAATGGTATAAGTGAATATTGCACCTATCGTAAATTTAATCTAAAAGTATTTGGCTGTGCTTTTCAGAAAGAAAAATTACTACAAACTACCTATGAATATTAGATTTGTTTGATTTGTTAATCCTTACTTACTTCTGAGCTACCAAAACTTACAGTTTTCCTTTACGGTAGTTTTGTTAAAGGACTTTTGACTTAGCTATCTATGAAAGAAGGTAACATGTTTAGCACTGTTAGAAAAAACCGTTGCATCTTTCAATGCAAGTGAGTCATGCAATGTTTGAAAACAATTTATATGCCAGATCAAAAATATCATAGATCAGTAATCATTTGCCATAAAATAAACTCTTGTTAATAAGTTAAATTAACTTTTGTGTTATTTGATCAATGCTTCAACCAGGCTATCAGAAACTGGACTACAATATATTTAAACAAATGTTCCGGATCGAATTACGGCTGGGGCACAAAATCTCGAAGACTTTGAGATACAGTGCACGAGTCACTCTCATAGTCTTCTGTTCAAGTGCTTTCCGTCCTCAAATACAATGCTAACTGCCTAACATCGGTTGACTACTTGTTAGTCGTAGAATTAATACTTACCTTGTTAGTCTAGAAGCAATCGAGGCTGATATCGAGGCTTTATAGCCACCATAGGTAGGAAGGAAAAGATTATTATTACTATTAAGTACTATTATATATACTATTAGGTATAAATAAAAAGTTATTGAACTTTAATGTCAATAAATCCTCAGGAGTGGTTGTAAATTTATGATTTAATTATATATATATAACGAAATAATTATTCATAAAAATTGAAATACTATTACTAATAAAAGCACACAATGTCGTGAAACTAATGAGATATTATTACCTGAATGTATATTTAAGTGACATACGATAGCAGAATAGCGAAAATAGAATTATCTTTAACGATATATTGCAACGGTTGATCGATTTCATTGTAAATCCACTCGTGACAAGATATATGTATCTGTACATGGAATTGAGATGATTTGAAATTTAAACCAGCAGCAAGTTATTTTCTAAAGAAATTTCCGTTTTATTATTTGTGTATTTTTTGTAACGCTGTCGGACAAATATATAATACTTAGGTACAGCTCACAATTACTAATAGTAATGTATTAATGCAAAAGTAATAAAAAGTAATATATACATATTAACTAATATCAATCACTGGAATTCTTACAGCTAAGCTTTATAAAATTATGTGTTTTTTTTTGTTATATGCTTTTTTTTTGTTCAACAAAGTTTTTTTTTTTTAAAACATGTACAAATACGCAGTATGTTATATAAAGTAACATTTATTAATGTTCTACTGCTCTCCATTTGAGGAGAAGATTTAACAGGGGTTTCATTACACTTATGGCACATTTTCATCCGATACAGAGATTGTATTGACTATTATTAATCAAGTTCAATGGGGGAGGCTTTCGTCCAGCAGTGGACTAGAATGATGAAATAGAGATTTTTCCACGATGTTGACCTTAGCCGCGAGCACGAAATTAATTATAAACACAAATTATGCACATGAAAATTCAGAGGTTCTCCTTGAAATATTCCATGATTTGACCAGGTCATTTACTTAATAACATATAAGGAAAACGGTTATTATTTATTTTACAGCACAAGTGATATGACTAGTGATTTGTATTATTTCTTACTCACACATTTTTCACGGGTAGAATCGAGTGTATAATATTAGTAGGATACATTTAGGTAATTTATATATTTGCTATACGTTAAAGTTTTATGTTAGTTTTAGACAAATAGCATTTTTGCCCCCATTGCACGTCTATACAAATTGTAAAGTAAATAACTCTTTTGCTTTTGAAAGAATAATTTATATTACCCGGCAATAAATATTGCACATCGATCATCGAAAAGCGATAATCGGCTAATTTCTTGCGTTATCTATGTCGCACACTACCTATGTGAGGTTTCTCAGTCACTGTTCAAGTGCGGAAGAGTGCGGTCACGTCCAATTTAAAAAAAATACATATAGTCGTAAAATCCCCAACTTTAATAACTTAAAGTTGTACGATGGCGTCTTTAGTGTATTGTAGTATTTATTATCTGGTAGTAATATTTTTGCCTGGTACTATAATGATTTTATAAGTATTACGAAATTTGCTATATTTCAACTATCCTTTATAATTACCTAATTTTTTATATTTAATTTAATGAAATAAAACCACATGGTACTAAAATTCTCATTATATCAAAAACTTCACCTTAACCTAAAATGTTTATACATATCGCTAGTATCTCGTTCGTGTTATAATGTGTTAAAAAGAGAATCTCTTTGAATCCACCCGATCAAGGAAATTTTATATAATATTTTTTAAATCCTAAATATTTTTGCTCATATTTTTTAATCTTTTTCAATTTCATATAAGGCTTTATTACAACATTTAACCTTCTATACTATCTCTTACATTTTATAATATATTATTATTATTTATATAATTAAAAAATATATTTGTATTATGTTTTGCAGTTTCAGAAATATTCAAGTATAAAATATAATATATTCCCGTGAACATTTGTATTTGTAAATAACATACTCGGATTTTTAACTACACTCTGAAACAAGTCATGAAAATATATATGTATACATGACACATATGGGTAGAGAGTCAGTATCACTAAGAAAGTGTTCTGTGTACTTACGTTTCATATAAATTTTATACAGTTTAAGCGTTTTGGCTGCTGAAATAACAATCTTGGCCATAATTTTCAATCCCCACTTATTATTTTAAAAACTGATCTTATGATCTATTGAAAATCGTCGCAATACGAACATTTTGTGGAAAGAAATGGTAGAATTCGTATCAACTTATCTGCTGAATAAACGTGAATTATTGTAGCCTCATTAAAGGATTACAGCAAGCGACGCATGCTGAATTAAAATTAAAATTTGAATTTAAATTTTCTATCCATTGGATAACATATATTTGCCATCAAAGGCCTTGTTTGCAATATTTGCTCGAAAACTTAGCTATTTTTAAATGTTTCTTATATTCCACATGTTTTTAAATACGATCAAATGACTATATTTCGTTAGCCATATTCCCATATTAGCCATACTCGTTATCGTTATGACTCAATAATTATAAAACACAACACTTTGAACGTGGATTACGTGGAGTTATTTGAAACGTTGGTATTAGTTCAAATGATTCGCAAGTGCTGCCGTCAACTTAAAATAAACTTACTAATTAGAAGTAAACTAATTAGTAAAGGGGCGGAGCTTGAAGAAATAACAAGCATAAGTAAACTATTCATTTAACATTTATAAAGTTTTTACTTACTTTGTTTTAAGAGAAATATTTTTAAAAATAAATAACAATTTTTTGGGTTTCGTGTTTATTATTAATAAACGAAACCCTTAGGGGTGAAAATATGAAAATTGTTTGATATGTTTTTCAAGATGTTACTTAAACAAAAACAAAACAACTTATTACATCATGGTTTGATTTTAAACAGAGGACAACAGTATATACATTATATAAGACTATAATTATAACGTCATTATTTATTTTACATTTTCGTAGTATACCTAATTGAGTACTAAAAATTTTCAGCTCATTTTTTTATAGAAATAGTACGAAACCTACCTTACACGGGTCCGATTCACACTTGGACGTTTTTTATATTTAGTTTTTATTTCTACCTCTTTAATGGCCTTTTATTTTTCCTTGTGTGTTGTTATCAAGAAAATAATTTATCGTCAGAAATTATAATAATTGTTTATTACTTTTAATAAGCGGAACAATCGATTATGATCAAATGTTTATGTACGTGATGGACATTACCTTTGTAACAAGAATGAAATAACCGATTCCTACTATCTGTAATAGACAATCATCGGATCCATTTTCAAATGTGCCATCTTGAAAAATAATTAACTTAATTTTACATCGCCAGTTTTCAAATATTCACTTTTATCCAACGGATATTAATTTGCAGAGCAGGGTTTTGAAACACTAGGTCCATGGTCGACTGACACAAAAAAATCATAACAGATCTTTATAAGAAACTGGTCCACACTTCTGGTGACCCTAGAAAGTCTAGTGATGCAGTGAGGCAATAGTGCCAGCGTCTTGGGTACAATGCCACAGGACAATCGTTTAGACGGCGTGTTTTTTTTTATTTTAATTTTGTATATTATAAAAATGTTTGTTCATAGTTTACTAATAAAGAATCAATTATATAGGTATTGACATAAGTAAAAAAAAAAACAATAAATAATATAAACATTTTAAAAAGATATATTAGATTTAATTAAAAATAAATGATATATCAAAAGCCTAACTTTAATAATATCAAGAGAATTTAATTATACAAAAGAATGACATATCTAAATGACAAATGTATCAATGGTAAATAATAATCTATATAAATAAGAATAACATTAATTGAGGGTAGTTCGAAATAAGTTGACGCATACTTTAAATAAATCACAAACTATTATTACCGTTAAAAACATTATTTTTAAAATAGAAAGTAAACTCGTTTTAAGCTTAACACAAATGTTAATGTACTAATAAGTGATGGATAGAACGATATTTGGTAAAAAAACTGTAAGTAAATTAATTTGCAATTGTTATATAATTAGTATTAATTATTTTAAATGATATAACAAATAGAAAGGTTTGTGGTTGTTATTCAATTACGTTCGAACGTCCAGGCGGATTTAATAAAATATGATAATCGAATTTTAAATGAATATAAAATGATTATATCATGACACTATTATATATTAATTATATTATAATTATTATTAATACGACATTCATTGTGCAAAGTTTTGCGCGGAATTAAATTACTTTTATCACTACCAGACCGTTACAAATTCAGCATATGACTTTAGATAAATTACTTGAATTCATTTTATTATGATCATTGAAAAATGTATCATAAATGAGAGATATAACAGTAATTTTGGAATTTCTCTACGAATATTATTTGGTATTGTCTATTCGACTTTACATTTTATTTTCACTCAATTAATATTTAAAACGAAAAGATTAAATAATTCAATTAATTACAAAATAAACTTGATTGTTTTAGCACTTGATATCTTACTACACAATTGTGTACTGTTAAGTTTAACCCTGCAAAATAAAATATTAATGTAAACATAATGTAAGCGTTGCCTCGTAAAACATATAAATACACTTTTTTATACTGATTCTTATATTAAGGGTCATATGATCGTATCAGATGAGTTTGTTTTCAGTATCATACTAAATTCTCGTAAAGAATGATGATATGTGAGTTCGCCTGGGTCTGTGTTTTATTTTAACATTCAACAATATTTTAGCGTATATATAAATTTGTAAAATGTTATTTATTATTTAAATAACGTCATAGTGTGGAATTAACTTTATTTTAACCTGAAGATTGGTTAATATATTCGTATAAAAAATGCTTTTTTACTTGTATTTAGTATTCTGTACGGTGTTTTCATTTACTACTAAATACGAGATTTATCATAAACAGCTTAGAATGAAAAACTGGATAGTTTGTAAAAAAATAGATTTTTGGACTTAGGGAATTTAGACACTTCTTATAAACCTCTGGAATTGTTGATAACAAAAATAAAATAATTTTATTATGACTGACAAACCTATCTCCTTGATAATATTGTTAACATGTCTGTACTAAGACTTTGTATAGCGAAGTACACCACATTGTACATTAGTTTTAATGTTCATAATCACTAGGTAATGTTGATTATGTCATTGCACATAGAAAAGGGCACACAGAATTACCATACTTTTCTTGTGACACTAATTATGTAATGAAGATAAAACTTACCTATTTATGCTATATTACACTGCATATGTTGATAATGCCTTGCATTAAATATGTATATGACTTTATGTATAAAATTAAAACATACAATGCAACAATTTAACCTTTTTATTAATGAAAGGTATGCTTAACACCTATCGCAAATATATTTTATTGTCTTTTTATTCATATTCATTCCAACGTAATGATAATCACTTTTCTATTAGATGGCTCCTGGGACCTGCCTATTATTAACTATTAGTTAAACAAAAATGCATTAAAAAACGTTAGAAAAAGCGTGTCGTTGCAAACTTATTCGTTTATTAGGTCATTCCATACAGTCAGAGGCCGACCACTTAGTCAGTTATTTTAGCGACAAAAAGCAATACATATTTTGTATTGGCATATTCTGACTTGAAAGGTGAGTCAGTGCAATTACAGGACAGGGAACATGACATTTTAAATCCCATGGTTGGCGGCTCATTGACGGTGAATGGAATAGTTTTCACTGCTTAGTATGGGAAGGGGTTTATGGACAGTGCTAAAGTCGCTACTAACAATCAATATGTCCGTTTTCAGTTCCTTTAAAAAAAGACAACACTTACACTTTTATTGTTCGGAATAAATTATTTCATAGTAAGCATAATTTAGTAACATAGTGATACTATAGATAGATATCACATGAAACTACTAATGTAAATATACATACTAATATGAACAAATATGTCTATTTTTTGTATAAATAATACATAGCCCCTCTCCGTCCCTTTTACAATATTTATAAATACATATATATATTTTTTATAAAATAAAAAAAAGATAATTAATCCGTTCAGTGGTAAATATAAAATTGTCATGTATTAATTTTCAGTTAAATACGCAGCGTAATCGCGTAGACAGATTCGTAGCGCCTCGCAACTCTTTCGGTGAGGCGCGCAGACGTCGATCTTGGCACGCAAGTTGTGATGCCACTGTGAACAACGATGTTTGGGTAAGCAATTATCATGTTATATTTTTTAAGTGAATCTGCTTAAAACTCATTTACATTAAAAGCCTGAATGGATCTTAAATGTTTTGCGTTAAACGAGATATACATGCCTTTAACATCGGTTTTTATGATCATATTTTTGAAAACTACAAAAGTTTATATAGGTTTAATAAAACACTAAATCTCACCGATTGTCAGACAGACAACGCGCAGCCTAAGTTTTTACTGGTGGTAGGACTTTGTGCAAGCTCGACTGGGTTGGTACCACCCACTCATCATTCTATTCTACCGCAAAACAGCAGTACTTGTTATTGTTCCGGTTTGAAGGGCGAGTAAGCCAGCGTAATTACAGGCACAAGGGACATAACATAAATACAATACAATGCCAATGTCTCAATCCTATTCAATGGCCCATATGCTCAACCGCCCGGCCTATAACATATGAAAAGCTCGTATTCACAAGAAATTTTAGATAAGAGTACTTTATATGAAGTAATTGAACTAAAAAAGAATTGAGTTAAAATCATCTCCAAACAAAAAAATATAAATAATAGAAAATTAAAAAATATATACCTTAATTTTAAGTTATCACTCTAACTGATGTAGATGCGTCCTAGTCACTCTTCACGGGTAATATAATACTGTTCCAGAATGTTGTTTGGTTAAACTTGATTATAATAAACCGATACAATGCCATCTCGCGGAAGTTGTAAGAACTACAATAGCGAAAGATAGAAGACCATTTTGAATGGTTATAATTTAACTTAAAATATATATATTTTTAAATTATAACTTAATTTTATAGAATGTACGGAAATTATTTATAAAACCGTGTTGATCTTGTAGAAAAGAATAAGAACCAACCCCGAATCGATTAATGCTGAAGCTGGCTAACGCTTTTTTTGTTAAGTACAACAAGTACATCTTCCTAATCCTTAAACAAATTGAATCAGGCCTAGCGAAAAATTATAATGATAAATAATATTTAGTATTTTTAATCAGAATTATGAAATGTAACTAAAATATTACAGCTTGGAAAAAATTTGAAGCAGAAAAAATACGCAAATTACTTGGACGACGCGCTTAATCTCGAGCCGCAGGAAACGCACGGTATTCACAAACAATGTATCGGATCCTGGCCTTGCATACCGCGGAAGAAGAGCTACCTCTCCTCTGCGGATAGTATCCTAGACTTACCTACTTACAGTTATGCTACTTGTAAGTATTCCAACGTATCATACATATTAAGGCCAATTCAGAACTCAGTAATTAAGCTGGTATGACTATACATACTAAACGTTTTGTTTAATGAATGTTTAATTAATATGAACAATAAGATGCTTGTCTTATGTTTTTTTTTTACCCCGCACTAATATTCTGATCTCGAAGTGGTTATTTCTAAAGATCAACGTTCATGCATTCATACACGTTTCGTGTTCAAATTAGACCGTTAATTAACATATAACGTAAAGAAACGTACGCGTTGTAACACATTGTCCTTTATGATGGCTGTACTTAAAGTCAAATGAATAAATAGATCACGATCAGTAATTAAAATTACAAACATACATAAATAATTGAATTGTAATTTGATAAAAAACCTTTATAATTACATTAATTCACTTTAATCCTAGTAAAAGGAGAAATTCACCGCTAATTTTTAATTGACAAACACATTCTGCATTGAAAATGAACCAATTATTCATTTACGTAAACATTTCATCCATAGAAAAATCTTCTAAAAGGCCGACCAACTAATTTTATTAAATTTACATTTTTTATTATATATTTAATAGCTTATTAAAATTTATAACTCATTCATTTTATTTGAAATACTTCACACTTTTTACAGTTTTTTTACAGTTTACTAATTTAAAAAATAATTTAAATTTCGCACAAGTACCGATTAATACGCAACTACGTCGCTGATGACGTATTTAATATAATTTCAAAAACTTGCAAAAACTCTTGATTTATTTAATCACTATAAGTACTATAAATATCGTACAAAAATGTGTAACTATTACCTTATATTCTAAAATATGCCAGGATTGGATTAAATTTCCATCACGAACTTACATCAGTGGTTCTATATTGACGTGTCGTGTCATATTTCCGGTAAATTTATGGAGGCCCTGTTGACTGCCTCAGTGGTCTAGTGGCTTGATGTAAGACCGCAGACCCGGAAGTCCAATTCCCAGGTCGGGCCAATAAAAAGGTATTGGGTTTTTCTGTCAGAAAATGTCTGGAAGATGGAAGTGTGTACACTCGGAAAGCACGTAAAACCGTTAGTCCTGCGCCTAAACTCTTTCCGGTCTTCTCGGATTGCCGTCCCATCGAATTATGCGAGTTAGAGAATAGAGACTGCACCTTATAATATTTCCTGCATAGTTGGCTAATCTCTCTTGAGATTAGCCGCCGTGGCTGAAATCGATCTGGAGGACATTACTTATATTTTTGAATATTTCCGTTTAAGTTCCAGAACTCCTCGATTGGAGTAACGACAATATCCTGGTGGCAGCCCTGGGTAAGAATTATCATAAATGGAGCTGGAGAAGTCAAAGTCTCATAAGTCAGGGCTTTACCCAGTATGAAATCCAGTGCTGTAAATTTGACCCTAGGGGAGAGCTGCTAGTCGTGAGTATATAATATATTAGCTTATACAAAGCTTAGAACAGATTTTATTGAAAATATCATTAACAGGTGGTGGTGGTGATTGTCACCACTATAACACACACACAATAAGCAAGAGAATTAACATTTTGATTTCAACTTTGCTTACAATCAAATCGCTTGTCATATTATTAAAATACAATACCTAGCTACGTAATGAAATACGATACCTAGCTGGACATTTATACCTTAAACGTATAAAATAATTCATACAACACTATCAACGGTAAACAAACCTACATTTTCTTTTTTACATATTATTATAAGTAACTACGAGATCAAAATTCACAAATCAATGGATAAATGGATATATTAAGTATATAAGCATGATATTTAAACCTTGACGTCCAAAAAATATAAAATAAATATGAGAGCCGATATGGCAAAGTGGATATAGAACACGTGGATCTTAACTAGAGATAACATGTTCAAATTCGGTTTGGGAGGACGTCGCTTAAGGAAAACATTCCAAAGGGAACGTACATGTTTTGAATATAATTCTGAAACATTTTTGTCCACCCACATGCATTAAAGCAGCGCGATGGAATATGCTCCAAATCTACTCAAGACATTTCAATTAAAATTAAATTTCAGCTCGGCACCGATATGAATACAGTGGAGGTTCACAACAACACTTTGAGTAAAAAAGAGTCAAGTAATATCTGTCCTTGTCTGAACACCAGCAACCATTACTGCTCCATCACTGCGGTCGACTGGAGTCCAACAGGCAACTCTTTCATAACGCAAGTTATTAATTTGTTTTTATTTATAAGTATTCGTTACGATTTAAAAATAAAATTAATAATAAATACTTAAAGAGACAGACAGTAAATAACTTTACATGTACAATGTGTACGTCAATATTAGTTTTAAAAATGATATAAATACACCCAATCCGGCCGCCGATATATATTCATGACTCATTTTGGCGTAACAAAAGTATTTCGGAACCAAGTCATACATTTTTCAAATTGTACTCTCAAGATTATTAATTGGCAAAATATTGAATGTTTTATTAATACATTAGTTCTAATTTTGAAGATTTCCCACGTACTTGAACGTGTTAGAGTTAGTTTATTAAATTAGTGTCCCTCCGTAGTGGCTGCTCCTGGGGCACCGTGGCGTCGTACGGCCGCTCGGCGCGACTGCTGAGTCGGCGGCGGGGGGCGCGCGGCGCGGTGCTGCTCGTGCGCGTGTCGCCGGACGCGCGCTACGCCGCCGTCACGGCCGTCAACTCGGCCTTCGTGCTGTTGCTGACGTGGCCCTCATTGGAGATATATTCAAGTCTCGATTCTAATTGGACGATACGGGTTCGATAACATTTAAGAAAAATCTTTGTTTTATCTTATGTTAAACTAGATTAAGGAAAAAATGTTATTCCAGATTTAATGAATGTTTTGATATGAAAATCTGTCATTGATCTTGCGAAGAAATTAAGCGAGACATTATATACACTTAGGTAGTGTAAATACTTGAAATTTATGTGAGCAGTATATCAAATGACAATATCAACTTTATATTTTCAGACAATGACTTGGCACCCTTGGCGAAGCGCGTTACTGGGTGTAGGCGCGGTCACGCCAGATCTCCAAGCGCGGATTGCTATGTGGAATGCTCCAACTTCTAAAGTCCGGGAGACGACCCTTGGTCCCAAGCGATACAGTCTGGACGCTATGCTCTTTAGCCAAAAAACAGGCGAACTAGTGATCAGCTTGTGGAATTCTGGTAGAAAACTTTTAAAGAAATTGTAACATTAATATAAATATTTGATATTTCCCTGAACCAGTAAGTTATAATTGTCAGCAATATTCAAGAATAATTTGCAAAACTTTTAATTTTTATACAGATCTCAAGACGTTGTTAATTAATAATTTATAAAGAATACAACTACGTGAAAGCCTAGTATATAAATTAAAATATGTATCATAATCAATGAAAAATTTAATTTTATTATAAATTTTCAGATAGGGCAATACTACGCCCGAAAACATGCTCCCAACTGGTTGTTATGAGTGACCCTGAGACTGTGGTGGACCAGTGGGGAGAAGGTCGTACTGGATTGGACCGAGTACGGACTATGGTTTTTAGTCCGGATGGTACAAAACTTGGTATTAATAAAAATATTTTAGCTCCAATTGTTTAATTTTTGTGATAATATTTTTCCTGATGTTGATACCTTTCTTTACGTTTCGTTTAAGCAACAGCGACATCTGATGAGGACTTGATAATCTGGAACTTTCTCCCAGAAGACAAAAGAAAGACGAAAACCAAATGCAAACGTTTTTCAGCACTCCCTGTTTACTTGGACGAGGCGATGCAGGGCTATTCCCTCAGATGATACCGTTGAGAAGTAACTGGGTTGTACTTCGCTATAATAATTATATTTCGTTGTCAATAAATTTTTAATAAATTTTAATATTGTTTGTATTAACACAAAATTTTATTGTAAAAATCTGAGTGTCAATATCTACGTTAACTAAGCTACATATATATGTTTGAAAAATTGTTATTGTCTCAGATATTGCCAAAGTCAGTTGTGTTCGTCTGGGTTTTAAGCCCGAGAACAAGATCCACGACGTGTTCTCGCCACTGGACTTTCTCGACTCTGCCTTAAAGTCTGATTATAATCAGCATGTCGTAGATAAAGATTTCACATTTTATAGCACGATCGCATTGAATAGGACGGTACATACGTTGTTTTCTAGATTCTAGGTAATACTTTCGAGATACGTAACTTCATTGAATCGTCAGAGCCTCGTGCCACGGACATCGCAATACGCTTGGCTAATTTATTCACTTATTGTATCCGTCTGAACACCATTCATGATCGTACAAACATTTAATGCGAGCTAGCAAATCGCCCGCAGCGATATCCGCTTCTTAACCTTTTAGTTTCATCTTACATTCATCTTATACATAGACTTTAACCTGGTCTTTGATTTAGTGATTTTATTCCTTTTAATCTTAAACTTTTCGGGCGCCAACTTTAAAGACTGAATATGAGTACAACGTTTCCATTTATTACGTTTAAAAATGTTTTTTTCTTACATTTCACTTCTTCCATGACTTTTATATATATATTTAGGTTACGTACGTATATTATGTTTTTACTTTGATATTGAAATTACAATAAAATGAAAGCGTCATAAAATATTACAAAATACCATCATTTCGTAGTCGTTTTAAATATTTAATAAATGTATGAATGCAAAAGACATAGGAATTTATGTTTTAGATATTGAAAATCGTCAATAAACTTGAATGTAATCGTTTTCCTTATGACCCAATAATTCCAACTAAGATAATCACAGCTCGTGCTACGCTCTTATCTTCAAAGCCACAATTTAGTATCATAAAACAGAAGGTCGGAGACAAAGACGACTCATCGAAACTGATCGACTGATAAAACTGTTCGGATTTTGATAACTAGTTTACTATTGCAATATTTAACAATTTCGATTGGTTGATTACTTAATCTGATTGGTTGACGATTCAGAAACAAAATTATGAATGTTTTATGAATGGTAGTTAAACAGATGAACTAATTCTGTGTACAAAATACAATGTAAGCAAGCCTATTTCTTAATTGGTCATTGCACTTCAAACTATGAATACGTGAGAATATCACTAAATATGACATATTGGGGTAATTTCGGATGGTTTTTTTCTGGAATAGAAATATATTTTGATTTGGAATATATTTCTTGACTCTTGTCTCGTTTGTTTGGTGACTAGCTTATAAGGCTACAGGCAGAAAATGGATACTCTAGGTCGGGCCCTTAAAAAAAATAGTATAGTAGGAATAAAGTTTGTGGTTGGCCTGAAATTCTCATTAAGCTCAAAGCTTTAAAGCAAAGGGTGTTCTAATTCCTGTGTCTTAAAAAGCACGTAAAGCAAGTCCTGCACCGAAATATGAGAGCGACAAAATAGAAAGTGCATCTGAGATTGCTAACATACTTGTGTATGTATGTCTCTTAAACAAACTGAATCATTTGCGTGACTAAAACCCGAAAACATCATCACAAATAGACGTATATATAATAATAGACTTATAACAATTGTAGTTTTATAAGTATTCAGATGAGCGTCCATTACATATTTATTCATAGTACATTACATACATTTATTCATATTCACATATTATTAGGTGCTATTTATTAAAGTTAATTGAAACATAATTAACTGGTTAATTATTATTAGTTTTTTTTTAATTCTTGTTTTTTTTTTATTCTATTGTTACGTTGAAGATTTGTAAAGTAGAAAAAAATCACATTTCCGTGACAAAAATGTAACGAAATCTTCGTAACAAAGATTCTCTTGACTCTTACGTAACTTGGTTAACATTATATTACAGGCAAAGTTTTAATACCAAGCTGCCAAGTTTATTAATTTTTATAACACTTTATTATAATTATTATAAAATTTTTGTGTTTCTAAAAATACTTCACAAAAATAATACGTTATATAATTAGTTATTTTATTTATGAAAACATGTGTGTTCTTCTACTAAAAAGGCCTAACAAATACTAGAAACTAAATGCTCGTAGCTAAGTGTTAAAAATGTCTGATTAGCCATTTATATTAAACTAATAGAATCATTAAAAAAACTAAGCAGAATTTTAATGATCTATTTAAATAATTTTTAATAAATATTAATTTAAATTAAAACAAACACTGTGTAATGCTTAATGTCAATTAATGTCAAGCAAATACTTGCATATTTTAGCACATTAATTATAGCCAATAAGCTCATACTCAAACCAAAAAAATATGGACGAAGAAAAATAGAATTCGAGTAATTAATTTAATGTTAATATGTTAACATTATCTTTTAGAAAGTAAAAAAATATATATATATTTTAAATTATAGTATTAATTTCACCTTGTAAATGTTAATGTAGCAAGTGTGACTTGAAAATGGACTAATTGCAGATTAAGATTACACCTTGCTTGGTCATTTTCATTTCTTGTTATTGGTTAGTCTCTTAAATTACAATAATTAATTTATCTTTAGCAACGGTATGTCAACTTATCCGTTGTTTAGTTACTGCACGTTTATGTATAGGCTTACAAGGTGAATTCCATACACGCTCATGCGTATAAAATCTTCTAATTTTTTTCTTTTAAATTCCTAGAAGTTGAACGTTATTTATAAATTAAATTAAATTAAGAGATATTACTTTAATCAAATTTGCAAGTTATGTTGTTAGGGAGAGTAACGCGAAATATTTTACATACTAATTTAATATAATAAATTTAAATTATATGATAATGTTTTTAAGAGTTTCATTTAATACTATTAGCGACTAATATTTAACATTTTTATTCGATTATTTTATTCTCATTACAAATTTTAATTTGTAAATTAGCACAAAACAATAATATCAATTGCTACCTAATTACTATAACACAGACGATACGTAATATTGCGTCTTGGTTTTGTCATACCCACATTATTTTAAGTGAAGAGTTTATTTCGCTGTTCTTTGTGTACTTGTGTATTGTGTACCACCCGTGTGTTGTATTTATAATATACAAGTATGATAATTTTGTTTGCACAAATATTAAAAGTAAAGTTTATTCTTTATTTTGAGAAATAAATTCTTAATCCTTAAACCGTAAAAAAATAAAAGATTTGAAGAGCGTTCCATATCCAATTGTTATCGAGAGCATTTCGTAAGCAGCTAAATACAAAATTCAGTTCAAACCATAACGAAAACAAGAGATAAGAATGCGAATGCAATAAAGATGTAAAAGGAACCCCGCGATGCGCTTCAGCGGTTATAACAATAAAATTTTAAGGCAACCCAAGCCGCCGGCAGATTGCGGATATCGTCTGGCATTTAAATAAGAAAATACTCAGTTATTATTACCTAAGAATAAATAATAAATTAGAATTATTATTTTACCGCTAAAATTTTATACCGTAACCGTAACAGCCTGTAAATGTCCCACTGCTGGGCTATAGACCTCCTCTGCCTTTTTGAGGAGAAGGTTTGGAGCTTATTCCACCACGCTGCTCCAATGCGGGTTGGTGAAAAATTTTATATTATACGAGTATAATTCGATGATGTCGTCCCGACGGATTCTGGTGACTGCAGCCATTCTCAACAGAGGCTGCTGAACTATGCAGGAGATATTGTAGTGCACAAACTTAGCTTCCCTTATCTCATAGTCCGATGAGGAGATGATCCGCCGTAATGACTTCACGTGCACTTCGAAACAATTTTAACTTCGTATTGAAAAGCACATAAAAATAAAACATTAGTTATTGATTATAATCTGATCAGACCACACCTTAGTGTATCATGTATTCTTTAGTCGCGACTATGGTGTAGTTTATAAAGCAAATATATACATATATTTATCATAATTACTCTTTTTCATATGAAAAAATTACAACTGTTATCATTTTTAATTATGAAATAATGGATTGTTTTTTTTATTATGGAATAATAATGGATGAAACTTTTGCCAGAAATATAATTAACACAGTTAGTGTATGAACTGAAACTTACTAACGAAGTAATTAATAAAAATAGATTTATATTCTACGTAATGCAATCTTCTACTAAATGGAATATTAAAATTTTTACCTCATTCAGTAAAAATACACATGATTATAGGACATAGATAAGTTAAGAGATCGTATTAAGCTTAAATATATTTATTTATTTTAAATAAGTTAACTCTTAAAAGTGATTTATATATAATGATTTATTATTTTGTCTGTATCTACAACAATTGAATTACATATATTTTACATACATTCAATTATATTACTTACGATTTTGGCTGGTTGGAATAAATCTTGTTACCTTTCCTATGTAACACATTGTCTAACATTGTCACATTAAATATTCCTTAGAACATGAAAATATTTTAGATAGTAATAAAGAGACGTATAAAAAGATCTTTCTTCGCTGCACTATTGTTGAGCTATTAATATTATTACTGTATGTGGTTAATGCTACATCTCATAAACTTAATCTATGCCTGTAACCATTAGTAACGCAGTCGCGAACTATCTCTGATGTGAACCTTTACTAAGGGCTCATAGCGAAGTTCTAAGATTGCATAATGCTTAACATATTTGCAGGTTTCATTAGAATCGGTTCAGCTCATTCAGATGCGCGATATAGATTTTGTACATAATGTCTTGAATGTAAAGCAGTTGAATATAAATAATCGTTATTGTCTATGTATCAGAAACTGATCTTTTTGATTAGCCGTTAAAGTCCTTCGTATAAGATTTTAGGTCACATTCAAGTGACTTTTTACTTAAGGTTTTTTATTGAGATGCTTTTGAATTACGACTCGTAGACAATTCCCATCACTCGTAATTAAAACGAATCGCTTCTTGAATATAATAACCGGACATAAAGGAATAACTCCGTATCATTCGTGCTTAGAATTTTAAACAATCAATATAATATTAAAAATTCATCGTTTTTTTTTGTTATTTGTTAGCTTGTAAGTTCAACTGATTTTATTTTATAATATGAAAATAAAATAAAAAGTTTATAATATACAACGAAAATATTTGAATTTAAATATCAAAGTAATATTTACAATCCATTTAGTTCGGTTATAATAATTTGTTTTTTTTTGACAGATGAAAAATTTTAACGACCTATATCTGTTTTATTATATTCATCTACTATTTTTTATGTATTACTATTAATTGAAATATTATAGCACAGTTTCGTTACACTAACAAAAAGTATTTGTATCTAACGAATAAAACGATCGCTACTCTCATAACAATATTCAAACAAGATTTCATCAGTTATACGAAACGGTTTGCGAAAGCGAATCGTGTTAGAGAAACCTACATTGCATTTTATTTTCATTGTTGAATGAACAATAACATCAATAACCGCAGTTACAGAACCCAGCGTGATTTTAAGTACCGCAATTATAATTGTGAACACATCGTAATATTGTTTAATAGTCGCTATTTAGTTTAATGCGTATAACATAACCTGACTAGTTTATTTACGTCAAAATTAAAAGTGTTTACGCAAAAAGTGCTTTAATTTAGTATGATATCACCAGAAATATGATAACCGCCATATTAGTACCTAGATGTAGCCATTGATTCATCAATAGCAAATCAATAATGGATAAGTATTCAATAATCTTAAATTCTACTAATTCTTGAAAAGAAGATAAAAAAAAATCTAATTCAATCGACTGTTATTTACGATAACAGTGAAACAAATATCTTACACCTATTTAATCACATTCGCACACGCCGAGTCGGTATAGTTACGGTTAGTTTAATCTACAAAGTAATATGGATTCCATTTGTCTCCACTTCACGCAAAGATAGTTTTCCTAAGTAGCCGAGAGACCGCCATAACGTTTATGCGATGGCTCATTAACGCACCCGCAGTAGGCGGAGCCATTCTAACCTTTGACTGAATCGGTTCCACTCAACGGAATGTGCGAATGAGTATAACCAATCAAATTGCATTGCAATGAGCTGCTTATGTTTATTAAAACGTTGGAGCGGAACGCAAAAACGGCACGTATGTTTTCTAATATTTCATTCCTTATAAGTATTTGACGCGATGCAAGAACAAATTTTTATTTAATAAAATTGATTGAAAAAGGAAATTACTTTATCGCTCTAATAGGTACCAACCCAATAAGTCAAAAGGAATACAAGATTAAAAACCTATCCTATGTGAAATAGGACAAGTAACATAACAATAAATTCAACCGAAGCGTTCGTATTTTCTGTGAAAAGTTCTGTATCATTGAGCAGTGCTTTAATAATAATACAAGCTCCGCGTCTGTGAATATCATTATTTATTGTTAAATATATATATATATATATATATATATATATATATAAGCGATTCGTTTGTCAAAATTCCTTTGCTTAAAGGAAAATGAGAACATGCAACTTTGCTACTTTACCGTAAATTGACAGGTACACTAATTTTGTTTTTACCGAAGGCATCTTCATCTTCATCTATCATATCAATTCTTCACGGTTGTAAATACAAATATAGAACTCGAAAATGAGCTTAAATAATGATTCTTGCCTAAATTTGAACCTTTGATATTCATTATGATTATCTGTTGTTTTTTTAAATTTTTTTTTTTCCTATCCTATCCTATGTTACGTAGGTCAGATAGGTAGCCACAATTGTATTCCCAAATAGAGACTAGCACTATAATAAATAAAATCACTTAATATACGGCCAAGCCAATCACTTGGTATTGGATAAGGTTAAATCGCCAGTAATAACAGGCACAAGAATAACAAGTTCGCCTACCATTCACACAAGAAAGCAATATAGTGTTGCTACTATTTGGCACAAGACGACGCGTTTAAAAGCCACAAAAAATTGAAAGATAAATCAAAATCTCATCATCATCATCTCATAATTAAAATTTAATTAAAAAAATATTTCATATTTAATGTTTGTCATACACTTTGTGTAGTTCACGACAAATATGATCAAAACGGCTCTCGTATTACGAAACTTGTTATTTTTAAATTTAATGCACATGGATTAAACTGAAATGCGAGTTAGTGGAAATAAAAGTTTTTAATTGAGTATTGCCATAAGATTGGCGATGTGATAAGTGGGTGGTAACTTCCTAGACGGAGTTACACAAAGCCTTCAAGTTCAAGTTATGTAAATAAAGTTATGTCAATAATCACATCACATCGCCAATCTTATGGCAATACTTAGTAAATTTTTGTTTCAGTTATAAAAGTGAATTGTATCATATTTTAAGTAAAACTATATAAATATAAATAAATATATAATATAGGATTCAAACGTCCATCTAATTTAAAAAAAAAACAACTAGAATCTCCCTCAGCTTATGTTTTAACGATCACTCGTCGGCAACTTTTTACCCACATACCTTAGTGACGACAAATTATTTTATATCGTTCGTTAATGTAATTATATAACAACCCTTAACAGCTAATTAGTAAATATGTGAAATCTATAAATGGCACTACGCGTGTACCTATATATTACCAAAGATCCAAGAATATCTGTTTTAGATATATAATTTGTTTTAGGAAGGCAATAAATAGCTTCGAGAATAATTTAAAAGTTTACAAGGCAAGTAATTAGGTATTTAATGAACTGTTGAATGCAATTAACACCGTGCAAAAAGGTGAAATAGTATTTCCTTTACTTGGTAAACATTAATTTTACTTACTTATATACTCTTTCTTTACAATAATACGATGACATTTTGTTTATATTAGCTTAACGTTTGATACTGATATTGCGTAATATACATTAAGGAAATATCAAACTAATTATTTACAATTATACGGTATCGTTATATATTACACTTTAAAATATACTTATTTACATACAATGACCTTAGTGTCAATGTAAATATATTTTTGTTTATTCCATTAATGAAGGGTTTCATGTATTTTCAAAATCTATTTGTCTATTGTTTATACTATATAATATTAATAGACACAGTCTCTGAAACTTACAGCGAAAGGCTTATTTTCCCAACTTTTTATATTTTAAAATAGCTAGGCAGACTGATAAAAGGGCCACCTGTGGGCGAGTGATCACAAGGGTCCATACACATTGAAACTGTAAGAAATATCAACCATCCCTTACTTCGTGATTGCGAATAACCTTAAGAAATAATGATGTAAGCCCCTTGTTAGTTTCATAGACTCAATAAACCAAAAAAAATTAGTTTCAGTTTCAGTTTGAGTTCTGTGACTAAAGATTGTGTTCGATAACAATAGCTAAGCTAGGCAATTTACCGTATTTACTTTTATTTCATATGAATGGAAATCTATTTTAATAAGATCTGTGTCTTTCTTATATATTGGAATCTCCCTACTCTCTATTTCCCCAAAATACTATCTAAGCCACCATTTATTATCAGAGCTAGACAGAGCTAACTAAATAAGAATTACTAAATATTTACTACTATTACATTTGAAGAAATATACATAATCCAATATCTATTCAACTGAAGTTATATTATATATACTGTTTAAATTCAATGAAGTATTATTTATTTAAAACGAGAACACTAAATGCCATTTTATTTTTAATTTGAACTAAAAAGTACTGTACAAACCAATCTATGCTCATCGAGGGCACCTTACATGCATTGACGTACGGCGAACCACAAACCAACTCTCGTTTCAGACTTTTATAGTATTTATGGGTATTGTAATAAGAATCAAGGTTTTCGTCTACTTGTTGCTATGTGTATTGCGCACGATCTGTCCCAGCAATAACTCTCATAATTGACGTTAGCCACCCAGTGCGGAGATTACGGCCGAAGCGAAGTAACTCAATGAGTTCATTTTTTTAATGTATTTAAAATTTAAATATTTAAGTAATTAAAAATACTTCTGTTTTATACTAATATACCGGTAAAAAGTTCTATAAGATATTTTTTATATTTATGTTAATATTATAACATTATAAATTTTATTGTTCATTATATTTAATATTCCATACAAATTAATGCCGACTTGTACGATAAAACTCGACTATCAAACAGATTTTTTATACTAACCAATAAATACAAACAAAAACAAATCATTTTAGCACATAAGATAAATTATATAAGATTAATTAATGTGTGTAATTTTTGTCTAGAATACCAAATATAGCCTTTGGATTTGACATGTTTCACGTAACATCAGTCAAATTTATTGTTGAATTAATTAAGTCTTGTATGTTAGGAAATTTATTTTTATTTCCAAGGCTTGAACCCCGGCAGACGTACACGTCGTGCACCAACAGTAAATACTCCATCTAAATGCGTCTACTAGTAGTTAAATGGCGTCCGCTCAGAAAGTCACTCAGGCAGTTAGTTTTAATAATCCTTAAAAGAGCTTAGAAAGACCCTTTTCAGTTTTTTGTCCCTCACCGACGGAACATTGTCAACGAATCTATTATGTGTGTTTTGATACATATCAAATATTCCGAATGCAATAAATTGTATTCAATATCTAATGTCGCATGCAGGCGGTTGCGGTCAAAAGAATAAACGCGGCATGTAATAATGATTCGTGGTACTTCAAACATGGGTGAATTTTAAATGTTTTTTCTTATTTATAAAACATGAATGGCTTCTGCGGTCCCATTTGTGACTATATATTGATTAAAATAGAATTTTTCCCGCTGCGATATGAATATTCTAAAAATATTAGAAACGCGAAAGGAATTTGTCACATAAGAAATGAACATTATATGTAAATTTATGGCCGAGTTTATAGGTTTTTATTGTAGGTTATAGATTAAAATTTAATTCTGTAACGCTTCCAGGATACATAATTCTTTTACTAACTACTAACTGGACACATAATTCCTTAACTAACTAGTAACTGATACAATTTATAGATTAATCGGTTAACTTAACACAATTTATTTGAAATAGACGTTTTTATTTGGAAAATTGAGGAACAATTTACTCACATGTATTCACATTTCAGAGTATTCTTAAAAAGGAAAATATGTTAATAGGACAATTTGTATATATGATGTTTGTTGTTACAAATTATCCCAATTTCTTCGAACCATCCTTGTCCTCATGAAAATGATTCGCTGTTGCTCCCGTGTGATCCCGTTAGCCAACAAATAGAAGGAATCCTTCCTAATAATAATATCCTGTAAATATCCAAATAGGCAAAGCCCTCATTTTTCCTTTTTTAAAAGCAAATTAAGAAATTAACAGCACTAATAAAAAACAATGACACATATAATTAATATCAGATATATTGTATTTTTTAAATATTAGAAATTTCTTGTAAATTTCCTCAATAGACAAACATAAAACTTATATTAATTACATTTTCCATAACAACATACTCAAACACCGACTTCGAGGAACCAAGTGTGCAAATCGTGCCATTTTTTTAATTATGCTACGTGGCGCGTCCGTTACAAATATATATAATAGTAATGATTATATAATTATTTTTGTTCATAACAAATTATTACTATTATTTTATGGCACATATTTTGATGTAACTTTTTTACACTTAGCATTTGCAACGTCTTACAGAGACGCAAAGGATTTTATCGTCATTAAAAATAATAACAGCTTTGTAATTAAATAAATAAAGTTGCTTTATACTTTATTTGCTACCTACTGACTAATTGCCTCATTAATGGAATGCTAGCTTATAAGATTGTAGGTCCCGAGGTATTATTAATAAACGGGCTGAAGGGAATTCGTATTTTCTTTCAAAAATGTTTAATTATTTTTTAATTTAGAATGTCTTGTCAAGAGTGAAATTCACTCCCTTGTCTTGGAAAGTACGTTTAATTCTGCCTGATATTTTTTTGGCCCGTTCCATTGTCGTCTTATCGGATTATATAAGTGAGGGGACAGAGAAAGTGACAGTGTTAGTGCACACTAATCTGATTTTAATTAGTTGCCGTGGGCAAAAATTACCTTGAGGTCATTTTATGTATAAAGTTTTTTAGTTCTTTATGTATTTATAATATTTGCCATTGCCTTCAATTATTTTCTGAATTTAAGACTTAATTGCATTGCATATCCTATTTAAATGAAGAGATATCTTAAAATAAATTATTTAAGGTTTTCTTTTTAATTAAAAGTTCAATTCCTTTTTTTCATTCCATTAATTCATAAAGTATACTTCATACTGTAGAAACTTAAAGCAGAAAATATGTCCCTGTTTAAATAATATATCATTTGACAGCAAATAAACACAACTCGTATCACATCAATATAATACTGGGAAATGCTGCTCGTATTCTTGCCACCATTCCACGCGGTCACGATTTGTACAGAAACCATTTTTAATTTTTATTTGTATTTTTAGAGCGTTAATATCATAAATACATCATAAATATCACAACACAATATACGTGATTAATTTTAGAGAATTATTACCAAATCATAAAAATTACAGTTATGTCCTTTTAAAACGATCCAACATCGTGGCCGTCTTCATAAGTCAGCAGTCGCGTGCGGTAACTTCGCTATGATAATTTAATTGATATGCGTGCTCTTTGATACATATATAAATATATATAATCTTAAGATGTGCCTGCGGCTTTGAGTTCGTCTTAGAATTCTATAATTTTTCACATTATCCTGGGATATTTTCAATATTGCCAATATTTGCTTCAGGTTAGGAGGGAGAAAACAAATACATATGTATATATATGTTTTATTTTTTATGTGGAACAAGGAACTATACGTTATATCAAGGCAAAAATTCCTAGAGGCCGGGTTGCTAAAAGCAGTCGGCTGTAAAAGTCATGCAAATGATTACACGTGCAGTACAGCCAGGCAGGTGGCCTTACTTGAAGACTACAACAAACAGACTGATTTTTAAAATAAGGCATTTAATGTACAGACTGTGTCTAGAGAAAAGATCAGAAAATAGTTATTTTAATGGTGTTTATCTTCAATCGATAATAAACCTTGACACACGCCTCTTTCATTTGAAAACACGTAGTTTCTTCGAAGTGAAACTATGAGTATATAGTAAGGCGACACTTACAATGATAGCAACATTTTAAGGACGGATTTGATTGCAATGTAAAATTATAATGATGTAATTGACTGGTGTCACTAAGCTTTTATTAGTTTAATTTGTATATTTAATTTTATACTTGGCGTTGAATGAGAACATCTTGAAAAAACCTGAATGTGTCAGATAAAATTCCATTACAACCCTAAAACCACCCTCATTAGAATAGTGCGATGGAGTAAACACTAAAAATTTTTATTGACAGGAGATGATGCCTTTGCCAATATAAACGATTTTTAGAGAAGTATAGCTTCTAACCAGTGCAAAGCTCTAAAATAATTTAAGATTGATTTTTCCACGTTCTCAATTTAACGAATTGTCATTAAATGGTGACTACGAGAAATAAAAAAGAACTTCCATTTTAATAAACATTCTTTTGCAATACTGTCGATTCAAATCGCAATATCGTGAGCTGCAATTCGACTTGACTGCGGCAAAATTAGAACTTCACAAAGTTTTCAACATACACAACAGCAACTAAATACATATAGCTATCTATATTTCATTAACAGAATCTTCAAATACCTTACCATAAATCCCCTCACTATCTAACCACTATGAATACCTTACAAAACATTACTTGAAGGCTACAAAAAGCGTTCTAGCGCTGATCCAAACCATCTGCCAGCTGTTATCAGTACACGGATAGGCCATTAGAACAAGTTGCAACCAACGAACTTCATTAACAGGGTGATAGATATTCAGATACTGGACCACCCGGATTTATGATTAAATATATACTTGTAATAAACGCTCTGCCGATCGTTAGGACAGCCCAATATGGTAATTTAAGTAGATAAAAAATTAAACGCTTTTAAAAACTATCGTAGTTAATTAATCAGAAACGTGAAATTCGCATTTGAAACTTTACCTTAGACAAATTTAATAAAAAAAATTTGATCACTGCGTATACTTTATATAAACGGATTTAATCTCTATATTTAAGTTTTTATGAATAAAATAATTAACGAGCTTTCGAAAGAAGACGAAAATGTGTGTAAAGAAATGTTCAACCATTGTGTATGTAATTTTTCGAAACGAAATGTAATTATTCTTAAACAAATTCTTATTCATGGTACTTATCCCAATTCAAGAATTCATACTCATATATCTACCGTCAAAAGCATAAAGACATCAACCTTCCGTATATGGTAACTCTGTTGTTTAACCATCGTTATATCATAATTATGACAAATAAACTGAATAATTGAATGGGACAAAATTGTTTATGTGTAATGTAATTAAATACTTGTACTTCAAACTTATGAACAATTGTTATTTAACCGAAGATTTTTTTGATTTATTTCTTATTTTTTATGTTTATTTCATTAATTTTCCTTCAATTAAGATGAGAACACCCATCTCATTTTATTATTAAGCGTTTCAAATAGTTTTAAATGGATGTTGATGTGCCGAAAATATATTTATCCTCTTTATATAGGTCTTGATATATTTATAAAATGGCGTATATGTGCAACTAAGTTTATATAGGAAATAAATAAATACCTGAAAAACTTACACATATAAGCTGCAGACGACGCTAGTTATGTAAACGTGACCTTTCAGAAAAAAAACACATCACATATTAAAGAATTGATATATATACTTTTTGTTATATGCCTTTTTATATCTAAAAACTTGATTTATTATTCTGTATATATTTTGTATTCACATAATTTGTCATTCGGTTGCAAAAAAAACAAAAACTAGAAGCGCTTCATTGAGCGGTCTATGGTCACAGTATTATTTTTGTCTCCTCTAAATGGTGGTGTATAATAAAAACTCCTTATCCTTGCCGTGTCTTTTCCAGCCCTCTATCAATAAGACGTTGCGGTCGAGTAGTGCGCGGCATTACAAAGTGAATGTTCCTATATATTGTACTTCGTTACAATTCTCTTGCATTACTTCCTTAAGTACTAAGGATACTGATTACGAATCCCTTAACATTTATACGGTAAAAACATTAGTCAATATACAGAACTATTGATTTCAGGGTGTGACTGGGTGGCCATTTGATAGCCGGCGAAACGAGTCAACATTTTTTTTATACATTTATGCTAAAATTAATTTAACCAATAATTTAACTAATTTAATTAAAATTAGAATATTATATTAGATGAATAGTGAGTTACTCACATTTTAATTGCTTATGAATTATTTTATAATTAATTTATAAAGAATTATAGCTTTTAATGGAAAAATAGTACTAACATTATAAAGTTATAATAATTTTAATGAAAACAAGGCTAACAAGATAATATTATTTTTTTGATCTTTAAGCGCTTTCATTTCAATTGACACTGGATATTCGTTTTGAATTTCAGGTACTTAACTCGTATGAATAATTCATATTAAAACAAACATCAAATATACAAGTTATGTTTAAATATTAGACATTGGAACTTTTATGGAAAATATTAGGATATTTATTTAGATATGGCAACACCCGGGCTAGAAAACTATTTTATTATATACATCAAAATAATTGACCATTTATCAACAATTTACACGTGCCTTTACAATGTCGCATTTAACTGAAACGAGCATCTTGTTGAACGTCCATTAGTGCTCGGATCTATTGAGAAGAATTGCTGAATTAATTCCAACTTATTCGAGAAACCTGTAACGGTTTCTCGAATAAGTTGGAATTACTTTGTTTCCTCTTAACTTAAGACAATTACATTGAAAGCCTTTAAGAAAACATTTATTTGTATCGGGCTGGATAACAGGTAAATTTGTGAAACGAAAAATAAAATTGATTGTAATTAAATAAATTGTATAATAAATTAACAGTCTCGTTGGTGTATTGGCTTAAAAACATTATAGGGCTGCGTCCCTTCTAAAAAATAGAGTTTTTCTTTCGAGAAATACTCAGTAGCTTGCGGAAGTGATGTTTAACAATGTTTACTTTTTCGTACTTCGGAAACTACGTAACGTAAGTACCTTCGTCGTCATGTCGTATCATCGGATTATAAGAACGTGGGAATTGCATGAGAGCTCTATAACATCTCCTGCACAGTTGGCTATTGGTCTTCACTGAGAATAGATACCGAAGCCGGAATAAGTCGAGAGAATTTAATCATCATAATAAAAATAGTTGAGGGATTATTTGTTTATATTTACATATACAGTAATAAAATTATCGTTAATGTAAATGTTAAGCAATAAATGGTTTTATAGTTTAAATCATTATGCTAAGATATTTATTACCTGTATATATGATATATTAATATAAGAATTTACGTAGGAGTCGAGATGGCCTCGTAAATAGAATACGTTAATCTCAATCGAAGGTCGTGGCTTAAAATCCAGGCATACCCTACTGAGTTTTGATGTGCTTTTTGCTTATAATTCCTTTCGTGTTCATCGGGAAAGCCGTGTTTGTATCCAGCAACCCGCACCTGTGGTAAGTAAGCTCCAAGCATTCTTCTTATGAGTTATAAACATACAAATATATACTGGTTACTTTACTTCTTAAATTCATAGTAAATAAAACTTATTTACGACTTAAACCAATTATTAAGGAATCATCATGTAACCATACCTTTGTATTCGACAACATTTTAATATAAATTCAATACATTTTTTTTTCACATAATATGTATATTTTTGTGATTGTCGTCATCCAATACCTGACGTCGAATTTCAAGTTAATTTGTACGCTCCTAAAATATATGAGTTTTATTTTAAGAACATTTAAAATAAGTTGTTTAAACAATAAATCCAAAAAGAATTTTTATTTAGTAAGCAACGATAAGCATGCAACGTTGGGCACTTCAAGATCTTGAACATATTAAAGCAGTTCCAATATGTAACACTAATAAACACACAAAATAAGGATAAAAAGTTTTAAAATAAAAAGTACAAATAATTTACTACCTACCTATGTTAATTCACAAATTGTAGATTTCATAAAGATATTCAAAATAATTCCAAAGACAATAAATACAAGAAAACAAAACGGTAATAAACATAATTATTCTAGAATAGAACGCGCTTTTCGAAACAATGAATTATGAAATAGGGAACGTGTATCGGTCAGCGGTAAATCACTGCTGCCTTCGGGGCAGACGCGAATTTCTTATGCTAGATTTTATAAAGATATACAGATAATATTATAGGTCATAAAACAGGTATAATGGCATGTGACTGTGATGATTGTAAGTTTGTTCATGTTCAAAACTTAACATTTATGACGAAATTAATGATTTAAAAGGATATGATCTCGATCAAAATCCACTTAATGTGGCAGTTTAAAGAGTTCATTACAAAAAATATTTGTCTCTGCCCCTTTGATTTCATTGCTCCGGCAAATATGTTAATACTCTTTTTACAAACTTATTAACTTACTACTTGTAATGTTATGCAACTTAAAAAGGTATAATTTATGTGCCTTTGGTAAAGACTAAATAGATAAAACTTTTTAAAAAAAGTTATAATTTTAAGTTTGTCGTATCTAATCTTATTTTATGTGCAAATAACCTATATCACAAGTACGAATAGTTAAGCCGTAATTTTCAGTAATACTAAAACGATCGCAATTCTAGTTGAAGACAATTTATAACCTTTTACGAGATACAGAGGAATATATGAAAGTTGTATCAAAATCAATTCATAGGCTGACGTCGTGACATGATCAACAAAATAAACAAATATTCTTAAAGTAATACTATTTCAAACTGATTATTAAAACAACATCAAACTATTATGTAAATGTAACTTCATTTATACACTGTATTTATACATTGTTTCTGATATTAAAATAAACTGTACAGTTGAAAAGATATTTAAAAATAAAGGAAACTGCTCAAGAAGTGCTTAAAAAAAGATAACTATCCAAAACCAAACAAACGTCCAGTCAAACCAGTGTGACCACAATTCGCAAATACAAATGGTGGCAAATCGTAAGATCTTTGATTCCACCATAATAAGGTGGTAAGCATAACAATCTTTTGAGCTTTGGATATAGTGATAAAATGTAGCGAACTGTATTTATATTCGAAGAATAAGGAATTATTGTGATGAATGACTATCCATTGTTGTTTTTAGCTTGATTCTTTTTAATTAATCGTCTTATTAATCTTTACCCGTTTTAATAAAGATTAATGGAACATTATAAAAAGTATTCTTACATCGTTTAATCGTAATAACGAACAATACAAGTGAGAATCTGAGCGAAGGTGAGCTGAGTAAAGCAAAGCTGCGATTAAATTAACTGAAGGCTTATAACCGCTGCGACTTATTTTTTATGTTATTTTTATTTTTATCGAAACAAACAGTACACCAATAACAAATATTAAATAGACATCACCAATAAATCTTACTTATGATGGATTGATATTCTTATACATCGAGATTTAAAAAAAAGTTTGTGCCATTGAAGTAAACATCGTATGAGATTATTTTGTCATCGGTCTTTTTAAAATACGGCGAACGACATAAAATCAATTCAAGAAATATTGCTGTTGTTAAAAATATAAATCCTAAGTGTATTTAAGTAGATTCTTATAATGACTTTTGTATTATTTTACATGTCATTTTACTAGAATAAATTAAATTTTATCATCGGCTAACGTAGATAATCTTTTCCACTATTTAATTTACGTATATACAATCATATTTATTTGTCCTCCATGAAAATAAAGATAATCCAACTTAACGCATTTTTATCATCTATGAAATTTTGTATACACAAATATTTTTCATTAATGTTTTAACATGAGAATTTTAGCTTTGTTAATTCATAAAATTTATTATTATATAAAAATACGTTTAAGCAAGCTTTTAAATATCGCCGAGTGTTAGTAATGGTCGCGCAACTTAAAGCTAACGCTGTACCCGCAAGCAATGATTTCTAACAGCGAGTAGCAAAGAGCAAACGATTCTAAATTGGTACATGTTATGTTATTTGATTTCTTTATGTTTCTACTCTTAGTCTTATTGCAGTACATTTGACTTAGATTAGACTGTAACGAACGTATAATTTAACGGTATTTGTTACATAGGTTCATATTTTTATCCATTGATGGCAGTATTTGAAAGCAAACGAAACAACCAGAACCGTGTTTATAGATGAAACCTTGTTTGGAAAATTAATATGTAACGAGGCTATTTTTTATGATACAGAAAGTTAAAAAACGTGGTTTAATATTAGTACCCGTCTCTCAATGAATCCGGTCGCCTATCCATCTGTGAATACTGAATAATGGCTGTGAATACTGAATAATGGCAAGACAAACAATATTTGCCATAGCTCAGCACCCTAATTTGTTACGTTAAAACAAAAGTCGGACCAATCAATATTTAATATATTTATGAAGCTTGATCTGTTCCGAGAAAGAATTATTCGAATCCGAAATGTAATTCGTATTGTTGTTATGTTTGCGTCAATTGAACTGTCATGTATTTAACTGTTGTATAAATTTGTTTGTTCTTTACCGCCTAAAACTAACTATAAACTAAAAGTACTTTTTTATTATTATTTATTTTTAAGCCTCATACAAAATAAAAACGGCGTGTATTCACTTTTAAATTAAAAACAATAGTAAAAATACGTACATTACAATAGATTTCGTTCAAATACATAAATTTACATGATTGATACAACACGAAATTAAAGAAATGGTAAGTACATTTAATATTTCTAATATTTTTCAATTCGTTAAGAAAACGCAAGAAAGCAACTGGCAATCGGTCATCAGATAGAAAATGGCCTTCTCCTATAGACACTGATAATGTAAGAAATGTAAACCGTCATGCAGCATGAACCACTCGATCAAAGATGTTATGCCCTTGCTAGTAACCACTGACTTACTCACTATAACAAAGTAATACAATTTATATAAATAGCGAGACTGTGGCACCTACCAACCTGGATTTACTGAATTAGCTTTTAATTACAAACATAGTTGTAGAATAACTTATAATCTGTGAGCTGTGACTTATAATCTATGAGCTGTGACTCCTATTTAAAACCTATATATTGCTTGTCTGTTAACAATATACAGAATCTTCTCTTTCAACGAAAAAAAAAAGTACAAATATAGAAAGTTCCTGAACAGAATCACAGTAAGAGAGTTCGAAACTGTTATAGCTTCAAGCGCTTGGCCGATACAATAAAACATGCGCTTAATTATCATGCAGCCCCCGATAGATCGCTTGTACTGAGTTTCTCAATTCATATCGCGTTTTCAAAATGGCAGCCATTCTGTATAACCAACCACTAGCCCGGAGCATCAATCTGATTACAATGGTGGGGAAATTATTTATAGTTTTAGGGAGTTATGCCTCAGTTTGAGGCACGGTGCCAAGACGGCTAGCTCTTTCCCTAACGCATTCCGGCACAATAAAGTAAGAAAGAGTTATTTGCAGTCATAACATGCTTCAAGCTGGTGGTTTACTTCTTTTATATTCCTACAGGATTATTTAAAGATTGCATATCCTGAAATCCTGGTTAAAAGCCCGTAAGACCTTTATTGGATTTTATTGGCATTCAGCTTAGTACTAGCTGCCTACAGTTTGGAAGTTGGCATTGTTTACACTCTCGAGCATTAGATAGCACGTAAAGTGTAATGTGTTAAGCGATGCAGGACGCATCTAAACTTTTTTTGGTCATATTGGTTTGCCATCCCATATTGAAAACAGTGTATCGTTGTCGTAAACTTCGTGCACTATATATTGCATTCGCAGTTAGCTTATTCACGTTAAGAATTGTCGCTGTGACCGAATACAACCAGGAGGAAGTCATGATTCACTTATTTCCTATTTCTCAGGTTACGACATTGTTATTTGACAACAGCATTCTTATACCTTTATTGTTCAATATGGAACTAAAACAGACAAAATAATAAACAATCGCCAAGCAGATATTACTTCATAAAAACTAAAATACAAAAGACTTACTATACATTGAATATATATTCGATAAAATATTACATCTGATTTAATAATAATGCAAATCATACTTTTCATGTTACGATAAACATCGGCTATTGAAAATATTGCTGTTCTCTTTCAAGAACGCTATATGAAGACGATAACTGCGGTATACTACTACGTGATAGCATTCGCCTCATTGTCTAACCAACAACGCGAATATTTTAGAAAGAATCGTTTAATATCGTCCTTATTATAATGGCCATAAGAATTGTGCTTTAAAACGTGAGGTATACTGTACGATAGGATCCGAATAAACCCGAATAATCCCGATAGTATCGCGCGCGCATGGCACAGATAATCTATACCGCCTGCTGGGTCCATAGATATTATATGGGGAACTTAATAAAATAAATTGTTTAGCATTGTTAGCTTCCGAGTCGCATGGTTTGATTCTTTTATTGATCTAGTTTCGATGACTTTAAAGCGATGTATTATTTATTTTTTTCTAAAAGAAAAATATTTATTTATTAAAGTTTTTTTTTTACTCAAAATTAATATCAATGGGCGCTGATTTTATTATAAGGTATATAATAAAATATTTAAAGATAGATTTTGCTTAATATATTGAATAAAAAATTTACGGCATAGAAATACGGAAATAAAACATTACTACGTGCTGCAAAAATCTGCTTTTATAATCATAAAGGTTTTTTTTACATAATGTTACACAATTTTCTATTATCATAAAAATGTACTAGCAATAGCCAATAGAATCATTGTGAACAAATAAGAATTTAACCACATAAAATTGAAAGGATTGTTTTTCGTGCGAATATAAATGTTATTTACAAAAAACGTTGAATCTGTGCATACTAGATGTTTAAATAATATTAAAACTTCAACTCCAGGTGCAGCAAATTGGGTTAATTTTTTTGTTACGTCAGAGCCATGTAATGACGATGTTAATGTCAAAATTGTGACATTTTGGTTAATTGACAATTTTGTTAAGTTTTCAAAATAAATGACATTAAGTTAAGAACTGAATTCATACGTCGTAAAGCAATGATTGGCAGAATATTTGCAATATCAACTGGCACATCTGCTTATCCACCGTTTCTTAATTTAACCGTCATTTCAAAAATAACAATAATTAAAATTTAATACTAGATCCAGTAACGGCCTAAAGCTCGTCAGTTATTTTTTTATAACATTTCGTACTTTTTACTTATTGTAGTGGAATGTAAGAAATTAATTAAAAAGTGATTTCTTAAAGGTCATTAACAAATTACTTTAAAGCAAATAATAAATAGCATATTTTTTTCAATATAAGAAAAGAAATAATACTATAAAATATTAAAGGTAGCGTCAAAAGAACAAAAGTATAAAATGGATTTAATGTTTTCTTGCACTTTTCCACGCATCATCAAAAATAATTTATCCAAACTAATATGAAAAAAAACAATAAGCGTACATAAACATAAAATAGGAAAATTAAATTATTTAATGAAATTTTCTTGACGTGTGAAACAATCAATAGTTTCAAACCAAAAAACCGAAACCAAACGATAAACATGCTCGTACATTCCTATGACAAGCAAGTTTTCAGTTCCTTATTACAAAGATAATAAAAGCCACATTGTACAATGCTTTTGCTAACCGTACATTTATATATCTATACACATTGTAAACTATAATAACTCGTCAGTCTTTGAACTGACATGAAAATTATATCTCTTGCTTAATCGTAATAACAAAAAGCATGAATAATAACACTTTACGCTCAACATTTCATAGTTAATTCCACATACCGAAACATTCTTTTACTTTTATGTGCACCACTTAACTAATTACAGGAACAATTAAGAATTCATTAATGCTATTTATTTAACAGTAATTTGTCACGTTAAAGGTTTTATAGGTATTGGTTAACAGACAGTTGATAGCATACCTCTGTACAAAGGTTTCTGGCATTAAGGACTCTTTGGACACAACAAATAACTTGTTTATCTATCTGATAGATAAAAGTTAACTACCAATTGACAAACAGAATAACCATAATGATCATGACCACAATCGGCTTGAGGTTTATGTCTCCAAAGCAAAGGGAGGATATCCGCAAGAACTTCGCTAGTAATCGAGACATTTACAAATATGGTAAAGGCATTTCTGGCACTCATATTCCACAACCTATTAGCAGTAATATTAAGACGGATTCCCACGATGGCTGAACGGATTCTAAAGATATCCCCTCATAACTGTGCCTATCACAACCACACCGTTTCTAGACTTGATCCTAGGACGAGATATAAATACTTTCACTCGTCCAACAGGATGTTGACACCAGTGATTGATTATAATTCGCATATTATTAGTGTACCACAGCAATGATTATGAGCTTAAGAAGTATAAAACGTGCGTTGAATATTTTGAAAATTAACTTTAGTAATCATTACAAACAGCATAAAATGATGAAACCACTTAGTTTTGGCCAAAGGAACCGTTTCGTGCCTTTTTCCAGCCCGAAAGCACGTAATACTCATCAATATTAATCCATCATACAACATATACATCACTTCAAGTAGACGTTTGTCATTTGACTCGACATTTTGCAGGATCATTGAATGTAAAAGCTATCACCGTTTCGAAATGTAGATTCTACGTAGGACACATTTTAGCAAATATTTAGTATAACATTGCTCTCATTATATGATTGCCTCCTTGTTGATACAGGGCGAGGTCCTGGGCTCTATAAAAAGTTATTGAGTTTTTCTGTGGAAGTTGGAAGTGTGTACGCTCCCTTGCCTCGGAAAGCATCTAAAGCCGTTGGTCCTGCGCCTAAAGTCTTTCCGATTGTGTCGGATTGCCATCCCATCGATTTATGAGAGTTAGTGAATAGAGAGTGCACCTGTGTTTGCGCACACACTTATACACTATAATATGTCCTCTACAGTTGACTAATCTCTCTTGAGATTAGCCGCTGTGGCTAAAACCAATCTGAATGACATTATAACTATCATTTTAAAATAAAATTATCAAACTCAGTCACCCTCACACACACCCTCAAACACTCAGTCATTCAGTCAACTCATAACACTTATTAAAAGCTTAGTGTTTTTTAAATAAACGCTGCCCTCGGATTAACCGTGAAATGTTAATCACATCGCTCCCAAACAAGTTCCGCTGCAGAAAAGATGATATAATAATTAAATCAGGTATTTTATTTATAGTACTCATCAAGTTTACTTTTTGCAGTCAACTTCTAAATGTTGTATACAAAACTAAGTCATTGACCCTAATATTTTAAATCATTGGCTAAGTATTATCAAAATAAATTCGCTAACTAGTTATATTTTAAGATTATGTAAAGACCTGAAAAGTTATACATAGTTTTTTTTTACATTTTCTTTCGCTAAAGCACAATCTTTTTGTTTTCATAATAATTTTGATTATGTGATTGGTGCAGACCTTTTATAAAAGTCATTTTGATATAATATACACATATCTATAACGTAATTGTCCTTGGTAAAGCGTTAGTCACAAAATCCACAAACATGTCTGGGCTGAGTTTCTTCGCTACAGTTATCGCAAGATTACAGATAAATTCGATCATTTGCAGGACCATTTAAAGGGTTCCTTCATATCAACTGTGATGACAAAAATTTACTCCAGCGAGATGATACATTATTTAACAGACCTATAAAAAAAATATCCTGTATTAAATTAATATTATTGACATTGACAAGAGCACGCAATTAACACTTAAACTCGGGATTTATGCATATACGTCTCGGACACGCATCCGCTCACAACGTGACCAGTGAGTGAGCCAGTGTAATTCCAGGTATAAGGAACATAACATCTTCGATCCAATGGTTGACGAGCCATTGACGGTGTAAAGTGTAAAGGATGGTTAAGATATTTTACAGTTTCATTTTATTGGTGTAGGTAAATTAACGCAACAAGCAAAAGCATTTTTAAGCATGATTGGCGAATTATAATATAGGCGACCGCACGTTAAAAATCTGTCAAAAGGTCTACCCTGATATATTACACACTGCATACCATAATCCTGTACCAAAATATATACACAATACATGACTCGACATACAAACTGTACCAAGCCATACGTTTGTGTTAACAAAGCACTAGCGTATTAAGACAAAATTTATACTCGACGGTTAATATGAATTCATCCTTATGTTTAGCGAGATATCCGTATATCACCTCAACTCTGGTGGTCTGGTCAGCTGGATCACGACGGTGTCCTTATTACGCGTCATGTTTATGTGTTTATAGCAAATGGAAATAATAGAACAGACGGTTTGATTTTCGAGACTCGAATATATGGATTTTAGGTGAGCGGGTCGGCTAACATATGGTCGCTTACTTCGGACAATTATAGACATATTGAGTAATATAACTATCATACGCTTATGTATGAATGAATGTATGCATAAGCTTTGTGTACATAGAAGTCCGTCGGTCCATAAGTTTATTGATAAAATAAAATTAACAAAAATATTCACAAACTTTATTTCTCTGACCAAAGAATAACTTTACTAACTTATTTTTATTTTGCGTAACAGTTTTTGCTATGAGTAACCATTTTGTCCTAGTCAAGATGTCTATTGACAAAGGCCTCCTCTGGTTCCAAAATTTACCTATTTAGATATTGTTCTCCATTTCTCCGGCAAATCGTCATCTCATCTCTTAATCGGTATTATAGAAGTTTATCGATACAAATATATAAACTGTTCACATTGTGTATTTCATCTTATATCTCGTAAATATTCTAAAAGTTTGCCTTAGAATATATGCCTTTAAATATCTTAAATTTTCAAAAAAAACATGACATTCCTTCTTATCTGCCTTAAAATAGGATGAAGCGCATATTGTTTTTTACATATATTATTTTCTTCACGCTATTGTTTAAAGATCAAGTAACACGTTTTTGTGCCTAATCGTAACATTGTAAAGTTTTTGTACTTGCAAAATTAATGTTTGTTTAAAACAGACGACTGTTATGAATATATTTCCTCTAGTTCACCCCGGTGGAAATATAGATATCACGAAACGCCAGAGAAGCCGCGACGGTTTGATACATGTACATTGTACAATATGATATTTAAAAATGCTTAATTAATTTTCTTCAAATACATGTATTATATTTATTTCTATAAAATAAATAGTCCCCGCAACTTCTAAAGCTAGAAATATGTTTAATATTCTTTTTTATATTTTTAAATTGAATACTTAAGAGTTTTTACATAATTTCATTATATTACTTCATATATCACTTACACTATCCGATGTATTGCCACTTCACTCATAAATATATTACATTCATAGGTTTTAGTCAGCTCGTGATCACAACAGGTGCAATTCTGTCGAAACGTCGGGCAAAATAATAAAGAGGTTTGATCGCGGTTAAAACCCGAATATAAATTATAAAAAGTCATAACTAATGTTAGCATGTTAGTACGCTGATTGTATGTAATTCCATTTTATATATTATATTTAATTATATTAATAGTGATATTTTTCTTATGACTGATCATTTATGAATATTTTAAATTATAAATAATGAAAGTAAAAGTAACAGCCTTTGATGTCCTACTGCTGGGGTAATTTTCCTCCTTTGAGGAAATATTTTGGAACTTTGAAGGTTCTCAACGCTATTCCAATGCGAGTTGGTGGAAGGATATACGGCTGTATTCCTGTGAAATTAGACTCATGCAGGTTTTCTCACGAAGTTTTCTTTCACCGCCAAGCACGAGATAATATACATATATACAAAAAAAGCACATGAAATTCAGTGGTGCTTGTCTGGGTTTGCATCCACAATTATTGGTTTAGATTCACATGTTCTAATCACTGGGCCAACTCGACTCTGCATATAACAATTATTATTTTAATAAATCTAAAATCTCACAGTCATTCATAAGTAATATATTAAATCTCGCATAAGTCATGACCAATGATAATCGTTAAATAGTTTCCTATAGACAATTTTTTTCCTTTTCTTTCTTGTCTATGGCATACTATTTAAAAGCTACGTACTATATAAAGCCGTTGCACATATACTAAGTATATTTTACACGGGATTTTCGCATAAATTCACAGAGTAGCATGTGCGGGTACTTACAAAATTGTTTCTCATTTACACATAAGCGATCGTAACTCTGTTAAGCGGCTCCCGATTAACAACACAATAACGCTTCGAAAGGATTACGAATGGTAGGTTCTCTCACGATTTCTATGTATTTATACATCTATACTAATAATAAAATCATTAATAGACTTCTTTCTATAAGAAAAATGAAAATATAGTACTTTTTTGTTTATTTATCTTGTTTGTTTCTCAACAAAGTTTTGCGTCCTTGCCTTTTGCTTTTTTATATTTGTTTTTTTATTTTTATTGCCTTGCTTAATTAGTATTTTTATACAATTATTTACATCATTACTAATACACGTTCGGGTCGTTGTGATTTGAGAAATATTTCGCATTACATGGAGAATATTTTAATTAAAACGTTTGTTTTTTTTTATTTACATAAGAATTTTTACAGACCATGTCAGAAATACTATTTAATTATATAGTTTTTAGTCGACATGAATATGAAGGTTATTAATATGGATTTTTTTTTTTTTGTTTGTTCCGCAATAACTTTGCCGAGTGCTTTGGTGGTGATTAAGGTTATTCACATTATAATTAAAAATGTATCTTCACCGATTGTAAACTGATTTAATGTTAAAAAATGAGAAGAAAGAGCTCCAGCGCTAAGGATAGAATAATGTGTATATCTAAGCGGTGCTTTCTCGTTTCAACAGCGCGATTAAAAATAATATTTAAAGAATGCTCAGTTATTTGGAGTTGGTTTTTATTTTTTTATTAATTTCAATGTAAATAAAAAATCTTTTCAATATTAACTAATTGTAAAAAATATTTACAAATGGTTCCTGTTATATTTCATCTTTGTAAATGCTTACAAGAAACACACTCGTGATTTTAAGACTTAACATTTTTTTCTAAAATGCGAGCAATTCCTGTTCTTAAAGCTTATGCTCAGAGCGATCATGACTAGGACAGCCCTAGCGCGAGATATCGGGATCAAAACTACAACATTCGAAAAAAGCGCTAATCTTAATATTATACGTTGCTTAAAGAAAAACAAACTATTTGTATTTATTACAGAATATTATTCCGGTTTAACTAACGTCGAGGAAAAACAGTCAACAGGGATGAGTAATCCAAGAAATAAGGAATGCGATGCCGAGCATTCCTCGATAAGTAACGTTTGTAACCGGAATGACTAATAATAATATGAGTATTATAAACGGTTCGTTTAGTAGTTAAACAAACAAATTCCGATACAATAGCATCTTTAAAAAGCAAGATTAATAAGGTCACATTAAAAAAAAATCAATAATAAAAAACAAAATACATGAATCTGGCAACGATGACGGTTTTCCGTGTCCGTTGTTGTCGGCATGAGGTATCGCATACCCTGACTTTATATGGACCGACGGATGCATTCTACAATAAACGTATTAGTATTCCCCGTCAAACTGGATAATTAAATACTAATAAAATGTCACAAAGACACCAACAGGTAAAAAAATCATTACCAACGGTATTTATATAAGTGAAATACTACAGCAATATATCAGGGTGTTTCTTATTTATCGTTACGAAGATAAGTTAATTATGGCTGTCAACTAGATTGGCTGGAATAGAAATATTCTTACAATGAAGTGAAAAAAATATATTTAAGAAAATGTCAAGTGTGCGTTATAAAGTGCACTTAAGGTGTGGTTTGGTACGCAATTCGCTGTGTCAGACATTCTCGACACAAAATATCCTATGATCAGATTTCGCAAATGAATATCTCGCTAAGGGCTTTTACAAACTATGTTAAATCTATCAAAATTATGTGTTAATTCTATAAGCTTCTCATTAAATTTTCTTAATTTCGAAACAAAAAATCTAGTCATGATTAGAATATTATGAAATATAATTAATTAATTTATATATATTTTAATAATAATTTAATAATATATTTGTAATATGATATCCACGCATTGTAATTAAATAATAATTTTGTCAACATTTTGTAATGACTTTTAATATTTTCAAGATATGCCTGTCATGTGTAAGTTATTTCTTGATGTGCTATTAATTATGGTTCATGAAATATTTATTTAATTGGAGGTAACATTCATCATACAGATGATAAAACATTATTTTTCTGGTAAATACTCAAAACATCTACTTGCTTTTTAAACATGTATAATAATTAATTAAAGCATGTCCAATGCATTACTTGTTGGAAGTTAGGTTTAACTCTTTGCGTTAGAAGTAGCGCAAACGTACATATAGAAACTTTGTTTTAAAATTTCGACCTTTAAATACTATATACTCTCAACGCATAAAATATATTTGTGTTTTTACTTAAAAGTACTTAAAAACTTTTACCCTTTACGTATTCAATTCCATCGCGATCGTCGCATGCATCTAACTTTACTGTGCACTTATCTTTATTATTCAACCAGACGATTTATTTTCATCAAGATACCATCTGCAAGCTATCGTACAAACAATTTGTTGAAACGTCGTTAAATGAAATAAATGCTAAAATTGTCCAATTCATTTTATAAGAGGTATATATTATGTAATTAAGCCGTAAAAATAAGACATAACAAAATATGACCGAGGTATATAAGTACACCAAACCATCTACAGGTACATCTGTAATATAAATACAATATATATTTTTTGTGTAAATTATAATGCAAATATTTTCAAAAAAGGCGTATTGGCAAACAAAAATTAAAACATACATTTTCCTTAACAAAGATTCATGAATCTCACGTTTATAAATTTTTATATTCTATTTCATGTTTATTATATGTTGAGCGATCGTACTAAAGGGGGTGGTACATACAGTGCGATATTAACCGTTACTATAAAGAATTTAATTTAATTTTAAAACTAACTTTATGTCGAACAAACACTAATCATAATTAATAAATGCGAATTAAACTTATTTAAATATTGTTTTGTCACTAACACAAAAATTTACTGCAAGATTTCACGTTAATCGATTAAGTAGAACTGATATTTACAGACTATAATTGAATATTATAGTGCACAAGTGTGTGCGTAAGCACAGGGGCATTGTCTTTTCCTCATTCTCATACATTAATTCGATTCGAATCGAAAGTAATCAGTCAAACCGACTGCTAGCACGCGAAGGTGCGGCTACCAAATTCCAGACTCCGAGCTGCTACTGAAAATTTCTGGAGGGAATAACAGGGTAACTTGTAGTTGGCCTACCCGGCTACTTTAAAAAATACCTAATACCCTAATAAGCAAGATACATTTTCTTCGTCTAATGATCATCCATATGCCTGTAATATTAACGGCCAGACAGATTAAAACTAAGATCGTCCTAGATATCGAATCATCTATGAGTATGATCAGGCAGACAGCAACTTTCAACAGGTTCTAACCTAGACTAACGCTTTCACTATATGATTACTTGTGGCCAAAATAAAATTAATCGAGTAACCTTTGTGAAAACCGAAATTAATAAAAAAAAAAAAACAAATCAAATAACTCATTATTTTAAATCTAAAACCTGAAATACGATTTATTATAAGAATATGCATTAAAAGTAAACCTATACGAGTCTAATTATTATCCTGTACCTACATATCTGTGGTTAGACAGTTAAGTAGTAGACGCTCGTCTTTAAACTCGCATGTAAGCGGTAGTGGTTCACTGGAATATGCATTGAATACCATCTGTCAATCATCAATACCGTAAACACAGGCCATTATTTGAGTTTATTAACGTTGATCACTCGTACGAGTACATGTCTATGGTAATAGCTCCAATCAGCTAATGATACTAACATCATGACAATGTTCGATAATTTTGTATTGTTACATACTTCGAATAATTGTATCCAAACGATTAGAGTTGATTGTTCGCACCTGCTAATAAAAATCGATATTTGTTTTAGTATCTTTAACAGCTTATTTCTAATTATATGTTACAACGCTAAGCCATTACATCAATGGGCTGTTATACAGTTACTATTATAGCTGCAACACTTACCCTTTCATTGTCACGTTAAAATTGATAGTATCATAACGGATTTGTAGTTACACAAACAAACGCTGTGCTCGTGAAATTTCATTCTCAGCCTTCAAAACGCAATTGAAATAAATATCGATATCGACATTGTAGCTACCTTTTCTTCTTGTGCGCACTAGTTGAGCGCAGTGACTACCATTTAAGTATTTATTTAATTATCTATATACAGTTTTCAAATATATCTTAAAATCAAAATGGAGAGCTAATTTCGCATGATAAATACACACGTAAATCTTAAATATTAAAACACAAACAGGTTGTGTTGAAGAATAATATATTACGCCAGTCAAAGATGATTTTAAAAAATCATATTTTTTTTGTTTCTTTTTTGTTTGTCATGCATTTTTATAACAATAACCTAATAACACCTGACAAATTATTTAAATTGTATTAAAATAACATTTTTTATTATTAACGTGTTAATGTTATTATTCTAATTTATATATTATTTCAACATAATAAAATTAATATGACTTCATTTTAGTTATATTATAGTATAATAATAATAAATTGCTTGAATATATTTGAAAAATCGTTTTCATTATAATTATGGCTCCCGGTTTAAATAGCTAAAAGTCATTATCGTTATATTTTTTAAAGTACTTAATGTACTTGTATTGCTACTTTAGCTTATTGTTACTATTATCTTAATTTACAATAACTAAAGTTACTAATCTATAAAAAATAAATCAATAGCCGGATATAATTTGAAATTGACCCATTTGAAATTTCTATCATCATTTTGATCATGATGATTTCCTCTTGATTATAAACACAATACAATTTGAATACAATTTACCATAACATCCAATTATACTTTTATTTTATTACCAAATTCAGTTTGTTGATAAAGATAACACTGAAGCTCATTAATAGCTAGCTCTCCATCAAAAAAATGGGAATCAATAGAGGGTTGAGAAACAGAGAAGAAAAAATCACTATACATTATATTATATTAAATTATTTACTTTAAATAATATGTCTCTTTTGTTCCACATTAATTGTAGTAGAAATAAAAAATATCTTAACACGAGAGGAGCCCTTGCCTCAGCTGTGGGTTATTAACGGCTTGGCTGCTACTGATACAGGCAAAAATAATGAATTAACAATCATTATAACATAATTTAATGCTTTGAAAAATAATGATGTATTGACGTATGATGGAATTACTCTATTACGTATAATTTACAATAAATACAAAAACAGTAGTTATAAGATATAAATAATAAACAGACATCAATAGCGACCATTTATCTGTATACAATTTAATTCATCGACCGATTCATCACGATCGCCATCTTCTTTACAATATCGAATTAATTTAATATCGATATTCGATAAGACCAACAACACTAACGTGCTCAGAGCGGTTTTAATCTGGCCCAAGTTAAGAGATATTCATAAATAACTCGACAATTTACAGAATAATATATATTGAGATTCTTAATTTATTTTAGGAAGATTTGCCACCTTGTTGCAAGTCGTCCCTTTCGCTCAAAACGGGGCATTGTACGAAATATAAACATAAACCAAATAAAAGTAACAACCTATGAATGTCCCACTGCTGGGCTAAGGCCTCTTCTGTTTGAGTAAAAGGTTTGGAACTTATTTCACTACGCTGCTTCAATGCTTGTTGGTGGAATACACATGGGCCACAATTTCAATGAAATTAGACACGTGCAGGTTTCCTCACGATGTTTTCCTTCGCCGTCAAGCACGAGATGAATTAGAAATACAAATTAAGCACATAAACACCCGATTTTAAACAATAGAGCGTATTCACGATGTGGAAACCAATTTATACCTCGTGAATGAGCTCTAATATCTTCTATTGACCACCTGGCTATTAGTTAAATGGTATGTAACGATAAAATCCTCATTAGTGAAACAAGAAAGAAAAAACATCGTTTTCGTTACCATCCAACCCTTTCTCAGGCAACTATTTCCTCTTAAAAAGACTCATTCAAAAGAAAAACAATTCCACCATCAATATGCAACGGTCAAGTAATATTTCTCTCTATTTACCACTATGTGAGGGGTGAATAAGCGAGTGTCGTTATATATGCAACTTACATAAGATATGCTGTCATTCGCGGCATCCTTGTACTCCTTATGCGGCCAATTTGGTTGATAAAATGTGATTATTAACCTTTAGTTACCTCGTCTGCTTTTTGTCCTTGCTTAATTATATGAACCAAGATAGTATAATGAAGAGGACAGATGGGTTTTAACCGAGGGTTACAAATGACGTTCCGATAAGCACCATTGAGCTTTAAAGACATGGATTACTCTTTACAATAATTCATCTCGTGTTCGGTGAAGGAAAACATGATGTAAAAACTCTATAATATATAAGGTTTTTATACAAGTTATTAGTTCTATTTCCCACCAATCACTATTGAGTAGTTCAATCTTAATCCCAATGTATAAATACATTTATCATACATACATCAATATGTTATTAGCAAAAAAAATGGTTCCGCGTCTTTGAGCTTGACTCATAGAAATAACTATTACATTTTGTTATATTTTTTAAACGAAAACTATAAACTTTCATATTTGTATGATTTTACCTACAGGGGCGTTTTGTAAGCTTTATTTACCACCCTGATTAAGCATAGTTTTATAATATTAATTATCTTATAGTATCATTAACAAAATAATGTAATTACTGACGCGTTTAGGGAAGTTTTTGCCTTTGCCGTTATTATTATTTATTATTGCATGTTTCATTCATGATCGTAGCTTAAATATTGTCTATATTTGCATGAAAGAAACACTCCTGAACTTATACATAGATTTGTTCACTCACGAAGTCGAACCTCTCCGCTTTCAATTATTGGCGTTGGCACACAAATGTTGCAACAAACTTACAATTTTCTCATGCAAAGTTTTAAAGTAAGTTATGGTTTCGCAAGCGCTTGCCTGTTTCCGGATCAAATATGTATTATAAAATCGCTTCAGCTCGTAAATAAAACGCACTCGTTAAGCAAATGCCTACTCTCAGAAAACAGTGATTGATCGAACGGACACGCCCGCGCAAAGTGCGTGTCAACGCAAATTAACCGCTACTTAGGAACCATTCCGGACAACCTGCTTCTAGACACATGTATGTACGTTCAGTTGAAGGAGGTAAAATATGTTATTGTCGTGATGTATTTAAATGTATGTCGTGTATATTTAATTTTATTACACCTTATTACCTTTTAATAACCATTTGCTACATTCGATTTATTAGTTATTAACGGTAGTTATAAGCGGTGCTTCCGTGGTTTCTGGTTCATTTTTCATATACTATAAGTGGTAGTAGATATTTGTATATATTGGCTATCCATGTATTGCTGTATTCCGATTGAAACGATGATTGAACGAGTGTAATTACAGGCAAATCTGACGGAACATCTTGTTTAACCGGAAATGGTTACCCGTGTCAACGTGACTACTAAAATAATCTTATAATGTAGAAAATGCCTTTCACATACGATTAATTTTGTAATATTACAAACACTTTTAACATGATTTCTGGTGATAACTTATTGAAATAGGAAAATATCTTCGTCTCTCGTAATAATGAGTATTTAGTAGTAATAATCATTTCTAAGTTCAATCTTTGTTCTGTGTACAGTTGGACCTTGGAGTTCTCTGTTTCATTGTTTCCACTGGTGTCATAAGAGTTAATTCATTTATAACCCAGACAATTGGAGTAACGATTCAACGGGCAAATGCTGCAAGCGTTCTTGCTACCATTCCGCGGTTTTATGATTCGTACAATAGGTATACATTTTGATTTGTATACACTTTTGAAGTCTACAATGTAAATAATACCTTTGTTAATAAATGATTTATAAAAATAACTTTATTCTGAAGAGTGCCTTTGCTCTTCTAAGTCAACCTACGTCCTTCGTCTTTGTTATAACTATGCATGCATGCAACTATGCTTTTAATTTAAAAAAATATTAACATTAAAAAATGGTAAAGGTATTCTTTATTTTGATCTGCATTTACAAAATACACCAACTTGCATTGGAGCAGCGTGGTGTCTCTAAACCTCCTCAGTGGGATATTCAAGAGTGTGTGTTAGAAACGTCTGCGTGGAAGATTCCCTTACCCAGTAAACATAATCATACGATGAAATAAAAACAAATGCAACACTATAATCATACTGTATAGTATATGTACCATGACAGTGTAAAAGCTTTTTATTTACACGTTTGCTGATGACACGAGCTTGAATAGTTACGAGTAAACGTCTCATCAGACTGGATTGGGTCTGCTAGCAATCTTCTAGCGTCTTCCTTCAGACCATGCCAAGCTTAGCAGTGGAAAGAGACGAGGTTCATATTGCCCACAAAATATATCTTTACATATATAATATATTGCCGAGATGGCCCAGTGGTAAGAAAGCGTGAATCTTAACCGATGATCGATTGACCGCGGTTCAAACCCGGACAAGCACCACCAAATTTTTATGTACTTAATTTGGTGAGGAAACATGCATGTGTCATATTTCACTGAAATTCTACCACATATGGGTTCCACCAATCCGCATTGGAACAGCGTGGTGGAATAAGCTCCAAACCTTCACTCAAAAAGGGAGAGGAGCCCAGCAGTGGGACATTCAGACAGAATTCTACCCCTATTTAAAGACATATTATATATACTTTAAAGTAATTATGAGTTTCGTTTTATATCGCTGCTATGCGATGAAAAGAAAGTGTCTCACTTAACACATTTAATTAACTGAATGAAATGTAATATATTAAAAAAGTCAGTCAATTCACCACCATCAACTGTCACTAAATGTTTGTCTTTTTTATAACGCATTCTCCACACTTATATCCTAAGAAAATTCTTTACTTAATGTCAGTATTTGGTTAACAAAAGCGGTATCCGATAATAAAACCGCTTCATAATTGGTTAAAGAAATATGCATTGTATGTCCTTATTCAGTTCTACAACGATTTAAAACTTGTTTTTTTTTATTACAATAATGAAGAGTAAAGAATCGGGCGACCGTAACAAGAGTTATGGCTGCGTTACACAAGGGTTTGTCTAAATAGGAACAAATTATTGTGTGACACCAATTAATCACTAGCAAGCGGTAACTGTAACTCAATATTTATAGTCTTAACAACAATTAGTTAAGAGATTATTATGTATTTTAAAAAGAAAGTAACATAATAAACAAAAGTAACATTCTTGCCACGTTTTAATATAAATAACTATTGTGTAAATAAATCCTATAAATAAAAATAGAATTTATTATAATAATAATGTCCTCCAGACCGATTTTGACCACAGCGGCCAATCTCAAGAGAGACTAGCCAACTATGCAAGACATATTATAATGTACAAGTCGATGGGACGGTAATCCGACACGGCCGGAAAGAGTTCAGTCGCAGGACCAACGGCTTTACGTGCTTTCCGAGGCACGGGACTGTACTAATCTACACTTCCAACTTCCAGACTCCGGGCTGCTACTAGATAATCGATCGACCTTGGATTTGAACCCAAGACCTCCGGGTCTGCGTCCTTACATGTAGCCACTAGAACAACGAGGTAGTCAATTTAATTCAATTCGAAATTTAGTGAATCTACAAAATGTAACATTTATACAGCATTGTAATTTTCTACTCAAAAGCAATATCAAAGAACACAACATACAAATACTAACATACAATACAACATATCGATATGAGATGATTTAAAGATATTAGATAAGTTCTGTTTACAACCCAAGAAATACAATTAGACAATATCGTGGCTCAAAGCGCTCGCCGCCCATAACTGCCTAATACGGTATACCTTAACAGTCTGCGCAATGCCTATCGTTTAGATTTCAATAAACGTGAAAGAGAAACAATATTAATATTATTATCTGCATTAGATCACGAAGTTCTAGAAACGAGGTGCTTCTTTGTTACGATCACAGTAATTATTGTCAAGATAAATATTTATATAAGATAAATAATTATATTTCCCTCGAGAGATTTCGATTTGTCAATTCATATATTTGTTGAATTTAAAATAAAGTTTTATTTCGTTACTCATCTTTTTTCTACTAGTGCATCAACTTCGTCCGTCTATAACAAAAATGATTTTCATTTTAAATTAAGCTTCTCACGAAGCTTAGTATTAGAAAATATTATGGCATGCAAAATCCGAAGGTTCCAAATCTAGATTAAACGACAGTCGATTCCTCTTTTTATAAATTTCTGTAAATACTTAAAACTGAATAAAATACTTAAAACTTACTGGTGGTAGAGCTTTGTGCAAGCTCGTCTGGGTAGGTACCATCCACTCATTAGATATTCTACCGCAAAATAGCAGTACTTGATATTGTTGTATTCCGGTTTGAAGGGTGAGTGAGCCAGTGTAATTACAGGCACAAGGGACATAACAACTTAGTTCCCAAGGTTGGTGGCACATTGGCGATGTAAGCGATGGGTAACATTTCTTGCAGAGCCAATGTCTAAGAGCGTTTGGTGACCACTTACCATCAGGTGGCCCATATGCTCGTCCTCCTTCCTATTCTATAAAAAAACTGTTTTTTTTTATTATCAGTACTTTTTACTTATTTTTTCTGAACACATCGAAGATGTGATCTCATATTTTAACGACAAATGATTAAATAAATTTAAATAACATTATAATTTATAAAAGAGAACAATTATAATAATTTAATATAGATTTTCCCGAATAATATCTTCAAAAAAAAACATACGAATCAACTTTAGGTTAAAATTAAGGTTTAACATATTATAAGAAAAAGAAAAGAATAGAATAGAATATTTATTTATTTGCAAAAAAAAAATTCAGGCCAGAATGTATTATACGTACGTGGGTACTTATCTACTGGACTAGTAGTAATGCAAAACAGTTTTCATGGTCGATGTTTTGACGAATAAAATCAAACGTGCTTTATCTAACGAAATCACTAAAATACCATTCAAATCATTTAAAGTTTCAGTCTTAGTCTATCAAAACATTGACAATTAATTTTAATAGCAATGATGAAAGTGTACAAAGAAAATAACAGTATATCATATAATCCGTTTCACATTTCAATGTTATATTCCTCTCACTAACGATTTTATATTATCACTTATATTGTTTCGAACGTCGCCCGGAGCTAGACGAGAGTTACTACCGAAGAAATGAGTTATACGAACTGAGATACAGCGCATAGCATCACTTGATTCTAATTCATGGCCGGTTTGATTAACCGACAACACATAAACAGTGGTGTAGCTCATAAATTCCCTGTATCGAGTAAACTAGGCTTGGATAAAACAGTATTAGAGGTTCGATATGCCATTTATGTTAAAGAATGGTGATCATTTATTGTATAATATTATTCAAGAAATATATTCACAATTCTTATAAAATATTGCCTGGCTACTTTTTAAATATTTAATCTGTAAAGTTTTGATTTTCAATCTACAGTAACGGTACTATAAAAGTTCATATTTTAGTAAAGTTGAGTATCATATAATAGTAATCGCATCTACTTACTATGTAAAATATTTAATGAGCTAAGCCAATCCATATATTATAATCCAGATTATGCACGGTTCTAATATTGGTAGATATCCTGGATCACATTTTAATGTTCTTCGTATAGCCAATCGATAAGTGACATTGTAAGAAACATAAACTTTAAACTTTCTTAAACCGTCAATGCGCCGCCAAGCTCGATACCTAAGATGTTATCCCTTGTGATTATAATTACATCAGCTCAAATTGGAACACATCAATATAAATTATCATTATTAATATTAATATCGCTCGTAGATTCAGCATTGAGTAGAATAATTGAAGTCAAAATAAAAAACAAAAAAAACCGATGACTTTCTTTCACCGGTTCTTCTCAGGTCTGGGTAATTTATTTTCCGAACCGATTGTAGATTTTTGTTTTGATAATCCATACATAAGTGTAATGCTTCTGTAATGTATAAATAAATTTTAATTTAATGAGTTGGTGGCACCTACCCAGACGGGCTTGAGCAATACCTTTCCACAACCTTCATGTGAGTAGCTAAGCACTTACACATTGTCACTTCATTTAACCTATTTCTCCAATAACAATATACCACTCTTGCTAATTACAACAATATATTTGTACTTTAGGTAATTAAACCTTATTATAATTATGCTAATAGTTTCATTGGGTACTTTTAACATGGAAATTTCATTAGTCGTATTTAAACTGGAATGATCATTTTAAATAGCAAGTCTTATCGCATTTCTAGAATTCCTCAAAACTTTTATATAAGAAAATAAACTTTTATCGATAAAATGTCTTATATTATCGAGCACTGATAATAAGGATCTTATTACTTGACAATTTTAACCCGATATCAAGTAATGTAACGATTTTATAGTCTGAAGTTTTTAATAAGTAGAAAATAGATGGCCGTAATTACATTGTTATATAAAATCTAATACATTGATCCTTTTTTAATATGAGTATGTAGAATATATTACTTATACACTCAGATTGAAGAGAAAAACCAAACTTATCAGCTTTTCATGCAATAACTTTACTTAAATGCGACATTTTACAATTATAATCACAAGAGTTTTATCTTAATTTGGAATAAGAGACAAATAAAAACAATTTCATTCAATTTAAATTGGAATATATGGACTTTTTCTTAGTGTAATTTTTTTTTGCTCTTTTTGTCAGCAGTAAATAAAAACAATGGTCAAGGTTTTCATATGTAAATGTAGTTCACCCCGTGGTCCCGTCTAACCCGTACTGGTCATTTGACAGATGAGTCGATAGCAGCTAAGTTGCAATTTGTATGCGGCACATAATGAACGCGCGAACAATGTCCTGCGCATCGCTACCGATTTTGAGGATTAAATCTATGGAGTAGCTTCTACACATTTTTTATGTAATTTTTGCATTAAGTAGCTTATGCTTGACAAGTATTGTATTAACTTGTTTCTGTGTCGAAGGAATGATGACCCGTAATGATGATTTAAGCGGTGACGACCTGACAAACAATAAAATATCGATATCATCTCGCGCTTGCAGCTGCTTTATTTATTCTGGTGCGATGACTCAGATCTAAACAAGTTTTTCGAACTGAAACTGCACTCAGTTCGAGCGTCAGACGAAGTCAGCTTAAGGTTTCGAGCGTCATATGACATCAATTTGTTATTGTAAGTGCGTCAATGTGTGCGTGTGATCGGTACACATGCTTACACAACAAATCTCGTGAATACCTTGGCTCCCTCGCCATTTTCTAATATGTATATTTGGACAACAATTTAATAAAAATCAATTATATTTGCTCTTACTATCTACAAGCATAAAATATAATAAATGTCTATGTCGATGCGGTACGTTAATTGGGGAAGACGCCCCCGCCCCCCCAAATTTTAGGCATGTTGAAAAATTCTTTGGTTTCGTTAATGAATTCATGTATTGGCTTCGAACTCGTGATTATTATTAAAGATTTTACGTTGTTATCCATTATAAGCAAAGGCCGAAAGAAAAACGTTGTTAAGAGCAAAATACAGATATTCCAGACACATTATTTTAAATAAATAAAAAAGACGATCTCGTTTAGAATAATGATGCAATCTGGTTCTTTTGCCGGATAATCTCGAGCCTATTCTTATTTCGAACCGAACTTTTTTTTACAATAAATAAGCAAATGTAAATTATTTTAATATAATAGGTACGTTACATTTGCTATAAAAAATAATTTGAGTTAGAAATTAAACAGGTAAATAAAATCAATAATGGTTTTATTCATAACACAAACTTCCTGTTTAAATATGGCAATCAAGTAGACATACTTTAAATAAAATTGCTACATTATATATTATTTTGAAATAACGATATAAGAGGTCTACTCCACGTCGTTTCGTTCGGTGATGACATCTGCGGCGTGAAGTCCGTCCATTACCAACTATCGCACTTCGTTAGCCCAACACATTCTATCTCCTCGTTACACTAAAGACTATAATCCCTTAAACCGCATTCGATTTCAATACTGAGTTCGCGGTAATGATGCTAAATGCTATCGAACAATTTTAACCTTTGCCGAAGAGAGGATCGTTTCAATTGGTTGATTTTGCTAAATTCTATCATTGTGCCTCATTAAAATAATGCATAAGTAGTATATTATTATATAAAAAATACGTACGGGAAAATATACTAAGAAATAACTTAATTCACAATTATTATTGGACTATTATATGTATCGAGTTTGCGTCTGCGACCTTTCACGCAGATATTCAAATAATTATCTACCTCACCATAGAGAACTTAACTTTACCGAAACTTTCATTTGTCTGAACAAACCCGACCTATATATACTACCTCAAAACGTCACTTCACACTTATAAGAGAAAGTATACCTCTTATAAAAAACAAAGAATTAACCAATACTTAAAGTATATCAAATATACGGAGAAGAAATAAGAAATAAAAAAAATATATTAAAATTGAATTTACTTAAAAGGTGGTCCATTTTCATTTGCTGATGTATGATTAAATCTATTATGATATTGGTACAACAAACAGGATTAAAAAAAAAAGGTAACCACGTTAGGTATTTATAATATTTTTAGTACAAAATAAAGGCTTGCTAATAGTGTATTACTCAGTTACACGTTATAACTGTATATTAAGTTGTGTGAGATAAAAATCGTTGTTTTTTTTTAATTACATCTGAACCGTTATTTTTAACAACATAAATTAAACATCGTATGTTTTTCTAAATGTCAGATAATGTAGCGTTTAAAGATTAGTTCCACACCCATTGCGAGTTGTTTCCGATCAGGTTGATAAAGTCATAAATGTAGGCGGCGCGCCTGATTTCATTACTCTTGTTGCTCCACATAGCTCAGTTATATACGTATATTTTTAATTCTAACGAGTTTGCATAATAAAATAGTTTACTTTATATATCAGTACTTCCTCAGATAGAGGAAATACAAATAGCTAAGAACATCGATATAATCCAAATATTTTTATGCATACCGTACAGATTCTGAATACGCAAAGAATTTTGTTTGACAGATTTAGTTCCAGTTAATTATGTAGATGTGGGTGTATTACTATAGAGCTTGTTAGTATATGCCAGGGATGTTATGAATGACGCGAATTCGAAATTAAATATATAGATAAAATTAATTAAATAGCTGTTAGTAATTAGATACTTTTATACAATGCTCCTTTGGTTTTAGAAACACAAAATAGGTGTAACTAAAAATAATATTTATTGTGTTGACTTCGAGGTATAGGTAGGCGAACGTGCAAATAGGCCACCTTATGTTAAGTGGTCACCACTGCTCGGTCATTGGCGATGTAAGAAATATTAACCATTCCTTATATCGCCAATGTGCCAACCTTAGGAACGAAGATGTTTTGTCCCTTGTGCCTGTAGTTACACTGGTTTACTTACCCTTCAAGCTGAAACACAACTATACATAGTATATTCGATAACATAGTATAGACGAGTACGTAGTACCTACCTAGATGGGATTGCACAAAACCCACCACCTACCACCACCACCTACTAAGTAAGTGCTTATAAAACTTAGTTAATATTTTATGTACTTAGTACAAACAAAAATGTAATAGCTATACCAATAGTACCGTGTATTCGTAACTAAATATTAGACTGAGGTATGTTTATAGATTGGTTCCACGCCTAATCTGAATGGTAGCTGATCGGTAGATAAAGATATGAGATGTAGGCGGACCTTCAACTGAATTATCTGAGTTGCTTTATTATATTATATACCAATGAACTTGCAAATCAATACACGAATAGTTTTAACATATTTACATAAAAAAATTCTAGGTATTTTTGGCAGACCCAATTATTTTGTAGCAGTTAAGAGAATGTTTAACAGTTACTCTTCGATACAATATTTTTAATTTTATATTTAAATGATTCTCATAATAAATAAGTCATTAAAGAATATTGTCTTTTAACTGCGGCACGTTTATTAACTTTTATAAATAAACACTTTTTCTTCGTATGCAAAGTAAGAATTCTTGTTTATTGAATTTAGTTATATTTTATTATAAATTTAAAAAAAAGCCTTCGGTTTCTTTTACCACGATGCTTATAATTGGAGTGGTGCCCAGTATTTGGGACCTCACACATTATATAAAATAAGTTTCAATATAACTATTTTACTAAAACTGTCTATTTTAATGACATTGGTTCGCAAACACATGAAGTTTAATTTATATTTTATAAACCTAATTAAATAATGTACCGAAAAACTCTTCTAATATATAATAATCATTTCTAATATATACTATTTACATTACTTTATAAGTCATGTATAAGTCATTTTTAATTCAGAAATATCACAAATACATATATATGTTCAAAATAACCCAAAAATACAGAAGGCTTATATTAATATACATTTTTTTCTATACAAAAATACCTACATGGAAAAATAGCAATATTGACTATAAAATCACTTTTGATTAACAAACTAACAACAGCCGAACATAGAAATCAAATTTGGAAATAAAACAGCAGTACTCGGCATTGTTGTGTTCCGATTTGAAGGGTGAGTGAGCCAGTGTAAATGCAAGCACAAGAGACATAACATCGTAGTTCCAAAGGTTGGTGGCGCATTGGTGATGTAAGCGATGGTTAACATTTCTTACAATACCAATGTCTATGGGCGTTGGTGATCATTTACCATCAGGCCAGATCCAAAAAAAAAGAAGTTTTTTTAGGAAATGAAATTATACGTTCAATTATTTAAAAAACTTATATTTTGAAACAGAGACAAGCGCGGTGCGTCCGCTAGCGGTAGCGTCACCAATCTTGTCACTTGTATGTTAGTATGAATTTGATTTGTGTTTTGCTATTGTGTTATTTTAGAGATTTATAGTTACACAATTTTTAAGTGATAAGATTATTATTATATTAGAATAATAAGTAGAAAGGGAGGGAAAAGTCACTCACAAGAAATGATTCCTGCAGCTGAACATAAATAATCTGCTAAAAGCTTATAACCCTTCTTGCTTTGCCAGAGTTGGATAATTTATATTTCAGAAATTCTTTGCTAACGCTCCTTCGCTGACAGTTCTCAACCTGTCATTTTCAATATACATTGACAAAATTCCGTTCTTTTTTCAAATCGTGCAGACTATACAATAGACGACGTTCGAAACGCATTTGATAAAAGTTTACAAGAAAATTTAAAAAACGCTCTAAAGTATGCTGTAAATTAGCTTTTAAATACTTTAATTTACTAAGTAATTAACTAAGTAATCATATCGACTATAGTTGTAAAATAAATAAATTGTACGGCAAAGAAATAATTTAGCTGTTAATAAAAATACGTAAATAGTAATATAGTTTATTATTCAGTTGTAATTTTATCGTAAATGTGTAACATTAAAAAGTCTAGACTTTCCTTACAATATATCACCTTAAAACTATCTCTCTCTATAGGTCTTTCTATTGTGTTGTAAAAAATAAACTAGGAACTGCTATGTTTATGCAAATAAGCAGACATTTCAAATCTTGTTAGTGTGGGATTCTGGAATCCTGATCCGAGAGACCTTTGTTGCGCTAAGAGACGCGTTCAATTTAAAATCGTTCAAGATTTGTTAAAAAAATACGTCTTACTAAATTAAAAAACAAAATAACATTTTCTTATACCAGCTTATCCCACAACTCTACTTCAATGCGGATTGGTTCAAGAAATAAAGTATTTAAAATAAAATGTAACATGTGCCTCAGAAAATGATATAGCACATAAAACATTATTTGTGATTAGTACAACATATGTATACGAGAGATATGTATAGATAAGTATATCGAGTTTAATATATGAGTACGTAGTTATTAAATTATCAATGTGACTAGAAAAATGACAGTTACTGTGGTCACATTGCTGACACCTGCCTAGTAACTTGGACATACTTATAGGAGGTATGCAAGATAAGGGGCAAAAGACCATGAAGCTGTTACCTATAACTGCAATTAGAAAAGCCGAGTGCCTTGAAGAGGGGATGGAATTTAAAAAGGTTTCGGAGAAACTAAATTACGAACAAGATATTTCAGCTACGAAGAATACGACCAAAACGTTTTTATAATTTTGGAGTTCAAAATTAAGAATAGATTAAAATATTATCACTAGCTCTCCGACTACAAGGATACGATCTACACACGCAGCATAGATTGCGCGAATACTCCCAGATATCTCTATCAAATAGATATTGTTCTACATTATTATTATTGCTGTAACACCGTACTTTAAACATTTATTTTCGCTTTTTCTTTTTATTCAATTTAAAAGAAAGAAAATGATCGTAAAACGAAAGAAAATATGTTATATTAAATTAAATAAAGAGAAATAAAATATAACGGTGTGTTTCTATAGTTACTTACTTGGACGTTGATTTAAAAACACTTAACGATTACTACAATTATGAATATTATGAAATAGTTGTTATAAAAATTAACTGCCTCGTTGGTATAGTGGAGATATAAGGCCGCAGATCTCGAAGTCCTGGTTCCTGGGTTCAAACCCTAGGTCGGGCTAATAAAAATTTGCACGTAGGACATCCTCATCATTACAATAAGTAAAAGATAATTTCATTAATAACAGTTTAAAGGTGTTTAATAAAATAATCAACTCATCATTTGAATCCATTGTAAAAACACAAATGATAACAGAATAAGATTTCGGTTGCGTTCAAATATTGTAAATCTTTATTTTCTTAGAACTGGCCAGTTGTGATAGATAGAAATTCCTTATAAATAATGAATATTACAGAATAATACAGTTGGATAAACAAATGCGGCTCGCCACGGGCAGATGAGATAGCATAAGTTCCTACAGCCATCGCTACTACGAGACTCAAACGAAACGTAAATTTAGGAACTTCAATATTTACTTTCTTAAAAATAATTAAATATTTGTTTATATATACTATGAATAATGCAGGATCAGGCAAAATAAATTGTGAATTAATATATATTTTAAACACGATACTTATATATTTCAATAAAATTCAAAAATACAAAGCACTATTTGCTTTTTCCTTTTTATTTCTTAACCTGAGAGATAAAGGTGATTTGAAACACATATGTCATGTTTACTTCAAGCTGTCAGGTTAAAATGCATGTTTAAGTTTTTAATATTTTCGGTTATGTGACACGACTCACACGTCTATTATAAATTGATGGTTCTTTGCCAAAAACCTTCATACAAGTATCAACCACTGGGTTCAGACTGACCCCGGACTTCTGACTCAATCGAATCGACGAATCGAATGGCTTAACACACAAACAACAAACGATTAAGCTAAAATATCATTCAACTCTTACAAATACTAAAATTTTAATTTTAATTAAAGGCGGAGGAGGAGGAGGAGGCGGAGCTGCCTCAGATACAGCTGAAGCGAACAAACGTTACAAATATTCGTTTCTTATTCCAAATTACTTTTTTTGTTCCATTTACAGTTTAATCGCTTGGACTTTGGAAATAGTGCAAAAAGTTTCATCAAAAATATTACACCCCGTCTTATTTCCTCTTTTTTTTATAGAATAGGTAGGCGGACGAGCATATGGGCCACCTGATGGTAAGTGGTCACCAAAAGCTCTTAGACATTGGCTCTGCAAGAAATGTTACCCATCGCTTACATCGCCAATGCGCCACCAACCTTGGGAACTAAGATGTTATGTCCCTTGTGCCTGTAATTACACTGGCTCACTCACCCTTCAAACCGGAACATAACAATATCAAATACTGCTATTTTGCGATAGAATGTCTGATGAGTGGGTGGTACCTACCCAGACGACCTATAACTCTACTGGTAACAGGAGGGCTGGCTCAATTTTTATCGTTTCATCCATTCTACGCGGTCACAATTTGTACAGTAACAATTTTTAATTTTTATTTTTATTTATTCCACGCTTTAATGGGAGTAAATAAAAAAAGTCAAAACAATAAATGCAATCGAGAACCGATCGTACAATCGAGTTCTGATATCAACGTCCATAATCAGATATCAGCTGTTTACATCCAGCCTCTGGGGAATTTAAATGTAGCGATGTTGTCTCTTGAACCTGCGGGTTAAGCGATGCAGTATGAGGCATACCGATATGAGAGGAGATTGAGATATAACACCGGAAAAACATCATTCCGAGGTGTTTTATTTGGCTTTAATAATAATTTGCTTAAAATATAAAGAAATATCTTTTTATGGATTTCCTATTTAAAGAGGGACGAAGTTCACCCTTCAGAATTATCTTTGTAAGACCACACATACCTATTGCAGTTATTCATCCACCAGCAATGCTAATACTAAGGGAATAAAAAATAAACGAGACGCGTAAGCTGGAAAAACATTAGCAATGTAAAGAATGGCGATTTCTTCCTGACCGATTTTGCCCTCTGGTGCAAAATGCAGGTGATATTCTAGAACAAAAACGATGTGCACAAAACTCTATTTCTTCACCCTCATAGTCCAACAGCCATCCGACACCTCAGAGAATAGACCGCGCATATAAACAATGACTTTACGCGCTTTCCGAGATATTTACGGCTATTGAGGATTTCTGTCGCCTGATAAATAAGCCAATAGACTGACGATTCAGTTACTCTTAGTAATTTGTCTACTAATAATAAAATCAGGAAAGTCTGAGATTTTATTACGATAATTATATCACCTCATAAACAAAATAAAATAATTTCTTAGTAACTGGAATGAACAATTCCATGTGTTTATGATTGCAAAACGAGATAATCCAATTAGATTTCAATTCCACTAACAGCTTTTGATTCGGGCCAAATTGGACTAACCATAAATACCAGCAATTTGCACAGACTACTCTCTTGTTTTTACAAACTTGGTTTTCTTTAATTTATAAGACTTTCAGTTGTTATCTTACTTCTTTGTTTTTTCATGGTCTTGAGCTCGCTTTTTAAATGTGTGTATACTTTTGACATGAAATTTACGGTCTTAAGATAATTATTTTCTATCGAGTATTATACGAGTGATGTTAAATTGAAACTAATATCGCTTCGGAATGTGGTCTACCAAGAAAATCCGGTACAAAACTAATTTGTTAAACTTTACATAATATGTATCAGATATACATTAATGAGAATACGCTATAGCAAAATCTATATGTACTCATTCTACGCATTTATATCATCTAAATAATCTATTTAGATTATCGCCAAATCTGCGGTTAATACAAATCTGAATTGTCCTGAACTTTCCAAGCTATCCAATAAATAGTGCTCCGTACGGTTTATGATATCTAACACAATTACGTTGACATGGAGAACACGATAATACTAATTAATATCGTTCTGCCAGTTCAACTGTAAATGTTTATTAACCATAAACGCAGCACAAAGCCTGCGCCAAGTAAACAATGGTTTTGCCAGCCACGAACCGCTTTTAACAGATATGGTTGAGGAAGTACGAATAGAGTTTAACAATCGTAAGGATTGCTATTGTAATCTCTCAACCTTAAGGTTAGGACTTTAGGGAAATACTTAACGAATAGTTTAAAATTTAAGAACTTAACAGCTCGTTTCGAAAAATCTCGTTTGAGTGTATGTTTATTCTTTAATATCTCCAAATTATGTACAAAACGTTCAGATCCGTTTTTTTATAATTTATCAAAAATGGCCGTGTAATGTAAAAAACATACTTAAAATAATTAATTTTCTTACAATGATTTTGTGACCATCCTAACATACGCCGAGTTGATGAGATAGAAAGTTAGTTAAAAAATCTATATAATAATTTCTATTGTGTACAACTAACGATTTTACCTTAACTATACTTTTAATCTATGTTGTATGTGTATAATATAACTTTAAAAGCGATTATGAGAATACTTTAAAAAGTTTCTAGGATGTGACTTAGCTCTTCATTAGTGGAATATATCGCTGTTTTACGTGCTTTTTGTCAGATAACAAATTTGCACTTTATTCATTCTTCTCACATCTATCAGTTACTGATAAAGAAATTAGGTATTCGTAACAACGGGAACATGAAAAAAGAATAATTTTGTAAAATATTTATCGATTATAGTAATATATGTACGTGAGATTAGTCAGTCGAAGATTATTGCAATAATTGTTTTTATTATTTCAAAATAAAGCTATTGTGTAAGTACAAACTTGAAACTCGTCACAGAATACAATCGTGAAATATCAGAACGTGTTATGGAACATTATATTTATGTCATTTGACAACTATAGTTATAACAATATTTACAACATTTGATGAATAAACGCAACAAAATAGCACCGAGAGTATTCAACATTTTACGAATGAGATACGAGATGCATAGTGACAGATTAACACGTCAGACTGTCGACCTACTTATTCCTTCAATCTGCTATCAAAATTAGTGAATAATTAATATTCGAATTATTCCAACATACATAATTACTCAATGTTGTAAATATATAAGACACTAGCTACCCGTTTAGGGCATAAAATCCCAACTAACTAATCTAGTTATTCTTGAGTGAATCTGAAAAAAAAATACGATAAATTCATTTATAAAGTATAAGTAGGTATTATAAAACTAAATGTAAGTAATAAATCTGGTACTTAATATAGACTATTTATTTCTTAAGCCTTATTATATATTAAGGTTATAACCCAACAGAATCGATCGCTGTTCAATTTATTATAAAAGATCTGTTTAATATAAACTGCATATTATAAAGCAAATGCTATGACGCGTATATTTATGACCCACGTAAATTTAAATATTCATAAAATACATAAAAGAAAAGGTGAATATAGAACTGTTTATATGCCATTATTATTTATCTGTACAAATATTAAGCGATGTAATTCTGCAATTTGATATTAGCCGACTTCCGACCGAAATTAATATTATAAATATATAATCTAAAATTTAAATCGATCCAAGATATAGCCAATAGCTAAATCAATCATCTATCTAATTCTTAATAACGCAATCCACCTGTCACTCATTTATAAATCTAGGTAAACAACAAAAATATTTCATTTAATTTTTTTATGTGAATAAAAATAATAATTCAATCTAAATCAAGAATAAAGAAAATGTATTTGAAATAATTTATTACGTGTTGTCAAAATCGACCGATTGAAATGATAAAACTAATCTCTAATCTATCTACGATCCGAAATCTGTAGAGACGTGGCGGTTGAATAATATTTGGAATCTTCTATATATTATTTATTTATTTATTTTGATAATCCTCCATCAATCGTAGAATTGTACAAAGTCACATCGAAAACTTTTATAAAAAAATGTATAGATTATATGTACATAGTGTATTATGAAAATTTAAAAAAATAGACGACGAATTTGTACGAAACGGGTGCAGCTGCCGTAAACAAATAATAGTCAATAAATTGTCCATTCTCTACAATATCATATAAACGTTGCAGCTTTGATTGCAATCGGCTATAATCCATTCAAAAGGCGCTGATATTACTCGATAGGTCTCCAGAGAGCTTGAAAAGTCTACTGGGTCCGGATTAGTGTTTACTAAATGTCAACAGCTATTCGAAATATCCATTAAATTAGGTGATGTAGAAAACGCTTCAAATATGTATAATGTATACTCTGCTTAATGCATAAGCAATTGCTTATTTATTTAGGGTAACAGCCAACTAAATGTTGAATATATATATTTTTATCTAACCATAATCACGTCTGTATATAGGTATGTATTTTGCACTACACGTAAAAACTAATGAAATTCTAATGAAAAATGAATTACATTATATGATATACAGATATGAAATTTCATATTTAATCAGCAGACATTATGGACTAGTAGCTCGTTGAAGCAGATAATTAAACGATTGAAATCCGAATAAATATTTATTTATTTATATTAAATGAATAACAATCGTTCGTGTCGACGTCTATTTCTTGCAATATTGTCTTAACCATATAAAATAACGTAAAAAATATTAAAACATTGTATAGACAGAAAATATCGTTCGCGGAAATATATATTAAGATAAATTCCATCGTAATTAATTAATTATTTATATTTTGCCGCTGTATCGCGCGTGCCTTGTGTTTCAAGCACTGCTCGCATCCTATCTTGAATGCGATTGGCTAAAACAATACGGTTATAAGATGCCCCCTATCGTCTAATAGCGGTAACAATGGTGCCGATAACCGTCTCACCCCATTAGAGCGGCACGAATTTCGCTTGGCTGTAAGGAAAAACGCTTTATAATTTATATGCAAGCGGATTGTAATAAATTAGTATTTACTTATCTGAATACGTTTAATCAACATGTCGGTGAATGGTTATCTTTGCGGCGAATCTTTGAACTGTGAAATTAATATTCTCGTAATAAAAGTCCTGATATAAACTATCTTTGTAATGCTGAAATATACCTATATTATTATCATTATCTATTTAGCACAGATGACATAATATATTCTCACTAAAAAGTTTGAAAATTAAATCATAAATAGACTTAATCGTTAACTCTTTCTGAGTTATGCTATTAAATACATAAATCAATCAAGATACTTACTGACAAAGTTTCTTTATTAAATCTGACCTAACTAATAAACATAGTATCAAAACGCTATCTGTCATAACTTATATATGAATAAGGATACAACATTTATATTATTATGGAGCGTTATTCCAGCAACATTTTCTTAGATTTCGACCCAAATTGATAACTAGTTACACAACCATCAGAATTTTATCCTTTAGTTCGGAACAATAAAGCTGAATCGGTTAGTTATTTGTAATTGGCGCCACAATATCTCACAACAATGGCGCGATAAGCATTTGATGTATTATTTTGTCGTACAATTAGTGCGTGCTTTTCAGTGGAATATGCATTACGTACATCTGAATGGATTAAAATATTACGAACGTTATACATTGCCTTTTATTATAACTAGCATCACATGTGCAGCTTAAAATATTATTAAAAAAAGAAGGGTCGAGTAAATCACGTTCATGTCTGGCATTTATATGAAGTATGCCAAATCATCTAAATTAATTCAAAGATTAACCATTTTAAGGCATAAAGCGTCAATCAGGGATGAGATACCTCATATTTTGAACGTCTATGAAAGACATCTTTCAGCCCACTGAGCGTCGCGAGCGTGGAGCTCCGCACCGGGGCTGCTCGGCTCCGAACAGAAATCACACGTATTCGAAACCTAAATCATGACTTAAACATGGCTTTATATTGTCTATTAATAAATTCTGCTGTTTATATGTATATTAAATGTGAGTAAATATTTTCCAACCATATTTCACTTAGTTATTAATTACGTTTGCTAATATTATATGTTCAATATTGCAAATAAATTTATCATTGAATGGCAAAAGTGGGTTTGATATGTCTGAGCACAGCTTAACCTGACAAATTGTAATTGCGACATTATATCTTAATCTTTAATAAGGCGATTAGTGTGTGTATTTTAGTATTTCATCGAGATAAATGCATTTCGATATCAGGTGTTAGATATATGATCGAAGCACCTGGAATGTGGAAAACTATTTTCGCTCAAAGCCAAGTTGTACTTAGATGTTAAAATATTACTTTATTTAAAGAAATTACTATTTTTTTTTAGTTTTGCTTCTATAAAAGGTTCTTGAGATATCGTTGTAGGTATTTCGAATAAATAATTGCGTAAGATATTATTAGACATTACTATTTAAATGATTTAATAGTTTTAAAGTAAATATGGATGCCGAAATTGAATATTTATTTGTTTTTTTCTTTCACATTTTTACATAATTATTGTATTATATCGACTGTAAAATGGGATCGATTATAGTATGGCAATAGTATAATCGATTCATTGTGCAGATTGCACGCGTGCGCAGGCCTTAGTTAGGGCATATTTTATAGACTGACGATAGTTTAGAAAGCACAGAAATACTTTCTATATATAATATACTGGTTCTATTTTATTATAAAACTACATCGATAAATAAGACGCTGAGCCTAACTGACATAATGATTATAACAAATTCATTATTTATTTAGTACTCAATTTAGTAAAGACCTATATAGTATTTAGTTTATGTATGAGCAAATTTTTAGTTACGATATGGTGATAAAAAAGGCTTTCATTTTTATGTAAATTATAGAACATAAAAAGGTATTACTCGTCCTATAGAATATTCTTTGTTACTATTTATATATCAAAAATCATAAAATCATTATAACTTCGGGTATAACTATAAGTTTTTTGGATATTATTCTGGGTAGTATTTACGTTCCAAATCGGTTGTAACTTTAAATTTACATTAATCTTGTAAAAATACGATTTAAAAAAAATCGCAAATACCTGTATATTACTTTTCAAAATAATATACACATTTTTTTTCAAATTTATGCTAGCTTTATGAAACCTTTGTAAATGTTGATCATAATAAATAATAACGAATAAATGGGCAAAATCATTTTAATTATTGCCAGAAATATTTTTTACAAACTTACTTACTATTTTTTACTAAATGAAATAACTAATAAATTAAGTATTGATATATATTTTTATTTGTTTTATAAGCAAATTAAAATGATTGCAATAAAATAAGAATCAATTCAATTGTTCCATAAATTATATTATAAAAACCTACTTAAAACATTGATCATGATCAAGTTGCCTTTCTTACGTATACAGAAGGCTGCAGCAGATCAGATTCCATAAACAGCTTTGCAGTAAATTGTGTGCAAAGCGTGAAATGCGATTATAATTCGGTGCTATCTCTTGTCGCTGTCAAAGGCTGGTAATTAAGGAATTTCATTGTTTGAAGTGCACACTGGTATCCATTGTTAATTGGTATGGATAAATTACATTCACTGCATTGTTTTAGGTAAATGTTAACAAACGATTAAAGATTCTCATGTTTACATATAAAGGCATATCTTAAAATACTTCTTTCAAATTAAACGGTTAAGACTTGACGACGCTTTGAGTGATGTTAATGATGAGACAAAGGTTTTTAACATTTTCTGCTACTTATATAAATAAAAATTAATGTTTATGTGTTTCTCTTCTATGCGTTTCTTATCCTGAACTAAATTTGTGCAAGCCTGCCTGGGTAGGTAACACCCACTCATCAGATATTCTATCGCCAAGCAGCAATATTTGATATTGTATTTCGGTCTAAAGTTTGAATGAGTCAGAGTAACTAAAGATACAAGGGATATAACATATTACTTTCCAAGATAATGACGTAAGGGATGATTACTACTTACAGTGCCAACGGACGATGGTGACCACTTACCTTCAGTGGGCTCATGAATGAGGAGACTCTTGTGGAATATAATACGTCTTGCGCAGCTGACTAATCTTTCTTGAGAATCGCCGTGACTGAAATCGATCAGGCGGACATCATCATGTATACTCTTACGTATTTAGATATTACAACTTTCCACATCTTATTTTCTTCTTTATAGAATGTCATAATGATCTAAGCAAAACAATCCTGTTGTTATTTATGCGACAGTGGCTATGGCTGATGCTTTCCGTGGATAACGAATTACACGTGTACGAAAATCTGTTATTACAACTAAGTCTGCGGCAATTGTATGATGTTAAACATACATATTACGTGAATTATACAAATATATGAGTGTCCCGAGTTATTTCAATATTTATGTCATATAGGTAGTACCCATTTTTTTTTTATTAGAAGTGCATTACATAAATTCAAATGTACTAACCAAACTATATCTGAAAATGAATTTGGTATTAAAGTATTTATGAATAACTATTGCGAAAAATAATTGCTCTATAAAACTCACTAGTTTGTTAGTTTGATTGTTTTAATGATTGCTATTGTTAACGCGAACATTTAAATAAAAAAGTATGTCGTGGAAAGTCGTCTCACTTTGTATTTTGATCACTTATCAAAATAAAATATGTCATGGTTACTTCGTTGGGGCTGGATGTGAGTTCCATAAAATATAAGCTATTCTTCCTTTTGATCACCCAAGCTACCTCATGATTGAGACCTGTTCTGTGGTGTTTTCATATTTGACATATTAGTTCAATAAAAACTTTTGCCAACATCAAAAAAGGAATATTTTCTCGGCCCTACTTATGTATGTTTGTTTGTAGGTATGAATGAGACTATATAAATCCTCTACGATTTTTGCACTACTCCATAATTATGTAATAAAACATGAATGGTGTATTCTTATATAAATATAAATAACTGGGTTATTTAAATTATAAAGTCTGGTAACAAAAATAAATTAAGCTTAATCGTAAATTCCAAAATAACTTAGATTATTTTTCAGTGAACGTTCGTTTCGCTCAAATGCTCTACACTGACACGAAATATCAAGTCCTGAGGGAGGAAATGGTGAAAACGAATACTAGAAATTTAGTATATCATTGCAGAGCCGATAAGAGCGACTGTGACGCTGCGTTGGCTAAAATGCGATACAAAGCCAGTAAGCATTTCTACGCATTATCTAAGGCTGTGGTCGATTACGTGAAGAATAAACGTCAAGCACGACCTACTGGTTACGTCGGTAAGTAATCTAATTCCATTATATAATATGATAATGACCAAATGCAAAATATATGTACATATATTTAAATGCTTTTTTTAAATAAATACAAAAGAAACCTATCTCTGCAAGGTTGTCAGACATTACCTCGATGAAGTCGCGATGATGATTCTTATTTTGGTTTTGTTATTCTTTACTACGTCATCAAAACGGTTCTAGCCCTAAAACTCATTACAGGGACAGCCACATTTTGTCAAGACAACATCTGCGTGCCGGATACTGACCCTCCCATCGTCTATGGAGGCTGCTTTACACTCATCTCCTGTGGGGGCAACCAAACCTGGCACCTAGATCCGGTTGTTTACAAGAAGAAAAAGAATAGATATTATTAATTTAAGTTAATATGTAATAAAAGCTGCTAAAAATAAATTTTCGTGACATTCTGCTCTTTATAGTCATCAATTTTTTGTCCTTAAAAATGATTAAATCCTTTAAAAATGAAAGATTTTCCTAATTACTGAAACTCAAAAGGTTGTTAACTTTGGCGATCAAGAAAAAGTGACTGAAGTAATTAGTAACTCTCATTTTTTTTTACCAAAAAACAGCAAAAATTTGGATTTCGTGACAGTGTAATTAAAGGTTCAACTGACATTACATCTAGTTTTAGTCCTATGGGCAGTGATGACCTACCATCATTGCTTGGTAGTATTCCTATATTAAATTACTTGCTTGATCACTTTAAATTGACTGATAAACAAACTATCAAACACTTTACCTAATATAAATTGTTCTTTACTTACATTTATAACTTCTCTCCCCACATATTCCCTAGGAATATAGAGTGATAGATAAAACTTCGCAAGAACATCATAAAGGTGTATGAGTACAATCAAACAATAAAATGTAATTTGACCCAGATATTGTTACTTATCACTTAAAGAAGAAGAAAGTTTGGCCTGATAGAATGAATTTCCTCCAGTAGTCCTGTTCCTTCCTCAATCATCCTTTACTCGTTTCCTCAATCGCACTCGCAGAAAATCTCGCCTCATATTTTCATGTTTGTATGTCTCTAACGGCGCCACTGCGGCCATTCTCACAAGAAGACTAGCTCACTACAGGAATAATCATAGAACACGTGTGTACAAACATAGTTGCACTCTCTATTTTCTCATTCTCTTAGTACAATGAGAAGGCAAAATGAACTTAGAGAAATCAGGCGCAGGAATACGCATATAAGGTATAAACTTGACTTGAACCTGGCATCGTATGATAGCCTTACAAGCTCAGTCAACTAAACAGCAAATAACTATCGAAGCATCAGCAATCGCCTAATACAACTGACATGTAACAAGCCATATCGATTAGTATTAGGCATAAAACTCTACATTCAGACCACGTAAAAGTTATTCGTAACGCAAATTATATAACAATCTAGCTTACACTTCATTCACGCCTATTAAAAAAAGGTAACCAAAACTGAACACCTGCTGCATTGTACCGAAACAATGCACTTCATTTGATTTTTACAATTACTAAGAGGTATATATATAGCTTTAACTGTTCAGTTAAATTTGAACACTCGCGTAATCCCACAACATAGTTTTAGGTATGTTCGAGTGTTAATAATAATTACTGAAAATGAAACGGCTATTACATTTCGCTACAGTATTTTTTGTGTGCAAAGGTGTTACTTTAGAAATAAGGGGGAGTGTGATGCTAAACAAGTAAGTAGATGGTGTGAAATATATAATTTTCTATATTAGTGAATTTTGTTACTAAGTATTCCTTCTAAGAGTCTTATATTAAACCTCATATCGTTAGATCGTCGTGGATGTGATGCCACCCGCATTAGTAATGTAATGTCTTCACTAAACCTAATTATAGAACAGTGAATAGATATATAGTACAAGTATACAAGCACTAATAGTTTTGACGCTACAACAAAAGTATTTTGGTCAATAACTACAGCAGCGCCAGGTGTCGGGGATGATTTCAATCCGACAACGTCCTTAGTTAGAGCTGAGTTACTCACGGGAAGAACTCTCAGGGCTTTTGTCACTCTTCGTCTTTTCTTTCAACGTTTGAGCCTTGGTACACAAAAGTACATACAAGCAAACTAAACAAAATGTATAAGTAGTTTAAGCAACCGCTCAACATATCTTACAATACTCAAATTGGGTATTGTAAGATGTCTTAATACCGTAATTTTAAAATATCTAAATCGAACTGCAAAATAACTGAATGTTATGTATTATAATTATTAACTATACCTATTGCACAATAAGGAAATACTAATAGTATTTATTATTATTACTTTATTAATACTAATATTATTATTAATTCCTTTTTGTGCAATTATATTAAATATAAATATTATATTAAAAGTATTAATATCTTTTTTTTTAATCTTTGTACATTAATATAACTTCTATTTCCGTTTTTGCCTCAATAATTACATCTCTTAACATTCTATAACACACCAAAAAAATAATTAAATGTACAGATTGGCCAAAGTAAAACCAGTGGGTGCAGTTGTGAACAAAAAATTTATGCCTCTAACGGAGTTTCCGCCACCCCACGTACCACACTCTCATTCTGGTAGAAGACATTTCGAAGACGAATGCACTAAACGGCCCCCAGTACAGGAAGTGTACGACGGGAACAAGGTGGATATTATAGGAGACTATTATGACGATAGGGTCGCAAGGACCGTCGCAACTGTGATCATACCTGATCATATCGATTGTAAGTTACGATTATATTTTTTAATACTATTAATAAAATTATATAACATAAGCATTCACTTGCTATACTATTAGCTGGCCTTTATAGAACATTTCTCTCTCTCTCAATCTAAGTGTTTTTTTTGCATTTTATTTGATATCATGTTACTGAACCAAAATGAGTTCCATCCTTATTCTACTCGAAGCTACTCGAAGTTCCCTTTAGAGTAAATTAGGCTTGACAAGGCAAAAATTATTGAAGCCGTCTCTTCTCCACCGATTCTCATTATTTTTATTACAAACTAAGAATATAGACAAGATTAAGAATTCTCAGGGGAGAAGAACTTCTTCCTCCTTCCACTACTAAGGAAGTAAAATAAGGAATTAAAATAACATAACATTTTAAAAATATGTTTTTTTGAGTGCGTGTTAAATCTTTAAAAATGATGTTTTAATGAAAAAATATCATATTCACAAAATTATTAATTGTGTCGATTCTTTATATTGTATTCTTACTTACTTAAACTATGTATGTACATATTATGCTACTTAATAGGAAAGAAGGCCGATAACTCGAAATATGGCATAGCGTTACTTTTTTTAATTTAACGAATCCTCTAAATTTATGCGCACATTAATTTATTGAACCACAGGGTCAAGAATCAAGACTATGGATATTAATATCGATGTCAGATCAATTAATAAATAAATCGATAATAAAATATAATACGTACAATACGTGCTATAGGCACAGCTCAATCGACGAGGCACGAGTATAATCATATTTCTAAATATTATCTTCTTTCCACAGATAAACATTTCCAAGTAACTACACAAGTGCCGTACCTAACTCTGGGCCCAATAGAAGCTATAGGCTACCACCCAAGCACATTAAAGAGTGAACATCCTAGCGAATGCGAGAAGATCTATCAAGACCATATTGCTGAAATGTACTCCGACGAAACAACGGATTATTCGGAAGAATCTCTGGAAATGGCAAAAATGCCCGTACAACCTATGACATCATCTTTGGAAAAGCGTTTGAATTATATGTACGATGATGTGTAAACCTCTTAATATGTTTTCTACATTTTTATATTTTATATGAATTAATAAAAAATAACGAAATATATTGGCTTCAGTTTTATTTTAAAACCCAAAGAGAACGAAAAAAATAAACACTTTCAATTGATTATATTTTTAATTACTTAACTTTAAATTCTGCTCCTTATTCTATTTTCCCTTAAGGCTAGATGAGTTCGTATTATAAATAAATTAAAAACTACACCGGTCCCGCTTGTAAGTTAAATTTGTTTGGCAATTTTACATCTTTGTCTTTTTCATCGACTATTTCATCTGTCTCGTCGTCATCGAAATCATCTATATCTAGAGGGTTTCTGAAATATTTAAGGTGTTATAAATATAGCAACTATGTATAATATTTTAACGTTATAGAAGATCTTAAAATAAATAATTGCTATAATGACATCAGACTCCTGTTAAAATGTAATAGCAAAGTCTATTGAAAGTATTTTTAACACTACAATTCAATTGCAATTTGCGGTAAACTGTATATTTCTTCTGCAATGTTATATCATGTAATAGTAGTTTTTATACAAAGATTTTATAAAAAAGCCGAGATGGCCCAGTGGTAATTTTTAAGTGGTATTTTTTAACGGTGAAGAAAAACATCGTGAGGTCCTGGAATCCTGCATATGTCGAAGTTCACTGAAATTCTGCCACATGTGTATTCCACCAACCCGCATTGGAGCAGCATGGTTGAATAAGCTCAAAACCTTCTCCTTAAAAAGGGAGAGGAGGCCTTAGCCCAGCAGTGATATATAAAATATATATATATACTTACTTATTCCAATCAATTTTATGTCGCTTCCTGAAATGTAAAAAAAAATGTTTGTTTAATTAATATGTAGGAATATTTGATACTATAAGTACGAGTACATATAGTATAGTAGTACCTATTGCTAACACATTAGCCTTCTCATATAACCTCTCAGATGGTTTTCCATTATCTAATATTAATATTACCTGTTCGTAGCGATGTAATCTTGATCCATATATTCTTCTGATATTTCAACAGAAAGAGGCTGTCCACGGTGATCTTGCAAGATCCCAAAATACCTTGGTGCTCGGGTTACAGTAAACAAAAGACCTGGACAAACAAACACAATTACTATAGATTGATCACCAACTTTTACGCTGCAGATAAGGTTATCTTAGACCACTACCACAACTACCTCATATGTTAATTAATAACTAATACAAAAGTTATATATTTATTTATTATTGTATTAGGTATGTGGACGGGCACATGGGCCACCTCAGTGATCACCACCGCCAATTGCTGATGTCCAAATTATTGGGAACCTTGGGAACTAAGATGTTACGTTCCTTGTGCCTGTAGTTACAGTAACACTGTACTAAATATTTGGCGTTAGAATATCTGATGAATGGGATGTACGGGGTACCTATCCAGACGGGCTCGCACAAAGCCCTACCACTATAATTATATATTTATTGCTGTAGTTGTATTTAACTGAAATAATTTGTTAGGTACTTACTGTCATCTACACTATAATATCCTTTGAATAATAATGACAAAACTATTAAAACAATTTGAAGTTTTAATTGTTTCTCACTCATTTTTAAGTATTATTTTTTTCTATACCCTTTAAAATACTTCTTTTACTTAACAAAGTCACCGTACCATTACTATGGCTTGTGTGTGAAAAATAAATTGGAAAAAGTAAGTCAAAATTTTGTGTTTCGTAATTACGCTCTCAAAACTTCCTCTAAGTTAAAGTTTTGAAAATAAAAGTTGTTGACCCAAATTTATCCATTGTTGTAATCGTTGTTTCATTCCGTGTTTAGAAAGAACACGTGACTTGAAAATAGCTAATGTACGTTATAACACTTGTTACGATTACAGGTCGTGAAATAAATAATTTGAAAACTATGATTTTATAAAAATATAATTATATTTTTGATTAAAAATGAACAAAGAGAACTAATTTATTGTAAATATCAATTAACTTAGATTAGTAATTCAGCAAGCACTGGAGATAAGGCCTTTGCCCAATATCTTAAGCTTTAAAAAACATATTTGCAATTTAAGATAATATAATTTCTCGTGGTGTGATCATAGAAAATTTATAAATATGAAAAAGCAACAAGCGGTCAGACGTTCATTATTATTACTTTATCTAACAAAAAGGAAGAAAGAAATAAAAAATTACCTACATGTATTTAAAAAAAAGTTGTTTAAACTTTATTGAACATAACCCCTCTTTGTAGTTATTTTTATTGAAGAAGTTATTTTATGTTAAAAAATGCATGTTAATTAATATTTATAACCTTCTGTAAAGATCTATATATTCAATATTAAAATGATTTAAGCAATGTTATAAAAATAAAATAAAAAAAAAGAACAAAACACATATGTATATGGAGATTCAAACCGTACTTGCATGTGTAAATACATTACACAGTTAGGTACCTACATTTCAATTATTAACTTAGCATGCTTTGTTCACTCAACACGTAGATCATAAAACATGAGAATTGAAGAATAACTTGTAATGATTGGCTGTTTTTTTTTTAATTCTACTAAATAAGAAATACAGCTAAATGAAATAATTTATCAGTCTGTCGATCACTTTAATTCGAGTAGTTTATGATAATAATTGAAGAGTTAGTCCTTTTTTAAACCATAACATCCATTTTGAATTTTCAAATATTTACTTAGCCTGGAAACGATCAGCAGCATATATATACAAATGTGCCGCCTTTTGTCCGAGTGTAAATTCTTATGCTTTTAGAAAAAACTAATAATATTATTAATATAATAACATATAATTTATGCAAACATTAGAATCAAAGACTTATGTATAATATCTATTTATTAAATCAAAACAATATTTTTTTTATTTATTTTTTTATTAGGATCTCCAACAAGGAATAAACATGACAAGCTTTAATACATTATGCGAGTTATAAATCTATGTGGTCCCTCAGTTACAGGTAACCACAGCATACATCATATACAACTAAGTAACAGCTAATATAAATAGAAAATTCAAAGTAAGAACTACAAATTTAAAATGATAGAACTTAAAGAACTAATTATAAAAACAATTAGTTGGTGCGGAAAAATCCGCTATCGAAAAATTACTGCCGTAGACCATTGTAGTCTAACTAGCCTATTTATAATTTTAAAATCCGCAACTAGTAATAATCATGTTTCTCGTAGTTATCGATTTGTCGTTATTAGGTACGTAGGTATCCGGATAATTTGATAGTTGGCTCGCCGGTATATAATACGGGTATTTAGTTACTTAAGGCTAGTATTAAATCAATATTAAACAAAACCATACATACACAATACAATAAAAACATAATGGCGTAACACTAATAATTTTAAATAAAAGAAAATTTAAGAGGATATCAATTTATTTTAGAAATAATTTTATTTAAAATTCATAAAACTATCTATAGAACAAATTCCCTTCCCCTCCCCACAGCCGTCGTCCGCCATAGCCAATCAATTCTTGTCGTATCGCATTGTACTTTTTGAAGAACAATTTCTTAAGAATACGTTTACGACGTTTGTCTTCTTTTAAACAAGATTCCAATTTATCCATACAGACGTCTTCTCTGTAAATACATTAAACAAGTTTTAAAATTGTGAAACAAGCCGACGTGCTTAGAACTTGACACCAATTCTATGTAAAATAAACTATAGTCGACTAGGACCTAGTAAGCAGTAAGGTTAAGTTGAACACATTAAGCAGTGCAGTTAAAAAATAGGTAATAAATGTATTCCATTTTAAATAACATTCTCTCGCATGATGAAAAGTTAGTGTACTAATTATCGGCTAGGATTAAAAGCTGGAATTATAGTTTATTAATTCTATTTTTATTGATTTTCGTCAAACTTCAAGTTATAAAACCTATGAGGCTATGATATCCTCAAAAATACTATTACGTCATAATGTTTAGCAATGTAAGCAATTACTTATTATATATCCTTTTTACATGCATAAAAACATATTTAAAATGTATCCGACTTCGACGCTAGATAACTGAAAAGTAACTTATTATTGTTTGTGTGAAAGTTACTTACTTATAATTTTGATCTAGTAACAATTTAATTGGTTCAGTTTTGGTATATTTATCCGGAAGTCGGGATCCAGGAGGCATTTTAGCCAGTTCCTTCATTACCCCCATAATTGTGTTTTCAAGTTGAGCTAATTTTGGAACCATAAGCCTTTTAATCACCTGTACATAGAAATGCCACAATAAAATAAGATAAAAAGCACGAGATCGTTTATTTACACCGAAATTATACATACTTTTCCACATTTATTACCAGTTTTACACGGTGTTCTGAACTTTCTTCCAAGCTCCATATTGGGTAAATTTTGTATCTGTGTTATCACGTTTGAAAATGTGCCTACAGCTGTATTTTGCCCTGTAAAATGTTATTCTCATAAAAAATATATTTATTTAAAATGTATAGTTCACTTTTGTATGCATCTACTTCCAGTATCACTTTTTAAGGTATATTAATTATGAATAAGCTATTTTACAGATCTAAAAAGCTGATGGTAAATATGTATGTACATACCTACCTACTACAATTTTAAAAATTAAAAAAATACATACTCATTTTCTCTCTTCTTGTTTTGCCTACTCTAGCTATATCCGGTTTATTGTATTCATCTGAATTTTTGTCACATAATACACGGTGATTTATGACTATAAACATAAATAGCACCTTAATTAAAAATCTTTGCAAAATCATTTTAAGTGAGTTGTATTTGCTGTCGAAAACCAGTAACGACTAAAAACTAACCTCTAGCAGTTTATAAACATGCTGCCTACAACAACGGTATTGTTGAATGAATTAGGCAATTATAGCGTCATGAATTATTGTTTATAAACATTTTTATATTGTATCGAATTTACCTACCCTCAGAAATATCTTATTATATGGCTGGCAAAAATAAAACATTAAAATTGTCATATTTCCACTATGTTCATTGCCTCGTTGGTCTAGTGGCTAGATAAAAGGCCGCTGACCCGGAGGTCCTGGGTTCAATTCCAATAAAAAGTTATTGGGTTTTTCTGCCAGAAAATTCTCAGTAGCAGCCCGGGATCTGCAAGTTGGAAGTGTGTACACTCCTGGGCCTCAAAAAGCACGTAAAGCCCCTGGTCCTGCGCCTAAACTCTTTCTGGTCGTGTGGGATTGCCGTCCTATCGGATTATGAGAGCCTGGGAATAGAGAGTGCACCTGTGTTTGCACACACCCTTGTGCACTATAATATCCCCTGCGCAGTTGGCTAACCTCTCTTGAGATTGGCCGTCATGACCGAAATCGGTCTGGAGGACTTTATTATGTTCAATAGGTAACCAATTTGTTAGACGGTAAACATCCCACTGCTGGGCTAAGGCCTCTTCTCCCTTTTTGAGGAGAAGGTTTTGGAGCTTATTCCACCACGCTGCTCCAATGCGGATTGGTGGAATACACATGTGACAGAATTTCAGTGAAATTAGACACATGCAGGTTTCCTCACGATGTTTTCCTTCACCGAAAAGCACGAGATGAATTATAATCACAAATTAAGCACATGAAAAACTTCAGTGGTGCTTGCCCGGGTTTGAACCCACGATCATCGGTTAAGATTCACGCGGTCTTACCACTGGGCCATCTCAGCTTTATTTGTTAGACACTCCTTTAAAATTTACTGGTGGTAGGGCTTTGTGCAAGCTCGTCTAGGTAGGTACCACCCACTCATCAGATATTCTACCGCAAAACAGCAGTACTTGATATTTCTGTGTTCCGGTTTGAAGGGTGAGTGAGCTAGTGTAATTACAGGCACAAGGGACATAAAATCCTAGTTCCCAAGGTTGGTGGCGCATTGGCTATGTAAGCGATGGTTGACATTTTTAACAATGCCAATGTCTAAGGGCGTTGGTGACCACTTACCGCCAGGTGGCCCATATGCTCGTCCTTCCTATTCTATAAAAAAAATACCCCTTGAAATGTTATAATGGTTCTCGTAGTAAATTAGGATGATTTTTTTTATTTTTAAGGCCTTTCGGAAAATGTTATAGTGCTCAAAAATCCCGATTCCCAATAATAATATAATATTTTTCAACTGTTTTTTTTATTATTAAATTAAAAATAATACTTCATATAAAAAGTATTGAATTAAAAAAGCTATCTGAGCAGTTTCCATTTTCCGTTTTTAAATGTCTGACGTTGTCAGCCGCCTATACAATTAATTGTCAATGTCAATTTAAGAACACTAACTCTTATCAACTGCTATTTTGGTTTTATTGAGGTTATTCTTTTGAATAAAAACACCGTTTAATTTTTTTTCTTTACTAATTTAATATAGTAATTGTTTTTATAATACCAGAAACTTTATAATTTGTTATAAATGGAAGAAAATGAAGAAAAATTAATTGCGACAAAAAATCTAAACACATTAAACTTAATAAAAGAAAACATAACTGTCCTCGATCTGAGCCAAAATTACATAAATTATAGCATAGAAGAGAATATACAGCTACCAATAAATCTAACTGAATTATATTTAAAGCACAATAAACTTACTGAAGTGCCTGTTGCAGTATTAAATCTTGAAAAAATAAAAATTTTAGATATTTCGTTCAATAACATACAATATTTTGACAACACTCCCAACTTTTACGAAACAGTTGAACGATTAAATATATCAAACAACGATCTATTAGGCCCTCCATACTGGATATGGTCAGAGAAATGTAAAAATTTAATTGATGTTAATATAGGTTTGAATATAAAAATTACAAATTCGCTTGACAATGCTTATTTCGAAGAATTACTAGAATACAATACACTAGTCACTAATCTAACGATAAATAATTGTATGCTAAAAAAACATTTACAATTATTAGGTACATTTCCGAAAGTAAAAGTGCTTATTATGGGGAGTTCCGAAGTAAGCAATTTTTGTTTTACAAACAAAATTGAAGAAGTGCCTTTTAATGGATTAGATAAATGCTGCGATATAGAAATATTAGAATTAAGCAATGTAAATATTCTCAATATTACTCCTAGTATAAAAATATACAAAAATTTAAAGAATATTAATCTTTCACTAAACAAATTGTCTGGTCTTCCAGAAGAATTCTGCAACTTAGTTAACTTAGAAGTATGCATTTTGTCATTTAACAATTTATTATATTTGCCTGATAACTTTTGTAAACTTGAGAAATTAAAAAGTCTTTCAATTGATAGCAACAGCTTGTGCATGCTTCCTGAAAATTTATGCCAATTACCAAACCTTAGAACACTAGACTTATATGATAATTACCTTAATGAAGCACCAGTTGAAATGGAAAACCTAATAGAAATAGACCTGGCACAAAATTATTTTGATGAGCCAGAAAATGTTGAATACATAAATAAAAAAAATAAAATTAGATTAAGCCAATCTGAAAGATATGATGGAAGGTAATTAAAAAATTTACTTTATTTCATTTCATTTATAACCGAGCAACGTAGCATATATTTTTGTATTTACTTTAAAACTAATATGCTCTTGACCAAATTCTGAGCATAGATCCCAATCAAAAACTAGCCATGGTGGAGTGGTGGTATCAGGATGGACTAGCAGATGTAAACAGATAGTTTTCATATTCTGATAGTGTAACAGGAAAGCAATCTGATAAGGCCCGAGAGTGATTAGGCATATGTCTAATGGTTTTTTTTTACTTTTTGAGGAACCCCAGGCATTAGTACATATAGTACCCCAGGCAACCATAGACATTAGTTGTGTATAGCATTTTGTAACTGACAAATTGCAATGTTAAATGAGCTATTTTATATGATAGTTCAGTATAAAACAAAATTGACAGTTGAATTTTAATACAATGCAAGATCAACATAATACTAATATTACATTTAATAATAATGTTTTTTCTCTTTTAAGAAAATTAGGAGTCGCAAAACCAGATAGTGAATATTCTAAGGATGAGACTGATGAGGAACTTTTATTTAGTGAAAAAAGTGAAGAGAAAGGTAAAAATATATATTTTTTCTATAATATGTTTACTCACTTAAATAGCTTTTAATTTCAGACAACTTTAACAAATCCTTAATTACAAAAAACAAAAACAATATAACTTATTAAAGAGGTTCTTATGACTCAATGCTAAAGTAAAAATAATTAAATATAAATAATCAATAGTAAAACATTTTCTATGTAACCTTACACAGTTATTATCCTGTTTAACAATTGTTTTGAAAATATTATTAGTAATTCATTTATTAACATGTATTTGAAGCTTATTAATAATATTATTGCAGAAGCAAATAACAGACCTCTCAGTTCTCCAGAAGATTGGGACTCAGATGAATATTGGATTCCACATTTCCCTCACCAGCAAACTGCACCACAAACCAAATGGCTTTACTTTGTCAAACAGAAAATGAAAGAGGGCAACTTCTGTCCCATGGATGCTCACCCAGTACCTATAGCTGATAAAGTTAGATATGAAAAACTGTGCTATCCTCAAGCTGAATATGAATCAGATGGACAATTTGATGATTATTCTGGTGATGATAGTTGATATATTTATTGTTTTTTTTTTCTTAATAGGTAAATTTTTGAAAATAATAAATGTAATATTATTGCACTATAATTTACTTACAAGCAATAATAATAGACTGACTACCTCAATTATTTGTTCATAAATATAATAATGAGCTGTATTGAAGTAAAGAAATATTTACATGAGATTTTATGATATTTCAAGACTTCTATTTATCTATTACTTTTAAGTAAAGTAATTTTTCTTAATACAAATATTGTAACATCATTCTATTAATTCTAATAATCACAAAAAGAATTGATTAAATGATGATTGCATAATGAATAGGTATAATATACTAAGATATCACGGACCTTCTATAAACACTAAGTTAGAAAAGTATTTATTTTGTATTATACATCATTTTGCAGTGTGTGTAAGCTTAATTTTGTATTCCATTTGTTTTTTGGTATGATTAATTATGTTTACAATTAAAATTACTAGTAACTTAGTAAAAAGTATGTCCAGGATCAACATCAATCTTTTTGTTTTATTTATATTTACATTGATAAACAAATTTCATTCAATATTTCTTCCTGAATATTGTTCCGGTTTTCTCTGGTTACCTAAAACAAAACACTGAATGTGTAACTTGTGATAATACAACATAGAAAAACAGTAAGAATCAATATTACTATAGACATGCATTTTAGTGTATAATATTAGGTCCTTACATATGAAATTAGCGTTTTGTACGGGAGGAATATAAATTCAATGTTTTTTGTAAAATATATTTAATTAATCAAAGTATGCACCGTTGTTATCTATGCACTTTTGCCATCTCATAGGTGGTTCATTGATCCCTTTACTAAAAAAACCATGGGGGCGAGAATCAATAAACTCTTTGAAGGCGGCTTGGACTGCCGCATCAGAGTTGAATTTTTTCCTTGTAAGAAGTTGTCCAAATTCCGGAAGAAATGGTAATCGGTTGAAGCAAGGTCCGGGGAGTACGGTGGATGTCGCAGACAATCCAATTGTAGCTCATCTAACTTAGTGGTTGTTTGTTGTGCAATGTGTGGTCTTCCGTTGTCGTGAAGTAGCAGTGGCCTAGAGATTATGATAGATTGACCAATCTTGGTTGTTTAGCAGCAAAAGTGGTCAGTACGACAAAATGATAATTTCATATGTAAATACCTAATATATAAAATAGGTATTTTTAAAAACATATATTTTAAGTAAATACAAATATCTTTGATTCTCGTAAGAGTTATGAGTAGCTTTTAAAATAATTGTAAAATGTTGTACTTACCGTCCATACTTTTGTCATACTATTATTCCTTATAGATTCTATAAGAGGATCACTCTTCCTTGCTGGAATTGTGGCCAATACAAGATTTTTTGAATCAGGAGTAAAAATTTCCATAATTCTAGATTTAAATTTTGAACTGAAGAACTCCATTTTTCCTATTTCATCAATCACTACAACTGATTGAAACTCGTTGGTCTGAAAATTACTATCAATCATATATATGAACAATGTATAAGAATAATAAAATGTTTTAAAATAATTACTTTATTTATAGAGGGTAAGGCTACATTCTCAAATTCTTGTATGAGGACACCATACTTCCCCACAGTATATTTTGCAGGATACTGAAGCAGATTCTGATCTCTGGCTAGGCGCCCTCGTGTGCCATCTAAAGTAACAACATCGAAGCCTTCCCTACATCGGTTTCGTCTAACCTCTTCAGTCAAGAATCCTATAGTTTTAACACCCTTTGAAGTCAATAATGTACACAGATTTTTTATTAATGTAGTCTTGCCCACTCCTGGAAAATAAATAACCAATAATAATGATTAATTTAAGCAGGAAAAACTTAAATACCGAAGTTATTGCGCCTATAAATACCTAACCCGGATCGCCGGTGATGATAAAAAATTTAATGTTCCTTTCCATCATTATTCTTTTACTGCATAAACAAATAAATCATTATAGGCATTCCACGTACGAAGCGTTTATACTGTTTTTTTTTATTTGTTCATAAGTTTTCAAAATATATAATAACCACTAACCAGCTGTTAATGAATTAATATTTATTTATATTCTCATTGACAGCTGTCTCGTTTTGTCCAAAAAAAATATAAATTATTTACTTCCTGTGGATTTTGTTTACAATAAAATTATGGTTTATTTCTTCCTTATTATTTTTAATTTATTTGTATTTTTTCAGTACTGTATATTTCTAAAATATATAATTAATAAAATAAAATTACTATGACACGTATAACGTTATACCGATGCGATATAACAATTATACTACCAGTGCACAGACCACAGAATACAATATTACACCTATGACCTAGAGGAGATGATGATCTTGCATTTCACAAACTATGACAGCCGACGTGCTTAGCAGATTTTTGGGAACAATATACTCTTTGAATGGAAAGCTATGGGTATATACACTGAGTGAGCACCACCGCATTACTGTAATGTTATATAGGAACTAGACATGGACCACTAAACTAACTATATCACTGAAGCATGTTCCAGAAACATCGTGCATCGTATATGGTCTGCCTGCTCAGCTTTGCACCTGGATTGCCAGCTTCCTACACAAGTGCAGCCTTCGTGTTTTAGTTGATGGTTGCGCTTCACAATTTTATGTAATGAATGCTGGAGTCCCCCAGGGATCTGTGCTATCTCCCACTCTCTTTCTTTTGCATATCAATGATATGCTCTCTCTCGGGAACATTCATTGCTATGCAGACGATAGTACAGTGCATGGTGAATACCATGGACACGCAGTGGCTGGGCGAGCGGAAATTAAGGAGAAGCGGGAGGATCTTGTCATTGAACTCAATAGGACGTTAGAGCTTATCGTCAAATGGGGCTCAGATAATCTTGTTGAGTTCCCCTCCCTCTGTGGCACTCCGTTGGTGATACAAAACAAAATCGCCATGCTGGGGATGGACGTTCGCTGCGACCCTAGTCCAAGGGATTACATCGAGGGTGTTATAAAAACAGCTACTATAAAAACAAACAGCTATTATAAAAACACGGAAACTCGGAGTTCTGAACAAGGTGCGGCGTTTTTTCACGCCACAACAACTGTGCCTCTTGTACAAAACACAGGTACGGTCCTGCGTTGAATATTGCTCGCACCTTTGGGATGGCTCCGCTAAGTACCTACTTGAGGCCTTGGATCGGTTGCAGCGACGCGCGGTCCGCAATATTGGCGACGTAAAGGTCACAAACACCCTCGAGCCTTTACAATTGCGTCGAGAGATAGCAGCGCAGAGCACCCGCCGTGATCGACTGTATCACGGCGAGTGCTCCGAGGAATTATTCTCTGTACGTGCTGGCTCTCGATGTCACCGACTAACTGTGACATCAATTCCATCGCGCAGAAAGAAATTTGGAACCCCTTTCTTTGTCGCACTTCCAAAAAATGGAATTCCTTATCAGCTCACGTGTTCCCCTCCTCTTACGACCCGGGTTCCTTCAAACGAGGCGTGAAGAGGCATCTTGCGGGCCGGCAAGGCGGGGGTGGCTAGTGCAAAATCTTCTTCCCGTCGTCGCGTTTGGACTCTACTACCACTTAACATCAGATGGAGTAGTCATTTGCCCTCCCGGCAAATATAAAAAAAAAAGTGCTCTCGTGCATCGTGTTCAGCCCTCAAGAGGCATGAATATAGCAACTAAGATCAAGCCACAGCAAGCTTGCTTCGCATAACTCAAAATAAATCTGAAATCATTGTGTTGTATAATTTGGATACTAATAAAAAATAAATCACATATAAAGTTAAACAACTTTTAGGTTTTAAAATTTACCGCCCGTTATATTTTTTTCTTGAGGAATGCTTTAAAATTACAATGCGTAAAAATACATCGTTGCTTATACTTTTTATCTCCTTTTTTATTCAAATCAGTGAGAAAAGTTAATACCTGTATTCGTTTTAGTTAGTATATTATAGTATAGTAGTATATTTCTCGTTAATTTTGTTACTTAGCTTATTAGTATTTGATTTTATATGAAGTATGATTTCATATATCCAACTGTATAAAATAAGTTGATTTAACTGGCAGCCCTGGAGATATCACTTATGAGATTTGAGTTATCAGTATTTCTGTAGGCCGACAGTGCTATTTGTTAAAGGCTAGTAGGTTTCAAAGTTCACTTACAAAGTTAATAATATTCCACATCCACATTCAGTTTATTTTTTGACTCAGCGGTGGTAGTACATTAGCCAATTAATGAAAATGGCTTCAGTTGCCGCAATTACTCGTGCTTTATTTAGCAAAAATGTTATAAATACCGGTCGTATCGCGGCAGTATCTAATACCAGTTTTATAAAATTCTACAGTACCGGTAACTATACTTGTTCACATTTAAATAATATTTATAATTTTACGGTATTATTGTTTCTATTATTTAAAATCATATACAAGTTACATTTATACTGATTTTTAAATATAGTTATGTTTCTTAAATTAAAATAAACTCGCATATTATTTAAATGACTAGACCTTTACTAAGTATTTAGTTACTATCACTGGCCTCGCAGTTTAATTTAGGTGCTTTTATAATTAAGTGATAAGAGTACCTACTGTATGGAAATATTCATATTATAAACTAATATATAAATTAAATTATTAGGTATATTCCGTCCTTGGCTTTAATAAAAAACTATTTCAAGAACACTAAATTATATGCAAATACATGTATATTACAGCATTACAAAGTATATAAAGGTTATGATAGAAGTATTTGATATTAAATTGGCTAAATTAAATGTATTGTATGTTTATTTAAAACAATTTTTAAAAGTATTTGTAGGTCTAAATTTGTAATTAAATTTTAACCATTTATAATTTATTAACTGAGAATTTTCAGTGACTTGGTGCTCGTGATAATATAATCTGGTATAATTAATATGAGTGATTTGTGATATGAAATATGATTGATTTCTTGTTTTAAACATGTTTTTTCTTATATTAGATTATTGACTCATTGCATAACATTATTTAGCACATTATCTAAATTACTATATGACCTTGACTCTTACAAAAAAACCTTATCATTTATCTTGCTGATGACATATATTTAACTTTAGCTTTCAATGTTTAATATACAAATATCTTAAATGGCTATAAGATAATTTATCAGTTTTTCACATCAGTACATATTCTTTAATTATGTGAGAATATATTTTTAATTTACTTTTTACAGCTCCTGAATATGAAAATATTAAGATAGACATTGTAGGTGCTAAGAAAAATGTTGGCTTAATTCAATTGAACCGCCCTAAGGCTTTAAATGCACTTTGCAATGCTCTCTTTAAGGAACTCGGCAAGGCAGTCATTGATTTTGACGCTGATGAAAAAATTGCAGCTATTATAATAACTGGTAAATAATAAACAAATATAAAGATAAGAATTTTAAATGAGAATTCATAATATGTTTCAATTATTATATATAAAATATTACATTAGTATATACTTCAATTCCAATAAGAAAAAGATGTAAAATAAAATATACATACATAGAGGCCATAATTTTGTTTCTCACAGGCAATGAGAAGGTATTTGCTGCCGGAGCTGATATTAAGGAAATGCAAAACAACAATTACAGCACTAATGCAAAAACTGGCTTTTTAAAAGAGTGGGAAGATATATCAAACTGTGGAAAACCCATCATTGCTGCTGTCAATGGATTTGCTGTTAGTATTTATTTTCTGTTTGATTTGATTTACTGTTACATGTCTTTAATACATGCAAACAAAAATATTCTGTAATATACAGTTACATGTTTGACATAAATTGAGTTCACTATTAATTTCAATCTGATTCTTAGCTTGGAGGTGGTTGCGAGCTAGCTATGCTCTGCGATATTATTTACGCTGGAGAAAAAGCTAAGTTTGGACAGCCTGAAATTAATATTGGTACTATCCCTGGAGCTGGTGGCACCCAGAGATTACCTCGTTATGTTGGCAAATCTAAAGCCATGGAAATTGTCCTCACTGGCAACTTCATTGACACTCTTGAAGCTGAGAAAATGGGTAAGAACAATTAAAATAAATATATTATATTATCTTCTACTTCTAATTCTTCTTCTTATCTTAACAAACTTAAATCTAGAGTAGTTAGTGTAAGGCTATTTAATTTTATTTTATTCTATTAGGTCTAGTTAGTAGAGTCTTCCCTGTTGAAAAACTCCTGGAAGAAACTATCAAGTTAGCAGAGAGGATTGGAACACATTCTCCTCTGATTGTAAAGTTAGCAAAGCAATCAGTTAACCAAGCTTATGAAACAACCCTAAAATCTGGTCTTCAATTTGAAAAATCAATATTCTATGGTACTTTTGCTACGGTAAGATTATTTTTGAATTTTACATTTTAATGTAATCTTATTATTTCGATCAATGTTTGCACAAAGTGACAACATTTTCTGCTTTATGTTCTTCACTCTTCTTGACTCGAACGTCGAAATAATTGTCGTTTTTGCAAATTAGACAAAAAATAACATATATGTACTTATTTACAAACAACTATGGTAATATCCTATTGACAAATTGTGATTAAGATAAATTATTATTTTTGTTAATAACATTAATCTCTTGCAGGAGGACAGAAAAGAAGGCATGAGTGCATTTGTTGAAAAGAGACCTCCTAATTTTAAAAACAATTAAGTAGTTAACAATGAAGATGGTTCACAGCAAGTGGCTTGAAAAAGTTTATATCACCATTGTAAAAATATAGTTGTAAGAAACAAAAGAATTTATACATATTTGCATTTTTTTATATTGATCCTGTTGAATTATTAAAAAAGGTATACTTATATATATTTAAAATAAATCTCTTTCATTATCCATTCTAAACCTTAATCTTCCTTTATCCTATTTATTTGGGCCAAGTATTATACATATCATACATTATCACTTTTAGTCTTGTTTTTCAATAGATCCAAGATATTAAGACAAACCCATAGACAATGTACTACTTTTTAGCGGTTTGACATATTTAGTGGAAAGTACAATACGAAAACATAGTGGCTATGTACTTTGTGGTAAGGCATTTTTAGCACTGTAATAGGATTCGGTAGACTTACGGCCGACCTGCCTGACGCCAAGATAATTAGGAATGTTTTTTTGGTAAAATGGATTAAATCTATGGTCCATTATACATGTATGCATGCATGTATGTTCGGTTGGGTTTTGGTCCCGGTAAGATTTGTGTCCTCTTACTGTGCTAAAACCATATTGTAGAATTCCATTTTTTTATAAATATTACAATAAAAATGTGTGTTAATATTTTTTTCTCACAACATTAACCAGCCATATAAATGTCATTCAAAATGCATGTGATTTTGATAATGATGAGTATGTCATTATTACAAAAACACCCATTATTTTTTTACCATGATTTAAACTAGGAATCAGGATTTCTTACTTTTTTGGTGTGTATTCACAGTCTCCGATATCTTCAATTAAGCCTGGTAGAGAAAGATGACGTATACAATAACTCAACTTATAAAATAAGTTAAGAAGATACAAAGCCTTAAAAACTAAGTTAACTTTTTGTTTTAAAGTTCCAGTAAGTGCAATTTATAGAAATAAGTATTTTACTCAAGTTCAAAGTTCTTAAGGTTTTGTTGTTTAGTTGATGTATATAACCCAAAAAAAAATTTTAATTAAAGATGTTATACTAAACATAATATAACATATGGAAGAGTCCTTACAATGAAATACTTTTGCCATTTTCTACACTAAGGAATTAAATAAAAAACTGTCAATGCAATGTCAAAGTTAAGGTTAGTAATCAACATTCAACATCAACTACCAAGTGTCAATATAAATATTTTTAGTTTTAGTGCATGTTTTATGTGCATTAATTATTTATAAACACTTCAAAATTTTAATTAAAAAATAACAAGTCTAAACATTAAAAATATTAACAACAGATACATTGCCACCAATTAAAAGATCTTCATTGATACAAGATAAATACGAAAGGCAGAAAAACATAAGAATCGTAGTTCTTAATACTACTACTACTACGTTATACCATGATGTATAACAATATACCAAACAACAATATCCTAGTTTAATGAAAAATATACACGAAAGTAGCGATTTATATTTATAGTGGGAAGTAGTTTAAAGAGTTCTTCATGTTTTGGGATCATGTGTACCGAAATGGGCATATTATGCAAGAATTTGAGGATATAGAAATGCATAAAACAAGCGTTTCCGTATTTGTGGCGTTGTTTTACTTGGAAATGTTGTATATTTTGATTATGACCTTGTCAATTCTGAATAGACTTAACCAGAACATAATAGCTTAAGTAATAATTATTTTTTAATTTAATAAGGGTAACTAATAATGTTACTTTATTTCTAATTCATGTTAACAATATATTGTTTTATTTTTATATATTAAAAAGTAATTAGATTTAAAGTTAAAAGTTTTAAGTTCCATTTATGTAAATTACAATTTTAATAGTTTGTTTTTTCTTGTAGTTAATAAAAATGGTTGAAATAATTCAAAGGAATGTTTTTGAATGCCTGTATTTACTAAAGGAGGAAACAAATGAAGTTTTTGTAAATAACTGTCAACTTTTAAAACAACATCAGATAGATGGATTGAGATTTCTTTTTATGATATTTAAAAAGGTGAGCTAAAAAAGATACTCCCTGCTAAATCCACCTTTGTATATGTACGCTGAGATAGTCCATTGAACTAAAAATGCTTATTTCTTAAATAAACATCCTTGTTTCAAATATATGCAACCACACAGTTTTTTCATGTAATTTATTTTATTATTTTTATGCTTGGCAATTAATGTCTACCACTTTGTCAGGAAAACTGCATTGTCCAATTGAATCATCAATATATACACCTATTCAAATGGAAAACTTATCCTGGAGGAAACCCTTACCCTGCAGTTGTTAGGGGGGAAAGACAGGCTGGATTAAAATATTTTTTTATTATACATATATATTATAAAAAAAAATAAGGAAAAAACATTTCATTTCAAAGTAGCAGTTGCATTAACTTTTTTTGTTTTAGAAAAAGCCCGGTGCAATTGTAAATTTTCCACATCATTGTGGCAAATCAGTAATTGTTGCATTATTTTTGTATGCAGTGAGAAATTTACTAGAGAAGCCTGTGTTAATACTTTGTAAGAATGAAAATGATATGTATATATGGAAAGAAAATTTGTTAAAATGGACTGAGTTTAAAAGTGGTTAGTAATTAAGAGATTAGTAAATTTGTAAAGATACTAGATGATAGATATATGAGCAGAACAAATCCAAAGCTTGTGGGAAAATTCTAAATGATACAGATTATTAGTCCAACTGAAATTATTGTAAATGTATTAGTTTTGTGTGATATAAATTCAAATAGTAAAATACTTATCTTCTTAATATAATTTATAGGTAACATATTTCTACTTAAAAATGAATAATAATTTATGTTTTACAGATGACATAATAATAGAATCCACAAAAGTCTTGAAAGGTAAAAAGATCTTTGTAAAAAATATAGATACCCTGGGATCTTATCAACAACACAGTTGGAGCATTGTCATTATCAAAGATGACTCAATTAACAAGGAAATATGTCGGATATCTGATGCTCGGTACAAAATATGGATCACATCCACTGATATGAAGGTAAATTCCAGAAGGTATGAAATGTATAAGTATAACTGAGCCTTATTGTTAGACTGAAAAGTTTTATACAAACAACATGTTTTAGCTGTAACAGCACAACAAATTGGCCACTTAATAATAGTAAAATTCAAAACTTGCCAAATTATCATTTTGACGTTTCGAACAATAACATTTTGTTCATAATTGAACCAAAATATTTTTTTCTTTTAATTTCAGAAGGATCTTGCTATGATGGCCTTTATTTACGATTGGCTTTATCCAAAATTAAAGATAAGTGTGAAAGACTTTATACCTAATGAAAATAATCTTAAAGACATGTATCTGAAGTCTATATATCTAGATACATTTTTAGAGGATTTCGTTATAAGAGAAGAGAATATAAAACAATTTAATAAAACAAAGGTTTGTATCTCATATTGATTATATAATATTTCAATTGGCACCATTGACTTAAGAATATTGGAAATAGCTATTTCACTCATTGTAGAAATATTTCTTAAAGCTATTTTAATTTCACTTGGCATGTGAAATTACAATGGTTTTAAGAAATGCAAGCAAGGTAAAGAATGATTATCTTCTATAACACATGATAACAAGTATCCATATATACTAAAACTTTAAAAATAAATGCTGCAAACTAGCACTTTTATATGTTAATCTGCTAATATAACAACATATAACACAACTGATTAACAAAAAATATGTGATTATAAAAATGAAATACTGCATGAATCAATAATAAATGTAATATATTTAATACAGTTAGCTATAAAAACTTGTTTTTTTTTTCAGAACTCTTTACCGTCAGAATTAACTACAAATCTAATTAATGAAAGTAAGTCAAAGCCAACTAGAAAAAATAAAGATGCCACCGGCACTAAAATCAAAAGATCAAGAAGAATTATTGATGATGATATGATAGAAATACAAAATGAAAATGAAAGTATAGCGCCCAGTCATCATGTGAAAAATAAAAACGTTGTTGTCAATACTAGTAATGAAAACAATGAATTTAAAGTTAATGATCTAAGTGATGATAATGTTATAGGAAATAATAAATCTAACATTCGTAACTCTATTGAGTATAGACAAAATGCAAGTGAAGTTTTTAGTGTAGGTATGGCATGTGATATAAATACAACTATTAAAATGGATTCTACAGAACCAATGAGCTTTGGTAATGCTATTGAGGAAATTGTTAAAAATGAAAATGATATACAGATAGAAAATTTAAATGAAGTTATTGATTTTAAAAATGTCATTGAGACAGATGTTGAGAATAATAAACATATTGTTGAAAATACAGATACAAAAGAAGGCATATTAGATAATTCTATGACACAGAGTAAACAAAATATAAGTATGGACATTATAGAAAATGTAGAAACAACTATAGATGGAGATGAGACAGAATTTAATGAATCTGTCGAAGGTCACAAAGACGTGGACACACTATCAGAGTTAGAAGAAAGAACTTTGAAAAAATTCAAAGGATCGTTATTAGATAGCATATTTTAAATAAATTCTTACTAAATTATAAATCGAGTTATGTATATTAAAAAAATATTTTATTTTGCCAATTTTATACATTTTTGCATCATTAAGGAGTTTAAATAACTAATTAATTATAGCTATTCAAAGTAGAGTGGCTGTAGTTAAGAGTAGCTTTAAGTGTTTTGTTTATAGTATAAGTATAGTTTTAGTGCATGAGTTGTATGAACTATTATGTTGTATAATTTATTATATATCATGTCTAAATGTAATGCTTTAATGTTACTAGCACAATACTTACGAATGTCCGTAGCACAGATAACCTGTATTCAAATACACTATGGAACACTTCAGTGGTTTGTTTTATATTTATAGTCCCCGTCAATAAATATTGCATATTGACTTTTGAGAAGAGACAATCGGCTAATTTCGGCTTCGTAGAGCGTTATCTGTGTCGTGATACTTACTATCTATGTGACGTTTCTCAGTCATTTTTCAACAGCGGGCAGCAATTTAAAAAATATATTTAGAGTTGTAAACCCCCAACTTTTAAAAATTTAAGTTGTACGATGAAATTTTATTGTGTTATCAATTTTTGTAATAAAATTGAAATTCTTATTTCACTAAGATACAATATATTTTCATATCTAAAATATTATTTTGTTATACATAAAGGATAATATTCTAGGTAACAATTTAATTATAAAATAGAATTAAATTTAGAAACAATATTAAGTAAAAACAAATAACACCAATAATATTTTGCAACATTTATATATTATAATGAAATTACTTTCATACAAAGCATACAGGAATGTAGATTTATCTATTTAACATAAAAAATACATAATAATTTAGGCAAGACATTTATTAACATGGAATATTTGGTAAAATTTACATTATATATTTTTAAATGAGTTCGATTTAATACAGAATCGAAGTAAAATGTTACACAAGTATATGTTCTAAAAAAAATATAATTATAATAAATGTTTTAAGATAATTTGTAAACTTAGATCTAGGATTACGTTTTAAGTATAGTTGAGTATGTTATTCATCACGAGGTATCTTTTAATATAGTTTTCTATATTTACAGACACCGCGATTTGTTTAATGCATTAAAAACAATAAGGAATGTAAGTATCATTTTTTTTAAAGATTTGTTTCAAAAATGTATACTAAGTATTATTAAATTAATTTGATTATTTTAATAAAATTAATATTGTTATTTACATAACATATGTACGGTTAGGAATGTATGTGATTAATTGGCTTTATATACTGTCTCTAATCTATTTTCATTATATTGGTATAGTTTATAACATATGGTATATTACACAAATTCGATGTTTTCTCTTCGTATTTTTTTTGTTGAATAGTTTGTTAATTTTAAATCATTATAAACAATAACTTAACATCGACAAAAATGCAATATTCATAAAATAAATGACAAACATAGTTTCCGCATTTATAATAGGTTTTTTTTTTATATTATATTTCTAGTAAATATTTGTAATTATAAATATATTACATTATAAACCTTACTTAAAAGCACTCGAATCTAAATAAAATGTGATAAAATAATCCAATCATAGAGATAACGTTTGAAAGATTGATAAACAAAGTTATAAATAACGTTAATAAATATCGATTTTTCAATAAAGACACAATAATTATAATAAGCTATTTTATACAAAAGGCACAGCGATGCGAGTGATACTTTCGTTTCTGTTAGAACTAATCCATTACATATTTAAGTGTATTTTCTTTGACTTTAAGTATAGTCCATGTTAATAGAAATAGTATTTACTTATTTTAGAAGAGATATTTATAATGAAAGTAATGAGTAAATATTATTTATATGAGTAATAATAGATATAATTGAGCTATTTATGTTAGGTATATACGCTATTTTTTTAAGTACCATGTCACGTAAATCGCATTGTGTACGTGAAATTTTCTCGTAATGAGAGTATACTCTTCGCTTAACATATACATACCTCACTATATACCATATTATATATACACATATACATCCTTATATATACATGTTTAATTGTTCGTTAATAATTATCTTAATTAAATATATATATTAAAATTTTACTAATTTGAAATACTTCAATCTAATAATGCCAATAAAAGCTCGTCAAAAAATATAGTATTTCAATAAAATATAAATATGTGATAAACAACCATAATTAGGAACTAAAATTTTTTTCAAAACAGTTTCGAACAATTTTTTTTAATAACGTCAAAAACAATACACTAATTTCTTAAGAAAATTATCAAAAATAGGCCAATTGTTTCAAGTTTAAATAAATAAAATTATTTTTTCTATTATAAAATTATTTAATTAAAAAGGCTTTTTTAAATCGCCTGAAAATTTTTTAACTGAAGAAATTTATATTTTTTTGTATATAATTTATTAAAAAGTCAATTTTATTTATTATCTGTAAGCGTTATACACAAGGTCGCAGAACACCAACAATACCAATAGGTTGGTAATACTACAATGCTTGAAACCGTACAATAATCATAGTATCGTAATAGGACTAGTTCATTTGATGTCACTATATTAAATCGTACAATCGTAAGATATTATGAAAACCACTGGGGTGATACAACATAAAAAGATTTCATACTATTAATGACACTTCTGTACGATAATTGTTACCTAAGTACGATTGGAGTCCTAGGTTGCTAACACTGAATCCATACCAATAAATTCAACACATTTGCTTTAATTATTATAATTTATTTTAATGTTCTGGTTGTAAATAAACAGCATAATTAGTTAAATATGCAGACATTTAAAGGCATTTTTCCTTGTTTTGTTCATAGGCCCTAATTAATATTTATATGCACATGATAACATTTTACAACAAGCTATTTTAGCGCCATATGTTTTTGTAAACATAACTATTTACATACATATACATATATAAACGAATTTGTGTATACATTTTGATACACAACGACATTAAAACAATCACAACATAAATATTCTATAATAGTACAAGAATATGTTTCATTAAAAAAAAAAAAAAAACTGCTTTTTAATTCGGGCGCCAGCGCCTTTGTCTTTACTTACTGTCGTCATAAATGTTTATGGTCTAAATAATAAGAGATATTATATTCATTTTTAATTGGAATACATGTTGTTACATTCTAAGATTGTGCACGATAATGAAGCGCCAAGACGTCCTCGTCAATAACCCGCTGCGTTTAAGACGATCGCAGCCATCTCAAGTCGCCACCGGCGCTAGGGTGTTAAATGGAGATACTCAGCCACGAATACTCGAAAGATCTTGTTAAGGTTGTCTATGGTATTGAAATCCAGCGCCGTCATATCGTCGCGGGCTGTGTGCCATATTTGAGGGAATGGATTCGGGATTATGTGAAGAATGTCCACGTCTAGAAAAATAAAAAAATGCATCTAATTTTAACATTTATATAAATGAAATGTGGAAATTATTACAAAAATACTGGGAAAGTATTTTAAAATAAAATACCTTTCACGTTTAATTAATTTTCCGTTGTTTGCGTCGTGTTCTCACTCGACTGGACTAATTATGATTGAACAGTACGTGGGTAGGGAATTGATAAATGCAAAAGCATTTTACTAGCAAGCTATCTATTGATTCCTTTATACCTTTGAATTTCTAATAAATTTAATATAATGTACTAAGGTCATTTATTAAATTATTGTAGTCCTCGAGTTGCGATTGAAGTATTAAAATTAGCCCTCAACGCATGTAAAGCATTACGTGTATCGGAAAGCATGCTTGACATTACACGAAAGTAAGTAGTAAGTCAGCAAGTTCTGCGAACATCCTGACCGAGATGGTCCAGTGGTGACTATGGGTTAAAACCCATTCAGCACAACAGAATTTTCATGTGCTTAATTTGTGTTTATATGTACCTATATTAATTAATTAATCTCGGGCTCAGCTGTGAAAAAGATCATCATGAGGAATCATGTGTCGGTTTACAATCTGCCACATGCGTATTACACAAAGCGGCATACACAGGCTGTTACTTTACTTTATACGAAGGTACTCACCTCTCCTCATGAACGGTATATGATCGTCCTCGATGACAGCGTTCGAGCTAGAGAGCCTGAAGTATGTTTGCTCAGCTTTGCCCGGTGAATACGCAGACATCTGCCCGAGTTCCGCTAACCGTTGCTCGGCGGCTGCCATGCGAATGTACCATTTTTCAGTGGACTTGAAGTAGCTGTAGAACACTGGGTCGGGACAGCCGAGAAGATCCAATAGAACTAAGACATCCTAAAACCAATAAATATATATATTTATGTATGGGGTTATTTAAATTACAATGTAATTCTTTAAATAAAGATGTCCCTTTTCTGCTTTTTGTTAAATCTATTGTACGTTGATGGTACCAATTCTCAATACAAAGTTTAAATTTAATCGGTTTTGATGTCCTGACCGATTTCGGCCACGGCAGTGCCTATTCTCAAGGGAGACGTGCCATGTACGGGGCACATTATAGTGCAACTAACAATATTGTATCGTTATAATTAACCACAATAATAATATGTATACCAATATATGTTGATTCTCTACGAATCTCAATAATATAATTGTGTTGTATTGTATATTGTTAGCACTTTATTGATTGCCTGTATCGGTCGGTTGGATATAACTTGTAATAAAATTACATCTGGCCATTAACTGTCATTATGGCAGAGTACAACTGTCATGGTAGCAGTTTTAGAAAATTGGAGTAATTAAAAAATATATATATATATTTACTTATGTATTAAGATTATATCGGATAATCGGACAATAAATAAGGTTACATTGAAAACGGCGTCTTATTTCTGACCAGCTTTAAATATGAATATGTCGCAAACAAGTGGTAATAGCCCTCATTATGCCCCCGTTATGGTCTTTACGTGTTATTCATTATGTACGTACAATGAGATCAAATGTATGTATATTAGGATCCTAAATTCATAATCGTGTTAAGGTTATTGTATCACAATATGTAGGTAAGTATATCTTATAATATTACGAACAGACTGAGTAATCTGTACATCGTAGACAAAATAGTAGTGTATTGAAAATGTATTTATTTAGTAAGAAACGAAAGTAATATTTAAAAATAATTATAGAGTACATAAGCGATATAAGCGGCATTATAAGATCACCACAAGTTTTTTGTAGAATGAGTATTATTTAGTTCTTATTTTTTATAGTTCGAATTTTATTTTAATATTATAAAATATTATTAAAACCTTCTTAGTAATTCAAAGGGGCTCCCGTAGCCTCGGACAGTTGCGGTCTGAAATTGTCGATAAAATTTAATTTGATGATTTTCAAAACTCGATATCCCGAAAAATATTTACTGCAAAGTTGGCACAACGTGGCAGTGAAAATTAAAACAAATCAAGTGGAATTTGGTTATATAGGTTTCCACTTATACCAAAACTCAGAAAACAAGGAGAGCATTCCAGGTTACATTTCTAATTTAGTGGAATGCTTATACTTATTAATTATTCCTTACTTATTATTATTTTTCGAATAAATAATTAGTTATAATTTTATAAAATAAAGCCATAGCCTCAACTCGTGAACAACGCTCCTGCAAATGTTTACAGTTTGAATTTTAAGAGTAAGCTCCTTAATTTTTAACGTCGACTACAGGAGATTCGATTATTAAGTCCAGTCTGCTTAAATTAAAGCCGCTGGTTACATAAAACGACCTCCAAATCTTAATATAATAAAACGAGAAAAACATAGAACTAACCTTGAAATGGTCAACTTTTGGTTAACGTACATTTGTCCATCTTATAAAATTCAATAGAATAATAAGTTTTTGTCTGTATCTGTTACTATTGACCACTATCCATTTATTTATAGAATCCAATTATTTGAGATTAGATTTTGGCGTTTTATTTTCACTGTTGTCGTCACACAGTTATTTGCGAATTTAAGTATAAAACATAAAATCTTCACGAAATAAAAGTTACGTACGTAAGTTAAGTACGTTCAATAGATTAAAAGTTACATTAATGTATAATTGATACGCATTTACATTCTATAAATAAATGCTAATATCTATTCGTTTTCTCCTTTACACAATGTAAAGTTTGTGTAAATGTATAGGTTTTACTCAAAGTTTAGAGAAAAACGAAATGAAAACCTTTAAATTTGTACGGATCACGGATAATTATTCGTAAAGATAAAATGCATACAAAGCTTAATTTCCATCAAAATCGACGAAATAGGATTAAAATTTTATGTACTTAATAACTTTTTGTTTTTAATAATAATTTACTTAATTATTAAGATATATAAATCATGTACACTATAACGAAAATTTAATATAGAAAATGATAAACACGCTACGAGTATTCTTTAATATAATAATAAATATGAGTCGTAAAAAGAGATAATTATGAAACGTTAGATTCCGCAATAGTCCACGTGACGATTTGAACATTTATTATATCTAACAATTGTTTTTCAATTAAAATTAATTAAGTATACATTTGGTATTTATAACCTAAATGGGTTTTCACCAGTGACGAGGAGATACGTGTTTATTTTTTCCTTAAATAAAATTGTTTAGGTTTTCAAAGGAAACTTCTTTGAGCGCGTAGGTTTACAATTCAATTTAAGAATACAATTTATGTCGACTGAGAGCTCAAAGATACAACAAATTACAGCGTTCGACTAAACTTTTTCCGACGTAATTAGGCCAAAGTCCTATCACGAACACGCGCTTAAAATTTTGTGTTGTTGTTGTATTGTATTCTTTTTATATAAAATGTTTTTATTTTATTATTGTATTCTTTTTATACAATGTCAATAAGTTATAAGGACAAACTTAAGATCCGGTTTTGATTTCGGCGAGTTTTGGTAAAATATCGATTGTTTAAGTTTATCCTTAACAAACCACGCACCGGCCGGGCTTAATTCTTTCTAAAATAATAAGAAATTTAATTACAAGACTTCATCTAGTATTTGAAATAACCCGAAATTAATTTAAAACTGATTTAATCTTTCACTTTTGGAAAGGAGCGCCGCGCCATATGACGTCAACTGACGTTTCTAAGTACCGTTAGCAAAGCTGTCGAGCTTATAGATATTTTATTTACTATTAATATGAAGCCGAATATTTGCACCACATAGATATTTTATTGTTTCTTATACTGTACATAATAACTTCCATGTATGAAACTTAGGATTAAAAGGTAATTTTCAAGTAACATTTGGAATTGGTCCTAATACATAATTGATTTATTTTAAAGTCTAGTATTTATCATGAATGTGAACATATTTTTATCTCGTCCGCGTTATTTTACGTTATTTAATTTTTATTACGTCGCCCATGAAGGATATCGGTACATTTTATAGACTTCAACAATCATAACTATAAATAAATAATATCCTGGGACATTGTTCACGCACGGTCATCTGATCCCAAACTAGGCAGAGCTTGTACTATGGAAACCAGACAACTGATATAACTACTTTTTTTTTGTAAATACATACTTATATAGATAATTACACCCAGACTCAGGACAAACAGACATGTTTATGCACACGTATGTCAATGGGAATCGAACTTTCGGCGTGAAAGGCAAGGTACGTTTTTGAGCTATATTAAAGCGAATTATATTCGCACACTACCCATACAAACAAGAAAACTGAATAACTTCAATTAATTGAATTGTTATATACAAATTGAAGGGATGCATCAATTTATACAACTCTAGTTCTCTCGTTGCAACTTCGTCCACGCGTTTTATATAAAAAGTTCCTTGGGGCTCAAGCTTGCTTCGTATTAATTTCATCAAATTCGGTTCAGTCGTTTAGCCGTCAAAATGTAACAGACAAACAGACAGAGTTGCTTTCACGTTTATAGCATATAGATTTCTATGAAAGCGTACCGAGTTCGCTTCTATTTGGTGTATGTGATTATTACTACATATAACGTCAATTAAATGTACACGCATTACGAACGTACGAGAAATGGTTACATTTCTACACGTCACAGAAATAACTGTAATATAATATAATATAAAATTACTATTATTTACTCCGTGTGGAAGATGATATTATCAACTATTATTTACATTTATGCCAATACATTAAAAATCACAAAACCAAAGTTGCTTGACCCATCTTTGATTACGAATACTTACGTACAATAATTAATAATAAACCTGACCCTATTAATAATAACGTCTGAGATGAGGAACAAGGTATTTAAGCTCGCTTATTTATCAATTTGATATTCAAAACTTATATACAGACCTACTTATATATACAAATTAAAGATAGTTTTGTTCGTATTCTATATAGTCAATCATACGATTGACTTTAAACGTACAATTGTTATTTGTTGCAATATGAGACGTGAGATAATGCAATATGTCTGCAAAATGTACGACTCAAGTTGCTATTAGATAATCTATACTGATTATATAAAAATGCTGACGTGTTTGTATGTTACTTAGTATGCTCGCTCTAATCTAATGAAAAAATTGATAGCCCAATTCTTGAGGAAAGTTATAGGTTACTTAATATCAAGCTAACGATAAGATAACGATGGAATAACCTTCTCCTCAAAAGAAAAAAAGGAGAGGAAGCCTTCGCCCAGCAGTGGGCCATTCACAGGCTGTTGCTGTTACTGTAACGATAAGATCCACGAAGTTGTATAAGGAACGTTCAATGCGGAAACCGCACAAAGCAGCATGCAAGCAAGCAATTCATTATAATATTAGTTAAACTCAGCTGTCGTCCTGCTTGTGCTTGTGTACCCTATACCTTAGCGATCAGTTGTACGGTATAAAGTAGGCACAAGTTAAACGGTATAAGATTTTTACCTTCTATTTTTATTAGGAAATACCCTTAACTAACTTATGATGAAAGGGTCTTTCCCCGAACCAGTGATTCATGCATTTCATGAGTATAATATAAATTAATATCAAAATGTAAACAAACTGTGTTTTCTCCTATTTATTCGTTCTATTGACTATTTAGTTAAAAAGTAAGAGAAAGAAAAAAAATATATAATCTGTATTATTTAACTATGCCCGTAATAATTTTTTTTTTTCGATCAAATTTTTCTTCGGTTTTTAAAACTTGTGCAAAGTTACAAATTATTCGGACGTACGTGGAAATTGAGTTGCAGTTTTAAGAAATAAACACACTGGTCATAATGTACAAAAAATATTGTAGAATGTAAAAACGAAATGCGAAGATAGAGCAGTCATCCTGCTTAGAACTGCGATGTTAAATTTAAAAATAAAACCTGATTTACAGTCATGCCTTAGATTATTTCGCAGACATTTCCTTGATTAATTAAGTTTTTTTCAAGGCTTTGTTTAAAAAATCTTTAATAAACTTAATATTCCATACAAAATCATGTTTACGAATAACGAAAAAAAAGTGTATTTAATTCTGAACGAACACTCGAACCTATTAACAAATTGTTAAAGTATTTCGTTCATTACTAAATGATTTCCCTTTACTAATATCAATCAAATACCGATCGATTATTTATTAGTTTAAAATCATAATTTAAGTTTTTTTTCTGAGTGTTCCAGTCCTGGGTGGACTGTGTAAATGAACGAAAAAACTTACCATTCTTTGCAAATGATTAGCACCATCCTTGTACGGAGTCCCGTGCCACATCTTAGCTAAATGCCTGGCACCATAAATAGAATCTTTGGGTCCCCATTGCCTGAACGCCTCTTCGCCGTCAAAGAATATAAACATAAGGCTTGGTGATGAATTCTTCAACTTATCCAACTGCTTCGACATAACCGCAGCAAGATTGATCATCATCGCACAAGGCACGGCCGAGTCGGTTGCTCCTGATAAACCAAGGTCAAAGTCGAGGTCAGAATGTGATTACAATATAAATGTTGATATTAAAAAACGAATCACTGAATGACGCTGTGAATATTTATTAGTTATAATTTATAGCTAGCTCGTATACGTATCGATTTTTCGAACAAGATAAGTTTTAATAAATTGCGGTAGACTTAGCAAAATGTCATATTTATTTATATGTATTATAATACCTATATACTATTTTATTTTACTGGTGGTAGGGCTTTGTGCAAGCTCGTCTGGGTAGGTACCACTCATAAAAAACAGCAGTACTTGGTATTGTTGTGGTCCGGTTTGAAGGGTGAGTGAGCCAGTGTAATTACAGGCACAAGGGACATAAAATCTTAGGTCCCAAGGTTGGTCGCGCGTTGGCGATGTAAGCGATGGTTAGAATTGCTTACAGTGCCAATATCTAAAGATGTTAGTGACCACTTACCATCAGGTCCAGTGGTTAGAACGTGTTAATCTTTGCTGTTAATTGCGGATGAAGGGAAACATTCTGCCATTTGTACCACCTGGCACATTGGAGAATAATGGTGGAATAAGATTCAAGCTTCATCCTCAAGAAGAGAAAAGACTTTTCACCAACACTAAAACTACTTTTACTTTAACAGCAATAAGGAGAAGATATTGTGAGTCCTTGTTATAGTAACAAGACATAACGTGATGTAAATATTTAAAAATAAATTAAACCCACCTACAAAAACATGTTCTCTTGTATATTTGCTGTCGTAATGGCACGCCAATACCAAATATCTGTCGGCATTAGGATTTAATTTGGCAATGATATTCTTAAAATTTAATGTCCCAAAGACAGGGGTCTGGTCGGGGAACACGTCTTCAGTGACATCCCAGCCTAGGCTTCTCATCTCGTTGGCAATGTAATTACCAACTTTTTCATGGTTAGGAGTACCAACTACTCTCGGTATCAGAATTTCATCTAGAACCTTCTTAAACTGTTGTCTATCAGACAATTGGGCTATATCTCTGATATTATTATCTGTTAGTTCTTGAGCTTCATGGAAATCCTATGGAGATAGAAAAAATACATCAACTTGCTATTTTTAAACATATATTCATAGCCTATTTTAACCATAAGAGAAGTAAACCTAAATAACCAACTTTAACACCGATATCAATTGACGCGATATCATTATTCGAGACTTGAATAATATATATATTCTCTATGAATTCGCGAAAAAATGGCGTTTTCGATATCCGCGAAGTTGAAATCGGAACTTCGAAAGTTAAAATAACGTTGTTAAGTGAAATGGAATAGTGTTGTATTATAAATAAAGATAAATTAATCAAGAACTCTTTATAAAAAATACGCAATACAGCAGAACAATTAGAAAATTTCATGCAATTTGTAAATTTATGGTTTGTTTACCTTCATTCCTACTCCAATTTGAAAAGGGTATAGAGCAGTGGTAACTGTTCATTAACAGTAGTGAAACTTTGGGAATACAATAGTATTTAAAGTTTTGTTTTTTAAATTATTATAATGATTAATTATTGATAAAATCATATATGATATAAAAAAGTTAAACAATCAATAATAAAAATGGTTGGTATTCAGGTGTGATATGGTGAACTTTTAGAAAATAATGAATACAGCATTTTATTAGTAACATAGTGCCACAAGTTGCTTCCAGATCCTCTACATCCTTGTAAAGCTTCTCATTTATTTTATTGTGTCTGATGATAAAATTTAAAAGCGCTTGTACTAACACATTTATATAAACTGTTAACATATGTTTGATAAATTCTTTACACAATCTTTATAACAGTCATGAAATTAATTTACAAAAACACAAATTTAAAAGTAACATTTGCTTGAAATTATATTATATTGGTCTAATACACAGATTATGAGTATTGTTTTTTCATGGTCCATTAAGCAAATACTGTATGGTTTATAATGTAGCATGTGTTAGATTATATACTGTGTGTATAGTATACATATGTATTACTTCAGGATATATAATATCTTTAGATGTTAGACAAAGAAGTCAACAATAGTCACACTTCAAGGATAGCTAAGTAAAGCAAATTTATGATAAATGAAGCATAAAACCTTGTGGATTAGTGAAAGTGCCTTGATTAAGACAAAATGTGTTATAAAACCAATAAACTTTTTATTACTTTACAGCAAACAAGGCTGTATTATTTGAGGAATAGATAACATTTTCCTTTAAACTATATTTGTATCAAAAATGATAATATGTTAGTCGACATTTTTTTTTTATATGTTTCCTTAACTCTCATTCTGAATTATTAAGAAATGTATCTCGTAGTATTCCATTTGGTAAAAATATTATTAAAAACTTTTATTTCTTATCATGTGACACAACCAAAAACCTTTCTCATAGGTATATATGTAATATATGATAGGTCTTATCAATGTATTTGTTTATATTTTAAAACACATTTATTCAAATAATTTGTCAATTAGAATCATCAAAAAATATTAATGGTAACAGCATAAATTGAATACATAACTGTATACTTAAATAATGTTAAACTATTTCATTTACAGTTATAATATGGCCTGTTTCATGTATGTAATAAGATTAATTTTACATCAGCCAGAGACGATAGTGATGAGAGTAAATTTTAATGGTAAAAACTATTGCATACACTATATATTTAATAGGGATATAAAATAATTTTCATAGTATAAAATTTATTATTGAAAAGTGAAATTTCTTAATTTAAAAAAAAAAGAACTAAATGGTGTTTAGCAATTATATACAAATTAATAAATTATAAAATTATATAAAGTTTTATTTTTTTTTATTTTGAGAACTTTTTAAGTTTTAAATGTTCAAGAAGGTCAACTTACCTTTTCTTGGTAAAACTTCAATGGTGTGTCCGTGTTTATGAAGGTAAAACATAGCACTGTTATGAATAAAGTTGTTATTATATTAGACATTATTATTATTATCGTTATTTATCCGTATGTCACTAACATATGTTGAAGCAATACTTCTGTTAACTCGCGTACGTGATCAACCAACTAGTTACTCGACCAAACTCATTCAAATTTAGCCTTTCACAGCCTCTTGCCCGTCTTTTAATATATAAGTAACTTTTGAGTTTTGACAGGTCAAACCAGTACTGCCAGACACCAAGACTCGATTGTCCCGAAATAATAAAATTGACATTTAATATTTATCAAAGTTTTGTTAGGATTAAACAGACGTTACTAAATTTGTCTCTATTTAAATTGATTTATGTTGTTACAATAGTGTTAGTGAGTTATATATTTTATAGTCATATTTTAATTTCACAGCAAGAGTAACATTAAATTTGAAAAAACTTCACTAAAAAGTGGAAATCACAAAGCTTAGAAGCACCATGCATCAAAGAATATATATTTAACTAAACTTGGCAAAATAAAATGAGTCCGATTTCTTTATAATCTTTATTTATTTAACAAATAACAATTACATTATGGCACTACAAACCACGAAAGTTTATATCGAGTGCCTTTCCGTCTATGGGTTTATATACAATATACACTTTAATCGTTTTAAATAATACATCTTTAACTTATCTATACTAATATTATAAAGAGGTAAAGTTTGTGAGGTTGTAGGGGGTAATCTCTGGATTTACTAAATCGATTTTGAAAATTCTCTTACCAATAGAAAGCCACATCATTTGTGAGTGCCATAGGCTGTAATTATGAAAAGACTTTTTCGTGGTAGTGGGATTTGCAAAGTAAGTCGGAGAAAAAACGGTCGAACGAAAACGTTTATTAAGAACACTGCCTTAACGATGAGAGATATATTATTAAGATCTAAAGAAAAGTTGTAGAGCTTGATAATGCCTACAAAAAAGTCAGCGACAGCATATATCTCACTTTTATATTTAAGACACAAAATGTTGCTTTTTCATTAAAAAAAAAAATTTAAATCGTTAAGTCATGTTTATTGGTCACATTATCAACAATTATGAATTATTATCAAAATAAGTACACTTATCGTCTCAAGTGTTTCAAACAAAAGACCTTTTACTGCATATAGTTTTGACGAACGTTTAAAGAGGTATTACGACATAGGTATGGAACTGTGACCGTGTCGTAATCTATCGAGTGATATTTCTATTACACGGTTTTTTCATATACGTCAATCTATTTAGAAATAAATTACTTTATTACCAAGGAAATTTTATTTATATAAACTTTATTTGTTACAGTTTGTTTTTTGGCGGCATAGTTTAAGAGGTAATTTAAAATAACAAATACGCAAGACAATTTTATTAATGTTTGGCCAATCGATCACAAGAAAAAATGTTTACCGCACAACGAAGTAGGCACGGGTCAGATAGTATTTAGTATTCTTAATAGTTATTTCTCGGTTCTTGTTCTGGTATCTAAAATATTTTTAAGTGAGGAATCCTGTAAGAGATAGTACACGATCCGAATTTATTGTTAGCTGAAATAGTTACTATTTTTGTTGTGTCACCCAACGGATTTTTATATTATGTGAAACATTATTCTGAAAATCTGTATTGAAGATTTGTTCTTTCAAAATATAATACTTATCTTTGTTCTGTATGGTTATTATTTGACTATGCGTAAAAATGTTACGTTCATTAAATTTTACTTTTATTTTAATGTTAACATGTACAATGTTTTTCAAGATTTTGATTTGCATACGATACATATTTTCTAGACACGATTTGTCACTTCGTCCATCGCGTAATTGTAGTTATTTATTACATTAATATTGATTTGCAAATAACAGAAGACACTGAATGTAACAAACATTATAAAATTTATATTCAATGAAATAAATAACAAATTTATTATTATGCTCAGGTCTGCTTAAATCTTATTAATATCATTAATGTAATTATGTTTCGTTTCTTTTACCATAACTATAAGACTAAACCCTAGTATGATTACGAAATAAGTACGATCATTCGTTTGATATCAATGGTCATTAAAATATTTTTTGTTTTTCAATATACAAATTATGCCTAACCATCCTTCTGTTATCTCCATAATCTTTGAAATTATTCAGTGACGTCAGACAACGTGACGTAGTTAAGGCTTCTCCCAAAGCAATTTATCGTTCAATCTTTAATATACGCCTTATTTCGTAAGTGATAAAGTTGAAACTTATAAAATATTTTTGTCTTAAAATGTAAACAAAAAACTATGACAAAATGTATTATGCAAAATCTTCTATTCCTTGTAGATTTACGAGAGATGCTTACGTGGGTGAAGTTATTAATTATTACGAAAAGCTGGTTCATATAAGCGCAAAGGCCCATAGGATACAAAGCTGTCGGCTTCATATAACATTTATTTAGCCATTAATTTATCCAACCGTATAAAAAATCATGTAGTAAGTTTGAAAAAAAAAACAATAAATAATGTGTCTTTTTAATTCGTTTTTTGAAAATTTATAGTTAATTTTTATAATTTAATGTAATCATATTCGAACAAAAAACCCTAATTAAATCGATATGTAATTTAATTGCTTGCGATAATTTATGTTATGTGTATTTCCTAAAGATAATAGACTTTGTTAATGCGTGTCATAAAATTAATAAAAACAAAATTAAGCTGATTGCAATAAAGGGAACTCCAATGTGAGGTTATATAAACGGAAATCCCTGGATAACATTTCTCGGGAAAGCAATAAAGTATTACCGCTAACGTAAGATTTTTTATTCATTATTTAAGAGAATTCATATTTTCCTGTTACATATATTATGGACTTAGGATATTTTCTGTGCAATTTATAATTCAAATTTCTGTAAGCAGAATTTATTCATTAAGGTTATAGCGTTATGAAAAAATGTTGTAAAACAGAATAAAAATACATTTTAAGCACTCGTTATTTAATAAAATGATTTATTCTGTTGTTTAAGTAAAATCTTTATATAATAAAGTAGGTTTTCGAAAAAAAAAAATCTTCAAACGCTTTCGTTACCGTTATCTATTATTTGTAATGTTATATTACGTAATGAACATCTTCCTCTTCATTAACATTAATTAATATAGGAGTTTATCAGATCATTGTTCACATGTTGTTTTATTTTATTATTCAAGAATATGCTTGGTCGTAGCTTATACTGCATTATGTGGACTTCGGAATATCCGGCTATTCGAATACGCATTTGATTTGGATATATTCTACTAGAGAAGACAACGTCACCATCCCCACAAAAAAGTTCTATTGAACTGGAATCGACGAAAATTCGCAAGTGAACATAGTCAACGGGCGACCAATACGCTCTTCGTACTCCGTCAATACCACCTCGATCTATACTGATGAATTGATGTTCTGCAGAATATCCAATAGTTAATTCACCATATTTCCATTCCAATATAATTTCAACATCTAAAAATACTGAAGTTGTATTTACTAATAACTCGAAAGATTTACTTTCAGCTTGGAAATATTCGCCAGGTTTGTACCAAGCGTTTTCTATTAATTCTCCTCGTAGTTGAAATATTTCCTCGACAGGTGTCATTAGTATTCTACCGTTTTTGTTTATGCGTAATTCTCGAACTATCGTCAGCATACTCGCCCAACCAAAAGTAGATTCAATAAAGTCAGTATCCCACATGCCAAGCCAGCCTATTAATAATCTTCTGCCATCCTTAGCGCGCATTGTTTTAATGGTGTAAAAGTCATGCCCATAATCGAGTTGATTAAAGGTAGCTATAGAGGCTTCCATATCATCAAACTGACCTTTAAAATAATTAAAATTTCCTAAAATATATCCCGTCTGATACAAATTTCTGAACCTCCAACTATCTGGCTGTATACCTTGGGCTGAAAGAATAAGGACATGGTAGCCGTCTAATTCGAATAAATCTGGATTTTCCCACATATAGCCCATATCTCCGTATGAATTAAGCAATGTGCCATTTAATACCCAATTAAACATATCCGCAGAGGTATATAAAACTAACTGACCACTACTTTCACTGGATGTTGTGCCAACAATCATGTACCAAACGTTACGGAAACGCCAGACTTTAGGATTTCTGAAATCTCTTATTCCACTCGGAGATTCTCTTATAATTGGGTTATATAAATATTTTTGAAAGTACATACCATCACCACTCATAGCTATGTTTTGTGTTTGGAATGATTTACAACCTGACACTACATTACCCGTGTAGAATAATGTGAGCATATGCTTATACACTAGTGCACAACCCGCCAGGCAACCTTGCCCATCGTAATGGTCTTTTGGCATTAATGCCGTCGGAAAATGGCTCCAGTCTATTAAATTGTCACTGACGGCATGTCCCCAACTCATATGGTTCCACGCTCCTTCATATGGATAATATTGAAAAAATATATGAAACTGCCTTTTGTAGAAGGTAAATCCAGTAGGATTACTAATCCAACCATCTGGCGCTGTTATGTGGTAAAAAGGTCGGTATTTCTTTTTTGGAAAATGTTTGTTGCGATTTAAAAATGATTTCACTGGTCCACGATCACTAAAATCACCAGGTATAACTAAAATCCACAGCATGATAAAAATATGTATATCCATTGTCGAAATTTGATTCTTGAATGATCATAAAATAACGAATTGTGATAATGAAATATGAACAACAATAGATGCTGTTTATAAACTTTTCTTATTTAGTATTACGTAATCTATTTGTACTACGATATAATGCAATAAACGTTTGTTTTGTATGTTTATTTAAACCGTTATACCATTTGAAAGTTCAATGTATTAAAATTAAATGTGTCCCTCAAAAACATAGCAGTCGCATTTTAATTGAAACATACAAAGTTAAAATATTTTTAATAGACTAAATCTCTTGTTCCAATGTTCCAAGAACCATTCTTATTGTTTATATATTTTATTTTTATTTTAGTAATAATTCGGGGTGTGATCATCAAAGGATCATGATATCATCACAAACGAAATGACAACAGTTAAACTATTCGATTGAATCAAGTGTCGTGTCGTTGTGATTGAAGCATTGACAACAACTTGGGGGTTTTCACAACAATATAAGGGGGATTCAAGACGTCTAGGGTTTTTTTAGGGTACATTTAATAAGGAGGATTTTTAGGGGATCTATTATTCAAGATTTTTTTGTTTTTCCTTAAAAAAAACGCTTTTGCGTTTTATAAAGTATAGTTTTCTATACAATTTACTAAGCCTCGAACCCAACGAACAAACTAAACCAATTTAAACTGCAAGCGTGACTATGACTGAAATATCAAAAAACTATATTGAGATTGAAATAATAGCTCCCGTTGAGTTATTATTCAGCCTGGTGGTACAACACGTAGGAGGCCCGGGCTTCGATTTCTGGTCATTGAAATGAAAAATAAAAATCGTTTCATTTCATTCTTATCATCATTAATATTATTAGGTCATTAATTGTGTATGTAAATGTGTATGAATGTATTATTAATTTGTATTTGAAATTACCTCTCGAAATAAGTGTACAACAAAAAATTTAGGGGTTTATCGATATTTAGGGGAATTTGAAGTTGGTTCTAGGGGGAATATTCTTTAGGAGTTGGCATCACTGCTCATTGTTACTTGACAAGTTGACGTTGACACTTGCGTTGAAAGCCGGTGTTAGAAGTACTTTGAGTATTTTCGTAAATAAATTTTTAATTAAAAACAAATAATAATTATATAACTTACATATAAAACAAAAGATGTCATATATAAAATGAAATCAATAGAAGATTTAGAAAAGGAGGTGAAAGAGGTTGATAAAGAGTTAAAAAAGATCGATGCAGAGTTATTAAAATGGAAAAACTTACAGCGCGAATTACACGAGAAGAAATCTTTACTAAAAGCATCTATAAATAAAATAAAGTCAGAGTCATTAGCAAGTGTTGATTGGGCTGGAAATACGTACGAATGGTCAAAGGATGTTAAGAAAACTCTTAACGACGTTTTTAGAATAGATTCATTTAGACCAAAACAATTGAGTGCTATAAATTCTACACTTGCTGGTCAACATGCAATTGTTGTAATGCCAACAGGGGCCGGAAAAAGTCTCTGCTACCAGCTTCCGGCTCTTGTTAAACCTGGCATAACTATAGTTATATCACCCCTAATCTCCTTGATGGAAGACCAGGTGCGGTCACTAAAAAACAGAGAAATCCCGGCGATGCTGATGACAAGTACAAGTCCAAAAGACGAAACATTTAAAGCTTTAAATGTGTTAAAGGATAAGAATACGAAAATTAAACTTCTATATGTTACACCTGAAAGACTTGCAAAAAGTAAGAGATTTATGTCAAATTTACAAAAATGTTATGTTGAAGGTAGATTGCAAAGAATTGCTATTGATGAAGTGCACTGCTGTTCTCAATGGGGTCATGATTTTAGACCAGATTACAAATACCTTGGAATTTTGTCAAATATGTTTCCCAAAACTCCAATCTTAGGATTAACTGCAACAGCCACATCCCATGTATTAACTGATGTGCAGAAGATACTTAACATACCAGGTTGCTTGGTGATTAAATCAACATTTAATAGGCCCAATTTATATTACAAAATTTTAGAAAAACCTACATCTCAGGAAGATTGTTTAACAATACTCGAAAAGCTTTTGAAATATAGATACAAAGGAGAAAGTGGTATTATTTATACTAATAGTATCAAAGATTCTGAAGAATTAGCTCAAGGACTAAGAAAGAGAGGCTTGTCAGTGGGTTGCTATCATGCAAACATGGAAGCAGAATCGAGATCCAAAGTGCATTTGAAGTGGCATGAAAAAAGCTATCAGGCTATTGTGGCTACTGTTGCCTTTGGCATGGGTATTGATAAACCAGACGTCAGGTTTGTTATACATCACACCATCAGTAAATCAATGGAAAATTACTATCAGGAGAGTGGTAGAGCTGGGCGTGATGGTAAAAGAGCAGAATGTCTTACTTTATACAGAATGCAGGACATTTTTAAACTTAGTACCATGGTATTCTCCGCAGTCGGCAGTATAGATCATCTATATGGCATAGTTAAGTATTGTCTGAATGGAATCTTATGTAGAAGACAGTTAATTGCTCAACATTTTGACGAAGATTGGGGTGATACTGATTGTAACAAAATGTGTGATGTTTGCTCATATCCAAATTCAAATATAAGAGAAATAAGTCTGGAAAAACATTGTAAAATACTGGCTAGCATTATTGATAATGCTCACATACAAGACACAAAACTTACTGCTCAAAAGTTACTTGATGCTTGGTACTTAAAGGGACCAGTCCCACTTAGACATAAAGGCAAAGAACCAAATTTTTCAAGGTCTGTAGGTGAAGATGTGATAGCATTTCTACTTGTGGAAGGATATCTTGTTGAAGATTTTCATTTTACAGCCTATACAACTATTGCTTACATAAAGAAGGGCCCTAATATAGAAGCAATCGATGATGACAACTTTACTTTAAAAATGCCGTTAAGAAAATATACCGAATTACATTTAGATAGACCAGCTCCCAAAGATTTTGATTCAATTATTGGAAATGAAGTTATAGAATCAAGAAAAAGAAAGGCAAGCTCTGAAGTTAATAGTGAAAAGTCAAAGATAATTGTTATTGATAAATAAAATAATAATTGTTTTGTCAAATTAAATAGCTTTATTGAAATGATAACCAAAATATTCTAAATACAATCTAACTAAAAAAACTTCAGATTTGGTTTGTGATTATTACCATAGTTTGTTATTTATAAGATTTATTATATATAGAGTTCATACACGACGCCTTGGAGAATATTGTAATGGTGATAATTGGTCATAAGCTGCAACATTTTCTTCAATTTTCTTTGATAATTTCGTGGTATTCCTTTTTAGGTTTCGATGCTCTTTTACATTGTTAGACACCTTAGAATATTCTGTAATTGTCATAATTGATTCATTTAGTTACATTTATTTAACTTTATAAAATTAACGCAATTTTCATATTGTATACTTACTGCTTCCATTAGATCGGTCACTATGCTCACTTGGGACAATACTGAACCCAGATCTAGTAGATCTCGCAGATGAACAGCAGCTGTCAACACCAATAGCGTCAAGAGCTCTCATTCGTTCAGCGATCTGATCCTTAATCAGTTCTCTATGTGGACCAGCATGCCCTAGATCTTCCATATCTGCTAACCATTCTGCGCGTTCTCGAATTTGAGTCACCACTAAAATATGTCAAATATTTAAATATTATACTATTATTAACTGACCTTTATTATATTTATTTATGAATTATGATGAGACATTAATAAAAAGTGATGTAAAATAAAATTAAAATCTTTTTTTATCTCTTTCTACCTATTCAAAGCAAAATATTTTAAACAGCAACATACAATCATTCCACTGTTCTTTTTTAGTGGGTAAATTGGGCTTTTGTTTAAGAAGTCGTGGTGGAGCTGGCGGTTTCTGCTCCACATCGCCGTAAGTCATCGTATTGGCCAGTCTTTCTTTTAATTTCTCTCGATCTTCTCCTCGCTTAAGTGGACAATATCTATTTAAAAATATACATTTTTTTTGTTAAGCATAACAATTTAGCTCCAAAAACGACAACATATTAACAATATTGTTAGCGTACATTTCAACTTTAAGAGATTCCGATTCCCGTATTGCAGAGAGCGATCGACGACGTGAGGTTCGCGGTCGGACAAGTGGAACTTCTACGTTAGGTTTTTTTTTCTTAAATTCATCTTCTTGGCGTAAAGCAAAAGCACTTTTCTGACGCTGGGAAATACTCAGCTTAGATTCTTCCAGTAAGACTGTACAATATTATTTAGATTTTAATAAAATAAAATAATTTCATATTTATATTAGAGTAAATAAGCACATTTAAAAACCTCTTAAAAATTCTTGTTGTGTAGCTGATGGGTTTACAGTCCTTGTATGAAAAATTCCTCCATGGGGAATAGATTTACTTGGCCACGTTATGTTAACATATCCCTGACTATCGGGTTTTTCCATCTCGTTAACAAAATAATACAGGTACTTTATAAAAAGAGAATAAAATCTTTCATCATTTTATAGTTAGAAAATCAAATCACGAATGTGTTTACTTTTTAAATATCCCGGGCAACGACAATAATATTGAACAAACATTTTGATGCAATAAGTGTTGCCCAATGATTTTGTTTGTTATTTTACTTACAGTGTAATATAGTTGTTATTACAGTGTAATATAGTAGTATAATGTAGTTGTTATTAAAATATTAACATATTTAATTATATAATTTGTATAAGAAACCTAAAATCACAATATTTTTCATTTTAGACGAGCCATATTTTTTTTGCGTAAGCTCCAATGCGATTACGCCTTAGTAATAACAAAAAACATAGGTAATAAAAAAAGTGATGCAATAACAATTAGGTAGTGTAAAATTCTTTAAAATAGAAAATATATATTTAAATTTGTTTTCAACAGCAAAAAATGGAGGATTCTCTTGGTTCAACTATAGTAAAAATTAAGCTTCAAGAACAAGACAAAGAGGCAAAGCTTAAAGAAAAGCGAGAAAGTATGTATTTAAATATGAAAATAGGCAATTAATTATTTCTTTATATTAATTGTTTCACTTAATTTTTCTGGTAATAATAATTTGCCAGACGATGCAGTTGTAATGACCCTAAGGAAAGAAATCCGTGAAATTGTTTCTCAAGTTGAAATATGTAAGCAAAAGCAAGAAACGCTTTTGAAAAACATTGCTACGCTGCGTACACAAGCAATATTAGAAAAAATACGCCGTGAATCTTTAACCACTCAGTTACACGTACTCAATAAAGAGCTAGAAAATTTACGAGCAAAATCGGTAGAACGGTTTTCAATTTTATTAATATAGCATCAAATTATGTAGTTCTTTAAAGAGTTTTAAAATAAAAATAACTATACTATACGATCTAAGCCCTTCAGTCTGAAGTTCCGACTCTCTGAGGCGTGTACTCTTGTAAAATAATAATAATTGACTAATTACATGTTCATCATTGCATTTACTTCAATCGTATTAGTCCCTACGACACGATTAATCCTTATAAAGTATATCTGCTACGCAGCTAGTCATGATAATTTTACTTTCGGCCAACTTAAATGCGTGCGTATTTTATAACTTCTAACTTTTTTTGTTTGTTTAGATTGAAGGTATTTCTAAAGTGTGGGACCAGCGATCTTCTTTTTGTAAAAAAATTCACACCACTTCCGACAACTATGACGTTTGGGCTTTACTAATTAAGCCGACTTGTTTAGAATTGAGCTATATGGATCCATCTTTTGTAAAACAAGAAGATACTAATCCAGTATTAAATAATGAAATTCGACTACAAGAAGCAGTTACGAGACGTGATAACGCTTTAAAAGAGCGTGACCAACTAAAAGCTGAACCAGATAATGGGGAAGAGTTTCTTCGGTAGGCTCCCGTTACACCTAATTCATATTGTTTTAATTTTCTTAATATTATACTGACAATGACGTGCTTATAGATTATTCATACTCTGTTATTTCTATCCAGCATCAAAAACGCACTTCGGTATTCACTGGAAAAAATTGAAGGATTTAATAAGTAATCGATGTTTTTTTAAAGATTTCATAATAAAAACATTTTCAAGAAAAAGATGTATTATTGCCAATGAAATAATGATTTCAGCCCCTTTATTATTTTATTCTCTTTGACAATAGTATCAATTATCAGCTGTTAAACTGTCAAAATAAAGTCAAAGGATATGCAAATGCCAGTAAATCTAATTTGTCTTATGGTTATGGGTATACTTTCATAAATACAGGATCCAAAGCTTAAAAATAACTATCAACATGAGTAAGAATCTACATCTGTTAAGGTATTACGAATATGTTATAATGTCACAATAGATTGTAACACACTATATTAACATTACCATGTTGTTTTGTAATCAATGCATTAATTAATTTGGGCAGTTAAACTTATTTTCATGATAGAAAATATTAATGTAGGTCTATTAATTCCTTAATTGGTACTAAAAGAATATATTATGTTAATATATACATAATTGATACATAAATGCATAATCATATAGTATACTCATACTCAATGACATAATAATAACTGGAATTTATTATTAAATTTTTGTAACCTTCAGTTTACTTAATTTTGTAGGGAATTGTTTATTTATAATCTTGTATTGTTATTTTTGAATATATATACATGATTTGTTTTATCATTTAGTCAAATTTTCAGAAATTTCATTAGACAAAAGGGATTGCACAGATTTTATAGCACTGAAATAAGAGAAAATGAACCAATTAAGTTTTCTACAAGTAATGCAGCAAAAAAAAATGTACAATCAGTGTTTAGAAAAACAACACCCGACAGCATGCCTTGGTATCAGCCATTCAGTGTGGTAGGAAGTGTTGCTGTATTCCTTATTTATTTCTGCATACTTAGAGAGGAAAACGATGTGGACCTTGAATTTGACAAAACATTATATGATAGAATACAAGGCTTAGAAAAGGAACAGTTACTACAAAGTTATAGATTTAACAAGGAACATGGAAAAAGTGTAGAAGACATTGAAAAGAGATTAAAAGAATTAGAAGAAGAATCAAAGGTTGCAGCATAGTTTAAGATTATGTCAATTTAGTAGGTGAATTAAATAAAACCTAAGTTATTACAAATCTCTAGTAATTTATTTTCTTTACAAAAGCAAAATTTACTGAGATGGAATAATCATAATGGTAAATTTTAATTATTTCACAATAATTAATTCTTAAATAGAAACTGGTATATTTATGTAGTTAAAATGTAATGATTATTATCAATTGCATTGTTTCCTTTAAAAATCACATCTATTTCAGACAAACAACATTTATAAAAACTTGTCTGATATCAAAGTACAATCTTTGTTACTATCACAAGGTTGATACTAACTTACAATTGCAAACTGAGTTTTATACATTATTCTTTCTTAAGTTATTGGGATTTAGTTAAGGTGAGATAAAAACAACTGTTATTCTAATTATATTTATTAACACCGAAGTATTTCATTACACAATTATCGATAAGTGCATTTATCAAATTACTTAAACACAGGTTTCCTTTCATGTGGTTACAATATTGCCTATTCTACAGTCTAGACATACCACAAGTCACTAAAATACAGGCTATGTTGCTGTACAAGACACATTAACCAGTGATGAGCAACTCTGCAAATGATGACAAGGAAAATGACAAAATGAAATGTATTCTAATTTAGCTACATATCTTGTACACACAATATAGATAAACTTACAGAATAAGAACATATTTATAAAAAAAAATTCAGTTCTGCTGTCTCCTTACATTATTGATTACGATGTTAATAAGATAAAAAAAAGTGAGACAATCAATATAAAGAGTTATAGAATTAACGTCTATTCGAATTACAAATAATTTATGATTAGGTACACTAAAATTAATTTATGCACGTTCGCCTCGAATCCGTCTTGCCAACTGGATATCCTTAGGCATAATGGTTACACGCTTGGCGTGGATAGCGCACAAGTTAGTGTCTTCAAACAGACCCACAAGGTAGGCCTCGCTTGCCTCCTGAAATGAACAATATAAGAATATTACATATAAATAATTAAAATAAAAGCAATAAATTTAATATCATACAATCTCATCGTAATATAAATCAACCCACCTGCAAAGCGCCAATGGCAGCAGACTGGAACCGAAGATCAGTTTTGAAATCTTGTGCTATTTCTCTCACAAGTCGCTGGAAAGGCAGCTTACGAATCAACAACTCCGTAGACTTCTGGTAGCGACGAATTTCTCGGAGAGCTACGGTACCTGGGCGGTAACGATGGGGCTTCTTGACACCACCAGTGCTGGGCGCTGATTTACGCGCGGCTTTTGTAGCCAATTGTTTACGAGGAGCTTTACCTCCTGTAGATTTACGGGCTGTTTGCTTGGTACGTGCCATTATTCACTGTAAATTAAAATAAAATGTAGATTTACAAACACAATAAACAAGTGATGTTGCAAGAGTATGCACTGATTTTAAACTCGACTTTATTCAATGATCAATTTATTATCCACTTATAATAATATGTAAAATGTGAACCTTCGTTTAAAATCTTGCGAAAACCACAACTTTAATTACAAATCGTTAACACTGACTAATTTTATTAAAATTTTATCAAGGAGCTCACAACAATGATCATATGCTCAATATCAGACAAAGATGGCGTCGAGAGAATGGCGGGTGAACACTGACGCCTTTTTTACGCTTTCTGATTGGTCTGTTATATTTACGTTATCGTAATTTCATTGGTTATAATGTAGGATCTGCCATTGGTCAAATATATCAATGTTTATACTTCTAAAATATCCTCTTATTGGTCAGAATTTTTAAGGTGTTGCTAGATAAATTTGCAAGTTTCATAATTTAATAAATTAAAATAGTGTTGCAATAAAATTGTTAACTTTAATTTCATTATTTTAAAGTGAGTGTAGTGTGTAGTTAATTTCATTATGTTAAGTGACTGCAGTTTTTTAAATGTAAAATTTATATCAGATTTACATTCTACAATTCTAAGTAGTGTTTAAATAATTCTTAAAAATTGTTTTATATATATGTATGTATTATATACAATAAGTTAAAATGATGTTGCGATAAAACTGTTAACTTTAATTTCATTATTTAAAAGTGAGTGTATTAACGGAGTGACAGCCATCTTGAGAGGATAGCAATCGCTATCCTCGTAGTCGTATATCGTGGTTGCTAGAGTGGTGAACGGGAATTCGAGGATTTACTTTCTAGGCAACCAACGTCGAGGCAAGGTGTGGCTTCACTGTGTGAATACAACTCAGTTTTTATTAAGGATAAGGAAAGCGTTTTGTGCATTAAAATTCACACTATAATATGGATAAGGAGGGTGAGGTTAGCTATGCTGACAACACCGTTTCTTAAGATTCGGTTGGGGATTTTAATCCGTTTTATAGATTACTATATCGTAATTTCTATATGAACTTTTTAAATGTAAAGACTAGCAATAAGATGACAAGATTGTTAAACATTTGATGTTTTGATTGTTTTTATTTTTTATTTTAAATTAATATCTTTGAGCATAAGTATAAACAAGAAATGCATTGTGTTAATTCTATTTAAAATAGATTAAATTATATTTAGATATTTTCCTCTTCTACTATGTTCTATAATGTTTGCCAGTAGGTAGTGATGCCAATTCCTACAGAGTATTCCCCCTAGGACCAACTTCAAATTCCCCTTAATACCGATTAAAAATACATCCAAGTAGTATAAAATTGCTGTTGTATTTATGCGGTGCATTTTACTCATTTACATACATTAATTAATGTCCTAATAATATTAATGATGATAACAATGAAATTAAACGATTTTTATTTTTCATTCAGTCACCAGTTTCCCCCGCATGAGTATGAGGATATGCGAGACTCACCGTTAGGGGGCAGTGAACTGCCTGTTTTACTCTAGAATGGGGAATTTTGCTGCAACGTTAAATGTTAATGTTGCCTGCAATGACAATTCATCGGCAAAATTTGTTGTCGACTTATATCTGTAAAACATCAGAAAACCGTCAAGAAGAAATCTTTTTGATTTCTTTGAGCCGCCAAATTTGCCGCCCTAGGCTGAAGCCTATTCAGCCTGCTGGTAAATCCGCCACTGAGTAGGGTGCAAAGATTATTATCTTTATAGAATAGTAATCTGTTTGAGGGTACACATATATAGTATTGGACAAGTATGTTTGGTTAGCAGCGGTTAAATTTAGGTTGGCGTATTTAATTAAAATATTTTAGGTAAAAAAATTTATGGTTCCCATCAGGCTCATAGCATAATACCTTATAAGTCAGGACAGGAGGACAAAATACTATAATTTTAGGTAATAAAATAAAATATGTGTAGTAAATTATTTAATTATAATGATTGTAAAAATGTATTGAATATGCTCTTATTTATTTTATAAACTGTTTTTGTATTTTTAATTTTAGTACAACAAATGAAAAATTTCTGTTTAAGTTTTTTTTATCAGTAGCATATCTTTTTTTCATTATTTAGTTATGATTCATCTAAAAATGTTATGTGTCCTATTAAACATAGATTATTAAAAAATGGTTACGAAAAAAAAATTCAACATATAAACCTTATCCAAAAAAACCATTAGTGTAAAGTGAACCATTATAAACCTGAAAGATATTATAGAAATTAAATTTAAATTATTGTAAATAAAACAGTTTAGAAACTATTTATATTATGCATATTTATTGCTTAAAACAATTGTTAATACAAACATAAAATTCTTATCACAGTATAAATAATAGATTTGGTCATTTACAATTTACCAGCCACCAAATATAATAATATTCCTTATTTAAATACATTTTAAAAATATGATTCTTGTATTCGAGGAGTTTATTTTTATTTATAACTAAAGCTGCATTTTAACAAGGTTCATTGTTTATGATTCTATGCATATTAAGCCCGCAATCTCTGCCGCTGGCATACAGGTGTTTGTTTTATATAATCAAAAACATATTTGTCTATGAGATTATCTTGGGAATTGTGATAACATATTTGTGAGTAAGATCAATGCCAAAAGGGCTTGTTATTTTAAATATGTTTAAAAAGTATTAACTCTAAATACATCCTAATAATTGAGTAGAGTGATAATATACATATATACATTTTTACATTACAAGCCAAATGTGAAACGCCTAATATGTTATTAACATTGATCTTATATATGCAATTTGTTATTGGTACTAAATTTTATTGCGATACTGTGATACATGCTCTTGTGTAATATTCAATCCGGCATGTACAGTATATATGCTGGGGCTCCATGTACACTAAGTGCTACACTCATCAGACCTACATATCTCCTTTATAATAAAAAATGAGGCTGATGTTACATCTTAAAAAGTAATTGTATAATAATTAAATCTATACTCAATATAACTTTATAAAATATTGAAGAAATAAGATTCATGATATAATCACCTAAACAAAATATCTCAGAACAAAGAGGTTGACTTAATTATGTGGAATTAGTATAACACGACAAGTCATTTAAAAAAATATTTTTAATCTCTAGCAGTTTGTTTGGAATTTGGATGCCGTAAGGCGGTATGCAAGTTCGCCCATACAGCTGCAACACGCGCATGCGCTGTGCCTAATGTGCGCAAGAGCTCTGGAAGTAATTCCAAAGCCGAAAGAGCGTAGACTCGAGCAATCCGAGCCTCCTGAAAGTAATTATAAATAACGTAAGTATAGGTCTTAACAAAAGTATATATATTTTTTATATTTCTGATTATGATTCATATGGTAATGCGTAATTAGAAATTGTATAAAAAGTTTTTCATTAATAAACAACTGCTAAATAGATTAGTAGTACTGGCATTGTTTTAATCAATTCAATTAATTTGTTCTATGTATGTTTTATAACTGACCTCGACAGCGCAGCGCAGTGCGTACCGGTGGCGCGCCCGCAACGCGCGGGCGGCGGCGCACTGCGGGGCGGCGGCGGCGGCGGCGGCGCGCTCGGCGTGCAGGCCGCGCGTCAGTCGCGAGCACAGCTGTCGGTAGGCGCCCACCGCGTCCAGCGCCAGCAACATGCCGTCCATCGCCTCTTCCTCCATCACCTCGAGCTGAGTCTCGCCCGTTTCTATTGCTAGTCTGAAATAATTTAAGCTTTTTATATGTGTTTGTGTTGCACTTCTTGTTTATAATTTCTGAAATAATTATTTAGTTTTTTTTTTAAATATATTTACATATTTTATATTACGTTAATTAAAAAAAATATATTAATCTTGTATCAATTTCTATGGGCGGTGGTGACTTTCCATCAGGTGGCCCATTTGCCCGTCCGCCTACTTTATAAAAAAAAAATATATAACTTACTCGGCGGCGGCTTTCATCGCATCTCTCATGCGCGTCCATCTCGCCGTGTCCGCGACAGCTGGGGAAGACAGCGCGTTCAATGCGGCTCCCAATTCTCGAATATCAGTACGTTCAGAATCGCAGCGACCTTCAACTATTTTTTGTATTGTATGTAAGAAAATTATATACATAATTAATTTTTAATTTATTTCATCGTATTAATATTTGATATTGAAGACAAACCTTTTTCAAAAATCTTGAATAGCCTTCCTAAGCCCAAATGCGCTAATCGAAGTTGCTCTTGTTCTGACACAAATGATTCTTGCATCTCGTCTGTGCTCATATCACCCTGTAGAGATGGCAAAAGATATTATTATAACGAAATGATTAGATCACGAACATGAAATTACTAAAGCATCTTTCATTTTTAAATACTTACAATATTTTCCTTTGATATGCTTGAAAAATATTTAAAATCAATTTGGTGAAAATTTTCAATACATTATCATAAGTATAAGATGAATGTATAACTTAAGCTTTTACCATGTTATCTTCTTGTGTACCCGCCAGTATGAACTCATCATGTTTCGGTTTATCTAATCTTGGTGACGTTTCACATAAGAATGTCCGAAGATCTGCATCATGAGCAAGTACTGGATGTCTTGCAACTAGAGTTAACCAACGCTGCAGTGCTGCACGACGCCGCTGTAAAAACAACGGGCTCCCACCTCCGACAACCACACGTTTGGGTGGCAAGCTACATACTGCACTGAAAATATAAATATTATAATGAAAAACATATATATATACATATATAGTTTTTGTTGAAAGAAGTTTTGTATAAGAGTTAGACTTGAAGATGGTGTGTTGTTTAGTACTTAAAACACAGTTAACAGTACAATACAAACACAATACTAATGCACATATTGAATATAGGAATTTGACCATTTTTAACATTAATGAAGAATATTTTGTATTATAATAAAAGAAATTATATTATAAACAAAAATGTTTTTTTTATATCCATCACATCAACAGTAATGAAAGGTTAATGATCCATGGAAGGATTTTTTTTTAAATCGTAATCATCATTTACTTGGTGTTGCAGGACTTTGTGCAGGCCCATTTGGGTAGGTACCACCCACTTGTTGTGTTCCAGTAAGAAGGGTGAGAGAGCCAATGCAACCCCAACATTTTAGTTCCCAAGGTTGGTAGGGCATTAGCATTGTAAGGAGTGGTTAATGTTTTTTACGGCACCAATGTCTATGCACGGTGGTGACCACTTACTTTCATCTGGTCCATTTGTCCATCTGGGCACCTTTACTATATAAAAAAAAAACAAATGTAAACTTGTGATAAGACTATGACTTACCGATAAGGATACTTGGCATATAAAACGTCATAGAGCTGCACAAACTCATTGTAGCGTCTTGTAACAGTAGTACCATGTCGTCTTGAGCTTACATAATACTCACAATGCTTTAAAATAAGACCCTTACGTTCCGGGACCAGCTCTACAGATATTACATCTGTTGCTTCTAATTCTTCAAATGTTACTTCTTCAGTATTATGCGTCATATTATAAATCTAAAAGAAATACTTCAATCAAACATTGTAACATTTATCACATTATTTATAAATCAGAATAAAACAGGCATATTATTTAATATTGATTATAGTATGTCTAATGAAATATTAAAATCCATTCCTTATGTAAAATGTAATGTTATTAACTTTATTCAAGTAATCTTTTATCAAGTTTTCAGTTATTTGAAGCATAACAGGCAAATACAATGTGGAATATACGGCAACCACTAGTTGGAAATGGAAATTTTACAGAATCAGTAGGAAATAGTAGTTACTCGCTTTCTCAGATAAAATTACAGAATGAACAAAATACAAAATTTGGTATAAATTTAAATTTAAATTTGTTGGTAGAGCTTTGTGTAATCTCATCTGTGTACCAATCATTAATTCTGAGTTGTGTTCCGGTTTAATGGCAAGTTAGCCAGTGTAATTGGAGGCACAATGGACACAACATGGTTTCCATGGTTGGTCAGGCATTGGCAATGTAATGAATGATTAATATTTCTTACAGTGTCAATATGGAGCGGCGGTCATCAGCATAAAAAAAGTAAATTGATATAGCCAACGTGGATGTGATCAAATACAATGAAGCTTTTTATCATCTATATTGTATTCTATGCTGTATTTTTTATTTTAAATTTATTAATCTAAGCATACAGTAATTATTTATAGTATTATGAATAGCATTATAGTCTGATTTAAAGGTTTATCAAATATGAAACTTAATATATCATTGTAATAAAGTTGTATATCAATTAGGATGTAGCATAACTGATAGCAGAGGCATGTGTTTAGTATTTTCATGCACACATTTAACTAACATTAAACTGTTCGAAATATTGTTTGTATAAAATGGAAATAAGTTTCCAGTCTATGTTTAAAATTTACTTTAATTTATCTTACTACAATTCCTTACAATTATTTTTTAATATAAAAAGATTAATTTTACTATAGAATTTAATAAATTAATATTTATAAAAATATTACATAATAATAATACTTACGGATTTTACATGAATTTATTTTTTATTAAAATATTCGCCAAACGTAAATCGTATTCAGTGTCGACTTCTAAACTCTCGTTTTGCGATATTTCCCATACGGTACAACTGTAAGCATTTGACAGTCAAATATTATTTATGTCACACTACTAAAACAAGTTTCTTTGAAAATAGTCACAAAAAGTTCAAACAATTTTCCATTATGCCAAAAACTCGTTTCTCTTGTTTGGAAAAGTTGCCACGTCCGGAAACCGGAAATGTTATTACATGATAAACTTTAGACATTGACATTTGCGTTTTGTTGTCTACTATTTTTTATTCATAAGATGAATAATTTTTAGAAACCAGTTAATATATTTAATAGAAATAAAATAAAAATAAACTGTTCAAATATAAATTATTGTTTAAAATGAGACCTACTTATTATTTTGCAGATACCCCTTTATTATAATTTCTCGTCTAGAAATATAAAAAGCGCCTGTTTCTATGAATTCACCGTTCCAATCCTGCCTTCGAGGTCGATTTTTGTAGTCAAAATTTATTGGTCGAGTTTCCGAGGCTTTATAGCTCCAGCGAAGCTTGTAACTTCTATAAGAAGAAAAACAAATAAGTCGTATATATTTACTACTGGGTAGAGAGGACGCAGGACCGGTTGTAGCGGCGCATCGATTAGGCAAAGCATGTCTCGAGCAGGCTTTTAAAGGTTGATACATGGATTAGTGCAAGGATTTTTTTAAAACTATAAAATGTTTGACGTTTGTAACATACCTGGTAACTGAAAAGATACAATCATAAGAAATTGGGAAATTGAGTTTCGTTAGTGAACGACGAATATGTTTGGAGTTGACGAATGGTGAAGTAGCTTGAAGGAGTATTACAATGTTAATTTCTGGCCTACTTTCCATAAATTCAGATACGCCCCAAATCGATGGCGCCCAATCTGTTGATGTGACATAACTTCTCTTCAAAACGCTTACATTATCTAAAAAAATTATAGGTACTTTTATACAACTTATAAATAAATATTATTTAAATTTTGTAAAACAATCAATACTTACACTTAAAACCTTCTAATGCTATCAAAGGATGATCTGTGGATACAGTTATATCTTGTAAACCAGCCAACTTTGCAGTAAGTATAGTTCGACCGAGCAAACTTATGCCGCCAATATTTTGTATATTCTTCAACCGAATACCCTTTGAACCTCCACGGGCTAAGATTAAAACTGCTGTATTTTCACACAAGACCGGAGAAGCACTAAAGTAATAAGCATTTTAGGATAAAATATTAATTAATTTTGAGTAAGTACATATTTATCACTTTTTTATTTAAAATTTACAAGTTGCAATACATACAGCCCAACGAATAGAAGAAATTTTACAAACATTGTTCCTGTTCTCGATTAAATTGCTCTGGCCAAACTAAACTCGCTGTTCGATGCTCCTTGATCGTGAACATTTATTGCTACTAATGAATGATTTCCTTGTTTGGTATGTTACGAAAGTTGCTATGTACCTAATAGAATTGTTGATAAGATAACAAGATTTATTTTTATGGTTATGTAGTGATATTAAACCTCATTTAGTCTTTATTCTTTTATAATGTCATATGACACTTATTTTACTTATTATGTGGAATAAAACCACTAAGTCAAGGTTTTGTCTTATTACAATTTATTCCAGATAATTATTCAATTTGGTAACAAAATTGATAAATACTTAAGACCTGATCGTTTAGATGGCGATCCCTCCGATAGTTCCGCAGCGAAACATTGGGAACATTGGAAAAGAACATTTGAAAGCTTTCTATCGTCTTCTGAGTTACACACGACTGAAAAGGTACTCACTTCTCATAAAAAATTGGATTTACAAATTAACCATGTTTCATCAAATATATTTACCTATATAAGCGAATGTTCTACATATGAATCAGCACTGGCCATATTGGATAAACTATTTATAAAACCAGAAAATATAATTTTTGCCAGACACGCTCTAGCTACGAGAAAACAGCAAATTGAAGAGTCGATAGACAACTATTTACTGGCTTTAAAACAATTAGCGAAAGAATGTGATTTTAAAAATGTTGATGCAGAAACAAATAAAAATGATTATATACGTGACGCATTTATTTCCGGAATTCAGTCCAATAAGATAAGGCAACGTTTACTTGAAAATTTAGACTTATCACTCGATGACGCTTACAATCAAGCATTGTCTCTAGAAGTAACTGAAGTTAGTTCGCAAAAGTATAATATCAGGGTAAATGCTATTCAAAATAATAATCCTAAAGCTACTACACTTGTACGACCAGAAACATCTGAATATGACAGTACAAATAGTAACAAAAAAGTAACTAATTTTAACCGGAAGTGCTTTTTCTGTGGCGATCGCGTTCATCTTCGTAAAAATTGTCCAGCACTTGATGTAATTTGCCAAATTTATTCTGCCATTTCGCTAATGTTTGTCGCAGTAAAAGATATAGTAATGCGGCAACAACTGAGCAACGTGAATCATCCGCATCCATAATAGCTGCTTCTCCAAGCTCATTAAGAAAAGCAACTCTGACTGCCTATATAAAAGGAATATGAGCACACGCTCTAATCGATACTGGGAGCTCAGTTAGCTTTATTGATGAGAATTTCTTAAAACGTTGCGGTTTGAAAAGTCGGCCTAGTAATAAAAGTATTTCAATGGCATCAACTGATTTCACATCAGTAGTTGAGGGAGAAATTAATGTAGCAGGTAGAATAGGAGATCACGATTATGAAGATTTAATACAAAGATTTCAATCACTTAAATCAGACATCATGAAATCAGCTTTGTATGCAAATGATTATAGTCGTCCGATTTAACTGTCGAGACCGACGCCTCTGATCATTCTATTGCTGCTGTTTTATCTCAAGATGGGCGACCTGTCACTTTCTTTTCTAAAACACTAAATGTAACAGAACAAAATCATTCAGCCATTGAAAAAGAAGCTTATGCGATCGTAGGAGCTTTAAAAAAATGGAGACATTATCTAATTGGGAAACCTTTTCGATTAATAACTGATCAAGGATCTGTATCATTTATGTTTAATAATAAATTGACAAACAAAATTAAAAACGAGAAAATACAGAGATCGCGTTTAGAATTAGCACCATTTAAGTACGACATAATTTACAGGCCTGGTAAAGAAAATGATGTTGCAGATGCATTATCACGCATATGTTCCTCAACTCAAGTACATACGAAATTAATTTCATTACATGCATTCATCACAACAGCTTTATGTCATCCTGGAATTACAAGAATGGCTCACTGGATTAAAACAAAGAATTTACTATACTCTATAGAGGACATTAGAAACATAACAAGATCTTGTCGTGTTTGTTCAGAAATAAAGCCTAATTATGTACGAATCTTAATTTAATTAAAGCAACAGCTCCATTTGAAAGATTAAGTGTAGATTTTAAAGGACCAATTCCTAGTAATACGAAAAACAACTATATACTGACTGTAATTGATGAATATTAGCGTTTCCCGTTTGCTTTTATTAAAAATCTAAATGAAATTTTTGTCATTTTTGGTATGCCATGTTTTATACATTCTGATCGTGGTAAAGCATTCATGTCTTCCGATTATAAAGAATTCCTATATAATCGTGGTATTGCCACGAATCGAACTACACCATACAATCTTCAAGCGAATGGTCAAGAAGAACGCCTTAACGCTACTGTATGGAAAGCGGTACAACTAGCATTACGCTCGAAAAACATGTCTATTCAGAATTTGAAATTGTAGCAGTACAGGTATATACAGGTATATACATATACATTATATATATATAGTGATAAGCTTAAGAGGATGTCGCTAAAACTTGAGACTGAGAGTTATAACTAAAGAAAGAATTTAGAATGACGATGGGCAGGTGAAAGCTGGCAGCTAGCAACGAAGTCCTTAAGCCTAGAATCAAGAATGGGAGTCGATTGGTAATGGTATACTTTATTTGCAATATACTTGTAAGTGTATACTTATTGGCTAATCGTGCTTAGACTCATTATAAGGTGTTCTTATTGGTTTAGATGGTATACAGGACTGGTAATAGTGTTGCCAACTTGCCATAGGAAGGCAAAAAAGGACGAACAACTATTATATGTCATATGTTAAGACTTAAATAATATTTAAATAAATAACATATTATATTGATTTAATTAAATAATAATTATCCAAGTTACATTTCACAAATACCACTAGCGTTTTGGTTGTCTTTATTAGGTCTGTTGTAAATTACTTAAATAATTGACGATGTATTATTCATCATTTGGCTTACAAGATACATTCATGTACTTATATATAAAACACCTATTTAATACTTTTATTTGTAAAACATCATAATAAAACTCATTATGAAAAATGAAAATATTTTAACTAAAAAAAACGACCTATTTTTTATCCCACTTATATCAGAATATTTGGAATGCGTATGAATGAGACAAATAGAAAACATACGACGTGACACTTCTGTCAATGATGATTGTGTATAATATTTTTGTATTGTGCTTGTGAGTTTAACGAGATATAGAGATAAGCTTATTTTAAGTTCAAGGTCGTAAAACTGAAATGATTAATTTGTATATAGGAATTATAGCATTAAATAGGTTTTATTTACACCTTTTACTTTGTGACAATATTTGATATCACGTGACCCTATATTGAATTTTAATTGGTCATCGGTGAGCGTGCCCTGCGCGACGCGAGAGGCGCAATAATAGTTCACCAAAATGCCGTCGGAATCTAAGCCTTTGTTGACAGCCCAAACAGAAAAACCAAATCATTATAAGTAATTATACTTTACCAATATATTCTTAGTGGAATGTGATAGTGCTCGTCGTGTAGTTTCTTGTTATGTGCGTTTTATGTAGTCCGGCTATTTCGTTTCACAGATATCTGAAGGAATTCAGAGTAGAGCAGTGCCCGTCGTTCCTACAACATAAATGTACACAACATAGACCTTTCACATGTTTTCATTGGCATTTTAATAATCAGAGAAGAAGAAGACCAGTTCGAAAGAGGGATGGTACATTTAATTATAGCGCAGACAATTATTGTACCAAATATAACGAAACGTCGGGGATATGCGAGGATGGAGACGAGTAAGTACATCGGGGCTTTGTTTTGTTCTCATAATCAATTTTTATTATTATGATAAAATCGATTTCGTACATCTAATATAAACATTACATATTAGGTTTATTATCAAAGTATCATTGTAAAAAATATTTACGAACATGAAAATGCTACCAAATCGAAATTTAACACAAAGATAATGTATGTGTGTGAATGGTGTACATGTATTTGTTTAGTTATGGTTTCATAGATCCATTGTTCTTGCTAATATGACTTGTACTTGGTAAAGGAAAGTGCTTGTGACAAACCAACATTTCAATAAAATAGTAGTTGGAATCTCTTAGTAAAAATATATTTTACATTAGTTACTATCTACTAGGATAGAAGTTGAAAAAAATAATAATTATTAATTAAAAATAATAAATGTTAACTTACTGTTTTTTTAATATTACATACTACTCATTTATTTGTGTGACAATTCAAATATCAACCATAACAACACACTTTTCCTTTAAAGTACAGGTACAATCTTTACTTTAAAGAATTAAATATGTTTAATCTAGTCGGTAAAAAATATATAAATAACAATAATAGAGACAATTAATATAAAACTTCTGTTTATAAAGAAAAAAAATGTTATGAATTAATTTAAAAGAGAAAAAATGTTGTATCATATACTTCTTTGAATGTTGTACTGTAATAATTTAATGTTAATGATACAAATATATAAATTGCAATACCAACATAAAATGCTTATTAAATATTGTTCCATGTCACTTATACATGTTAGTTAAATAGCAGTTATTAAATTAAAATGTTTATGTAAGATGCCACCTGCAAACATTCCCATCAGTTAGCCACCTGCCATGTTAGGTACTTCTCAATTCACAACAATTTCTTAATTTATTATTCAGTTTTCCTTATTGCACAAAGTTTACAAAAGTTATACTGGAACAAGAAAAAATAGGTAAACTATAAAGTTTGTAAGGGTGGCCTTACAATACGGTAGCATGCGCAAGCGATCCCGTGGTGCTCCTTGTTAAGATGGAAAGGGTACCGCTGGTTTTTTAGTGTCTATTCCGATGTTCGGGGCGCAATTGGCGCCCTGGACACCGGCGAGCCGCACATACCCCACTGTTCCCGTGGGGAAAACGCGTAATGTGTTTTCCCAGGGTTAAAAAAAGGGTGGCCTTACCAGTTTTATATGTAGTTTTTTGATTTATTTGATAGCATCTTCTTTTAAAATATCAAGGAAAGATCATATTGTGCACCAACAATTAAATTAGTCATACAACTCATTATATATAATAGTCATACATATATTATGATTAATTTATACTTTTTGATTTCCTCAAGTTTTATTTCTTTAAAATCTGTTTATCATAGGTGCCCTTACCTACATCGTACAGCAGGCGATACGGAACGTCGATATCACCTGCGCTACTACAAAACATGTATGTGTGTTCATGATACGGATGCTAGAGGACTTTGTACTAAAAATGGGGCACATTGCGCATTCGCACATGGTGCCCCTGACCTTCGCCCTCCAGTGTTGGATATGAGAGAACTACAAGCACTAGAAAATCCTGATGGGACTGATGGTGATGCAGCAGCGCCCAATGCATTAGATAGAGAACGGAATTTAATGAATGAAGATCCAAAATGGCAAGGTAGTGTGCAATGTAAACTTAAATTAAAAAAAAAAATATGGTCCTCAGATGATAATTGTTACTAAACATTTTATCAATAAATAAAATTTCAGTAACAAATTAACTATTTTTTTTCACTAAATGTTTACCAAAGTATAGTTTTTTTTTTACAATATATGAATATACATTTTTTATTTCAGATACAAATTATGTATTATCATCATATAAAACTGAACCATGTAAAAGACCACCTAGGTTATGTAGACAAGGGTATGCTTGCCCTCAGTATCACAATAGTAAAGTGAGTATTAATTATGTTGATCTTTGTTTTCATATTTTTCTTTATTGGCTAAATACTTTATTATTAAGATGTAAATTTTGTATAACACAACATATTACTTTTGCAGGATAAGCGTAGATCACCAAGAAAATATAAATATCGTAGCACACCATGTCCTAATGTTAAGCACGGTGAAGAGTGGGGTGAGCCTAGCAATTGTGAAGCTGGTGACGGTTGTGGCTACTGTCATACACGCACTGAGCAACAATTTCATCCCGAGATATATAAATCCACTAAGTGTAATGACGTTCAACAAGCTGGTTATTGTCCCAGGGGACTGTTTTGCGCCTTTGCGCACGTCGAACGTAAATATATATATTTTTTATAATTGTTTATCTAAATTTTCGCTAAATAGGTTTGGATTGACTGTATTACTTTTTTTTATGTAGCGGAAGATTTGAGTGGTGCTCGTGAACTCGCCGCACCTCTCGAATGCGGCACCAATCTCGCAGACCTTCTGTCGTCGGCGCTACCAGACAAGAAGGGCGAAGTCAGCGTACTCGGCGCCCTCGGGCTCGAGCGACGTGCGCACTCTCCCACGCCGCACGCGAACGGCTCCGGTGACGGCTCCGAGTGCGCCTCCACCTCTTCCGGTGGCTCCAGCGGCGGCCGCGCTCCCGTTCGCGGTCTGCTGCCACTGGCGTCCCAGGCGCTCGACCTCGACAAGCCGCAACCCGCCTGGCCTCCCCGCGCCACCTTCGACGCGACCGTGCTGCAGGAGGTGGTCGGCAACGCGCTCGACGACCTCCACCTCGACGATCCCCGTAATCTCGTCGCTTCGCTCGACCGCGACCTCTCCGACGGCGAGGGGCTACTCGGGGGCTCGGCTCCCGTAAACATTCCGTCGGCGCGGTCCGCACTCCGCGGCTTCAGCCCACCGCCCGGCGGATCGCCGCTGCCGCCTTTTCTGCGCTACACGCCCAACGACACGGAACGCCTGTTCAACTCGCACGCGATCAAAGCGGGCAGCTACGGCGCCACGGGGGCCGGGCCGTTCGAGTTCGGCGCGGCGTCGCCGTCGGCGCCCGGCGAGCTGTCGCGGCTGCGCGAGGAGGTGGTGGCGTCGCGCGCCGCCGCCGCGCGCTGGGACGAGCGCATCGCGCAGGCGCGCTCGGCGTGCGAGGCGTGGCAGCGCGAGTCGGACGAGGCGCAGCGCAAGGCGGCGCTGGCCGAGCGGCAGCGCGACGAGGCGCTGGCGCACGCGCTGGCGCTGAAGCGCGAGCTGGAGGCGGCCCGCGCGCCGCGCCGGGAGCTGCGCGGGCTGCCGCTCACGGCGCTGAAGGCCATGCAGGTGCAGGCGCGCACCGACCTGGAGGAGATCGAAAAAGTGCTGTACCTGGAGACGGCCACCAAGTGCATGGTGTGCGAGGAGCAGCCGCGCAGCGTGACGCTGGCGCCCTGCAACCACTACGTCCTGTGCGATGCGTGCGTGGCCACGGCCAAGGAGTGTCCGTACTGCCAGACGCCCGTGCAGCACCACCAGTGAGGCGAGGTGACGTAGTGCGGCGGCCCGCTGATGATACTGCGCTGCCGCTACCTTTTATGTACTGAAACTTTTATAAGTTGTAATCCAAATGACTTACGTCTCATCTTTTAATTCTAAAATTTAATCTTCTATGTTTTCTATACATATTACCTTTTTTACGCGAACTTTACAGTTAAAATATGTCTAGATCGTGTAGTCGCCGGGCCGCCTCCGTAGTAGCTCTCTACTCGTTTTAATCGCAAAAAATATTAATAATAAAATATTATGTTCTGAGCTATCTATAAATGCTAAATTTAAATCTTTCCTTAATATTTTTATATATGGGTACATTAAATTGTAATATCAGATGATAATAATTATAGGATATATTTAACTTTAGTGAAGAGCAAGACTTATTCTGGTAAATTTATTGAATGAAACAATGTGCAGGAATAGGATTTTCAAATTTACTGCCACTTACATTTGTAATAAATATTGGGCGACATCGCGACATCGCGACCTTTGTTGCTTTATACAATATTAATACAATTATTAACAGACGCAATTATGAAAGTGAACACTCGAGGAAATAACGAATATTGATAGAATATATTAAGAAATGTTTACCTTTTTTCTACTCTATAGTATATTTTTAACGATATAACTGCAAATTATGTGTAACCAAATCGTTTATATTATCTAATAGGTTATAGCTTCAGAATGTTTTTAAACAATGTTATTACGATGATTATTGTGGTGAAGGAATATACACACCAAAGGTAAATAATGAATATTGATAAATGATCGTTTCAATACAGATGCGTACATTTTTATATTTGTCTATTTAAATTATAGTGATTTCTAAATATTTTTCATAAACAAATACAATGTTATTATTAAATAGAGCATGATAACAAGTAGCTTTGAAGTTACATATTTATATGCTTTCGGTGTTTGATGAGTTTCGTTTAGACGTGTACTAGTGGACTCGTTGCTTTTCTCATATAAATTATACTAATATAGCTGTTTACGAGACATTAGTATTGAACTCACTAAGGAATTCTTTTATCGACTATAGTACATAAAAATGTGTTAAAATTGAATTATATGAAAATTTGAACCAACAATCAACAAAAGTCCTGGACACCGTATCATAAAAAATTGAACACGGGAATATTTTCGTATTATTACGAAAGTTGAGTTTTTAAGTTATATATTCGTTTGTAGTACAGCACGTGTATGAGAATATAAATGGTGTAATTTATTTATACGAAATTATAAATTATTTTGGCGTTGACAATTTGCGTTGATGCAACGATAAGTAAAATAGGATTAGGAGTATTGACTTGAATTGTACGGAATCGGTAGATTTAGTTGTATATTCGGAGAGTTTTTGCATGTTCATAGAAAGTCTGTAATTATATAAAGCATTTAAAACATTGTATGCGTTTAAATTGACTTCATTACTATTGGTTGTTTTTACATTTCCTAAACTCAAAATAGCTTTCTTCGTTTCGGCACATTAGTGTTCTTAGGACGCTTGGACCAATATCGGTGATCTATTCTCTTTGATATTTATAATTTAACCTTCATTACACACTTACAAACAAAAAGGCATTTATCAATTTTGAGTTAAATAACATATATTTATTGATTATGTTTTGTATATTATATATATATTTATTTAACATTTTCTTGTCTATTATGGGCAGTTTGTGATCAGTTTTTGAAGAGTAATTATAAATGCAATATTCCAAGCCAAATTAACAGTCTTGTACTTTGTTTTGCGTCTGTAACCGATATGTTTGGTTGTTGTGTATATTAACATTGAAACTGAAGGAAAACCAACAAAATGAAGTAGGAGTAATGTCTCGATTAGATCGTTGAGTGCATTTTAGTTACATTCCCATTAACGTAGAAGTTTTTTTTTGTTGTGATACATTGAATTGACTGCATTTTTTTTAATTATAATTTTATAATTTTTTTTTTAATGATTTATCACAGAGTTAAAATGTTTCGAGTGAGATTTAAAAAATATTTGGAATTCTGTTATATTATTTGTATAAATTATAATTTCGTTTAATTTACAATTTTTGTTTTTAAATTTCTTATGCAAATTTTTTTTTGGAATCCATTGTAAAATTAAATTTAAATTTTGAATGACATTGAAATGTTCCAGATATAAAGATATCTGTCTTATGTAATTTTCTTTATTGAACAGTTTGGACGGATTGCCGTCGTTAAGACCATTACAAGTCTCTTACGAGCCGCCATGTTTTATACTGAATACAGTAAAATGACAATTTTGACATCAATTTTGGATATTCTATAAAAGTATTATGAGACTAAGTTTTTTGTCCTTGTTTAAATATGATCAATAATTTATATGTTCGATTATATTGTACCAAAAGTATGATGCATCTTAATTCAATGAATACGTCTATTGGTAAGAACGTAATGCGTACGTATTTCGTTCTCACCAATAAATGTATTCGTTTGTCAACTTTATAAACTTATTATATATAATAAATAACGATTTGAGAATGATGGAACGGAACCGGATATTTGTGAATTATGTTTGTATAAAAACAGCCAGTTGTTATTCCACTATTTAACGTTTTTGTTTTATATTTTTAAACGTTGACTAATAGAGAGTAAGCATCGATTGTCGAATCTATTGATTTTCACTTTTCTTTTTACTAAATACAAAATCCTTGTATTTTATTTTTTGGTTAAAATGTTTATTTTTGTTTACATTAAGAAATAAGAATCTATGATGAAAAAAATATATACTCGTAATCTTAAAAGCTACCTTTATAAACTAACGCATTTTATAGATTTTTTCTAATTTTTCTACAATTAAAAATAATCATATTTATATATTTTGAAAAAAATTGATTAAATCTTAGTTTTGTTTTTTTTTTTTTTGTATCGGATATAGTAATAGTAATAACAAATTGAATTTAGAATAATATTTAGATGTAAGTAGCGTTTTCAAATTGTATTGGACATTATTTTAAGAGTAGTTCGCAAGCATCGTGCATTGTAATCGGAAGCAATACAACCACAACCGCCTTTTACTCGATAATATTGTATACATATTTATTGGGGTGACCGGCCGTTGTATTATAATATACGTGTTGAATTCTTTATCATTGAGATCAGCGAGAGTAACAAAGAGAGCATACAAAGGACGGTCCCCCTTTACCTAAATGTCGATACGGCACATTTTGTCAAGGTGTGAGCATGCACGCTTTATATGTGTGTATTGTGTTAGTGTAGGAACAGCCTGATGAAGGATTGACGACTTGGGGAGGTACAGGCTAAATTATATCTCTTTTACTATATTTCGTATTTTCCAATTTTTAATAATAATATATTTAAAAAAAAAAAATTAAAACAACGGCTTATTGACGAAACTTATATTATCATATGTATTGTCATGTTAGAATTCGAATTAAAAAGTAAAGATATTTTCACTAATATTTCTCTAGTACGAATAGTATAGACAGATGCTTAGTTGGCCTAAATCGTCACAAATAATCGTGTGGAGTTTCGTGGATATTGTTAGAGGAGATAAGTGTGTGTAAGTGTTGGAAACAAAATGTACTGTGTTGCCATCGCCTATAGTAGCTTGCTAGTGTTTGTATTTCTAATAATTTTAAAATTTAGATGTGTATTAGAGTCACATTTATTTTTATATAGAATCTTTATCACATGGAGATTAAACCTTTATCTGTGAATTGATGAAAAATACAATTTAATGTGTGTATTCATTACTTTGTATTGAAAGATAAAACTGCACTATATTTTGTTTAAAATGCGATAACGGATACATCACTAACATCCAAACCACTATTATTTCGCCGTAAAAACAAAACATATCAAACAAACAAAACATCCGTACAGTTAGCACAAAAGTTTGTTTTCATAATTCATAATGAAAAATGTAATCTGTCATTAATTGAAGTCAAAACAATAACGTAATAGTGCAGAATGGTAACGTTTAAATTTGTAAAAAAATAATTCATAAATATTAACACAATTTTTTTTTCTAACTACATGTACAGGCGTGGTGTGGTTCTTGTTGTTGTTTTTTTTTTATTAATTATGAATATATTATTGCATAAGCAAATTATTTTATTCTGCATTACGAAACAGTTTTACAGTTTGCATTTTATGTTAGGGTTTTTTATTTAGGACCAATTTTTGTTTTTAAAACTTTTAATGTTGTGTAAGCATAATAACTACTCTTTTTTTAAATATATTTAATATAATTTTTAATTATTTAATCGTTAGGTAGGTAGGTCCAACAAATTTTTTCAAATTATTATTGTTAATTAGACGTGGATGTTATAGTAAACAAATATGTTCACAGAAGATCAAATGTATTGTTTTTTTTTTTAATTTTTATATTTATTACTGTATGCATTCAAGCTTGTAATGTCATAGTAGGTATATTATAAACAAAGTAATTTTCAAATCCATGTGATACAAACATGTAACAGAGATGATTATAATATTCTAGGTAGGTAGGTTTAATAAATTTTAAATTCCATTCAATAAAATACGCGTTTTATTTAAAAACCTTTTTGCCCTCATATAATTAAATCATATCGAATATTAAATACATTTATTTTATATATATAAAAAAAGCTTACACTTATTACTAAAAATAAAATAAAATTATTAGTTTCACGAACGTTGACAGGTAATCATAAAAATAAAGAATATTATTTGCTTTGGCTCTCGAGGGACGGATAATAATTTGAAGGAGCTAAATGAAAATGACAAAGAAAAAGATGCCTGCTTGGTTTTAATAAGGACGATAAAGATTTTACGTTAACAAGCATTAGTATTTCGATAAATATTTTAGTGTTATATTTTATAACATGTTATGAATTCTATAAGACCTTTTTAGAATGCAAGATATAAATATTTTTGGTAATAAATTTGGCTGCACTTTCTATTACAATTAACAGATACAAAATATTTATACTCCTGTTCACCCTTATTTGCTTAAATTTACGAAAGATTAATTAAAACTGTTAAAATAAGTTACGGGGTCAAAATAATCCACATTACATTTAGTACATTTTCATATTAAACTCAAATATATAGTGTCTTTAATTTTTATTTTACATTCTATGTTGGGAAAAATTGTACGCAAACTAATTCATTAAAAAATAGATTTGGACTAAATTAAAATAATAATTTATACAATCCAGACAAAGAGAGAGAGAGAGAGAGAGATCAGAAATATATTTTTTCTTAATTACAATTTATTGTTAGGTAGTTCGATACGATTTTTAAATTGTTCTACTAATACTGAAACTAAATTGTAGTAAATATTATGTAATACACAGTTTTACCCACAAAATTAACAAGTTGGGTATTTATTATAATAATGATTATATCATATTATTATGTTGCCATAGAAAATACTTTATAATTTAATCAAAGTGAAATGATTAAGAGTTTTGACAAAATTGTTTGTATGTTTGCTCATAATAGTCTTCACCAGCGATACTCAACCTTTTCTTTATAACTTCAAACAAGTGTTGTTTCATGTCGTAGTCATGTCGCGGGCCGCAAGCAAAAAATATTTAGGTAATGATTTCTTAGGTTTCGGGATAGTTACAAATAAAATTAAACAACTACGAATGGATTTATACAGTGTCGTGGCCACAAGCAGTTGTTTAATACAAATTGTTTAAGTGTTAATAAGAACCTTTGAAATTTAAAGTAGTTCAAAATGTAGTAACATTAAGTTAAACAACCACAAAAGCCCGGCGGGCCGCTCGCTGGTTTAGTACCGCTGGTCTAAACTTGAAATGCGTTGTTATTTTACAAAATCAAATTCATATTATTATTTAAAGATAAAATTATTTTACATATTAATGAGAAAACCTTTTAAAATCATTGAAAAACGAATAAGAATATTTTTTTTTGTTTTTGCATTATGTCACTGTTATTAATCTTGTTTACTTTTATATTTTCTGTGGCAACATAAAATATTATTTTTTGTTACAATATTATTTTGACTATTTGTATCTAATTTAGTAATATACTATAGAATATAATTGTTTATTTTTTAACTTAACCTAACTAAAGCTTATAGTCATGGTCAAAGAAATGCATTTATTCATTTACTTTTAGTATCAAAATAATGTTAATAATTATTTGATACTAAAAAAATATAAAACATTGGTGCCTTACTTATGGATTATAAATAAAAAAAATAATATAATAAATAGTATGACACAACACATATATACAGGGTGACTGGTGAATTAGTATCAATATTTTAGGAGCATAATCGGTACATGATTCTCATTCGAATTATGTAAAAAAAATAGGTACTTAATTTTTGACCAAATTTACAAAAATTTTACTTTAAATAAATAAAGTGTGGACATATTTCCGCGGCGCGTGCGGCGTGGTGTTTGCCACCCGCAACCCCTGCCCCGCGGCTAATTAGTCGGGCGAGCGCCGCCGTAAGGTTCGTCCATCTTCCCGCGCGCGCACCCCTAGCGATCGATCTTACGCGTATACCTAATCTTTCGTGAGTGAGTGTAACCCGTCATTAGTAATTAGGTATGGCTTATCAATACACAAATGCAGAATACTGTGAGTACTGTGAGTAGTAAAGTGACCCATTCGTGTTAAAGCGTGTGAAAGACAATATGCGTAAACGTGCCGAACTGTGTATCACACGAGCAGGAGCTCACTTTGAACATTTGTTAAGGTTAGTGTAGTTATGTAGGTAAATAGGTAGTTAAATGATTGACAATCGTTGTAAATAAGTATGATTCCATTTTTAAATACGCCGGAAATACCAAGATAGGTAAACAGTTAATTTTTGTCCCAAGTTCATATCATTTACCTAGTCAACAAATTTGTTGCTTAAACGAGTGAAATATTTTGGTATTTTTGCCTGTTCTAAGCCAGGTTTAAAGTATGAAGGGGGATTGGATCATGCTTGTTTATCAAAGGTAGCCTGCTACCCTGTTAACACGCGGCGGCGTTTGGACGTAGGGAAAGTACCGCGCGATAACTAAATGTACCTAACTGTGTTGTGTCGTCAGCGCAGCTAGGGTGTCCACATGACGCGTAATTAATTACATAACTTTTGGTTAACTTTACTTAGAAGTTTATTAATATTCATGTTATATGTATTTTTTTTTGGTCATATATGGTCGTCAAATATCACGTCCTTAAGTATTAATACTAATTCACCAGTCACCCTGTATATATATATATAAATATAAATTTTATTTAAAATTTAAATATATTTCACACAAAGTTGACCTGTTTTATACTAAAAAACTATGGAGATTTCATTAAAATTCGTTGTATCTTGATTATGGATATTCTAGTAGGCGATCCTTTATATCTACTATGTAAAATCTCAATGGTAGGGAAAAATCTTAGTTTGTAATGTAATTCCAATCGTTTTATAAAGTTATATTATTCTTGCACGCGAATATATGTAGTGTATAAAAGCTTTTAGCGATTTCTATTGTAAGTAATTCAGGGTAGAGGTATAAGTCGAGTTAATTCTAAATAGTGCTATTCTAAACAATGCTCCGTATTTCTAAATTTAAAAGACAGCTATAAGTAATAAGGGCAGAGTGAAATTTAACACAGTATGATATACATCCGCCATTCTTCTTCTTCTTCCTAGCGTTTTCCCGGCCTAGAAATGCCAGGGTCCGCTTTCCTACATCAGAAATGCCAGGGTCCGCTTTCCTACATCAGAAATGCCAGGGTCCGCTTACCTACATCATACATCCGCTATAGTGAAAGAATATATTTTTTTAATTAAAGTTAGACTTTTTAGGTTATTTATTGTGTATATTAATTTTAACTCTATTCATTATTACTTTACTGCACTTTTATGAAATATAATCTATACTCATGTTGTATAATATTGCTAATTCCTATTGGCATTCACTGCTTTTCTTACCTCTACCCTTCGTTCTATTTATTATTGCAATTAACATGAATATAGCTTCATTCAATCGAATTTTGCTCTATCTTATCTTTGGTTGCCAACATTTAAACATTTAATATATCAAGCGCTATGGTTGTCTTATGTAAATTCTAGGCCGACTAGATTAGAATATTGCTATTTTGGTTCTATTGAATACATTTTTTAATGTATATGTGTGTTTGTAAAAATTATAAATTAAATTCAAATAAAAATATAAAAATAAAACTACCATTAAGCACGCACTCACTTTTGGAAAGCAATCACACACTATTTAAATTAAAAACTTAGGTATTCCTAAAAATTACACAACACATGGCTTATATACTATTTATAACGAAAATATAAGTGTATTGTGCTGTCAAATGGGTTTCTTTATTATTATCGACTAAGCCTACGTATATATAATTTTACATATAAAAAGTTTAAGATCGGCGTTACAGTTTTGCCAAAAACATTTTTAATATCGATATAACTACTTTTGTGGGGTTGTTACTATTGAAATCGATAATGTGTCGATTAATTGCCCTTGGATGCTATTAAAATTATTTTTTTTGAGAAATAGGTACTAATAGATATAACTTAATAATAATAAAAATTATTTGTCATCGTTTATCCATAGTCCAGTCAGTGATACGCAAATACTCTGCCACAAGTGTTATAGTTGCCGTCAATAAATATTGCACATCGGCCTTTGAAAAGAGACAATCGGCTAATTTCGGATCCGTAGAGCGTTATCTCTTTCGCACATTACCTATGTGACGTTTTTCAGTCATTATTCAACTGCGGTAGAGTGCGGTCACGTCCAAATTAAAATATATATGTAGAGTTGTAAAACCTCCAACTTTTAATAATTTAAAGTTGTATAATGGCATCTTTAGTGTGTTATTCTGTTCTGGTTATAGACAACGCAGGGTGCGAACAGAACACCTCACGAATTACAACAAATTTGTTGAAAGACCCCCCAATTCAAACACAATTTCATTCAAACACGAAATTCCAGTTGAATCAAAATTGTCGAAAAAAAGGTTTAAGAATGAATTGAGATTTTAAATGATTAGAAGTGTTTATTACAACGAGTCATTTTATCTGTAACTTTCAAAAAAAATACATCAACATGATCCATAAATATATCCATAATCTAAAGGCAGCACATAGAAGTTGGTTTATTTTATTCAATTACACAGAAATTCATAATTGTTTTAACAACTCCTAATAGATACCGGGCTGTTAGTATTTCGTGCGAAAGAGATAACGCTCTATGAAGCCAAAATTAGTCGATTGTCTCTTTTCAATGGCCGATGTGTAATATTTATTGACGGGTATTAATAGTTACGTTCATTATTTTCAAGAATTATAGAAATGAGATAATTCATTTAGTGTTAAAAAAATCCAAATGCATTTATAAAATAAAAGGTTTAATCGCAATGGACAACATAAGTTGTTTTAAACTTTGTTATCGTGTTAAAGATAACAAAAAAAAAAATTGTTAAAAAACTCATAAAAAACTTATTATTTAAGTGTCCATGGCTTATTGATGAGCCCATATACTATTATGAGAAAAATTGTCTTCATTTTCGACAGACGAGTTATTTTTTAAACATTCTGTCCATCGATTTGCGATTACGATTCATATCGCAATAATAATACGAGCTATATTCGATTGAAACGTGTACTACGCTACTAACGAGGTATTGCAAGTCTTTTCATTCCATAATCCATCTTATGAACAATTGATACCGTTCCACGTTAACTAACTACATACTACTTACTACCGGCGGTTTTATTCGAAATAGCGTTTTCAATATTGCCATATTTACTTGTATATAATTAATTTCTATATAATAAGGCATATATACAATACGCGTTACTATGAAAGCACTTTAGCGGTAAATAACTTTTCTTATATCTAATTTATTATGTTTTTAAAATTGCATTCTCTATGTATCATTGATTTTATGCTCAATTACTTTAAACTAAATTTTTAGTATGATATTTGGATTTTAATTCTATTTCGAATTGATTTAAACATATTGTAAACAAATACATATTGGAACCTTAATTATAAGTCAGTTATTTATATTTCGCTCATTTTCTAGTGCGTCGACTACTTGTGTATCGTTTATCATTTTGTTAGTACGCGTGTAATACTATCTCTAGTGATCTAGATAATATATATATTTATGCTTAGATATGGTCCTTCGAGCCGGACTCAAAAACTCTTAGTGACGTTGTTGTTATTGAGATATCTTTTCAACTAATTTAAAATAGCATTGTATTTTTTTGTATATGATTACTTTTTATGTAATGTGGAAAATAAAGAGAATAAATAAACAAACGTTGCTATTTTTGATGATTCTTTGTTTACATTATGTCTAAATTGTGTTATCGTTAATTCAATTATACATTTGTGGATCTGGAGCGCGTTTCACAATAATTTAAGTGATCTTAAACGTTACTTAGTAATCTATCAGAACTTTTTTTACTAGCTGCTCTGCACTATCCATTATTTTATTTCTATTTAGACCTTTAAATCCTTCGCGTAATTTTCAAATAAATTAAAATCAAATAATTGTTCAAAACAACGACGATAATATATCATTTTAAATAGTTTACTTATATGATAACGATTAAGCTGAACATATTTTTGTATATGGCAACAATCACTAACATTAGATCATCAGTAATCAGATCATTTCAATTTTTAAAAATGCATATTGCATTCTATAAAACATTAAGCCGTTAATTTAAATCACACAAAAAGAGAGCGTATATCATTCAAATTAAACATGCATCACACGACGCTTATGGTACTTATAGTGGTTCCGATGTTATAGGGAGTGTGCATCGTTTATTATGTAACAGATTTGAGATGAGATAAAACTTATTTGAAAATATTTGGTCCGTTACCAAGTATGTATAAAAAACAAAAATTTTTTTTTTAAAATAACTTTTAAAGTCCTTTTGGAATAAATATTACTAAGCATAATTTTTTAAAATCACATAACATAAATAATGATCTTATGAAACTTGATTAATACATATAGCTATCGTTTTAATCTTCCGAGTAACATTACCTTTGTTTGAAATTTAAATAATATTCGCCTAGATATATGTATGTATATTATATAGGATGCATATTCCCTATAACAATCGTAGACATGTTGCTTGTAGTTAATAATCAGGCCCCACATTCGAACATACCGTCAACTTACACAAGCGTGAAAATAATTATTATAACTTTTCGTCGAGGAATTTGATGTTATAATTATAATTTAAGAAAATTTATAAGCGTGTCTTCAGACCGACGTGCCGACATGTCGGTCTATATCCAGAGTAACGTCTTCCGGACTCGCCAGATCCGCTCTTAAACGAACTCCTCGACCAGTTAGAGTCCATCTACAAGCGGCTCTTTCCGTCGTTGGGGATATTCTGTAAGATTGCAATATTAGTGTTACTAGACAAAATAATTTTAAAATATATTTGACTATTGGTGGGTAGGGCTTTGTGCAAGCTCGTATGGGTAGGTACTATCCTCTCATCAGATATTCTACCGCAAAACAACAGTACTTGATATTGTTGTGTTCCGGTTTGAAGGGTGAGTGAGCCAGTGTAATTACAGGCACAAGGGACATAAAATCTTAGTTCCCAAGTTGGGTGGCGTATTGACTATGTAAGCGATGGTTGACATTTCTTAAAATGCCAGGTGGCCCATATGCTCGTCCGCCTTCCTATTCAATAAAAAAAAATTGAATCTTTTATTTATTCGTTAAATCGTGTGATTTTCGGTAAAGTGGATAAGCCGCGGTCGATAAGGGACGACCGCCCGACACGAGCGAAGAGAGATGATGAGGTGTAGGAATTTTATGACTAAATAATTTATACCGGGCCGACACTGACCTACAGAGCGCGGAGTCGGGCGTGGCTAGGGGTTGCTGCGCACGCGACGCGTCGTCGTCCGGCGTCTCGGAGCCGCTCGTCTCGCTCGTCGCTTCGCTGCCACCGCCTCGGTATCTTTCCACGTCATCTGTTTATATTTTAGAATTGTTGTAGGTGTTTTAAAATATTAATAAATAAATTATGTGAAATCGATATATCATACAGATAATTAATAGTTTAATAATATAATACTTCATATAGACAAAAAAAATTATATAAAGTCCAAAACAGAAAACAAATAAAAATTTAAATTAAGAAACATATATATACATACCTCTGACGTCATCGCGGTCCGGCGTGTCATCCAGACGTTTAAGTATTTCCATACAAAGTTCTGAATCTAGTGGCACGGGATTATCGGACTCTCTGTAATAGACACATTTTTAAAATATTAGCGTTGTAAACATTTTTATGTTTATGTGAGTCTGCGACTATGACAACATTGATATTTTTAAAAAGCCGCCTAAACATTATGTTCACGAAAAGTATTTTTAAAACATTTTTTTTTGGTCAATGTTGAGTAATAAATTAATTCGTGGGTGCAAACGCGTAATAATAGTGCAGTTGGTAAAAAATCGGACTTAATCATCCGAGGTATTTTCTAACAGTTAACGCTATTAAGAAATACAAGAAGGCGGTACTAAAACCGTTAGGATAGTATTTTAATAAATTACACACATAAACATGAACTAAATATTAAGGTGCGGCTGGCGCAGCTACTGTGTTAGGACGGCCAACGTATACTTACAAGTATAAGGGTTTAGGTAAGAATCCCACATTTCCTTTAAGGTCCTATCTTACGAAGACTTTTTCTGCGAGAAAAATAAATAAAAATGAAATGGCGCTCAGTACCGGTTGTGCAGCACGAGCGCGACGGCGGGCGTGACGGGCAGCGGCGGCAGGTGCGCGGCGCGCGGGCTGAAGGCCGACACGTCCAGCGCGGGCGGCGGCACGCGCGGCGCCGGCGTGCCGCTCCACTCGCCCCACACGCCTGCGGGCGCCACGCAACACTGTAGTGCCCGGCCGGGCTGTCGCACTCGGTCGCCGGTACGTTATTGTAAAAACACTAAACACCAGGTTTACTGGTGGTAGGGCTTTGTGCAAGCTCGTCTGGGTAAGTACCACCCATTCATCAGATATTCTACTGCAAAACAGCAGTACTTGGTATTGTTGTGTTTCGGTTTAAAGGGTGAGTGAGCCAGTGTAATTACAGGCATAAGGGACATAACATCTTACTTTTCAGGGTTGATGGCGATATAAGCGATGTTTAATATTTCTTACAATACCAATTTCTACGAGCGTTGAGGACCACTTACCATTTAAGTAAAAAGAACAGAATTCCCAGAATACAAAGTTAAAGTTTTTTCATATATTTTTTTCCATTATTGTACGATAATGTATATAGGTAAGGTACCGGGCGCGGGGCGCCAGTCGTCGCGCTCGGCGAGCACGTCGGGCGGCGCGGGGCTGCGCGCGGCGAGGTCCCGCCAGCGCGCCGCGCCCGCACACGCGCCCGTCTCCAGCGCCACGCGCGCCTCGCTCTCCTCCAGCGCCACCAGCACCTCCGCGTCGAACACCTGCGGCAGTATGCGGTCGTATGTCTGATGTCGAATGAGCCGCCTTAGCGGTATCACGTTTGAAATCGATTGACAATTAAGTTGCTACTGAGGATTTATTGAATTCTTCTATTGACCTGACGCGAGTTTTATCGCCCAAAGTCTATACCCGCCCAAACAAGTCCCTAGACAATGTGGTAGTTATAAAGTGTTAAAGCGGAAGCGACAATATTTCAGTAACATTGATCGTCTTCGAGTGCGACGTGCGTTACGAGAGTGAGTGTAAGGAGTGTGGACCTCGACGAGCGTGTTGGCGGCCAGCGCGTGCCAGTCGGCGGGCTCGAGGCCGCGCGCCGCCCACCAGTCGTCCGCGCGCGCCGCCTCCCCCCACTGCCGCGACAGCTCCGCCGCGCTCGCGTGCACGGCCTTCTGCCACACGGACACATACGTACGCTTTTATTAATACAGTTCGCACATATTTTTGTTGTGGTAATGATAAAAGCATCTAGAAGTTTTTTCTGTTCTAAATAGATAATAATTTGCAGACATTTCAAATGTTTTTAAAAAAAATAATTAAAGGATAAATTAATAAAAAAACATTCGGAACGTAGAAGGCGTTACATACTCTCAGATCCTGCGGCAACATGCGCACGCGCGCGCGCGCCGCGTCCGTGAGCGGCAGCGCGAGGTCCCGCCGCCGCGCCGCCAGCTTCTCGCGCACCGACCACACCAGCTCGCCGCACTCCTTCTCCACTTGCTTGTACGAGCCGGTCTGAGTGAATATACTTCATATTAACATTGGGCATCTATCTTATTGCTATTGGCAATTGACAATGAGGTAACAACCTAACGTTTTTTTAAAAACAACATAAGGAGAGAATTTTTACCTTAGCAATTTGTACGGAAAAGGGTCCAAAGCAGGCATCAACAAAATGCTCATAATCCCGCAACGGCCGCTCGATAGCGATCTCGATGTCCGTGGCCCACGCGGCCAGGATGTCCAGCTCAGCGCGCGCGCACACCGCCGCTAGCGCCTGCGCCGCTCTGATATTTACAATGCATATTAAAATTGTACGATGTGTATAATAGTGTTAAACATTCGCTGCCCAAGGGGTACAATAACACGCTCAAGGAACCAGGTAGGTTACACCAACTTATCATATATTCTACTGCCAAAAAACAATACCAGGTATTGTTGTGTTCCGGTTTGAAAGGTGAGTGAGTCAATTTAATAACAGTCACATGACAGTTGGTGGCGCATTGGTGATGTAAGGGATAGTTAATATTTCTTACAATGCCAATGCCTTAGGCAATGACTATCAACGTGATGTATTAAACGTATGTTTATGATAAAAAAGGCAAGGCTTTAAAATAACGAAGGAGAAATTGAATTTAATCAATAATTACATTGATTATATATGAAAATAAAATTTACCAGGCAGAATTTACGTAAAAAGAAATGCCCCTCTGAGCTCTAACGAGCCCCGTGGACAGCGAGTGGGGTGCGGGCGGTAGTACGCACGTGATCTGGTAGGAGGCGTGCGAGTGCAGCGCGGGCCCGGCCACGCGGCGGCAGAAGCGCGAGTCGTGCGCGGGCACGCGCGCCGCGCGCACGATCAGCGCGCGCCACGCCACCGCCTCCCACGCGCCGCGCGCCAGCCACCAGCCCAGCCCGCCTGCCGACAGCGGGGTGAGCACGACACACGCCTACGTGTTCAACGCTTACACTTTATTGTCAACTCACCGACGAGCAAAACGAGAGCGGCGAGTGGGCACAGGAAGATGGCGACCACGAACGCGATTATCGGCTGTAGCAGTCCCAGTATTCCGATTCTCCACACTAGCACTTCGAATAATACGAAGAGTCTGAAATGATTTACACCAAAATGATCGTTAAACTACTTACGGGTAGTACTCTAAGCATGGATATGCAGTTGTTATATTATTTTACCTGTTGAGCCTAGCCGGGTCTGGACAGTCCAGGTCATACAGCAGCGCGCAGCCGGCGTGAAGAGCGAGGGCCACCACGGGCAACCACAGCGGTACGCTGGCCGCTGCAATCAGCGACAGCGCACTGGCCGCCAGCGCCAACAGCGGGAACCCCAGCAGCAGCGCCAAAGAGCCCAGGCCGCCGATTACGCCGTAGTTCCATAACCTATTCGCTTGCCTGCTAAGCCCTTTGCCAAGGAGTCCTGAATGGAGTTTCAAGCAATTTTGTTTTAAAGTTATTGTGAAGTTTATACATTTCTGTATTTCTAATTATATTGTATTGAAAAATCAATTAAAACTAGTTAATTTCTTATTTAAAAAGTTTTATTTTTTTAGGTACACGACCGATTTCAGTTGAATATTTCGATAATACTTTTTACCTTTACCTTAACAAAAATATTTTAAAACATTTTTTGCCTTAATTATTATATTGGTATAAATGGTATTTTCTTTAGTGAACTACTTATCACCAAATGTCGCTTCGTCACCAAATTGATTCGGAAATAACGTTGTTTAGGCAATAATATGTGTTGTATGGAGAAAGCTTAGAGAACGCTTTATGTATTTTGTGATTTATTTCAATCATTTGATTACACCATTCGGTACACAAAAACGGTTTTGTGTACTTTTAAATATTAACGTATGAAAGGAAACACACTATATACTTGATAGTGAAATAAAATAAATCATTATTCTTAAAATAGATCCAGAGGACTTGCCTCTGGATCTATTTTAAGAATAGGCTTTCTACAAGTATGTTATGACTTGCGATCTAGGATGAAAATAAACAAAAAATATCCTTATAGTCATTAAATGTTTCTGTTCATTTCATTAGATATTCAAAAATTAAAAAAAAAATGCGTTACTAAAAAAAAAAATTAAATAAAACTATAAACTTTTATCCATAAAACTGTAGTGTATCTGTTTTAACAAAAAATGTTAAACTAATACCTGTGTCCGGTTCAGTCTCGAATCTCGTCCGTTCTTTCGATACGTGACGCCAAAGTTTCAACAGTAGCGACCACATCGTCTGCTTCTCGCTGCTGCGTTTTGGAAACAGAGTACCGTTCACCTGTGACGGTAATATTTCATCATATATATTATATATATTGAAGGGAACTATTTCATATAAAAACTATTTTTTCAAGTTTACTTTAGTTATACACAAATTCGACCTTGAACGTGTACTTGTCATCGAAGCATGTAAATTTACTACAGAAAAAAATATTTAGTAACTAATTTAAAAAATAAATAAACAAAACTAACATAATCCGAGACTGATAACGTTAAGCAAAAACCAATAAAATATCCATAATAGAGAGAGAGAGAAAAGAGAGAAAGAGCGACCTTGTCAGGAAATATGGCGACTATAATCAACCCTTTTAATGTAAATGATAGTGTTATCATAAATTATGAAAAAATATTACGGTTTTTTAAATTATTTTAACGTAGATTGTGCATATATTATGCGTGATATGTTTATAGAAAATCGATTATTTTACAGATTTTATTGTCATTTTGTATATATTGAAATTACTGGATTACTTTATTGCACGTGGTTTTTTAAATTTATTGTTAGTTTTTGTTTATTTGTTCTTATCTTTGCACTGCTCTATTTTTTTGTACCGTCTTTATTATTTACTACTTCTATGATTGACTATGGATGCATTTTTCCGCGAATGTGATTGTTTAAAGTTGATGATTTTCTGCTTGAGACGGAGATAATCAAAGGGGATTTTTATCAGAGTCAGATGTACTGCCAGCTGTCAACTGGGCTGCATCGTCCTACCTGCGACTGCTCGAGGTCTGGCACGAAGGGCTTCACGCAGAGCAGAGTGCGCAGCGACACGCGCGAGCACCACGGCACCAACACGCCCAGCACGAACATCAGGTTCCACGACCACGACCACGTCCTGCGACACGGTCATAACGTAGAGCAAAGTAGACCGGAAAGAGATCAGGCGCAGGACCAGCGTCTTTACGACAGATAAAGCTGATAACTTTTTAATGGGTCGACTCGAGGTTTGAACTCAGGACCTCAGGATCGGCGGCCTCATAAGCTAGCCACTGGACCATGGCTTAGTCTCAAGTGAACAACGAACCAAAGGAGCATGGGGATACCTATGAGCAAAGTTGAGGATCCGCCAGGCCGGCCAGCGCGTGGTGCTGACGCGGACTTTCTCAAGACGGAGGCTGAAGACGGGCTGCGAGGGGTCGGAGCGCGGCGTGACGATGTTGGTGGCGCGGCTGCTGATGACGGTGGGGATGCGCTCCGTGCGCCCGCGGAACTCGCGGAACACCTTCCAGTTGCGCGGCCGCCAGATGTACGTCGCCCACGAGAACTCGCGCGTCGGCGTCTTCGCCGCGCGGAGCTCCTGTATATCGACGTTATGCTTTATTTCACCTCTAAAATACGCATCGCAATGTTTTCTGACGGGTACACAAAAAATACTTCTGTGCATTACTAATTCGTTTTCTAACCATCACTGTAATATTATGGGTGAATTATTTTGAAAAAGATTAGTCGGGAAATTCTCGTCGCACCTTCATGAGGAGCGGCTCGCGGTCCCGGAGGAAGGCGAGGTCGCGCAGCAGGAAGTACCGGTGCTGCGACAGCTTGTGCGCCTGCATGGCGGCGGCGGCGTCCTCCATGGCGGCCCAGCGCAGCTCGCTGCGCAGCGCGTGCGCGGCGCGCGCCAGCTGCTCGCGGCGCCACGCGTCGGCGCGCGCGCGCACGGGGTGCGCCGCGCGGATGCGCGCCTCCGCCGACGCCAGCCCCGCCTCCAGCTTGCGCCGGACGCCCTCTTCGGCTCTGACAGGTATCATAGATAGAGCTAATGAGGTATTTCAATTAAATATAGTATATACTAAATTAAATATATAGTTAAGTAGCCTTATCTCAACTAAATAATCCAAAACATTCGTTTTGTACCACTGAAATGTAGATTTTACCGAGAGGCTCCCGTGTTACAACTTACCGAGTTCGCCCCGGGTTCCTACCTGTTGACGATGACGGCGGCCCGCAGCTGCGCGGCGAGTAGCTCGGGCACCGCGGGCCCCAGCGCCGCCAGCTGCTCGCAGGTCAACACCGCGTTACACACGCGCGAGACGTATTCGCGCATAGCAGCCGAGCTCACCTCCTAATAAGAAGAAAAAAAAAACATTTCGGGCAAATTATTGCCATTTCAATTGTTTAATTTTTTTTTTTAAGACTAAATCGAATTTCGATAGAAATATGAGTTTACCTCTTCTATATCTTTCATCGGCATCTTCTGACTCGCTAGCAGTGCAGCCCTTCGTTCACGAAAATGTAGGAACCAGCCACGAGACTCCCTGTCCAGAATCGTTTGCAGAGATGGCGCTGCTCGTCGCAGTAGCTTCCGTCGAAATAGTCGAAGATCGACCTGCAATTGTTTAATCTTAATAACCTATGGATTTTATCGCAATGCGATGAGTGATAATTATTAGAAAATAATTAAGTATTTACAAATATGCTAAGTATTTCAGCAATAAATAAAGAATGGTCACGAAAAGAATTTCTTTACATCAAATAAGGATCCGATGTTATCCGATGAGTGATATTGGTGTTTTTTTAAATAAAGATATGAAAATTATCAAATATTTTTGGTTAAGATCCCAACAATTATTCGTTCATTCTATCTTAAGTCACGTTTGCTGTTATTCTGCAACTCCTCTGCGTCTACTGCGTCCTACCTGCGTCCTCTGAGGCGTGGTGTAGAGATATGGCACTCGGGGGGCGTTACGTGGGTCACCTCTGGCGTCTCTCATCTTGTTGGGTTGCATCTCTCGTGTCACCCACGCCGCTAAGGCCGTTATGTCTTCTTGATCTTCAGGCTAAAGTGAAATTTACATTCATATATATTCACATCGATTTTCTTAAATATAAAATAAGTAAACCGACTTGTGTCTGTAACTTGGCAAAAGTTGGCAAAATAATATTTGATTCGATGATTTTGATTGTCTTCCGCTTTACCATTGCCGGTAACCACTGAACCAATTTTGATACGACCTTCTTTTTTCCTACGTATACGCGGGTTAACACTAGTATTATATATGTATATAGTTAAAGCTACAAATTTGAATATATATTTCTCACCTTACAAATAAGTTCGGCGACGAGATAACGCGAACGCTCCTCGCGTATTTTCTTTTCAAGATCACGCGCTTCAAGAGACGGCATTCCGAAAATGATATCCATTAACCTGTAAATTATAATTCACTTAATAATCCTGAAAATAATACAAGTCAATCACACTAACCAATACATACCTATGCAAACCTTCCACAAATGCCTTTGCGCCCGCGATCAGTGAGAGAGGTTCGTCTCTCAACAATCTATCCCTAGACACTACGACGATAAGGGCGATGGCCCTCGCTACGTGACAATAGAGCTCCTCCCGTGCCCTCGCACTCCCTCGCTGGAGCCACCCAGCGACTCGCCATACGTGCGTCTGTCCAGGGAATTGTCGAGACGGCACCTCGAACTCGCTAAGAAAATATCATCTATATATTATGTTCTGCGAAAACTATCCAATTTATTTTAAATTTAAATTAAGTTCGTTTATTATACTCAAAACTAGTGTTTATGTATGTACATAAATATTCAGCCAGTTGTATCAAAACCTTTAATATTTTTTTTGTTATAAAGAACGGACTTAAAAATCAATTGTATTTGTACAAACTTATGAGCTACTAACCTACTTTACCTAATTAGGTCACTATTTTATCTACCGTGATGTTAATATTTATCGCGTTGCCAAAAACTGTTCATGGTTATACGCAATAAAATAGTCATTTTCATAATTAATTAAGTTTAGGTACGACTAATTGGTATTAATGTCCGAATTGGAAAACAAGGGGAAAATATTTAGGAGTCGATTGTAATTTTTACTAAAATGCGTTCTACGGTGGTATGGTAATAAAGTGAATAAATACATATTATATATACATAAAGGATTATCATTAAAAGCGTCTAAGGCAATGACGGTGGGTGGACATGCTATGAATGTATTTTAACATTGGCGCTAATATTGCACCTATTTTTTAAGTAAATAGAACGGCATTTTTGACTTGTCCTATCATGTTGATTATAGTTATTATTTATTGCTATTCACTTGTAGGCAATATTTATTTAATATTGTATTATAAATAACTTTGGCTTTATACGTTTCGCCACTTCTTAAGCGACAATAAAAAAAATATTGATAAATATAATAATATAAAATAATCAATATCTTTTCTAAAAAATATTTAGCGCCAATGTTTTAATTAAAAACATAAATATTACATTAATATCAGGGTAACGTACCCCCATTCACGAATAGATTCCAATTGCTTTATATTTAGCATCTTCGGTACATACATTCTGTCCTTGTGCAAGCTTACGTATGAAAAAAAAAGTATGGTAAATAATGTCTATGAATGTTCATCTAATTAAATGAAGTCGGAGTGTTGGCTTTTTTACATTGCGACTATTTATAGCAAATGAAAATAATAATGACGAATTTGTGTTTTTTTTTGAGTACTATAATATATATCTGTATTCTATATTAATTTTTGAAGTAAACGTCGTAGCCCGCTATAGTGCGAACGACAAAAGAAGAATGAAAAATTAAAAAAAAGGTTGTCTTTATATCCACAGATAAAAAAATTACAATGTAAATTCATAGTAAATTTATTTAGATCAAGAATTTGTTTTGGTGCTTTATCAATTGCGATTTAAAATTAATATATTTTTAACGCTTTTCATCGTGTTCAGTACAATTGTATGCATGGATTGTGCATGTATGACGTTTAAAGGATGAAATCATAAATCTGAATTTTAATAATTTTCAATGAATATCAACTGTCCAGCAAGCGCTACGATCATCAATCAATCAATTGTGCACCAATTACATTGTGTATCTGTGTTTTATATGCAAGAAGTATGTTTTAAAACTTTTGTGAATAGCCTATAACCTTACATGAGGCCTTTTTAGAAATAGAACGCCTAGAAGATGGTTCACCTAGCTGCGACCAACTGTAAATTCCCCTACCTAATATTTATACGAATATTTTTAAAGTTACCTATTGTTCTATCCCTCGAAATAGCTTTTTGAGCCAAATTAACACAAAAAAAAAACTAAACACAAACATTCGCATTTATTTGTATGATAGTTTTGTGTAGTACCTATGTGGTATTCTTGGTGGTAGGATTTTATGCAAGCCTTTCTGGGTAGGTACCACCCACTATGATGAGTGGGTGGAGTGATTCTACCACCAAGCAACAATGCTTAGTTAGCGTGTTCTCGTTTGAAGGATGAGTGAGCCAGTGTAAAGGCATAACATCTTAGTTCCCAAGGCTGGTGGCGCATTGGCGATGTAAGCGATGATTAATTAATAATATATCTTACAATGACGGTCTATGGCCGGAAGAGACCTATACCCATATGTATAGTACGACCTATATGTACCTATGGGCTACCTATGTGATACCTATGGGCGGTAGATTTACCATAAGGCGACCCGCGTGCCAGCCCGCCTATATAATAAAAAAATGTGAAGACTCATATTAAATTATGCCTTGATTATTATTTGGGCGTACCTAGTTATCTAGTTCTTAGGCTCCTCGTGAAATTTTACCTTTATAATTCATGGTACGAAAAACTATGTAGTAAAAACAGAGTATGTACAGTAGTGCCATTCTACATTTAGTTAGTTTAAAAATCATTGCTTCACTTCAAAATCCTCGAGAAGTGATATAGCAATTAGGGTAGCGACTGCGAATTCTCTAAGGCCACTTACGTGCGCCCCAATAGAATCACAAGTGACTAAAAATATTCAATTCGAATGTCAAATCGAAGCAAACTATTTTCAGACATTGCAAATACAGATTACACACAATAAAATGTTGGTCAACAATTAACTCACCAATTTTAAATGTACCGCTAAGTGAAAACGTTAATTGAAGTTAATGAGGCTGAAGGATCAAAAGCTTCGCGTACAAATGGGGGTTCTTTGTTTAATGAAAATGAATGCATAGTGATGCGCATAAACTCTCTTCATGTTTTTGATTTTAAAATTGGAGCATGGCTTTTGTTTTTAAAAGGAAAGAAGGCTGTTTAATTTAGAGAATACGTTTATTTTACATTATGGTAATGAGTTTTAAAAATCAAAAATACTTTTCCTAAAACTACATTTTAGTGTTCGGTGATCTTGATTATTTAAATGCGTTCGAATTATAAATATTAGTTTTTTACTCATATTAAATGTAACAAAAAAAAAAGATAGTTTTTGATGAAAGTCGAATTACCATGCGAAAAAAATTGACCATTTAGTCGATACGAAAGGAAATGTTGTTATTATTTACGTTTATATTAGGTAACGTGATAATAATCCACGAAAATTAGTTTTAAATTACGTTGAAAACCTATAATTTAATTTTTACCCATTGTGATAAAATAGGCGTCGCATTTATCTAAACCGATACTGATATTTAAACAAATCACAAGTATACAGTAACAGGATTAAAATGAAAAGAATATTGGTAATAATATAAGCAATATTGAATTGAGTTTACCCTTTTTCTCGTATGGAGTGCAGCTGTTTCGGCGAGAGAGGGTGAGGTTCGATGCCCGCGTCAAGTGCAGCGGCCTCAAGTTCGTCGCATGGCGGCGCAATTATAATATCCGAGGGACGATTACCAGGACCCGTGAATCTTGACTGAGGAAGCACTATGATAAAAAAAAATAGAATTAATTTATAGAAGGTTCTTTTACATAACTTTTCAAAGAAAATATGCTCTAGTAAAAATAAGTTTGTTTTGATAATGATAACAGAGCAACAAGCAATTCATTCTGCATAGGCAAGCTTGTCTCTCTAGGGATATTATGATCATTAGATGAGTCGTCTCTAACTTCCACTTAAAAAAAAAAATTTCAAATTCATTAAATTCCCAGTTCAATAGATCTAATCTTTATTAGGATATTGATAGCTTATTTGATATCAATACTGTTAAGTCCTGAAGTAAATATATACAGATATTTTCCCATTAATATGATTTAAAACAGTGATTCTCAACCACTGTGCCGTGGCACTTTTGTGTGTTGCCAAATTTTGGACATAATTATGTTAATATTATTAAATAATATGATTTAAAAAGAAAATATCCTTTTAACAGGAATAGATATCAGAATCATTGACTTAAAACAACATTTTTTATGTTTAAAATGATTAAAGTACAGTTAACTAGTAAGTTAACATTTACAATGTAGGTGTTAGGTTAACACACACTTATCTTATTGATATATAATATGAAATTACTCTATTGCGGGCTAGTCTCTCGTTGAGCATCCTATTGTTCTTATTAGAATATACAGACATATACTAACAAAGAGACACACTAAAACAATTTCAACAGTACATATTACAATCATAACAAATAAATATATTGATTGAACTACTTACTTTATATTTAATTGTAAGCAGTTTAGAGGCGAAATAGATACAATACTAATTGCATCGCTAACTTTTGGTTAAGCCTGTAGACATCACGAGTCTTACAATTCATTTGTGTTTTATGTATAATGAGAAAATCCAGTTTATGTTTCTAAGAATTAAGCGATTGTTGTGGGACAATAGACTTTGAAGCATCTGATCATTTGTGGTTTGAATGAATGTGGATTTAATACAGCTACGAGTTTTATAATTCAAAATAATACTTAATAAGAAATGTTTACTAATTGCTTGGACAGCATTACTAAATATCTGAGACGTCTGATGAGATTATAGATATAGATATTCATAGGTATTTGATGTCAAACTTGACTAAATGTTTTTGCTGATAAAACAGGTATGGTTAAAGCTTATATAGTTAGTCCAATCCACAAAGACCATGAAAAGAATGGGGTGGTCTATTACTGCTTACATTGCACATTTTATACTATATTCACATGGAAAAAAAAGTGAGGCTCATAATTGTGGATTGAACTATCTATACAAATAAAAATGTTTTATTAGTCTTTAATTTAATACCACACTACCACATTACCTAAAAATAGTTATTAATCTGTAATATTATAATATTCAAATAAATAAAAAAACAAACAAATATCAATACTAAATAGTTTTTATAATAATACTATTCTTACCAATAGGAAATGTTTTCCAATGATAAAGGAAGTCTTCAGCGACTTGCTTAATGTTGTTAACAAGCTGCTCGACCTCTGGGGGAGCTCCAACCAGCTGCACATCGAAGCGCAGTGGCTCACGTTCGGGCGCCGGCACTTCGAGAACCAAGGAGTTTGGACGAGACACACGCTCGCCCTCTCCAGACATCGTAACCAACTCTTTAGCCCCTTCAACGTCAGCCTTACTAATCACATAATGATAGCAGTGGGCACTATGGGCGGAGATATCACTTGACACCGACCACTTATTGTTTTATTATTTAAATTCATTTGACCAATTTACAAAAACTATCACAGATATAACGACAGTATTTCAAACTGTATACTTTTCTGTCAAAGAATACAGTACGTAACCATTAGATTAAGCATATATTTAAAGGAACAATAAAAAAATATATAAGAAAGGAAAATTATATTTTTAACTCTACTGAATCGTTCAGCTATAACTTGACTTTACTTTCATTTCATTACTTGACAAATGTCTTTGTCACAGACTACTGGAGCTTTTTGTCAGTCAGTCGTCAGATCGAAAAAAGTTATATCAAACGCATATTATACAATTGTACATAGCTAGGAACACAATATTTAAAAAAAATAATAATTAAGTTTAACTTTATTTTAAATTTTCAGACACGTGTAACGGTCTTTTATAACTAATTTTATCAATTTAAAGTAGTGTTTCAAATTAACTGGAATATTTGAATACCTATCGCTTAGTTAAGATTATACGTCTATTAATTTTCTTTCTCTATGGTCATGTTTCTTGTCAATGTGGTAATTTCGATCTTGTTTGGAAAATACGGGTTTTATTTATGAAATTTGTTTGCATTTACGATAAAATTAGTACATTCCAACACTTTTTAAGTAATTTCATTTTGTGAGTTGTGTATTGGAGGTTATTGTAGTCAAATTGTGCTTTTGGAAAAGGCTCAAGACGTTGTAGTGGGTATGTCCTAAATTGACTATTATCTACTTTTAAACGTATTATTGTCATATACCATTCTGTACGCGTGCGGATCGTTTAATATAATTTGTGTGAAATTTTTCATTAAGTTGTAATTTTTGTTTGCTTAGGTAAGTTTAACTTTCATTGATAGATAATAAAAGTTACGTCTGTTATGCTGATATTTTTCGTTTTAGTGACATGGAGGCGATGGATATTCAAGCTGTAGAATCTAAATTGAGTGACGTGACAGTAACGGCGATACCTATGAGTGGCAAAAACAGTCACAAAGACATAACATTAGGTGGTAACAGTCATGCAACAATATCAACAGTTCCTGCTTCATCACCTTCTTCAGTTGGAAAAGATAAAGATAATGGTATGTCTAAATATGCTCAACTTTTAGCTGTTATTGAAGAGATGGGTAAAGAAGTCAGACCCAGCTACTCAGGAAGCCGCAGCTCAGCTGAACGACTGAAACGTGGTATTGTTCATGCCCGTATACTTGTCAGAGAATGTCTCATAGAAACTGAAAGGTCTGCTCGACAGTAAATGTAAACAATTATTAATCTCAGTCAATTTAGGGTACCTCATGTATTACAGTGCTTGAGTGTTAAATGAGGTAGAGAAATATAAAGTTTTTACAAGTTGACATAGATATTAACAAACAATACACCGAACAGGAGCTGTCTTAATCCAAAATAATATTGTTTTCAAATGGTTCTGTGTCTATACATATTGTTTCTGAAATATTTTAATGATATCTTTAACTTTGTATACCACATAAGAAAATATTAGAATAAAATCAAATTATAATTCAGGGTACTTAGTAATTAAATTTATAAAAAAAATGTTGTGTGACAAACTTTCAGTTTTATATTGAAAATGATAAAAACTATTAGTGGTCATTCTTTGTTTTTGATCAAAGTTTTAAACAGGTCCCCAAAGAGACAACTATCCGCTTTATAAAGTATACTTAAATTGGTAAAATCTTGCATATTTTTATTAATGTTAAGTATATAAAGATTTATTATAAGTAAATTGGCAGTTGTGAATGTTAAATTTGTGGTAAAAAAAACATGCAAAAATAGGACTCCCAAAGGTATGATTTGGTGGCATTAATATTAAAAGTCAAAGATGTAAATTTAATAGTCATATTCTATACTACTATATAAATTAATAACATTGTGTTAATTTAATATTTATCAATCATTGTTATGAAGTATCATAAGTCTGGGCAACTTAAAAAAAAACCTTTGATTTAACACATTTTTTGTTTCCTAATCGTGCCAAGAAATAACAATGACGAAATCATATGCAAGGTATATACAACATTAGTTTTTCGGGAGATAGTATCATGATAATTTATTTATGGTCTGCATTTACTTATTATAAAACAATGATAATTATTATAATTTATAAGTTGTGTGACTGTTCTGATCAAACACAGGCTGTGATCGCAACATTAATTGTGAACATCTACCTCAAATGCTAAAAAAAGGAAATAAATATTTTTAATGTGTAACATAGACAGTTGTATTTTTAAGAGTAACAACTACACTAGACTTAGACTCTATAATCTGTGCACAATTGAATCGATGATAAATCCTGCATTCTTATTACTTTGCATTTCTCTCAGGGTTCAATATTCAATATTTAATTTTAATGAGATATTAATTTGATATTAATGTAATTAATTAAAATAGAAATTTATTTTTTTATTATTATTAAGTATTTAAAAATGTGCAATTGGTTTTATTGTATGAAAAGCTAATAATATATAATACTTTTTATAACATAAACAAGTTTTTCGAAAATACATTTCTTTTAACAATAGAGATTCATGAACCCTGTCATTTAAATATCAGGTAGTGATGTCTTAAAGCCTTGTGCGTGACCTCAATTTAGGATATTATAGTTTTAAGGGAAAATGTGCTCATTCATTTTTGGTGAATATTATGTTATAGGTTTTTAGGTTGTATATAATTTAGTCTTAAAACCACTAATCCACCTTACTCAAGTCAATGTTCCATGTAATAAAGTAAAAGAAATATAAAGAGGTTAATATAAAATGGTAACATTGCTAGGATTAATACAAAACAACCTTTTTTTTTACCTGATTTGTATCATAAAATGTAAAGTATCCAGTGTTTCTACATGCTGATAATAATTATGCACAATGCACTGAGAAAAAACAGTGCTTATTTTTTATATTTAAACATCTTCTTGAATTATATTATGTAAATATAACTCAAGAGGAATTTTGTAATAGAGGTTTAATTATATAGTACTGGGATGATGAATTTAATGCATAAGATATCCAATTCTATTTATATAAAATAAGTAATTTTTCTTTTAGTATATTTTTCATAAATTATGTGTTTTGGGAACTATATTTTGTATTACTATAATATATTTGTATTAGCATATATTTTTAGAATGCTGTTATTTATAAGACAATTTTAATGCTACAAGCATAAACATATGTTCTATTAGCATTAATAACCATTTTAGTATGTAGTAGTATTTACCATACAAGATTTGACAGGCTGAAATATCAATTGTTATCTCTTTTTAGAAGCTTACTACATAATATATGCGTATGCAAACAAGTACTATATCATAAAATTTTAACATATATATAATATATACATAAAAAACTTAGCAGTGTTACCATATTATAAAATCTCTTGTTAAAAAGTTTGGTCCAACTGCCGTTGAAGTATACTTGATAGCGAGTAGTTAGATTTAAGAAGAAATTACGAAATAGTTATAATATAAAAGTAAGTTACCATTAACTGTTAGTGTACTTACATAATGTTATACTTAAAAGTCCATTTCAACTGATATTTTTTATATTGAATTTTCCTCTACACATAAAATATTATTTAATATGATAATTACTCATGAAGTATGATGTCTAGTGTCTGTTTTCGCTTTATTTTGCGAAGGTGACATTAAAATACTATAGAAAATAGTCTGACAAACTTTATTATAAATATTCCCTCTTAGTGATCAATGTAATTTGTAAGTGATGAACCATAAAACAGTACAAATTTTTTAGTAATTTAGTATCGTGTTAAAAATGATAAACGAAATATATATGTTGAATTGATCGCAAATATGTGATTATATACCGTATTTATTCCCGAATGGACATTTTTATTATTAATAAATGGATTTAAAGTATTAGTATTGTTTCATTTACATAAACCCTTAACGTACCGTATCGCGATGTTAATAAGTTGTGTACGTGTTTTGATCCATATTTATTAAGACTAGCTGTACTTCGCGGTTTTACCCGTATTAAATCTGTACCAATAAGTACATGGAATAAATATGTAAGTAAACCTCAAGTTATATAATATAACTGTAGTGATGGTGATGGAAATAAATGTAGATAGTATATATAGATTGGGTGGTTTTATTATATATGGAAACGCCGCGTGCGCATGGAGTGGTCCGAGGCGAAGTTCATCCCGGGTCTCGTCTCGCGTTGGCGATTGCTGCGTGCCGTGTAGTCGTCGCCGCACCTTGGTCTTAGCGGCTGTCGGCTGGTGAGCGCGCCGCGTGTGATGTCTAGAGTAAAGATCCGATTCTCGACATAACTATTGATATACTCGACCGATTTCAATGAAATAAAGACCAAACAGTTCTAGGAATACTCCTTATTATATTTCATTTGTAATTTTTAACCGTTTTGAAGATTACACCGGACAAACACACAGACAAAAATAATGGTCGTTTTGGTTTTGGTAACTTTTCAATAGCCATATTAACTTAAACAAGCAGTTATTTTAAAATCACAGACAAACATTTTATTTTTTATATTTATATTGATTCTTTTTTTTACCGCTAATAGGCAAGCGCTTGAGTTGACGCGCCTGCCCAGAAGGAACCCGTTTACCGTCACTGCTTTTACTTTTTAACGTAAAATCTTTATGTAATGATGCATTCTAAGATGCAATGCACTTAGAAAATTCCTATGCCTACTTAAAGTTACTCAATATTAAGCTTAGGAAACAGATGCCGAAAGGACATGCCATGCCTTGGCTGTGCGCATTAGAAATGAGGATGCAAAACTAGAAAAACACCAATATATAGAGTTAGTGATGCGTCGTCGATGTTTATCCTAACCCGAGGATCCGATGAGGCATCCCATAGGTGATGCAGTACTCCATAGACGAACGGAGCCGAGCTCGCAATAAAGTTGTAAAGGGCTATTCAGGTGTAAAGTGCCGTTTTATCGTATTTAGGAAGCCTTATTTTAGTAACAACTTCAACTTTAGTCTGGATGAATTTTCAAATAATTGATGTTGGATGAAATCCGCCTCTATATGCTCTAAGATTGCAAGTGCAGTAGCATGCGAACTGGGCGCGTATTGTTTCAAGGTTTGTGATTTGCATAGCCAAGATTGCTGAGTTGAGATCACTAGGTACACCCAACTCCACACAACCTGTTTTGGAACATACTTAGTGTACGAGGTTTTAAATCTTACAACATAGTGTATGTGTTGTTGTTTAAAGAAATGAAAAAGAAAAACACATGACAATAATAATTATTCTGTATAATTATTGTTTTATTTTTAATTTAATATTATTTTCTCCTTTTAGTGAAGGATCACACATTTTAAAATTATATATTTTTTATTATTCCATGGTGTAATGTACTCGTAAGTGTGTATCCTTTGTTGGAGATCCTTAATAAATAAATAAACTGTATAATAGAATCAATTATTGTACTTTTCGTCATTCGTAATATTTTTGAGGTCCTTAGTATTCTAAGGATAATAACATGAAGGTTATGTATTCAGTTGAATATATCATCGATTTTTTATATAATAACGATTGACACATAATAGATGAGTGAACTTTTACATTTTAGACTAAATGGCGATTACATGGAATACTAAATGGAAGTGGCATACGGGGTACAGCGCCGATTCTGTTGAATGGTGCCCTGTGGAGCGCTTCAAACATGTGCTGGTCTGCGGAACTTATCAATTGGAGAAAAAAGATGAAGGTGATAAGATTGAACGCAAAAATAATTTAGAATAATACCAAAATGAGTTAAAAAACATTTTTTAAACTGAAATTTAGCAACATATGATAATACAATAAAGATTTCATTGGTTTGTAATTTCTCAATTTATAAGTGTAAAAATAATTATGATATTTCAGACGCAAATGCTGCTGATCGGTCTAAGCAGAAGAGACTGGGAAAAATATACCTTTTCTCTATTAATGAGGACACAACGCATTTATCTCCCATACAAGAGGTAGACACAGCTGGTATTCTTGATCAGAAATGGTGCTATCATACAATACAAGACTATCCGGTTCTGGCAGTTGTGACATCAGAAGGAATAATTCAACTTTATCGATTGGTAGAAGAAAATGGTACACTTAACTTGAAGTTGTGGATAGAACACACAATTAGTGGAGAGTTGTTAGCGCTTTCTGTTGATTGGTCGTCAAATAAGTCATTTACGCAGGAACCCAATCTGGTTATGAGTGACTCGTCGGGTACCGTTACGGTTTTGCAGATAGTCGGCGATTGTTTACAGAACATCGGTCAATGGAAATCACATTCATTTGAAGCCTGGATAGCAGCATACAACTATTGGAATACGGATTTGTTTTATTCAGGTTCACTTTTTTAGTATCAGAAAAAGAAAGAGCATTTAAGATTAAATTTATATTTTCAAGTATTCATTAATAAAACATTTCAGGTGGTGATGATTGCTTGTTTAAAAGTTATGATATTAGAATACCAGAAGCAGTCGTAATCAACCGCAGCCATGAAGCAGGAGTTACTAGCATTAGAAATAATATAGAAGTTGAACATCAGCTCATAACTGGCAGGTTGGTATTATTTTTCCTAATCAGTCCAAATATAAATTTAAAATTGTAATACAATTGCTGTTTTAGTTACGACGAAAAGGTTCGCCTCTGGGATGTAAGGCAACTTAAACGATGCATCAGCGAAACGGATGTAAACGGTGGCGTTTGGCGTTTGAAATGGCATCCATTTGACAGAAGCGTGATTTTAGCGGCTTGCATGTATGGAGGCTTTCGGATTCTCCGAGTTGAGGAAAATGTTAGCGTGATTTCCGATTATTTGGAACACGAGAGCATATCATATGGAGCTGACTGGAAATTTGATAATAGATTGTCTTTAATTGCAACATGCTCTTTTTATGATTGCAATTTACATATAAGTGAATTAAAGGTAAAAAATCATCCTTCGATATAATATGTAATCTGTGGATTTTCTAAAAAAATATATATTGTTTATTCAATTGAATGTTTTGATTTAACATAATAAAAAACTGTAGGATGCAAAAGCAAAATTTTATTGAAATGAAAGTTATTATTTTCATTTTAAACATGTTGTATTTCAATTTGCTTATAATGTCATGATAAATATATTTTATAACAATTACATACTTAATAAAGTCATTATTCATCTGCCATATGTGATAGTCTTACACAATTTACAATATGAAGGCTTTGGGATGTTATCTGTTACGCTTTATTAAATGTCAGAATATTTATTTTTAAAAACTCTGAACTGGCCTGGTTCTTCTACTATAAATTTGTACCTTAATATTATCTAAATACAGTCTATTTTCTATTCATTGGAATTAAGTTTAATAATTTTACTTCGCTTTTTTCATGCTTAAATTTTAAATTTCTATAAATACAGAACTAAGATGTTAGTGTTTTACTGGCTGATTTTTTTAAACATTTTAAAGAAATATTTATATTTCACAAATTTTAAATCAAAGTGGTCAGTCATATTAATATTACAAATAATCAATTTGTATGAATGCATTCATTAAATTATTAAGATAAAAATAGCTTGAATAGAAAATAGAGGGCAAAGGCATTTTACATTTTTGAATAACAATATTAAGGCTAGTCGACATAAAGAGATACATTCTACATGGGGCTTTTATAATTAAACCAAAGACAATTTTTTTGTTTTGATCACATGATATAAGACTAGTTGAATTTAAAATGGCAACTAAACAGTTAACGACATATACTCAATGAATTGTTTTTTTTTTTTAATTCTTAATATCACTGTTCTCATACATATAAAACAAATGGAAGTTTACATCAAATGTATTAAAAAATTTAAAAAAAAATGTCACTTATTGTATTTTGATTTGCTTCAAATATTAGTAAACTTGTTTTAAAAGAGTATTTATATATTTATAATCAGTTTAAAGTTCACTATCATTTAATTTATATTCAAAACAATTTTTTATTTTTTCTATTGGCATCAACCAAGTGTGAAGTAATAAAAAAGATGCCACCACGCTCAGAGTACTTTAGATAAATGTCTAATAAACAATTAAACATACATTATATTTACTGAATTTTATAATATTCTAAAGAACACAATGCAAATATTAATTTTATTATGGAATCTTCATTATAACAAATGCTAGACATCAAATTTCAGAATTTAAATATAGGTAATTTCTATCATGCCTTAAAAACAAAACAAAATATACTTTATAATACATTTATTGTAGACTTAACTGTCTTACTTAAAAACTGTTTACAGATTACCAAAAATTAAATTGTTCAGCATTTTTGCGCGAGTTATATAATTATTATTGGGTTAAACATTCCCCAATTTCTCTATTTAACGCCCGCAACATTCGGTTAAATTGCATGATAATTATGCAGATACCCATTGCTATTGTTTCGGAAAATATTATATGTCTGTATGAAATACTGCTTCTCTATTGATTATATCGCCTTAAGTTTAATTTACAATTAAACAAATGGTGTTCTGATGCAATAAAATGGATTTTATATTTTACATCTATATTTACACGATAGCAAATCCAGCTAAGATAATGTGTACAACTATTTATCATAATTACGATATATGTAAAATTTTCTGTACATATATGTTGTTAAGATTCATTTATATCAAATGTTGGTAATAATAAATTAGTTCTAAAATGTTAACAAGAATTTATCTACATTTTCTCTATATTACATCTAATAAGACATCTAGTACAGGCAAAATATTTATTGGAGATTAACAGCGCTTGGAAGATTTGTTCTTTTAAAAATTTTTGTAAGCCATTATACCCCATATAATAAAAAATTTAGTCTTTGATACTTACATTAAAAATATTTTATTAAAATTAAACAATATATTTACTGAATAAGTTATTGCATATTGTTGCCTCAAACTTCTTTTAATGTGACTTAATATTATAACTGTAAAAAAACTTACATTTTTTAAGATCTAACAATTGAACAGTTGTTTTTTCGATTTTTAGAATATTAATGGGGTATATTACCATTTGAGGATGGCATTTTGGCATCAGAACACCTTAAAAGCGTGACATCGTTAAACCGACGTCACACTACATAATAACATTGTATTAAGGTATAAATTATTGTAAATACATTAAATCTTACTCTCATGGTCAATTTCATAATAATTGCAATGTTTGCAAGAAATACCACTTTTATGGTACCAATAAGTTATAACAATGTCTGTGATTCTTGTGGGCATCAAGAGATTCTGTCGTCAGATACATATTGAGTATATTTAGATAGAGTTCTCTGGCAAGTAACCACAACATAAGTACACTGATTTGAATGAAATTCATAGCTCTGCTTGAATTTACGCGAGTATGAGTATTATTCGCGCTTATAATGTAATTTGGTCAACCGATTGTGTTCTAAAAAAGATAAGCAACAAATAAAATACCCACAACACAATAAGGAAGTCATCTAGGCAAACTTCATAATTTTTTATTTATTAAGTCAACTTAATGCACTACAACCACTTAAACATGATCAGGTAACAATATTCTTCCACTCACTACTCACGAAGCGGAACTTCACAAATGTCACAGGTCACCTTCACTAAACACAATCAGGTAACAAAATTTCATCTGTCCCTTGTTGGTCCAAGCGTCGTTTCGTTCGCAAATCACTAGGGTAACACTTTCACTGGCTGCGTGACATTCGACGCGGACGTTTGTAGTCGCTAGGCATGTCTTGGGCAATGCGCGCGGAAGTCGTCGTGCAGAGTCCACGCGGTGGCACAGGGCACATGTGTGGTGGCGCGGCAAGCGCGAGTGGCACACGACAGGGCCGCGCCAGCACGGCCGCAGCTCCCGCAACGGGCGGACCGCGCTCCGCACACCGCCGCGGCCAGGCCCCACAGTCGAGAGCCCGCAGCTAAGAGCCCCGGTGCCCATACACCGCACGATTCATGGAACCAAACTTCTGCGCCACCTGATGATGACGCAAATCGTCGTTTTGATGCCTCGTCCAAGGATCTGATGAAGAATGTATTATTAATATTAATAAAAATTAAATTATAACCATTGGTTTTGATATAAGTATAGATAACTAGCTAAATAGATAGAATATATATTCGTAAAGAAGGAATTTATCTTACCTAAATTCTTCACAATTAACATCAATGGCGTAGGGTCCGAATAGATCTCCTAGGCCAGATGAATGGGGGCCTCTTTCACAAAAGGCGCATAACCACGATGCGTCAGGGGTTGAGGCGTCATACCGCAGGCCCAGCGTGCTGGCATGTAAGCCCCTTGCACGTAGTCCATTGCGCCACTCGTCGCCGGCGGTCCGTCGCTCCTCTTCAGTCGCACTGGCAGATGCGTTGACCACTGATACTGATACTGGAGAATCACGAGGTCCGACGATCTGAAAATGCAATTTGAAAATGTAATAGTCAGTACAAATATAAAAGCCAAAAATATTTCTTTAAATTAATTCTCTCCAAATTTATTAATTATCAACACAGCAATAAGAGATCGATTTTTTTGAAAACAAATAGATCTATAAATTTAATTGTATGAGCTAGGTAGTTTAGGTAGATACCTGTATGTATGGTCCTCTTGATCGACTGGAGCTCGCATTACTTCCCGAATCGTATGCATCTTTGACCGGAGCTTCTTTCTTTTTCTTCTCAACGCCTTTTTTTCTAGCCGTCTTTCGTCTTGGAGCCTCATCAACACCTGTTGACGCGCGACTCGCTCGCTTCGACGCCTTTCTCTCGCCTTTTGTTGGAGCCGATTTTCTCCTTTTTCTGGCTTTTGCTGTTTGTTTCTTCTCTTTCAAACCTTTCTCGGCCGGATCCGTTCCCGTAGGTGCTTCCTCTTCCAATCCAGCGAACATTTTTTCTAGTTGATTTTCGACTTCGACGAAGCTTGCAGCGGTTGGTTCGGCACTTCCCGCTTCGCTGGCTTCCGGTTCGGCTGGCTTGGCTTCAGACGGCGATCCCACAGGTACATTAGTTAATTCCGAGTTCGAAGTTCTTGCGCTTCGCCGCCGGGGCGCGGCAGCTGTCGCTGGAGGTGGTTCTGGTTCGTCTTTTTTAGGGAGAGGCGATTTCTGAGGTGGAGGCTTTATTTCAGGTTCTGGTGACTTCGGGGTTGGAGGTTTTTCGGGTATAGGTGACTTTGCTTCGGGTTCGGGACTCGCTAATACGCTCTTTAATTTGTCTACTGTGACTGGCATTTCCGTTTCTGGTGGTGGGGTCGGTTCTATAGCTGTGTCTCTGCGTTCTGCGTCTGTACTAGCGATCATCGCAGCTATGTCATCTATGGTTTCTGCTGAACCGGAGCGGGTTTTTCTTCTCGCATGAGGTTCGGGTGGTTGCGGTGAAGGTGGTTTTTCTGGTCCGTTCTGAGTTGAATGTACTATGTCGCCATTTTCATGCGGTGGTTGTGTAGTTAAAGGTGAAACTCGGGGCGGGGATGAGTGTCTGGGTATATCGAGAGGCGGGGGAGGCGGGACGGGCACACGCAACGTGCGCTCGGGTTTCCTTTTCCGTTTCGATCCCGGTGGAGCTCCACACGAGTCTGCCGAGTCCTAAAAATAATGTATTCGTTTTAACCTTTACATATATTAAGGTAAATAAGTAGATATAGAATTGAACAGACGGAGTTTGATAAATTTGGATATAAATATAATTTTGTTATAATTCTACCTCATTGGAGGAAGGCGGTGACGGGGTGGGTGCGGCACGAGAATGCACGATGACGGAGTGGGGAGACGCGGGTGCGGGGGCCGCAGACAGTCTCTCCAGCAACGCATCTACCCTGGCGTGTGCGGGTCGCGCGTGTGGCGCCGCGCGGGCGATGAGACTGTTGATGGTGGGAGCGTCCCGCACTGACAGCGCAGGAGCTCCCGACGAGGGGTGAATGGGCGCGGGTGAACCATTGGCACCACGAGGTCCGCCCACTGTGAGGTCCACACCACCACGCGCATACGCTAAGAGTTCGTCCGCACGCATTAGTTTCTCTGAAATAATTATATTTATTATTATATAAAACGTTTCTCAACATGTTTTATTGATCAAATCATAATATACATAATATATCTATTATAAATTCCAATTATATTATATGTTCATTCACTCAATGTGATTCCTGAGTGACATTTCGAGAACAAACTTTGATAAACATTAACAGGCTGTTACTGTACTGTACTGTACTCATACGGTAGAAACTTACCTCTTCCGGGCGCCAAATGTGGATATAGATCGTTTGGAGGCAAGGCAGCCACTGCCTTAACATCGCCTGGTGAAGGAGTATGCCTAAAATAACAAACAGATCAAGTTATTTATATTTCAATTGATGAATAAGATTTGAATTGTATTATGAATGTAATGTTAAACAGTTTTTCTGATAGGAGTTATTCTTTCTTTCTGTCTCAGTAAGAATGACGTGCGAAAGAAGGAGACAAAGGATTTTGTCACTAAACAAAGTTGTTCAGTACGGGAAGAACTCTGATCATAGATGAAGTGTTATCTTTGATAGTTACACAGCTAACTATTACTTCAAGTATCTTAGAACATATATTATTGAACAAAAAAACGTATACATGAGAATAGCAGCAAAACTCATAATAACACGTAATAAATCTGTCTCCGTTACGCGCGGTAAATCGATCTAGAATTTATTTTATTTGATTGAGCCTAAATTATAAATATAATAAAACCTCCTTGATAAAAAAAAATATGACGGTTTAAGTATACGTTGTGACAAAAATATAACTATTGTATAATAAACATTTTTATATTTATAGAAGGAAGTTATATATTATAGTGATAGGCGTTACTTATTATTTTTACACTAGTTTATACACTACATTCAAACTGTCAAATCGAAACAGAGGACAACAACAGAACCAAACACAGTGGAACTACTGTTGTGTTGGTGTAATCTACCTGGGAGGGTTTGCATGAAGCCCTCCCACCATTACGATTATTATCACTAATATAGTGCCGCATGAAATTTACACCAATAATTAGTGGAGAACACCAAGTATATCTTTATTGACACATTATCATTCGCCGCTCGTCCAGTCGTCGATTAAGTCGTCGTCAGTCAAGACTTTACTATTGGCAGGGCTTTGTGCAAGCTCGTCTGGGTAGATGCCACCCACTCATCAGATATTCTACCGCAAAAAAGCAGTACTTGGTATTGTTGTGTTCCGGTTTGAATGGTGAGTGAACCAGTGTAATATAGTTCCCAAGGTTGGTGGTGCATTGGCGATGATTAACCTTTCTTACAATGCCAATGTCTATGGGCTTTGGTAACCACTCACCATCGGACGTGCATATGAGCCACATATGCTCGTCCGCCTACCTATTCTATAAAAAAAAAGTTAAACGATTTTATAATTGATTAAATTTATTACGTAAAATAAATTACTTTCAGAACGTAAGTAATACTTCTATTTTCCCCACTATCTATGCTCAAATAAAAAGCTTTTGTTTAAAGTGAAAAGGCTGAAATACTTCAAAGGCTCAGGCGATTTTCATGTCGCTATTAGTTCGTGTACCGTTAGGCTTGATAATTATTATTTTCTATACATATAAAGCTCAGATACATATGTATAAAACATTATTATCGTTAATATTGGCCAGGCGTGTACTAAGCTCACGTGTGCTCTTTTAAATAAGCTTAATATTTTTTTTCTGTATTGTACTGTTTCTGTATTTGCTTGCGGTTAAAAAACTCATTGTCACGATATGTATTGTAAAGAGAACAATATTTCAAACGAAAGCATACAGACTTTTAAAAGAAATGGCAGTCTATTTAAAACATTAAATAGTTTTGACCGTTTCCAAGAGAACTTCATTCAGTAGTTTATTAAAATTTATGAATTATATAATAAAAGTTAATTATATTTCTAATAATAGAATTTGCATAACAAATTTGTATGATACGAGTATATTGAAACAGATGGCCTTGAAATGTTTGAGTATTGCTGAATAAATGTTATATTTTTATGTTCAGAGATATAAATAATGGGATGGAACCGGTTATTGTTATATTCATATTAGTATTTGGGCGACTGAGCTTCGTTCGGCTCTAGTAATTATTTATAAAAATTTTTTTTTTTTGTTTTGGAGAAAATATTGCATTTTTTTATTGAAAAGACACAGCAAAATACAAAATTTAAGGCAAAGCGTTGGAGTTGCTACCGAAATACGCGATTTTTTTTTATACACAAGAAGTGCTCTCACAGACATTGGCACTGTAATATTAACCATACCTTACATAGTTAACGCACCGCCTACCTTGTAAACTAAGATGTTATGTCTCTGTTGTCACTTCACCCTTCAAGCCGAAACACAGCAATACTAAAAATTGCTGTTTTGCGGTAGAATATATGATTAGTGGTTGGTGCTCATCGTCAGACTTTCGAAGCTCTACCTCCAAGTTAAGCTTGGACATACACTAGAGTTTTTATAAAATTTCTATTTGCAGTAAAACCACCCAAATACCGCATCCTTATCGAACGAGAATGTATTTGTTCAGCAGTATTTACATATAACATTACACGTATTGCTTTGTAAAAACTATGACAAAAAGTTACTGGCTATTAAAGCAGAATAAATCTTTTTAATTATCAAAAACATTTAAAAAAAATTAATAAATTAATTTTTAATCTATGAATATCACTAAATGTCAAACGAATTAAAGAAATGATTAAATGATTAGGCCTATTCTTGTCACCGATTAAAAATCGATGTCGACCTAGTAGCCCGGTTAAGACAACAGGTTTATAACGTCTAATTATTTATTTCATATCAATTTCTAAAATCATATTAACAATGTAAGGGATGGTTGTTATTTCTTAGTTCCAATGTCTGTAGGCTATGATGACCATTTACCATCAGGTGGCCCATTTGCACGTCCAGCTATCAAAAATCAGCTATTTTATAGCAAAAAAATTGATGGTACGAAATCCGTCACGACCAAATTCATTTACGTGTTTTTTTTTCAATACACGATATTTAGATTTTACTTCCAGAAAAATCCAATAAACTACACGTAAATAATACAACATAAAAACTATGCGACACTTTTTCGGGCACGATGAGATTAAAATTTCAACGACGAACATCTTTGACGTTTACTTCTTCTTCGATTGGAATAAGGTATAGACACAATGTATTTAGTTTTTCAATTTTTTGCTATTAATACATATGTACATTTCCTAATATTTTTATCTTCATTACGCCTAACAGTTTAGACGTAGTAGGTCCACGCTAGTATTTAATTGATATTTAGCCATTTATAATACAAAAAAATACACCTAGTTATATCGATCATTAAATAATGAAGTTCTATTCCTTCCTTACTTATTCCATCCTATGTGTTACCGTAACTGCACGGGACATATTATAGTGCACAAGTGTGTGCGCAAAAACACGTGCACTTTCTATTTCCACACTTTCGTTATTCGACGGGACAGCAAATTCCGACAGGACCGGAAAGAGTTCATCACGGTAGTGTGAACAGCGCCATTATCGAGACGTCATGCTGATAATGATAATTTCTCGACAGAAAAACCCAAAAACTTTAATGAACTTTTTGAAACCAGTTCAAAAGTAGATGACTTGACAGTTGGGTACTTCGATGGCAATAGCCTTTGAGACCATATAATATAAGGTCAGGAGGTTAATCATTTCGTGGTAAACCAATGACAAGAAAATTTAAATTGAGTCGATATATATTTGATTTAGTCTAATCTAATTTAATATAATTTAATGTGATTGATTTCTTTTGATTAGTGTGATTTTGAATTGTTTTGATTTAATTCAAATTTTATTTTGATTTAATTTATTTAGATTTGATTTAAATAATTTTAGTTTAATTCGAAATAATTTGATCTAATTTATAATATGTTAAATCTGTAAAATATTATTATTGTAATTTTTGTCTTTTTACTGTTTTGTATTTATGATCCCTGTTTGGTCGAAATAAATAATTTTATTATTATTATTATATATTTTTTTAGTTTTTTTTTTTAATGTATAGGCTAGCGCTTGACTGTTATCACACCTGATGGAAAGTGAGATACAGTCTAAGATGGAGCGCGCTTGCCTAGAAGGTGTCAATGATATCCCAATAATGAATCTTTACAAATTACATTACATATCAACATGTATATACATATATTTACCTGAGCATGTGTTTGTCGGGCGGCGTGGGTGTGTGTCGGTAGAGCTCGGGCGGCGTCGCCGTGTGTCGGAACACCGAGTTGGCGCCGCTCTTCATCGCCTGCAACAAGAGACCCTACCGTAGTCCAATAGACAGTGGCGTTAACTAGTTATTACATGGGATATAACTTTTAAATTTACAAAAAAAAAAAAAAATTAAAATCGTGGTCGAGTACCACGGACTTCAAAGATTTAACAAATATAACGGCACTTCAAGCTTAACTGTAACTGTGTAAAAGATTATTTATATTAATATTTATTTTATATACGAAGGCACACCATGCACTAAACCTGATGGCAAGCATTGAAACATAAGCCATTTGTTATATTCTTAATGCGATGCCAACAATAGGATCGAAGATGTTATATCCCTCGTGATTCTAATTGAGCTGGCTCTCACATCGTTTAAGCCGGAACGTAATACAAACTATGCTATTCGATGGTAACAAAACCTGGTTTAGTCAACTAAAGCATATACCAATTGCAGAAGGAGAGATAAACGAACTTTAGATTTAAATATTAAAATGAGTTGTTTATTTACTTTTGCTGTTATTAGAATTGGCTTCTATGTACGTTTTCTTTTAAGCGTTAAGGAGCCAGCCAGAGCAAAAATTTAAATAGCTTTAGATTAGTTATACGTTAGAAATTCATGAACTTATTAATCAATTTTAAATTATTAAATGATTGTTTATATATACGTAAATGATGCAATAAACAAACCAAAGCGAATAGTAGAAGAAAAATATATAAACGAGAAAACGGGGTGCAACTAGGGGGTACTGGCATCAATGTAGCTACTTAGAAACAAACTTTCAACTAAATCCTATCTACTTAGCTCACTTTTAAACCTGGTCGTCTGTCTACAGAAATTTCCTTCGTTATCTTACGAGGACTAAAAGGCTTTATTGAACTGTCAGCCTGGACACGATCTCTTCTATAACTATACATTAATGTTGTTTTGTAAACACCATGCTAAGTACAATATAAAGATTAATAGCTTAAAAAATAAAGTCCAAATATCTCTCATCTCATCATATAACAGAACGGAGTATAAGCCATTTATCATTATTGGCTGCGCCGTAGTTATATAGAATTTTCTACTACAGTCCTGTGGCTTGAGATAATGCTTTTTTGTAACGAAGTTATCTATCTATTTGAACCTGATACATCATAAATTATGCAATTATTTGTTTAGCTCATTTACGGTTTAACTTAAAAATGTCGTTTAGGGGAGCGATTGGTTAAATAATGTTGTGTATTCGTACACTAAGGACGTTAGTGTTTAACAAAAACAAAAAACGTTTAAAGTAAGGTCATAAGGTCTAGTGACAGTTATTATAAAGCACATTTGTACGATGTAAATTTAAATAGAATGATTTATTTTTGCAATATTCGTCAAATTCTAAATGATTGGAGTATTTCTAAATTTAAATTCAAAATATTACAATGGCAATAACGAAATAACGTAAAAAAAAAAAACATGTTGAATATTCATCACGTGTTTACATCGGTCGTACGTAAAGTACATTACATTTGTACAAATATATCTGACAATAAGAGATATATTTGTATTCAAACAAAATATTATTAATAAAATATAATTTTACAAGTACTTATGTATCGTCGAGCGCAACATCCGTTGCATATGGCGATACACTATGATATACAACAGATTTTCAAATAGATTTTTTTCTAGAAAGATTTTAAATACAGAATTATACATGAGCCGTGTTAGTCCGGTGGATAGACGAATGATTTAAACAACAAACGAATGTCGCGGAAACAAATTCAAGAACCACTTCGTTTCGAATATGCTGTTTTTTTTTTTAAATTCATCTCGTGTTAAACCTCTTGAGGAAACAACCGCCTCGGATAAACTCTTGCATTATATTAATATTACATATTCAGAGATATAATAGTAGTGTGTAATGAAACATTGATTTTTTTTGTTGAAGTTTTTGTCTGTTTAGCTCATTCGGATTATTACTTTTAATTCTGTAGACGCGAATTCGTTTCGAAGAAGCTGAGATGGCCTCGTGGTTAGAATAACCGAAGATCGTGGGTTCAAACTCGGGCTAGCACCACTGAATATGCATGTGCTTAATTTGTTTTTATAATTCATCTCGTGCTTGACGGTGAAGGAAAACATCGTGAGGGAAACCTGCATGTATTCTACCAACCCGCATTGGTGCAACGTGGTGGAATAAGGAGACTATGCCTTAACCAGCAGTGGGACATTAACAGGTTAATATTGTACTGTAATTCGTTTATAAATAGTCCCTTTATAAACATTATATTGTAAACTCCGTACTGATACAGATGACGGTAACTTACTTGTGTTTTATTTATAACTACGTATTATAATATACCGCCATGTCTGTCTGAACGCGATGAACTCAAAAACTACCGAATAGATTTTCATACGGTTTTCATCAATGTACCGAGTGATTCATGAGGAAGGTTTGGGTGTATAACTCATTATTGTTTTTTAAATGGTTGAATTATGACGATAAATGTTGAAGATGTTGGTAAAAATCATGCTTACTAAACGTAGACCATTAGAGTTATGTGTAGTACTATATAAACGTTGTTATTCTATCCATGCGAAGTCGGGACGGATATCTAGTACATTGCCAATAACATACCACTTACATGCAATGTATGATTAAAATATACTCGCTTTAAGCTTTACAAAGAAAGATAGTGCATTTAATAAGATAATATAAAATCCTTTTCTATTTAAGTTTTAAATAATTCTAAGGTACGATTACGTGATTTGTACCAGTAATAAGTCTTTGGGCAAAAGAAATTTATTTACATTAACTAAACAATGGACAAAACAATATAATTAAAAATTAACAAAACAAGACGAATATGAAATTGTCTGCGGCATAAAATATAGATAACAAAAAATTTGGATACTTATTGATACCAACCACGCTACGCTGGACATAAAACCTACTTGGATACCAACGCTACGCTGTTCGAAGGATTATCAAAAATGATTCACTACAATTTAAATGTATTTATAGAACATGCTATCCTTACTAATAATATAAACGCGAAAGTGGGTTTGTTTGTTAAGGAGTGATAATTTAGGTTTTGCGTAACGAAAAAAAAACGAATATTTACGAATGATACTCTCAACAAGTCATGCACTAGAGACCAGGATATTGTTCTAGCGATGGCCCCATGCGTTCAATTATTCAGCGCAAACACCATGCTCGAAGCTAATTTAGAAGTGAATGATGTCTCACTTGCAGGGGGTCCGGGGGCGAAGGCGCCGGCACATGGTAGAGATGGGGCGGCGGCGTCGGCGTGTGCCACGTCACGCCGCGCTCCGACGCCATGTGGGCTTGCGGCGCGCGCGCAAGTAGGTTCGCCACCTGTAACTAAATTAGGCATTTTTAAGTTTAAAAATTATAATTCTAATAGAAGTTGAGGTACTAATTCTCGCTGTGCCTCATCATCTCTTTTCCTTATTATAAAGTTCAATTTTATTGCTCATACATTCGGTTTGGAATAATTTACGGTCTCAACTGGTATGGCTTTGTGCAAGCCGTTCTAGGTCCCACCCTCTTATTATTAGTACTACTTATAATTGTATGTTCTAGTTTGATGAGCGAGTGTGTAAGTATAATTACAGATCCAAGCGACATAATTTCTTAGTTAGCCCCACTAAGAACCGTAAGCCAGACGCCTATCTATTATAAATAAATAAATAAGTATACATAAATAATTACATCAACTTTCACAGTTATAACGAAAAGGACGACTATGTCGTGGAAAGTCGAAATATCCCATTGGATAGAATATGTGAATATGAGCAGGCTTCAATCCAGACATCACCCAAAACTTTTAATATGCTTACAATATTTAAAATTCTTCTCGTTTTCGGAGGAAATACTGCCTCATATTTATGCACTAACCTGCCCCAGTGGAATAATTTTCAAAAACCTCCTTAAATAAGTCCTGTAAAGTAGGTCTTTGCCTAAGAGATGCCTTTAAGCCTGTTACTTACTACAAAGTTACATAAAATGATCCTAAATTTAAAACCCTAACTATGTTTTATACAATAGCGTAGCTTTGTAATGAAATATAACATACATATTTAAATTAATCTTGTAAAATTATAATTCAGAGTGCTTATATGAGTCTACTCATAAAGTATATTTCGATTCTTGTGTTATCATTTCTTTTGATAAATATTTGTCTAAGTGTTTTATTTATTCGCATTTTCCTACATATTGTTTTGGGGAATTCCTAATGGCACATTTCCTGTACTTATATAAGATATTTGAAAATAATTATTAACATTTTATTCTGAGAATTAATTTATGAATTAAACTAGATGTTAAACTTTGACCTTGAATGTTATTGAAGGAAATTTCTAAATGTTTTATAATTATAGGTCGGTAAGATTTTTACTTATTAGCCATTTGTAATAATATTAATAGTATGTAAGTGTAAAGTTAATATGGAATTATATAAAATTCCAATAATATATATGGTTACTTTAATTACATATATTTTATCAATGTGAATATGAGTTGGTTTTACACTTTAACATACTAACTACTCAAATGATAATCCTGGTATTATGTACACAGGTTTGTCAAGGGTACAATAGTGGAACATAGACAAACTTAGTTTAGTAAATTCATTGTTTTTAATATAATTCTATTCAGACATTCCATTGAACAATGTGCTATTTTTTTTTACTTTCGATGACAAGTGGTCATCGAAATGTATGATGATAAAGTAATGGTTTATTACTATTTTTTAAGTTTTTTTAATGATACTGATTTCAAAAAATGTAGAATATAAATGAAGTAACATATTTAATTAGCCAATCAGGTGCATGGTATGATACAATGTTCCATATTTATTATTCTATTTACTTCTGAAAAGTATTTACACAAAATTTTTGTATATTATTATATATTAAAAAGTATCAAAGTAATACTTTTTATACTTTGTTGTCTTTCTTTAAAAAGTTAAAAAATTGAATGGAAAAACAATAATTAGTATACATTTCACTTTTGTTCATTATCTAAAATGATATGCAATTATGAAAAATCTACCTGTATTTATTCAAAAACACTATATCACTTTATACTGTTATTTTCATTAACATATTATGTGTTATGCTTTGACCTTTGTTAGTTATATGAAAATGTTGTCTTCAATAGTTTTTTTTTGTTTGTAATACACAAATATATTATTATTTATTTATTAAATGTTGTTTGAATATAAGTAATATGGCAACATTGGCTCATAGAACTGTGTCAGCCAGTGTTTTAACTAAAGAGGTCAAACATGCAAACAGCTGATTCTTGTATTGCAACATACATATTTATATAGGTATTCAATGAATCTTCAGTCAAGTGTGCAATATGAAAAGTCGTTCCTTTATTATTATTTTTTTATAAAAAAACTATATGCGCTCTTTAAAAACTACAAATCGTTAAATGTTAACGACTACGAAAACTTAGTATGAATATCAAAACCTGCTTTGTTTATTTATGAGCATTCAAATCATTGTTCAATACGATTTTTCAATACACAAATAATTAAGGGATTTTAAAACAAGAATAATAAGCACCACCTGCAACGGGCTCCAACCCGATCCGATTTGCGACTGTCTACCATTAGGATTGTGCTGTGACCCGCCAGACATTGTGTGCAGAGTCCTCGCGGCACTGTTTACAAAATGTATTTATTTCCTATTTCGTAACAAACACTCCTTCAGTCCACCATAATGTTGCCGGCAACTTTGAAGCCTTCGCCCGCGTAACTCCGCTCCCTTACGACGTGTACAGAAAGTTCTAAAACGTTTTCATTAGCTTATGTTATAAATTTAAGCATCCATTGTATTTAGCAGACATCGTGAAATAAACACCACACATATATTCACTTATTGATAGGTTTATTCAAAAGTAAACCACATTTATTTCAAGTACGGTATGGTGTTCACAAATCTGAAGCTCACTTCGCGTGACATTTTGAAAGCATTTAAGGTTTGAAAATATGCACTGCACCGATACTTTAAAGTTGAATTATTGTTCGTTGATTGATGTACACTTCATCCTTTTACGGAATTTTATAAATATCACTGATGGCTATTAGAATAAAGCAAATTATATCAAACTATGCACAAGGATCACATCCAACAATGGTGGCCGATTGGGATTTTGAAAGCTTGTACAGCGCCATCTTGTGAACCGATATACGACTTATACACGTCGATAAAGCAGGCAAACGGAAACATGTTTTTTTATTCTTGTCTTTGACTTTGAAAAACCGATACAGTTTAAATTAATTAGCAAGTTAGGCTTTTTTTTTTAATAAAATTGCTATCCTTTGATAAATTTATATTTTAAAGGATTATTTGCTTAAATTCAAATAAGTTATTGCATTAATTGTAGTTTTCATTTTACGGTTTTTTATTTAGTTACATGGCAGCACTCGTTGCCATAGCGACTCTTGTTTTGGATTTTTCCACTGTATTATGGATGCACGAGTGCTGATCTTGTTTACGATTTAAGATAGTAAGATGAGGGAAAGCGAAGTAACAAAGTTTTTAGTTTCTTTCAATGGACATATAGAATATGTAATATTTCCTGCGGGGGTATTTGATGAGCAACTGTATATTCAGTATGAAGTAGTGTGGGGCTTAGATTGGGACCCTATTTCTGGCTTGTTTACAGGAACAAGTCAAATGGCACGATCGGGCGGAGATCCAGAGAAAGTAATATTTAATATGCCTGTTGAAATGGTGTTAGGCAGTACTAACGTATTTGGATGTAAGGACTACATTCTACATCATATTATTGTATTTTCTATTTCACGATCACATTATTTATATTTCATTATTTCCTATATCTTTAGGTAGTTTTGTTTTATTAATAGATTGATCAACTATGCTGATATAACAAGATATATCTCATAAATTATGCATCAAGAAACTCAAAATCAAAGTATTATTTATTTAAGAAGGCTCGCGTGGGCACCGTTTACCTCACAGGATTCAATTAAATGATGAGCTACCATCGTAATGTCCTAGAGGCAGTAGATACTCTCTTTCTCAATCGAAATACGTAGTCAACTATAATTAATTAAATTTATATGTCTTGTATCAATAAATACGAATGTCACAGAGTTTGTGAATCTATGTCGTTCGTGAATCCTTGCTATCAAAATTACAAAACACGAAAGTTTAATATCATTCGGCTTAGTACTTTTGAAACATTGTTATTTATAATATTAGTATTTATTCTAGGGCCGCAGCTAGTGGTAACAGTCAGAGCGAAGAACTTCTTCAGTGGAGACACGCTTTGTGGCTACGCCCTTTTTCTTCTGCCACCAGTGGCTGGTACACATGAAATAACATCACCTCTGGTTAAACCAAGATCAGCTACGATGTTGGGGGAGTGGCTCGCCTGGCTAACAGGCAGGCAACCTGAGCTGGCCGATCCTAGGATGCTCGCTACAGGAAAGGAAAATTATTGTAAGTTTTTAAAGTTGGCAATCAAAGTTGTTATTTTGTGTCCCTAAATAGTACAGGCTCTTGTCGAACGTTCTATTGCAATCACAATTGTATTTACTTTGCTAAGATTTGAATAAGGGGCGCGTAACGACCCCTAGGAAACCCTTGCAGTGACCGCTCATGTTTTATTTATTGACCATTTATCTATTCAAGTATATTGGTATATTTGAGTAATTTTAATATACTTTCATATCAATAAGTACATAAACAGATAACTCATTGGTATATAATATATATATATATATATATATATATATATATATATATATATATATATATCCGATGATCTGAGCCGTCTCGACCTCTACCGCGGATATAACGTAGCATCACAAGTAAGAGGTTTTAAGGAAGCCTCAATAGACGTGTGATGTCATTGAATTTAACGATGTCTTATCCCTATTGTGAGTGTAATACAAATATACACATTCGTTGTGTGACTTTTTATGGTAGTGCCAGCTCGTCAGATTTTTTTATAGAATATGAAGGCGGACGAGCATATGGGCCACCTGATGGTAAGTGGTCACCCAACGCCCTTAGACATTGGCACTGTAAGAAATGTTAACCATCGCTTACATCGCCAATGCGCCACCAACCTTGGGACCTAAGATTTTATGTCCTTTGTGCCTGTGATTAACCGGAACACAACAATACCAAGTACTGCTGTTTTGCGGTAGAATATCTGATGAGTGGGTGGTACCTACCCAGACGAGCTTGCACAAAGCCCTACCACCAAGCTTTTGTGAGTGAAGCAATAGATATGTATCTGTGTTGCGCACACACTTGCGCACTATAAATTATGTCACAAATCAGTCACGAGGACATCATCATCAGATGGTATTATAATCTATTATTTAATGATAAGATTTAATAATAATTAACGGTATCAGCTAAGCGTGAATGTAGATATGACCGCAATCAGTTCCCGAAATCCGTTAATTCAGAAATTGAAAGTTCTATATATAAAGATGTCTCTTGATATACATATAAATCAATGTTAATATATTAGTTTGAGTATAATATACTATACCTAATACCGTTTACATAATTCATATTTTACATAATCATTATTGGCACATATTTTTCATGGAAGTTATAGCTTAAAAATACTATATAGTTAAGTTTGGTACTATCTAATTTGTTGTAACTCGCAGCTAGATGGTGCTGAAGCGTATTAAAAAATTATTTGCGTCAGTCGTATTGGCTAATAGTTATCATACAGATTTAAAGATGCATTGCATCACTTGCCGGATTCATATAAAACTATGTTATGAGTCTACTTCATGACGTATAGTTTATTTTAATCCTGCATAAATTCGTCGAATAATTACGTATCAATGACGATAGAGCTAGTAATATTTATTATCTTGCGTGTTTTCCTTTACGCACTTACATTTTTTAATTGGCATAAACTTACAGTAAAAGATTAAATTAAGTCTTATATTAATCATCATAGTAAACGGCCTAGGAGATAGATCGTTAAATAATAAATCAAGGAAAACAGATCTAAATTTATGATAGGCTCGGATATTGAAATGCCTATTTGATTTTTGAATTCATCTCGTGTTTTTCATTAAGGATAACGGTGAGGAAACCTACATTTCAGTTCCGGTGCAATGGGATATAACTTCCAATCCATATTTAAGTTAGTTTAAACTTAGATTAGTTTTTCTTAGGAAGATAGGCTTTTGCGCAGCAGTAAGACAATTATTAGCAGATAATGATGATATATATATAATCATCAGTCGGACAATAAATGAGAATACCACAAAAGTCACTGATGTCAGCTAACAATACAATTTATAAACATAGTTTATCTTATACAGTCAAAAAATATATTTGCAGAATTAAAAGAGCCTTTAATAAAAATCACGGATAAACAAAGGAAAGAAAAGAAGATTATGTATTTTTTAGAATTACAAAATTAGTTATTTTAAGTCGTGCATTTTTAATCGATTCAATCGTGTGTCCCCACCCCGGTCCCCCAGTTGTGCGCCCCTTCGACCCTGACGTCAGGGGTGTTATCCCTTAAGCTGCCGCTGAGGGCTGGCTCTGCTCTTTTGTCAAAAGCATCTATTTCTCTTTTCCCTTTGTCAATCATCCTGAATCAGATTCATAATGTAGGTTTTATTTAATATTAAGTAATGCCCGAAGCTTCACCGCCGCGTAGATTTTTATCTATTGTTAACTTTTTATAACTTATACAGTTTTATTTGCAGCTCCCGTGGTCATATTTGCAAATTTTTTTCTATGGAATCGGTTTCGTCTGGTAATATTAACAGCTATGTTTTAAGATGTGCGTTTCGATTCAGATGTACCATGATGCGTACGTACCATGATATCGATTTTTTGAGATGCAGTCCTACCTAATAATTTCAATAATTTTTATCTATTATTTAAAATTTCTCCAATATGTCATCACAATTAAATGGCGGAACAAGGACTTTTACAAAGAAACGCGTTCGGCTAGTAGACTATAAAGTGCTTAAGAAAATATATTCACAAGAGCTACACGATTTTATGCAAAAACTCGTTGAAACTGTAATTTTTCTAATAAAGTGTAACGATTTCAAAGGAAAGATGTTTCGTTCTATGTCTTACCTTGTCAATAAAGTATCATAAACTAGTTTTTGACTTTTAACTTGTCTATATATTGTTTTATGTCAGAGGAAACGAGCAGGCTCACCTGATGGAAAGTGACTACCACCGCCCATTGACACCTGCAACATCCGGTTTGCAATTGTGTTGCCGGTTTTAAGGAATTAAAACATATCAAAATATAATAGTATAAATTAAATTATTAGATAATATAATCTTTTGTTTAAAATGGATTTTACGAGGAAATATAGCACTCATTCTATTTAATATTCTAGTCTATCATTTCAAGCATTTTCTAGATAAAATAAGCGTCTATTTTATCTAGAAAATGCTTGAAAAAAATGATGCCTGCAGTTAAAAATAGCAGATGATTACATTTCACAACATAAAATTAATTAAACGCCATAACTATTACTTGGACATATATTTTAACTAGTGTTCACACAGAGGTCGGAACGATCATTTGAGGAAACATTTATGAATTTGCATGTTAAGAATATTATTGAACACTAATGCTCGTTTATACATTGCTACTAAAACAAAAAAAATGGATGAGAAACGGAGATAAAGTACTGAATTTTTTTGTCTTTCCCTGTTAATATTGGCATCATAACTGTCATCGTGTTACAATTAATGAATTTATGGATGATGTTTCATTCTTAGGGTGCCCACCCTGGGAATGAAACGATCGCCTCCTGGCTATTTTTTTATACTTTGGTAACTAAACATGATATAAAAACAAAATCCGCTGAGTTTCTTTCACCGGTTCTTCTCATTGCTGGGTATTTCTTTTCCGAACCGGTGGTAGTTTCTAGTTTGACTATCAAGGGTAATGCTGCCATGTTGTATTTTGATATTGAGTTGTTCAAAATAAAATACCATAAAAACTGACCATATTTGGCAACCTACAGTTCCTTTACTATTGGTAATTTGTTTTTTTTTTTCGCAGTGTTAAGAACTGAGTCGTATGGACACGTGAGGTTAAAAATGACAATGGTGTCGAAAGATCTGCGGAAACTCGGCTACGATAACATGGCGCCGGTCTTGAAAATGTAGATTGTAAGGTGTAATTAAATATTATCAATTAACATTTGTTTCATTATATTCGAGTGAATAAATGTATGTACCATTTTCTTGTTAATGTTCATTTAAAAAAATATATATATCTGGCAAACGCCTCGTTGCTTAAGTCGTTGCTTAAGAGGCTAATTTAGATAGCTACAGGTCGGGGAGTCCCCGGAATTCCATGAACAGACATGAAAACTTTGAATGGGAATATGTGGATTTTTATACGTAAACCTATAGTGATAAGTGAAGATAAAAAGAGGTCCTTTTTTAAGTAAAAAAAAAACGATTTTCCTGCATGGTATGAATGCTTATCAAATAATAAATTAATTTTATGCGTTTATTTTAAATAAAAGTAAAAAAAGTCAGTTTTTTTCGGAAATGCTACCATACATTGTGTGCTTAAATATATTACACAATGAATGAATTTAAGGATGATCGACACTCGACTGAGCGCTTACTTTTATAGGCAGTGGCGGGGATCGATGCTGCCCACAGTATTGGCTTATAGAACAAAGAAATCAAGACTGAGCAACTGAAATATTATTTATGAGATATCCGTCACAACCGAGAGTCCAAGCAGAAGTGTAAAAACTAGCGCCTGCCGGTGTCTCCGCTTGCGTTCCCTCTTCACTTCGAATCGAAGTCACGCCACTCTGACGTCACAGTTAAAGACAGGCCCCCTGGCCTTCAGCTAACTATATCTTTTATGTCACTTAACATTGAATATAATCCTGTAAAATGTCGAACTCAAAAAAACTCAAAACTGCTTATAAAAACCTACTCGAATTTTTTTTTTTTTTTTATATTAGCCGGGAGGGCAAATGACTCTACTCCACCTGATGTTAAGTGGTAGTAGAGTCCAAACGCGAGGACGGCCAGTACAGTCGGGAAGAAGGTTCTGCACTAGCCGCCCTCGCCTTCTCGGCCCGCAAGATGCCTCTTCACGCCTCGTTTGAAGGAACCCGGGTCGTAAGAGGAGGGGAGATTTGATTTGATTTTTGCTATGTCCGCGGCTGAACTATGTCGCTGCTTACATTTTGTTGTATCACTAATTATTACTATTAAGCAGTGTATAAAATTAGAGAATAAGGTTTTAAAATTCTATTAAATATTTATGCTTCTTGAGGTGATGGTATACCTTCATATAGTAATAAAAAATTTTAATTAATCATTAATAAAATTGCGTTATGCTAGAAATAAAATATTAAACACATTAAATCAAGTGGTTCCTGTCAATTCGGTCCTGGTATAATGGATATAACGTTGATGTCTGCTGCCTGAAAGAGCAAATAATGGCATTTTATGATAAAATATAAGGAAACAACTTTTAAAGATTAAGAATACAACACATTTTGTGTTTAAAAAGCGTACATATTTTTTTAAATACATAACGCTTCCTCGACATTGAAATTAATTCTAAGTCAATAATAATTAATATTTTTCTATGTCAGCCCCTATAGTTTCAACCGAGGTTGAAATAATTTATGTTTGTGATAAAGGTTTTGTTTGTACCAGATTAACACCTCATTAAACATACGAGGTCTTAAAAATATTATGTTATTGTCACGTATCAATTTAAATGGATGTCATAAAAAATATAAACGTGTATGTGCAGAGAAAGTATTTTATAGTTGCAATTGCAAGTTGTTATTCTGTAAAGAGTCGCTTCGTATTTTATTTGTAAAATTTTGAAAACCGACTAACGGTGATACGCTATTTTGAGACGTTTATCCTTTAAATATTATGAATATAATGGTTAAAATCGCATATCACTCTGATATTTCGCGATCGTGGTCTAATCGTAAGGCTCTTTTCGAGTTTGTTCTTACTAAATTACTCTGTTGATCTAATCAAAGTCCCGCTAATATTTAAACAACGTGGGTATAAATTATTTAGATTACAAAAATGTAGTATATAAAATAACTGTGTGACGTAGCATTGTGTTTTTTTTAATATATAGGCTAGCGCTTGACTGTTATCATGCCTCATGGAAAGTGAAGATACAGTCTAAGGTGGAGCGCTCGCCTAAGCTTGATATTTCAAGTATGATATATACCTACTTAATTTTAACAATGCGATTCACGATAATACCTTTTTGACCGATTTCGGCAAGTGCGAATATTCTCAACTGAAGTTTTAGTGTACACGTGTGTGCACCAACACAGACGCATTCCCGGTTAGGGTCGACCTGACCTGACCTGCCGTTATATTAAAAACAATATGCGTCGTTTAGTTTTTTGACAGTTTACAATCTGCCTAAATCTTTCATTCATTCATTCATTCTTACAATTTCTAATATAAATCTGTAAAATATAAGATATTTTATAGATTTGTGAAGTGCTTTTTTATTATTTGGATTTGGAAGAGAAAATATATGCAATAGGTACTTAGAGAAGATAATAAAAAACTTACTTTGTATTACAAATACTTTTCTTTGTCTACTTATTAGGTATTATGTATAAGTGCTAAAATAAGTTTATGTTGGTACTTCAAAACAACAAAAGATGAAACTGAAATTTGCTTGTCTATAACAAGCGAATTTCGGAGATAATTTTTAGCGCGTAATAAAATTGCACATTAAATTTGGTATCAGGATTTCTCCCTTAAGCTCTAATTAGGATTCCTTGCTCTAACAAAATTTAATTTTTTTTTGACAACAACAAAGCCAAAGAACGAGGATTTTGGTCGCTTAACATGAAGGATTTAATATACAATATTAAAATCGCATGTTGCTGTGAAACTTCGAATAAAACACATTTATTCTAAAAAAAGATTGAATTTAGAAAATAACAAATTTTTTAATAATACAAAAAATAAATGTTAGGCCGTTGACCGTATTTGGTCCTGTGAGGACAAAAAAGAATATCATCAATACCCAGTATAATATACAGGTCAGCTATTATTCCAAAAAAAAGTATTGTGATATGTTATCGTTGATCATTTTAGTTCATCCAAATGTATATAATGTGTCATTTATGAAATATTAAAAAAATAAGCAAAAAAAAAAAATGTAGTGTCAAGAACAGATATAACATCGTCGATTTAAATAAGCAACCAAAGGCATTGCAAAGCGGCAAAAGAATTGGAAATCAGCAAGACCTCTTTGGTCTAATTTACCGGATAATATCACTATTGTAACATAAAAAAGTCCCGGAACAACTTTTTACGTATCTTGCATAAATATTTAGAATAATAATAAAATATGATAGAAATTAAAGTTAACATTTAAAGTTTCAAAATAAGGATTTTTTAAAAGTGTATTAAAAAGTAAGAAAATAATTTTGCTCATTAAATTAAGCCTGTAAATGATTCATAGCACACTACGATCTTAGATCACCTATTAAATTGATAAAGTCTATGTTCAGTTATGCCAAAAAATATCTAGAAATTAATTGACGTAACTATTGAATAAAGTAGTAAATGTAGATAATTAATACCTTAGAAGTCTTTAAATTTATTAAATCCAAATAATATATATATGATATTAATGAACCGGTTTTGGTACAAATACTGGAATTAAACGAAGAATCAATTAAATACTACTTAAAACGTAATTTTAACCATAACCACAAATATTTGAAATAAAATGGATGACGTAGGTAAAACACGTTCGTTTAAGGGGTTCACAAAACGAATCGTTATTAGTGCTGCAAACAAATTCCGGCTCAAGAATCCAAATTCAGTTAATAAATCATTTAAGGCTAATAACAGAAATACAAAATTATAATTTTAATACATAATAAAAATTAAAATATTGGGAGCTATTTCACTGCTAACCCATTGCATTGTGATTAAAATTATAACATTAAACTGAATTAGTCTTAGTTTTTGAGTTAAGTTAGTTCTTTAGTTTTGTTTTTGTTTTAATTTAGTGTGTAACGATGGGGCCGATATAAAGGCTGCCTATAAAATAAAATATTAAAAAATATAATATAACACAGGTTATCTTAAGTATTCAAACACAGTGTTTTACTGAGTTCATTAGACAGCTGAGATGTTTTGATCAAATACCCTTTTTTTTAAAATATTATTTAAGTCAAAGACGACAATTATCGTATCTAGTTCCATACACCGCCTGCTGTTCTCAATATATCTGTAGATAAAGTCTTTCGAGACATTGAACCAAATGTTATTTTAATTGTCTCTTAATTAACACAATTTTCAAGGTAATAATAGTAAGTAAGGTAACAGTATTTTTTTTGTAGTATTTATTTCGTGAAAAAGAGTTCGTTACTTTTGAATTTATTTTCGTTTCTTATCGGTAGGATCTTAATAAATTTCAAAATAATAGTAGCTTTTATTCATTGGATTCCTGGAGAATGATGATTCAAAATGGTGTTTATTTGAACTAATAATATTTTGAATCTCGGTTTACCCAGGAATGGCCGATATTTTGATGCAAATCTATTTCTTAGTTTAATATTTTCATGTAAATAGTTTAAAAAATATATATTTCATTTTTTTATGTACCTTTATTTTATTTGTAATGTATATCGGTTGGAATAACTTGTAAGTCATATTATTGTCATAAAATTTTGTACGATCAACACCTTTAATGAAAACTTTGGGTAATAAGGTGATAAAAATGATTGTATTTTTTGTATTATTCGATCGTTCACGCAGAATTAATGTTATATTTTTTCTTCTAGTTTAATATGACAATAAAAGAAACATAAATATCCCAGAAAGTATGAAAAAATAAGTAATTTTCCTATGATACCTGACGCGACGTTTGTGACACGCCCACGAAACCCGCATAGGGAAAATATATGTAATTCCCATTTACTTACGTATATACATACGTACGTGATGAAATATCTTATATTTAATATGTGACAATTTTATTACAATAATGTAATTTTCTATTGGCTATTGTTAAAATTGTTTATATAACACATTTATCTAAACATCTTTAGTATGTAATACATATGTATGTAAAGGATAGTCGTGAGAACACTCTTGAAGTAAAACTTCTTCGGAGTGATGAGAATTAAATATAAATGTCAAATTTGAATGTGTTTCATACACAAACTAGAGTTTAACGCGCCATTGTCAACGTAGATTTTTTAGTTGACAGTGTGCCTCACAGAGCACGTAAGGTGAACTGTTGAACGCCTGAACTGGAACCCTTCGTTCTAATTTCTAATTCGTTACCGTTTCACCTTTTTCAAGAGTAAATGAGTCGTTTGGTCTAGTGGCACCCTAACAAGACAATAAACACCTGCTCATAAGTACCTATACGTACATTATGAATTTAGTAATGATAACGTAAGGAGTGAGCACTTGTATTGGGAGAAGAAAAAAAAATATATAGTTAAATTTCTTAACTCCGACCCGTGTTAGAGACTTGGCACAAGGGACATTACATCTTAGTTCCCAAGGTTGGTAGCGCATTGAAGATGTAAGGAATGGTTAATCATATTTATATGCCTATGTTTATGTGCGATGGATACCATTGACCATCAAGTAGCATTACCGGGCAGCAGCCTTCGTATTTAATAAAAATTAAATTAGTCATTGTAGTGTATAATTTTTACTCAAAATATTAAAATAAACTGTAAAAATAAAGTAGTTCGTCTAATCTGAAATTGGTTACGTTGCGTTTTGTTTCCACCTTAATTTTTCAATTTTGTATGTACCTACTTCTGTATTTTTGTTATAAATAAATGCATTTTTTTTAATACAGGCATCGTCTCTATCATCGATGTTTGTTACAATCAAATAATTGTTATACAAGCTTCTTTAACGCACCCTTATATGTTTTGTATTTTTTTTTTTTTATTTAGCTTATGACCTACATGGCATGTTTTATCAATAATATTCAACTACTATAATTTTTGGTAGAAATCTCTTGTAAGAGACATTTTTTCGGTAAATGTACATTTAATTTCGTGGTATAGTGGGTACATAAATAAATTAGTTTAAACGTAAAACATAGAGCGCAATGCAATACACTAGTAGACTTATTGCGTGGGAACTAATTAACAAATTGTTTCTCAATTAATAGTAAATAATACCTTTGTTTAAAAAATATTTTGAGGTAAAAAGTATAATCAAGCTTTGATCACCGATGGGAAAACTAAGCGTTGGATAATGAAAAACAAAAATTTACTCTCATTCAACATAATATCCATATACTTAAAGGAATTGCTTTACTATAATCTTTGCTTAGTATAATTATGAATTTTCTAAGACAACTTTAGTCAAATAAATTCGCTACATCTCCGTTACAACGCTGTGATTTATAATTTCACCACAAGCACGTAATCCAAAATCAATGATGCATCATGGTCACTAAAATAAAAAGCCCTCTTAATTAAATATCAAAATATATGAAGATTAGATAAAATCTCATAAACTTCTACGACAAATATTAGTCACTTTTGTGAACGAGCTTACGGACCATAAGCCGCTTATCATTATCAATAAAGATACCTGTAACCTGCGCAAGCGCATCACTTTACATCGGCAATCATTGAATACAATATAAACAGTCGCTATCCGACCAACGTCCGTGATACACGTTTCGGAGCGAAACAATGACATAAATTAATTGTATCATTAACGATTATAATTAACGTAAAAATATTGTGTTAGTGTCTATATTGTGTGCCGTACAATTAACTAAGGTATGTTTCTTTGTATAGTATATTTATAGTTTTCTAATTAATTATTCTGTATAATTAATAGTTTTTATATATTTCTTGAAAAAAAAAACCAAAAACGGGTCTGATCAAATGTTATATTTATAGTACACGAATTGATTGATATTGTTATTACTATTTTTAATTATATATTTTTTTGTTTAAGTTTTTTTATTATTCAGAACATTTGTTTTACTTTTAGTAGTGTATTATGTAGATAGAACAGATTTGGTATGTTACCATTGCAACGTAGGATTTTTAAGACAAAAGATATTGTTATTAAAAACAAAATCTTGATCCATAACTAATTAAATCAATTAAAACTTATCTCAATTGCACTAGTTTAGCAACATCTGTAAACAAACTAGCAAATATTTTTTAAAATAAAATTACCATGTTTTATTTACATATGACAACATTTATAAATGAAAATTAAAAAAAAAAAACCTCTGGGTGTCTTATATTCTTCAGTGTCAATAATCTTTTCATAACGATGTAAAAAAAAAAAAAACTTCGATGTGACGCTGACTGGAAATAAAAATGTGCACATAAATAATGACGTAAATACAAATAATATAAGAGATACACCGAAAACACGGACAGCACGTCTATGGAGATATGATTATTCGAGAAAAAAAAATTAACAGAACAAGTGAAACTACAATGTAGAAAACAAAACAAAGGGTACACGAAACGAATAAGCGAATTTTTCAAAATAAGTCTTTATTATGACATAAATTTATTATTACACATGAATAAGTTTTTATGTTTAATTTAATCATATATATTTTTACATGATACTGAAAATTCAAGTAGTGTAAGGTTCTGAAATTTCTGCTCCAGTTTCCGATTAAATATCCGGTGTCAAATAGAAAGTAATATTTCTTGTATATCAGGTACAAACAAAGTTGTTTGTGGATTCGATGTTTTTAATGTTGAAACTAAATCAATTTAAATATATATTTAAAATAATTAATGATGATAAAATTCAGTTCCAAATATATAACTGGCTGTATACAAAGCGAGAAATATTTCACAATAGAAAACAACTAAAAGTTTCGATTTAACGACAATAACCACGAGAAAAACCGCTTCCATGTATTTGCATTCATATATTTATGAAAATACCGATTTTAGCTGTTATAATTTCGATTTTATATTATCTAAATAATTAGAATTAATTCTATTTTTAAAAATAACATATGATATCTTTGCTAAAAATAAAACATTTTAACAGATATCAGATTTCAGTATTTATGAAATTACAAAAATGTTTCCTTCGAAATACTTACATCTGATTATATACAAAAATAATCGTTCTTATAGATAACGGTTGTCCGTCCATTATAACACTATCCATTTTAAATTAGGCGCTTAAAAAAAAAGTGTGCTTTCATAATTTCCCGCCCTAAACTTATTACGAGTACTAAGAGTAAATCACTCGATGTATGTTTTTTGTTTTTTCTTTTTTTAAAGTAAAATAATGTAAAATGGTCCTTTTTATTCAAACTTGCTTTGTTATTATAATATTTTTATAATCATTAACGATAAGCATTTGTATTTATGCGAGTATATAGTATATTACATAGATTTTAAAGATAACAACCGAATAAGGAAATAGGCATAAACATAAAAATGTGTATATGCATTATTTAAAATGACCTTATATGATGTAGCAAATTTATGTTATTAAAATATAATTATAAGAAGAAGTAAATATAATTATAGAAGCCGAGATGGCCCAGTGGTAAGAACACGTAAATCTTAACCGATGATCGTGGGTTCAAACCCGGGCAAGCACCACTGAATTTTCATGTGCTTAATTTATGATTATAATTCATCTCGTGCTTTACGGTGAAGGAAAACATCGTGAGGAAACCTGCATGTGTCTAATTTCACTGAAATTCTGCCACATATGAATTCCACCAACCCGCATTGGAGCAGCGTGGTGGAATAAGCTCCAAGCCTTCTCCTCAAAAAGAGGAGAGGAGGCCTATAGCCCAGCAGTGGGACTTTCACAGGCTGTTACAATTATAAGAAGATCAGATTTAGAAATCTTATAACATATTTTATTCTATTCTTATTTACAATACAACAACTATGGACTGTAAGTTCGTTTATCAAACAGGGGGCGGATTCTACTAATCTATAACGATTAGGATACGTTCCCGATTCAATTCCAATCCAACTTTGGCTATTCTATACATATTCAGATCGGTACCGAGTCGAAAGTCGAAATGTAAAAACCAAACTTAATTATTAACTGCTTCGCCAACGCCAATAGTTAATAATTAAATTAAAGAATAGGTAAACGGATAAACGGCAACGAACACTTCGATTTAATTGCAATAAAGAGTCAATTTGTTAGTAGAATTGGTTATACTTAATAAATAATTGTTTTTAGTATTCAAGTAAGCTATTACAAGATTTTTTGTAATGAGTATCATTATCTTCTGGCTGAATTCAGTCACATCAACTATTCTCAATGATTAATAGCCAACTGCGCAGGAGATATATACAACCGATATACTCTCTCTCCTCGCACTCTAATAATACGATGGGACAGTAATCACTATCGGTAAGAGTTCAGGCACAATATCAATTTTCAATTAAAATTTCATTTTTTGCTTAAAAGCTTATGATTAGAAGTAAAGATTGATATGTCGAAAGTCGGAGATATAAAAAAAGCCACTGTCTAAGGGGTACGCTACAAGCGAAGCTATAGAAATTATTAATAATAATCGCATTGTAATAAATATATGATAGAATAATTATTAACAAATAGGTCTTATTTGATACTTATATTATACTATTATAATACCACCTTTTTTCCGCATTTTCTTTTAAAGTTTTTTATATGAGCAGTCTTCATTATATTTTAATTGTTTTAAATATATATAGTTGCATTGTTAAATAACCAGTTTCATTTTTAATATTTTCTAATGTGGAAATAAAACGTATTTCCATTATATATTTATTTTACTTCGCCTTGACACTAACAGAATGGTAAAAAGTGCACGATTTTCACTCTAGCAGCTGTGATTTATATGGCAAATTTGTCCGAAGTCAGAGTTTCTCATAGTAAAAACTATGGAAATTAGTGTTCTAGATAAAACAATTACTTAAAATAATACTGCTTTTGGTACGAACAAAAATAATGTTGAAAATATATTCGCCTTATACTATTCATACGACGAGCCGGTTGGCGTGATTGGTAGACTAGCCTTTCACGCCTGTGGTTGTGGGTTCGATTCCCGCCCAGGACAGACATTTTTGTGCATGAACATGTCTCTTGGTCCTTAGTCTGGGTGTAATTATCTATATAAGTATGTATTTACAAAAGTAGTATATGTAGTATATCAGTTGTCTAGTTTCCATCGTACAAGCTCTGCTTATTTTTTATTATCACAGCATAGGCTACTATTTAAACGTAATCGAATTAATTGATCGTACTAATACAACAGATGAGTCGATGGTGGAGTAATGAGTAGGAAAAAAGTGTTTGAAACATGACAATTGATATGTTTTCCTCAACTTTTCCACGGTGATTATGTTCGAATTTCGACTACAATGCCAACGTGTCATCATAAATACTTTAATGACTTCGTTTTTCTTATTTAAAAAACTAAAGAAAAATCGCGCATTAAATTGCATATAATAAAAGTGAGTCATTCATCATCATCATCATCATCACCCTGTTCTCATCCACTGCTGGACAAAGGCCTCTCCACGCCTTGGCACGCAATGAGCTCGGTCTTCAGCTCTCAATTTCCATCCGCCGCCACTTTGCGTATATCGTTACTATTAAATGTTGACATACTACTATGATAATTTGGTTTACACGTGTCGTATCTCATTTTTTGAATCTAAATATACATATATGAATGTACCTTTTTTAATGTAGAAAAAATCTGGTTTGGCCAAACCAGATTTAAAAAAATTTTTAAGCCGTTCAAAAGAATTGGCAACTCATTTTGACCATTGATAATTCTAGTATAATTTAACACGTAACCGAGGGAACTTTTACTTATCAATCCCTCTTGTTATCTAACGTTATCTCGATGATCATGTTTGATTGACGTATTGTTCAATCGACCCACATCGTCGTTTCGAAAGTCACGATTTAGCAAATAAACCTGTTGTTTATATATTTTGTACAAAATATATATATACATAAATAAGTAAATTATACAAGTTTATGTAACAAATACATCCACATAACATCCACAAAACAAGAAAATAAAAATGTCTTAGTAACTAAACATCCTTATATCCCCTATAATAATGTCCTCCAGACCGATTTCGGCTACAAGATGTAGAGAGATTAGCCAACTGCAGCAGGTTATATTGTGTGCGCAAACACAGGTGCACTATCTTTCCGCATTGTTAATTCCCTAACTCTCATTATGCGATGGGACGGAAATCCAAAACGACCGAAAATAATTCAGGCGCAGAACCAACGACTTTACGACTGCTTTACAACTTTCAGACTCCCTGATGCTACTGAGAATTTTCGGTAGAAAAACCCAATAACTTTTTAATGGCCCTACCTGGAAATTGAATCTCGGGATCTGCGGCCTTATATCTAACTAATACACCAAAAAGGCAATCACTCCTGTAAGCCTTGAAAGAATTCGTGAAAAGTCGAGGTCAATCCTAAGCTATCTGTTGAGTAGTATAATTGTATGACCTACACGCAATTGTAACATTTAGTTCATATTATAGATTTATTATCATACGATAATTTAATTAATAATAATGCTTATTTCAGATTGGTTGGTCAAGTAGGTTCTAAAAGATTCCAATCCAATCATTAATGCGTACACTTCTTTATTATATTTAAGATTATGAGCCATTTTTTGAATTACTAAGAGACTTACGTAGAGGTCAATGACACTATCGAACAGGCTTTTTTATATCTTATCTTAATTTGAATATATTTACATCGTGTTTTAATTTTGCAACATTATATTGAACTTTATAATGACCGAAATTGGAGGCATTGCACCCGGTCCTTTTCTTATTTAACGTGTGCCTATAAATATAAGCTGATATAAATCTAACTGCGAGATAGCTCTTACTTTTTGCCTAAATTAATATCATGCCTATCGATAACATTTTATTAGCTAGGAACATAAATCATTAAGACGTTTGATGTTTGTGAATATATATATTATTTAGAATATTAAATAAGAAATACATCTACAAATTTGTAGATGTATTTCTTATTCACAGTTGTTATTAAATAAAGTATTTCTATTCAAATAAAATATATTTCATTAATCAAACAAAAACAAAACATACGACTCTTTTTTAAATCCATAAAATTGGCCACACCATATGTATATTAAGTGTCAATAACCTCTTAGTTACTTGCTCATAAGTTAGAGTTATATTTTTTTATTATGAGTTAGAAACTTGCACGATGATTTGATTTCCTAAGTCCATACAGAATCTGTTTAGGTATTGTTTCATTACATTATATTCACTTTCGGAACTTATTGTAAATCCAGAAAAAAAATATTTTTCACAAAAATTGTTCCGTTTTTAATTAATACAAATAATAAGCTAATTTACGTTATTACGTTCGATAATTATTCAAATGAGATTAACAATAGTTGAACGAAGACTAATTTAAATTACTAGACGTTTTTATACTACTAAATACTTTTTCAAAATGTATCATTGAATTTTATTTGCTTTTAGTGTGTGATTGTTATCTTAAAATAAAAACGTGATCAAGCTGGTGCAATTCTAACTTCGAACTTTGAAGATGGTTAATTATTTTACTTTTTACGTTAAAATACATTATATTTTTATGTGATTTTTTGCTACTGTGTTGCAATATAAAATATCTCAATTGTAAAAGTTCTCAAAGGTATGCTACCTATATCAATTATATTGATAGATCTCTTCATCAATTGTACATGTTACTATTGCTTATACTAAGTAACATTTATTTACGAATGTAAGAAAATCAGTATGTATGTATAGTGGTTAATTATTAAAGCGAGATTAAAATATATTTGTAAAATAATATATAACATGACAATATTTTTTCGTAACATTATAAAGAAATATTTACATAATATTTTTTTTTAATAATCTTGAACACGAACCGGCTCCAGAACTAAAGCGGTATTGCAAAGCAATTTACGTGTATATTTATTAGGAAGTTATCTTAATTTTATTTATATCTAAATAATTACGGATATATATTTCAACATATGTTTTTACTTCTTCAGGAAATGAGTTGCAAACGTATAATTAGCTGCAATTAAAGGATTAAAAAAAAAGATTGTTGTAAATATAAGCTTGGTTTATAAGCATATATTTTAGTGATTTAACGGTTTTTTGGATGAGTTTGGTTTTTGTGATTTTATTTTAGGATTAATCTTAATATATTTGCATACCATCTTATGGTCGTTGCGGCAGAACTCAAGATAATTGTATAAAATTAAAAATGTACCTGCTGTAGGTAAGGTTTGCAAATTAAATTGAATTGAATTCCGGTACATAACCTTTCCACGCAATTCATTTAACTAATAGAAGTTATTAAAACGGTACATAGGTACACATAAATGGAGAATGGTATATCGGCTTAAGATTAATAGACTCCGACACCGTTTGACAGATTACCATGCTCTATTACAACCATGCAAGTCGTCATTTGCCAGCGTTACCGCACATTACAGGATGTATATATCTATATATATATACATCCTGGATATATATAAATGTATACACAGACAGGACAATATCTGCTAGTAAGTTAGCTAGCAATTTATAAAATAGTTTTTTAAATTCATTTTTGCGAGGAGAATATTACTATGATAAAGTATATTTTATCACTGTTCTGATAACAGCTATGAAAGTACTTGAAATCGATATTGTATTTACATAATTTATGAAAACTTTACAGTTTAAAAATAAATATTCTTATTGTGCAACGTGTGTATGAATTTTTGTTCGTATTTATAGAAAAAATATAAATTCAAATGTGTGATTAATAATTCGTACTAAAGTAATTGTTTATTTAAAATATTAAAAAAACTCAAGGGAACTACTTCCAGTATACCGACTCTCTCCCGACTTCATCCTTAATAGAAATAGATTCAATTTGACATGGAAATTTTATTGACTTCGTCATTTACATATAAGCGAAACTTATAATTGTAGATTATAAGTTTGAAATATATAGAGCTATATACAGAGTAAAAGAAATATATATTAGTATTTGCCAGAAACCTGTAATTTCTTCCATGGTTCATATACTATATATTTTCTCTCTATATGTTCGATCCAAAAGTCCAATTACAAAAGTCGCACCAATAACTTTGAGTGATAGTTTATTTTCGTCAAATAAATAGAAAACTATAATTTAGTATCGGTAGCGACATAAATATGTAGATAAAAAAATATTTATTATATATATATGAAAGTTTTAATGTATTATGAAAAATTTTGATCAACTTATTAAATATACGATTTCTAAAATCAAAAATGTAGAAATGTGTACGTCACAATCCTTGTTTATGGTATAAGTTTTTTTTTTAATTTAGAGGTCAAATGGAGGTAAATGGTAGTCTGTGTATTGCATGAATTATATCAGTTGTAATATTCAAGTATTTGTAAATGGATTTAAAAAAAAAACATGCTCTTACTTATTAATGCAATCAAGCGTTGTGTGAATTGTGAAGTAAGTGTGTGTTATGGAATTATTGTTATTTATGAGAATAAATATGATGTTCAAATTAAAACTAAGCAGAAACAATTTGCTTTTATTATTACTGAAGTTAAATTAACGTGGATATAAAATTAACTGCTTTAAAGATTAGTTAAATTTCAATAGTTATTGTTTTAAGTAAATAAAATAATATAGTTATATCAATAATACATGTTATTATTTATCAATTTATTTATCGTTATAAGTCTGTTAATTCTTATGGCAGCTTGTCTTAAAGTCAATAATAACGCCTAGTAATTAACATATATAACAAAAAACTCAATGCAGACCTTTTTAATCTTATGCTTGTATAAGAATATATTTTTCTCGAACTGGTATTATTTTTTGCATAAATCCTTTTTTTAGATTATTTTTTAATGATTTATTTTAGTAAACTTATTTGATGAAATCGTTATACCGGTTTTATTTAATCTGTATTTTCTTCTTTGTGTTACAACCTTAATTATAAGTAAGAAGAACTCTGTCCTCTATTGTATATTTTTAAATTGCCGGTTACTTTAATGTTAACGATTACTGGCCGATATTTATTAGACAATAGTAACAATTACATAAACATAAGACCTTCCATCGTTACGTGCAAGTGACAACGCGATCGTTTGCCTTGTTGCGTTTTTTGTAAAAAATATAAAAATTCTCAGATCATACCTAATTAAATAATGAAAACGCCATAAAAATGTACGTAATGAATTGGTTTATTCATGAAATTCATTTGAAGTGAAAACTATTTTATTGAAAAAGTTGTGACTTATAATATTAAAATATTTATTGCTTCTAAAACAGCCAATATTTAAAAAAATATGCATTTATTCGATTCGATTTTACATTCGAAGAGATTTCAACAACAACAGACTTTAAAATACTTACTTAAAATATAAATAATAGAGGAATTCGTTTCTATCACTTATATATTTGAACTATTTAAATTAATTTAATGTGAAAATGAAAATGTAATCATGTTATTAGTTGCGGTAGGCCGTGACGTAGATTGTTCGGCCAAGTGGCGCGGCGCGCGGCGCAAGCGCGAGGAAAACTATCACGGTGTCATGGCCGTGATTCATTAAGTTTTGGAGGTTAACCTATTATTTTAGAGACGTTTTTAATTTCCTAGCCCATTATCATTTTACGATAGGGCTACTTGTTTCTATTTAAGTATCTTAAATTATTATTTTAATAAGTAAAAAATAAATTATATTACTTTCATTGAATTGATGGAAAACAAATCATTTTTGAAATTTTCTTGTCTGTGTGATATATTAACTGTGTGTTGTGAAAAAAAACAATTTTTTGGCTTTTTCATTCACTAAATAAATAACTAATTATATCATGGCTAGATTACATTAGTTCATTTGATTAAGAAAAGTTCAGTATTGTTACATTATCATTGTAAGGAAAAGTTCTCGTTGGTCTAGTGGCTTGATGTAAGGCCGCAGACTCGGAGGTCCTGGGTTCAATTCCCAGGTCGGGCCAATAAAACGTTATTGGGTTTTTCTGTCAGAAAAATTCTCACTAGCAGCCCGGAGTCTGGAAGTTGGAAGTGTGTACACTCCCGTGCCTCGGAAAGCACGTAAAGCCGTTGGTCCTGCGCCTGAACTCTTTCCGGTCGTGTCGGATTGCCGTCCCATCGGATTATGAGAGTTAAGGAATAGAGAGTGCATCTGTGTTTGCGCACACACTTGTGCACTATAATATCTCCTGCGTAGTTGGCTAATCTCTCTTGAGATTGGCTGCCGTGGCCGAAATCGGTCTGGAGGACATTATTATTATTATTATTATTAAGGAAAATAATTATTATTCACAGATGTGCCTGGATGTCAATATCTACCAACCAAAGTACAGACACCTATTAGACAATGGCAAATAAATTATAAGCAATTAATAAATGATTTATAATATATATCAAATCCATACTAATAGATATATAAATATATATAAAGATGAAGAGTTCATTCGTTTGTCTGAGCGTGTTAATCTTAGGATCTATCTTTCTAATTGAAAAATAATAAAAAAAATCTATCTATACTTATATTATAAATGCGAAAATGACTTTTGATCTTTCAGTACAGTGGGACTGATTTTGATGAAATTTGGTTTGAAGTAAGCTTAAATCCCAAAGAAGGATATAGGCTTTTTAAGCCTATTTGCCTGCTCTAAGTTATTGGTCGCGGATCTATAGACTGTAGGTCGTACCGTGATTTGATAGTGGACTATAAAATCCCGCTACGACTAATAGGACGGAGCAACGTTAGTATTTTTTCAAGCGGGTGAAATTACTGCTGGTGGTTTTGCTATACATACCTACACCTAAAATACACCATAAATATTCAATAAAAAAAGCCGGGATGGCCCAGTGGTAAGAACGCGTGAATCTTAACCGATGATCGTGAGTTCAAACCCACCACTGAATTTTCATGTGCTTAATTTGTGATTATAATTCATCTTGTGCTTTACGGTGAAGGACAACATCGTGAGGAAGCCTGCATGTGTCTAATTTCACTGAAATTCTGCCACATGTGCATTTCACCAACCCGCATTGGAGCAGCGTGGTGGAATTAGCTCCAAACCTTCTCCTAAAAAGGGAGAGGAGGCCTTTAGCCCAGCAGTGGGACATATATAGGCTGTTACGGATTCACTAAAACGACCTACCTACAGAGTTCCAAAGCGATGATTGTTCCAATTTTCCACATGATAAAATTGTAAGAGCACACTTGAAAATGGATTTCGATTGATCGACGTATAAATTGTGCACTTGATGGTGAAGTGTACACTATCTCACAATACATATTTAATAGGAAATGGTATTAGCCAAATATTGGCAATGTGGTACCAATCGAATAATATTGGTGATAACTATAATATGCGCTATCCAGGCGCAGATCCAGCAGCGCACCCCTTTAAAAAAGGTTCTGGTCATGGCCACCCGAAAATCAGCAGTGCTTATCGGACTACGGACTCACTTATCACCGATACATTGCATTCCTAATCGTACAAAGAAGTTTAAAAAATGTATGATGCTAACTTGAATACCTTGCCTACGCTTTGCCCGTATGTACCTATAGGCACTTCTATCGACCACAGGGTCTAGGGTAGGTTTGGTTGAGCTGTATAAACCAGAGAATATAATCTGAAACAATTGACGGTGTATTACTTAACTGTTCTAGGACCTAGATATCACTCGAAGTAAAATTATAAATGGATTGCTTATTAATGTCAATAATATTATAATAAAAAAATATATTATCGTGAAACATCTTGACCTTGACAAAGTATAACAATTCTTCTAAATATGTATTTGCATTACAAATACAGTTTTGTTTATATATTTTCCATTTTAATGTAAATTGCTCGTAAAGGAAATGTAGCGTTATTATTATAATGTGCTGTGAATTTTGTTATCGAGATGAACAAGCGGTTTTTGTGCTCTCGTTCGTTTCAAATATCTTAAACTCATTATTAGGTTAGTGTTTTGTTTTACAAATGAATATGGCTCACTTATTGTTGGCTTAGCTTTAGCATTGCTTACACAGCCAATGCGTTGAACACGCTATGATGTAAATGATCTTGTCAGTAGACTTTGGGAGTTCTGCAATACAAACCATTCTATCACATATTTAATAAACTGAATACTTGTTAGTAGTACTACATCATTATAATCCATAGCAATTATTTAAAAGCGAACAATAAAAGGGCATAATATTGCCTAGGCTACATACATTTATGGGCTAATTCTAAATTCATATTTTATATTAAATGCGAATTTTGTTGAAGCATTAAACTGTTAACTATATCAAACTTAGTTAATACATTAAATTATGTATTTCAGTGAAAAATACAGAAGGAGAAATTAAATTATAAAAACGAGGGGAATCCCTCAAGACAATATGACATCATCTCGTTTGTCTCAAAGTAAAATAGTTTACTGTCACTTTATATTTTATGAGATATGGTAATACGTTGAGGTAAACATAATGGTGATGACAGCTTGGATTAAGTGTCAATTAAGTGTTGCCGCGTTTCACTAAGTCATCTTACTAATAAAATATATAAAAGAGCGCGCACAAAAGTCTCTAAAAGGTCACTAGTCTACCCACTACTACCCAGTCTTATGAGTTTTAGAGCAATTTTAAGACCAATGTTAAGGTTTTTGCTTGGGCTTGGAAATTTCATTGATACCCGGATCTTCAAAGCTGGGTGATAATCCTTTCTAATATAAATGCGAATGTGAGTTTGTTTGTTTGTTACGCTTAAGACGTAAGACTTAAGTGAGTCTTAAGTGCTCAACAATTTCAGGGATAAAAAAAAAACATAGGGTACTAAACACCTCACTCTCACACGCGGGTGGAAACTAATCTTAAACCCATCTTTATCATTACATATAATTGCTTTTAAAGTGGTCGACTTAGTTTCAGAAACGACGTAGAAAATAATTGGCATAAATATAAAAAATGATATTGTATTTGTTACAAGTATTACACAAGATAAGAATAGAAATTAACAGGTGAACCCGCGAGGAGCTACTAGGTTTGTATAAATATTCAATATATAATATACATCCGTTTTAATGATATTACAATAATTGTTATTGAAGATCTAAGATAATATGAAAAAATTACAATATTTTTAACATTCACGCCACACCGTCCTATTGCCTCAATTGATCAATCAATGACAAGAGAGAACAGGGAAACTCTACAAGTATTCTTGTTACCACGCGATCATGATTTATACAGCCTCTATTTCTAATCCTGATTTCTATATATTTAAGTCTTCAATGTAAATAATTCTTAAGTAAATAAATGAACATCAAGTTAAAGAGAGTAAAAATTTTGGCTGCTCCTAAAAAATCTGATATGAATAGGTACGTCAAGGACGACCACTGCCGTCAATTATATAGGACAGGAAGATTATATTAATTATTAGCGTCAAACTAACCAAGATGAGTTCAATGAGTGACACAGACAATGGGCACTTACATTTTATAGTGTGACAAATATGTCACAGTATGTAATGAAACAATTTTACGTCAAGGCCGGAAATAATTTCGCGATGGATATCTAAAACGTTTAAATATCAAGATTCTGTCAACAGGTCTATAGAAATAACAAGACTTTAGTTTTACTCTATTGTTATTAAAATACTTAGGTACTTTACAATCGTCTCATAATATATAAAAAAAAAATTAAAATCAATCCTTAAAATAAAATAAATATAATCCTTGAAACCTTATTAAAATGCTCATTTGTATTTACTTTATAAGAAACAAAATACTAATTATTAGTTATAATAATAACAGCAATTTAATACTCACGTTTTCCAAAACTGTTTTATCCAACCGTTTAGTAATATAATTTTACTGATATTTTATTATAAAATGTATTCGGGTAGAGAATTATTATTTTTAATACAACAAGTTAACATTCAGCTTTTCTTGACAAGAAAGTAAAGGTTACTAAATAAACATTCTTCAATCCTGAGAAAATTCTATGTACGTGTTGTATTAGTATAGAAGGAAACGGCTATACGGCAATAATTAAATTTCGATTTGATTGCGATAAAGTGACAATTTGTTAGTAGAATTGCAAATAAAGTATTTTCGGCAATGGTAAACGTGATATTGAATGTCGACAGATCGTATATTACGAGAGAACCTAGGCATTTAGAATAAGGTGACATTCCTAAAAGGTCAAGTACTTGTTATAAATGAATCCGTACATTAGCAACTAGATTATATAGCATTATTTCTAAAATGGTTTCAAGTTAAGCATAATTTTATATTAGCTATTCTGCGTGTCTTTACCCGCTTTAAAATGTCCTGGTCCTGTCTTGCGGGTCGTAGACGATACCTTCCACAAGATTAGGCATCAAATGCCGGTTCTTCTCTTTAGAATCTACAATTCGAACCGATGGTAACCTTACATTAAATTTAACCTTGTAAAATGGCCGTTCAAAAGTGCTTGTAAGGGCCTATTTGTAGTATGTTTGGATTTATATGGTTCCTTCAGTCCAGAAACATAGATAAAGAAAGTACATTGATATTAAAATATATATGCTTATGCAGGATAGATAAATAAAGAATAATTTTAATACCATTTAGTGTATCATTGCAAAACAAAAGGATATTGGGCAAACTCTGTTTTTATCAATTTACCATAAACTCAATCACACATCGGGCATACCTTACCATTACCATTATTGATGATGGGAAATATTAAAAGCCGGAAGTAGTTTGAAAAGTTCCACGAGCACGTTTAAAAAAAAAAACCAAATTTATTATTTTCCATTTTTATTATTGACTTGCCTTTCACGCCGAAGGTTGTGAGTTCGATTCCCACCTATAGCAGACATTTGTGTGCATGAACGTCTGTTTGTCCTTAGTCTATGTGTACTTATCTATATAAGTGGTGGTAGAGCTTTGTGCAAGCTCGTCTGGGTAGGTACCACCCACTCATCAGACATTCTGCCGCAAAACAGCAGTACTTGGTACTGTTGTGTTCCGGTTTGAAGGGTGAGTGAGCCAGTGTAATTACAGGCACAAGGGACATAAGATCGTAGTTCCCAAGGCTGGTGGCGCATTGGCGATTTAAGCGATGGGCAACATTTCTTACAATGCCAATGTCTAAGAGCGTTGGTGACCACTTACCATCAGGTGGCCCATATGCTCGTCCACCTTCCTTTTCTATAAAAAAAAAAAAAAGTATGTATTTACAAAAGAAAAGTAGTATATGTAGTATATATAGTATATCAGTTGTCTGTTTCCATAATACAAGCTCTCGAAGCGCTTAGTTTGGGATCAGATGGCCGTGTGTGAATAATGTCCCAGGATATTATTATTATTATTTCTTGTATTCATAATTAATAAAATAATCTATAATTTATTCAACACACAAGAAATATTATATTGAATAAATTATTTAACGTATAAAATTAGGCTTATTTTTTTTGTTTCTATTTCTAAATCTACTTATTTTATTTTTTAATGACCAACTTTATCTTGCATCGGGTCGATCGTGACCTTAACCTTTGGAAACAAAATCCGTTGAACAAGTTTTTCGGTTCGTTGTGTTTAATAAAAACAATTCCTATTCAATATGTCAATTTTGACAGTTAAAAAAAAGATCAATATTTTTATGTGAATACTAATAATAAAGGTATTTTTAATAGAATTTATATAACGATTAGTTTTACCCAATAAATCTTTTAAAAGTAAATTAATATTTCTTTAATTGAAATTTTATTGATGTTTTTTTTTTAACTTCGCTTTAAGTCAATTAATATGATGATTGGTTATTTGAGAGTTATACCTATTCTTACAATTAATTACCTTTTTACCAACCTTTTTTTAACGCTGGAAAAACGCGTTACGCGTTTTCCCCACGGAAACAATGGGGGGTATGTGGGGTTCACCGGTGTCCAAGGCGCCAAGTGCGCCCCGAACCTCGGAATACCCACTAAAAACCAGCGGTACCCTTTCCGTCTCAACGAAGAGCGCAACGGGATCGCTTTCGCATGCTACTGTGAACTTTTACCAAACTTTTTTTTTAAAGCTGGATAGACGCCTTACGTGCTTCCCCCACGGGAACAGTGGGGGAGTATGTGGGGCTTGCCGGTGTCCAAGGCGCCGAGTGTGCCCCGAACGTCGGAGTACCCACTAAAAAACCATTATTAGACGGTTCCGTCTTAACGAGGAGCGCCACGGGATCGCTTTCGCATGCTACCGTGACGTTCTGACGGCCGGACCTTTTACCAACCTATTCTAACAATTAATAATATTTTTTTTCGGTTTTTAATTATTATTTGCCTGTGCAGGACAAAAATCCCTAAATTAAAAAAGAAAAAAATCAATATTATTTATTTCGTCCGTCACTCCTCATCGTCGGTATTGGTTCGTGGTTTGGTAACTGTTTGAGCACACGCCCCCATTGGAGTGCACCATATTGCAATGAAATCCCACTGGTTTCGATTAATTATTAAAAAAAAATGAATATTCCGTTCGACCATAAAAATAAATGTTAATTTTATATAATATAAAAACTTTAATTATATAAATTTTGTTAATGTTTCTTTTTGATAAATATATTTGGTGGTGCAATGTATATTACTTATTTTTCAAATAGTTTATTCGTAAAAATTCGTTCAGCTATTTATTAATTATGTAAATATAATATAAGATACAACTTAAGTTAATTTATAAGTCTAATGCAGTGATTCCCAGTGGTCTATATCGACCCCTAGGGGTCTATGACAACCTGCAAGGGGTCTACGTCAGCGAATAAAAATTTGGGGGTCCATGAAATAAAAAAGGGGGGGTCCACGATAGTAGATCTCAACACATACACTGATAGTACCTATTTACTTACATCATATAAAATTTATTATTAAAGCATCAGGTTCATCCTTCTCACTAAAAATATTGACTTATTGCTTATGTTATTTTATTTATAGTTTATTTTATGTTTATTTAATGTTACGTATATTTTACATAACAGATACAAAATTTTATTTTGAGTAGTTTTAATTTAAATTCAATTAATAAATGTATAAATTAACATGTGTTTTTACTTTAAGTTTTTAACACTAAACTTCACCACAGTTAGAAATTTACAGGAAATCAATATCAGGTAAGTAGGGGGTCTAACCCAACACGGAAAAACATGGCAAGGGGTCTACGACACAAAAAAGTTTGGGGAACTCTGGTCTAATGTCTCATCTTCTAATTTCTTATATAAGTCTTCATGCATTGTTTCCTTCAGGTTCCCTCACGAGGTTTTTGTTTGTGCCGAATACGAGAAAACCACATTTATTATCTGTATTAACATAAAATTTTATATCATATTTATACATATAAATTATTTTTTTGTGTATTATTCTCTGAACATATTGTTATCTGTCTGTCTCTGGTTGTGGTCCAGTGAAACATTTTCACCTAAAGCTAGCAATTATAAATATTTCATATTTATAGAAATATCCGATGGCTTCAGATGAAAGATCTGATCTCTCTTTCTTTATCTATGATACTAAAAAGGAAAGAAATTAGATCATAGTTTTTATTATATCGCAGTATTCGATTTAATTTCTTTTATATCACAGTATTCGATTCCAAAAGCCGAGATGGCCCAGTGGTATGAACGCGTGAATCTTAACCGACGATCGTGGGTTCAAACCCGGGCACGCACCACTGAATTTTCATGTGCTTAATTTGTGATTATAATTCATCTCGTGCTTTACGGTGAAGGAAAACATCGTGAGGAAATTTGCATGTGTCTAATTTCACGGAAATTCTGCCACATGTGTATCCCACCAACCCGCATTGGAGCAGGGTGGTGGAATAAACTCCAGAACCTTCCCCTCAAATGGGAGAGGAGGCCTTTAGCTCAGCAGTGGGACATTCACAGGCTGTTACGAATTCGATTCCAAATGTATTGGCCAATAGAAACTGGAATCAAGCATTCGGACATAAAAATCAAAAGCCTGTCGAACCAGACAATCGAATTCATGTAAAAGTAAGGTCCTTATACAGCAATTAATTTAATGGTTGCTTTAAATAAAACCTATAAAGTTTTTATGATGCTTGGGCGAATAGCATGTCTCGTTGTTGAAGATACAAATAAGTAAAAACTTGTTGAAATGCAAGAATATTAAATTTATCTATTTTAATGTTCACAGTATATACTATGTCTTTATGAAGCCTGCTAATATACCCGGATATTTAAAATTTAAATTAATTAAAACATTACAGTTTCGATACTTTATAATCTATTATGTTCGCAATATATATCCTTATACGTTACATTTCGCAAGTGCTTATACATAAGAAAAATATTTACACAACTGATATTATTTTACGTAGGTGTAATTAACGAATAATAATATTTTTTTTTGTTTCTGTGAAGTAGAAGTTACAAAACACTACATTTTTCGATGTACACCAAATGTCGATGATTATTTTAGTGTTGCTCCTTGATTTTTTAAAAAAATATTGTAAATTATTATTTTTTTCAAATCTTTTAAAAACATTGAAATTTACTCATTTTATTTATAATAACTAACTTTGAAATATAGTTCGCTATAAATTAATACCGTTTTCTTAATAACGTCATTTTGAAATATAAGATTTGTTTATTAATTATCTCGTATTAAGTTATAACTAAATAAAAGCTATCAGTAAACTGCCTGTTAAACCATAGATATTATAAACCATAACATAGATAAGAACGTGTGTTCTCTTTCTGTTTTAAATAAAAAAGTGGCACGTCTTAAAGCGGTAATGGCATACTAATAGATTATTTGATAAAAAACCAAGAACAAGGTTATATTTGTCATTGTTTGTCATAAAAAGTCAAACCTATATTATTTTTTTTATCACAAGATTGGAATACTTGTATATTGTCCTACTCAAAATGGAGATTACTCGTTATATTATTCATTTATGCGGGTTGGTATACACCTGTGGTAGACTTTTATCCGGCAGAAGCATGTTTCCTCACGAATCACGATATTATCCTCTAATAAACACGATGTATTATAAACTCAAATTGAAAACGTGCAATTCAGTTGTACTTAGCTAGAAATTAACCCGCAATTAAGATTGATGTGTTCTAGCCACGAACCCAACTGGCTTTTTATATGTTTTTTTTTTTAAATGATTTAATAAAAAAAGATATTGATTAACATCAGCAATAAGTATACATACGCTAAGGTTTATTTTTTCTATGTTCTAAGCATCGTACGTATTAAAAAATTAAAGAGAACTGTTTATTTCTATTGTTTTTAGATGGTACTGGCTTTTCAGTGAAGGACGAATCAAATGAAAGAAGTTTTTTATAATTGTTAAAATCTAGTTTTAATTACTAAAATTATCATATTATCTTATTCAGCGCGTATTCATTCACTGACCTTACAATATCTCTACTAATATTATAAATGCAAAAGTGAGTCCATCTGTCTATTACGCTTCCACGGTTAAACCACTGAACCAATTTTGATGAAACCGAATTTTGAATTTTGATGAATATTATGAAATTTAAATACTATTAATATTTCCGAAATATACATATAATTCTTGAGCTATTTGGCTGCCTCTCAGGTCTAGTGTCTTGGCCAACTTCCAAGGTCAAGGCAATTTGAAGTTATTGGGTTGTAGAGTGGAAGTTGATAGTGTTTTGAAATCCGCGGAAAGCACGTAAAGCAGTTGATCACATAGCTATTTATTCTATAACAATACTAACGTACCTGGTGTGAAATGATGGACAGACAATTAAATCATAAAAAAAGTCATATTTATTTGACAGATCCATTTAGAACAGAGCTAGTATATTTAGGTATTATAAAATATAATTGCAACACATAAATTGCAAATTGGTCAAGGTAAAATTATGCAAATTGAAATATGATTACGGAATTGATAAATATATTTAATCACTTTTATTTCTAAGCTATTTAGAAAAAAATGAGACACAAAATGAAAGAGTATAAATATTTTTTAAATATTCCTCTAGCAATTTTATATTAAGTTCCATTTTCGATAGCTGTAGACATTCGTTTTGATTGGAAATATATGTACATAAGACAACACGTGTGTGGATAAATTATCGTTAAAAAAATTGATAAGAAATATTTATAATCTGTAGAACGTTTTACATGGATGGATTATTTGTACACCACATGAACATAGTCAACGAGGAAAAGTTCTTAGAATTAATCATGAGTAGTGCTGTTTATGGGTAGAGTATGTGATAAGTGGGGGGTACCTAGATGGGCTTGCACAAAGCCCTATCACCAAGTGAATATTTTATATTTTCAATAATCATAACATAATTTTTCTTTTTCACATTCTCGAATACATGATAAGATTGATGGTTTAACAAGAAAACAAAAGAATAACATGAATATCGACGACGAACAACGTTTATCTCCAAAATGTACATATTCATATGAGTATGTCTTAGGTATTTGTTAAGAAATTCAAATTTAACCTTTAAATAAGAACAATTCGTTCCACTAAATACGTATAGACAGCCAGTTGAGCATAGAACGATATTCTGTAATATGGACATATTGGTGATGGCAAAATATGAACACGATCTCGCTTGATGTCGCTCGAACTGAGCTGGTTCTAAGACAGCTTGCAAATAGATATGAGTAGATAGTAAGATATATTGCTAATATGATTTTAGTTGGAATTGGTAATGGCATTAATGGCATTGACTGTGGTAACGTCTGGGCTAAGTATCTATGTACAAACTCAAAACTCATCGCAGAACATGAAAGTTAAATATCAGAAACTGATATGTAATTTTCACTCAAAATAGCGTGTAAGTTTGGTATCGTGTTCGGAGTTCTAACAAAATAGAAATTTATAAAAAGTCTCAATTACGAGCAACGTAATAGTATACGTTAAACAGTAGTTAAAACGAAAAAAATCACGGTCCTTGGAAAAACCGATAATAAATTTATTTCCTAAAGTTTTCCAGGAAGCGCTACTGAAGTGAGAAGCACGTATTTTTGGTTGGTTTTCCTCTAAGGATAAGATGAACATGAACTTACGTTATATATGACGAATAACAATCATTATAATTCAAGAGTGCGTCAAATGAAAAAGAGTTGAATAGTTGTATTTGATCCGTACACTATCATGTTATATTAATAATAATAATGTCCTCCAGACCGATTTCGGCCACGTCGGCCAATCTCAAGAGAGATTAGCCAACTACACAGGAGATATTATAGTGCACAAGTGTGTGCGCAAACACAGGTGCACTCTCTATTCCTTAACTCTCATAATCCGATGGGACGGCAATCCGACACGACCAGGAAGAGTTCAGGCGCAGGACAAACGGCTTTACGTGCTTTCCGAGGCACGGGAGTGAACACACTTCCAACTTCCAGACTCCGGGCTGCTACTGAGAATTTTCTGACAGAAAAACCCAATAACGTTTTTTTATTGGCCCGACCTGGGAATTGAACCCAGGACCTCCGAGTCTGCGGCCTTACATCAAACCACTAGACCAACGAGGCAGTCTTACAACTGTTACATTACACTGATATTCATGTGTTAATAATGATATAAGTACTTAATTCTTGAACCCATCGTTGCCTTGTAAACAAATTAAGGTACCCGATCAATACGGATAACAGTTTAATAATTACAAGTAATTTCAAGTGAACTTGTAACTCATACGATGCACGACTACTTTCTGAACGAACAACTTTTAATTTTTTATAAACAAATCAGTCACGTGAGGCTGCACATAGTTTTTACTAATATTTAGTTATTTATTATTGGGAAGACAAACAGAACAGAAAATATACAAAAAATATCACAAACCAATCAAGTCTTCACAAAAAAATAAATCAAAATTAAATATATAGCAGATTATTGAGTCGACAACAACTAAAATAATATTATTAATTAATAAATAACAATTATAATAAAAATAATAGATTAATTCTAATTTTATTTTATTTATCATTTCAACCAAATTAATAAATAATTCTGTAAAAAATATAACATAACATTATGTGAAATTGATACGGTTTCTTTCATTTAAACATTATAAATAAATAAGTATATGAACTGCATTACTAATTATGACCTTAATAAATATACGTTTGAGTCTTTGTAATATATAGTCGTGTATTCCTCCAACGATGCTTACGCCAAGGAAGACCGATTCAGTTATCTATAAACGTACGTGTATATGTACCAGAACATTGAAACATTGAAGGTTTTCGTACCGTATGCTTAATATTTATTATAAATTGAGCATAAGTTACGACAATATATACAATTATAATAAATATTAATAATTATTTAATAAAAGTTCTTTAGTAATTATTAATTATTATAAAATTAATATCGTTTATCTTAGTTATTTTTTTGAGAAAAATTGCGTAAAGGTCTCCTTATTATAAATTATGTACTTGAGTAATAAATACTCTTTTTAATATTTTTGGTTAGATAAATCTACTATGTGAGAACTATATAATACTTATTACATACATAGTAACAAGAATGATCAATTCGGGAGCAATTTTAGCCTATTATGACATAGATACTTATTAAAAACACTCAGTCGATTAAATAAATATATATTACATTTATACTTTTCCTGTTTCAGATGCAGCGGGTTCTACTAGCTGTATTATCCTTGTCTGTAGCTTACGCCTCTGACCTACCGCCGTCTTGCATCAAGCCAGTGTATTGCAAAAGCAAACTCTTGCATTATGTTCAGATGTCGAAAATCTATCCAGATTCCAAAACGTTCGTTGACCTTCATATGAGAAATGATGAAAACAGCACTCTTGCCGCTTTCGATGATTTACTCACGGAAACCAATAACAACCCTACTAAAGAACAGATTCAAACATTTGTAAACAAGTATTTCAATGCGACGAGCGAACTCGAGAATTGGACTCCTCCTGACTTCAGCCCAGAGCCAGCTTTCCTTACAACCATTCGAGATGATAAATTGAGACAATTTGGAAAGGATATCAACAATATCTGGCCTACTCTTGGTAGAAAAGTCAAAGCTGAAGTCCTCGAAAATCCTGACCGGTTCAGTCTTATACCTGTTGATAATGGTTTTATTATACCCGGAGGAAGATTTAAGGAACTTTATTATTGGGACACGTACTGGATTATTGAAGGCCTTCTTGTAAGTGGAATGAAAGAAACGGTCAAGGGAGTTATCGGTAACCTCATCGAATTGTTAAAGACAATTGGACACATACCAAATGGAAGTAGGTGGTATTACCAAGAACGAAGTCAGCCACCATTATTGACGGCAATGATGACCCTTTACATTCGTAAAACAAAAGATATGAGTTTTCTTAAAGAAAATATCGATGCTCTTGAAGAAGAACTAGATTATTGGTTGAAAACACAAACAATTACATTTGATACAAACGATAAAGTTTACACACTGCTTAGGTATTACGCGCCTAGTGAGGGTCCACGCCCAGAGTCATATTATGAAGATTATACTGACGCCCAGGCTTTTGAAACACCGGAACGTCAAAGTCAATTTTATAACGATATAAAAAGCGCTGCTGAGAGTGGTTGGGACTTTTCCACTCGTTGGTTTATTAATAATGAAGGAAATAACAATGGCAGTTTGAAGACTATTCGTGCTAGTGAAATCATTCCCGTCGATTTGAATTCCATATTTGCAAATGCGCTTCAAAACGTAGCCAATTTCCAAGCTCTTCTGCGGAATCGTCGTAAAAGCTCACACTGGGCGTATCTTGCTAAGCAATGGCGTAATACTATTAAAGAAGTTTTATGGAATAATGACGATGGAATTTGGTACGATTGGGATTTAATAAACAACCGTCACCGCAACTATTTTTATCCGAGTAATGTAGCACCATTATGGATGGGTGTAGTTGACAAACGTTTCGCCAGAACAAATGCCCCTAAAATTCTTCGATGGCTTAAAGAGTCACATGGTCTTGATTACCCTGGTGGTATTCCCACTTCATTAATAAGAAGTGGAGAACAATGGGACTTTCCTAACGCATGGCCTCCTCTAGTTAGCGTTGTAGTAAATTCGTTGGAAGCATTAAGCACCAAAGATTCTGTTCAAATGGCTTTTGAAGTTGCTCAAAATTGGATTCGAGCGTGTCACACTGGATTTTCTGCTAATAAGCAAATGTTTGAGAAATACGATGCCGAAATACCAGGAAGAGTCGGTGGTGGTGGAGAATACACTGTACAGACCGGTTTTGGTTGGTCTAATGGTGTAGTTTTAGAGTTTCTAGGAAAATATGGTCGTAAAATGACTTTAAATGATTCAACAGATGATTTGCTTACAGTAATTCCATCTAATGCTGCATCATCAGGGAACACGGGCTCTAAAATTGTTGAAAATGAAAAGAGTGTTTCGGAGAGCAAAGAGGAGGATTACTAAGTATGCCTAATAAAGTATGCAATTATAGCAAAAAATCAAGGCACGCTTTATCAATTTTGTTTATCATATGATAATATTTGAAATAAATAATAACATTTTTATGCTGAATATACAAAAATAAAAAAAGTTACCAGTTACGTAATAAATATATCTTAAGAACGGTCATTGCCGTGCCATTTAAAAAAATAGCACAAACTAGTTTTTATTCCTATTAAATAATAATAAATGTATAAATAGAATATTATGTACATATATTTATAAAACTAGCTTTTCCTATGTACAATAATTATAAATAAGTATTTTTGTTTATTTTAGTCAATATGAAAGTAATGAGTGTGATTACAAACTTAAAATATACGCCTAATTTGAAAGGCATTTACTACATATAAGCAAATTTTGTTACTGATAAATCATTAGCTTTTAAACTAGGAATAATAGTTAAGGTCTTGTTCAAATCATTATTTTTTAAAACAAAAGCTTTTATCCTTCACTCTTTAAATATTGCAATCAAATTAAATTGTTAAAAATTATTATTATCCTAAGAAACAACAAATGTAACAACAAGAAAATATTAAATGTTCAATGTGATTATTATTAGGCGGCCATTTTTTTTGTAATTACGTATTTACATATATATCTACAAACTTAATTTTCTCAAATAACTTTTTAAAACATTTGATGTGTTTTATTATTTAATTTATTATTGTTATTCGGTATATAAGAATGTTTAATTATTATTTAATGTTATAATTTTAATACTTATTATAACTATAAATATGTATAATATAGTACTTATTTATGTAGTAAAAGACCGTATTATAACAAAAAATAGAGAATTATTTTTTAATATAATTACATTTCTATTGTAATGTTAAATATATATATAGACTAATACAATCACAATTAAAGCCCATTAGATACTTTTACAACGAATAAAGGAATATAAATAACGTACTTAATAATAAAAGGCTGTGTCTAAACTTGCTTTCTTTGACTTTTTTTTACCCTTTGTTAACTATATCGGGGAGCGTGAGAAATAACGTGAAACCGTAATTATATACATGTTTATGTACGCTATTAAGCGATTCGAATATAAAAAAACGATTATTTTATATTTTACACGTGGTAATACTTTCGTGTCAATCATTTACTTCAATCTTCTTCCTATTAAATAAAAACGATTGTTTGTGCCTTTATGCGTTCTTAAGCAATTCAATCGATTGTGATAAAATTATGGTGAGTTTTTCTGCGAACGCGCGCGAAGGTTCCTGTTCCAAAAAAAAATAGGTTCTTTTATCATTGTCGTTAAATTTTATCGGCCTTTTTCTTTCGGCCCCTTTTTTTCTCACAATTTTCCTCTGTGAGAAAAAACGAAAGGTACCTAGGTCTCATGAGGGTGGAACCGGGTTATGTGGGATTCTTACCCACTAAAACCATTGTGATGGCCGTCCTCGGCACGGTTCGGAGAGGCTGCGGGATCGTGTTGACATAACGCATCCGCGGCCTCTTCCGTGCTATGCTCCACTCGTGGCTCGGCGGAGCTCTCCTCTGAAGGTAATCTCGGCCCCCCGCACTCCTCTCTAGTACGTACGGCAGCGCAAGGCCATCCTGGCTGCCGTCCTCCTCAGGGCCGTCTGAAATAGGACACGCGAGGCCCCCACCTCACGCATCCAAGGCCCCAGAGTTACGCCCTATCTTTTAAGCCCCGGGCGTCTGGGCTATGGGAGAGCAGAGACAACGCCGACGTCGTCTCCGCCGAGCAGGATTGGCCCTTTCCCGTTCCCGCTCCGCCGTCTCCTTCTGGACCATGATGGTCTTGCAGAAGGAGGCTACGGTCCTCCACGCCGATTCCCTGCGGAGCATCGCCGACACGATTGCTCGCGGAGACAGGTCTTGTCCGACTTCGCGGACCAGAATCTCCCTCTCCGCTTCATTTGGACTCTTCTTCTAACCGTTCGCCGGGACAGATGATCAGTAAACTAAAATATTTAGAAAATGTATCCAAACCTTAGGAAGGCAAATGAGCCACTTTTTGGTAAATATCACCTGATCGCATAGTGACCGGCTTTCCGGGTTGGAAATATAATTCAGGCTTTACACTGTCAATCGGCATGGCTTTGTTTGTTTTTTTTTTAAATGCGATAATTATTATATATACAACATTAACTGAGTTGCAATTTATGTTAAAGTGAAAGCGTCGACCACAGGGCGCTGAATGACAATCTCGCTCTACCCTGACCAAGGACCAGGGCCAGCGCTGCTATCAATGCACTGCCAATCGTAGAATCTATGATGTTATAAGCACAAGTGCTTGGTTGTACTGGCTCAGTCACCTTCCACCATACCACACCGGAATACAATAATACTAAGTAATGCTGTTTAGCAGTAGAAAATCTGATGAGTCATACTCATACCTACATACCATACGGACACAGACCCCTACCACCAAGTAAAAAAAAGGTTTGAATTTGGAGGCTGACCAGAACGAAAAGACAAGTACATTCTGCGTCGACATAAATTAGGAAATGGACATACTTAAGTGAGTGTCTATAAATTCTCAGGAATATTATAAATTTAACCGACTATTTTATAGTTATATACATGTATGAAACAAGTGATTTAATATTATTTTAGTACAATAATTTCTATAGTCTCGATGTCATTTTTATCATTAGCAATATTTAATATAGTGATAAAAATTCACAAAACTTACAGGCGCAAGTACATGTTTTAAAACTACGATATATAATATAGGTTTCTGTTTTTTATATATTGATATGTATAATAGTATATATTAGCAGCTATATAAATAATGAAGTAATTAAATACTATAATGCTATTTATTGTAAACTTGTTACATTAAAATCAAGTTATTTAACGTTTCACGTGACGCAACGATGACGGCTGATACTCGTGTGCACTGTGCGCATGCGTGCGTAATTTCACTTGCAATAATAATAGACAAGAGGAACGATGATAAGACGGATTTATCACGTTATATTATAACGTCAAACTGACAGTTACATCTGATGTTTCTAGTTAACGGCACGCCGTATCGTATCTTTTAATATCGAAATGTTTTAGTGTTCCAGCTGATCTATTGCTGCCTAATGGCTAGATCGCAGTGAAAGCGCTTACGTCCGCTGCGATGGGGCATTTGACCAAGACTCGCTGACACACATCGGTCATGGCCCGCATTATGTGGTTAATAGCAGTCACAAGGCGGACGTTCGCCCTATCGGTTTGTTCCTGCGTTACGACACAAAGGTTATGTTTATCAAACGCGTCTGCACACTCGCCGGCTAGTGTGCGAAGAAAATTTTACTGAATAAACATGCTGATACCAGGGCTTCGACGTTATGTACCATTTTATCCGGTACTGGGATTGTTGGGTGCTTGTGCACACGCTATCACCCTAGTTCCAACTTGCAATTCATCCATTTATTGTACTGGAGAGCTCTTACACAGAGTACAACTCGCACGCATTTTTCCTGATTCGAAAACTTTTGTTGATCTAAAGTTACAGCATTCTGAAAATGAAACGTTAATAGATTTTGCAAAACTGATGGGTGAAACAAATCAGAATCCCACGCGTGAACAACTTGTTAACTTTATTAATAAGCATTTTGAAGAAGGTAACGAACTTGAACAGTGGATACCTCCGGATTTCGATCCAAATCCGCCAATTTTGCAGGAGATAACTGATCCTAAATTGAGGTCATTTGCCAAAAATATTATAGGTATATGGGAAAAATTAGGACGAAAGGTGCAAGACGATGTAAAAACTTATCCAAATCAATACAGTTTTCTTTATGTGCCAAACGGTTTTATTGTACCAGGTGGAAGATTCAAGGAATTATATTATTGGGATTCATTTTGGATGGTTCGTGGTCTTCTCATTAGTAATATGACTCAGACTGCTAAGGGCATGATAGAAAACTTGTTGTATTTAGTTGAACAATATGGTTATATACCCAATGGTAGTCGCGCTTATTACTTAGGCAGAAGTCAACCGCCTTTATTAGCAGCCATGGTAGCCAGTTATTTTGCTACTACCGGGGACATCTCATGGCTTGAACAACATATTGGTACTGTCGAAAAAGAGTTACAGTATTGGTTAACTAAAAAAATAGTAACTGTGGAAGTAAAAGGAAGTAAATATATGTTATTAAGATATTTGGCAGAAAAGAAAGGAATTGGACCACGGCCAGAATCGTACTTTGAAGATTATTCAAATGCTCGAATTTTACCAAACGATAAGCGCCAAGATTTTTACATGGAAATAAAAAGTGCTGCAGAAAGCGGCTGGGACTTTTCTTCGAGATGGTTTGTTACAGCCAGTAACGAAGACGTGGGAAATTTAACAGACGTACATGCGACTCGAATTTTACCAGTGGATTTAAATTCAATTTTTGCAGGAGCGCTTGAACTTGCTGGTAATTTTCGAAATACACTAAAAGACCGAAGAGAGGCTCAAAAGTGGTGGAGCTTAGCAAAATATTGGAGAAATGCTATAGATAATGTCATGTGGGACCCCGTAGACGGTGTCTGGTACGATTATGACGCTCAATCTAAGTCTCCTAGAAAACATTTCTATCTAAGTTGTGCAACGCCATTATGGACAGGCGCAGTCGAGGAATACAATGCACCGAAATATGCTGCACGATTAGTGAAGTATCTCCTATCGACCGGTGCGCTCAACTTTCCTGGTGGTATACCGGCTTCGATACTACATTCCGGTGAACAGTGGGACTTCCCAAATGCTTGGCCACCTCTTCAGAGTATATTAATTGGTGGACTGGAGGCTAGCGGTTACAAAGAGGCCAGACAATTAGCCAGAGAGCAAGCCGGGATATGGATTCGATCTAATTACATAGGTTTTAGTACATGGCAGAAAATGTTTGAGAAATATAATGCAGTGCTGCCTGGTCATGAAGGTAGTGGAGGAGAGTATATAGTGCAGGAAGGTTTTGGGTGGACGAACGGAGTGGTTCTCGAGTTGTTACAAAGGTATGGCAAGGATTTGGTACTTGTTGAACAGCCAGTTGACTCTATTCCTTCTGTTAGCCTAACTTTATAACCATTGTTAGCCTTAATAATTATATAAAGTGTATGTTTTAATGTATAATTAGTTATGGAAAATTTTATTGGTATTGTTAAAAACGTTTTGAAATAAGCATAAACGTGTTTACACTTGCCAAAGGAGTGTAATGTTTTCAGGGTTCGTAAGACTGGCCTTGTATATATGTTTGAGAGTTTTTTTATTTTATTTTACCGTAACTCTTAAATGCCTAAACACATGTGGGTGTATGGAATATTGTTATAGTCCTTACATCATCCCGAGTGTTTTTACTTCTTGCTATTTTATATATTATATAGGATATATTATATGAGTATCTAGGACGAAATTTAAAAGACAAATATGAAAAATCATAAATTGTTTTTCATTATTATTTACCTATTAAGATAAATGTGATATTATCAGTTAAATGATAATTTAATTTTTTAATTAAAAGTCTGCTGTTTTTAATTTTTACATTTATATTTATTTCTTAATACCCTTAGACTATATAAGTAGGGAAATATGAAAGAACAATAATACATATAAATGGCTTGTTAGTTTCCAATATAAACATTTAAATTCCTACTTTTTATCAAACGTTGTAAGCGAAACTAGAACATCGTTATTTACGGACGTATAAAAAACTATTTTTTTAAATTATACCTACTCATATTTTTGTAAAATCTTTGACACACGAACAACTTTTGATAAAGTTTTTAAAATAAATAATGGATAGTGTCTTATACTTAATAACATTTATTTTTGTAACAGACGATAAATACTTACTTTATTCAATACTTAAAATATTGCTTTTTTTTCATAAAGTGGTTGTATAAAAAATGTAAGCTTTAAATGAAATATATACATTAAAAAGTTTTTTTTTTATTAGATAGGTAACAAAAGTAGATAGTTAATATATTAAACAGCCTGTTAATATCTTGGCAGTTTTTCCTCACGACGCGTTGTATCTTCTGATATAAGTTTTAAGTATATTGACTCAGTACTTTTTCGAGTTACCTATAAATAACAAAAAAGTTGGCTTCCATTATTTTTTATTTTTTATAGTATAGGTACGACGAGCATTTTGGCCACCTGATGGTAAGTGGTCACCAACGTCTATAGACATTGACTTTTTAAGAAATTTTAACCATAGCTTACATCAACAATGTGCTACCAACCTTAGGACTTATAAGTTATGTCCCTTGTGCCTGTAATTACACTGGCTCACTTACCTTTTAAACCGCAACACAACAATACCAAGTATTGCTGTATAATACCAAGTACTGCTGTAATTATTAGTATATATATTTTTAATCATCTTAATTGTACGTATCATTGATTATCTGCACGTGTGTTTCCTTTTATTTGCAACTATTAACAAATGAATGCGGTTAATATGTTATAAATCGAAGTCATTAAATAAGACGCAAGTCACTATACCCAGTAAGCTCCTCGTACCTTTAATCTAATTATAATAATAGTTGTAAAACTGTTATTTATGTTTGTTCAACAACTAATCCGATTGTATTGAAACATTCAAATAAATCTTTAGTATTTATATATATCATTTGTTTCATATTTTTGGGGTTTAGCTTATTATCTTATTTAGGAGAAAAAAAAATGTCGAAGCGCTTGCGCTTCCGAAGTAAGGAATTGCTATCAGAAATATAACGGATACCTGAAACTCAAAAATGTGTGTGTAAATTTGTATGTATAAGATATAAAGTGCTAAATAACTTATATACAGAAAACTCAGCGCTGACATATTATTTAATTTTATAATTACAATTTTTATTTTAAAAATACAAAATTCGTCAAACAGTTGCCATATTGAAAAACTAGAATATTAACTTTAAACGATTTTTGTAAATAAAAAAATGCTACTTAATGCATTCAATAAGTTTAAAAATGATCACAAGTTATTTAAAAAAATGCATGAATTATGACGTTATGATACGAGGCATCCAGTATTATTAATTATCACACAGGAAGGTACAAATAAATAGTTTAACTCGATACAGATATATGAGAAGTACATACTTGTATTTTAATTCTTATTATGCCCATAAAATCATATTTTTGTATCTATAAGTAGTACCGTCTATGACAAAAATTCTGATTTTAATCATTTTTATCATTCTGCTTCTTATGTGTATTAGATATTAGTTCAAACTTAATTGGTTTATGTGTTATTATTTCTGTGTAAATGTTGTTGTTTAATCTGTTTCATAAGAATTAAATAAATAAAAACAAATACAATTTTAACATGCTCTTAAATGATTATTACTAATATTAATAAAAAATGTCTATAATGATACCCTAAAGATAAATAAACGGAAAACATAAAACACGATATAATAATGTTAACGATACTACAATCTTTGCGACATTGAATATAATATTAACATTGTCAGCTAATTTGAAAGTTTTTTCTGGATTGCGATTTAGAAATAAAAATTACTAAAGCAAACTTAATTATTTTTAAATGTTTACCGAACAATGTTGTGCATTTAATTTTATACAGATATATGTTTTTTTTTTTTGTCAAAAAAGCATAGATGGCTTAGTGGTTAGAACGCGTGAATCTTAACCGACGATCGTGGGTTCGAACCCGGGCAAGCACCACTGAATATTCATGTGTTTAATTTGTGTTTATAATTCATCGCAACGTGGTGGAATAAGCTCCAAACCTTCTCCACAAAAGGGAGAGAGGAGGCCTTACCCCAGCAGTGGGACATTAACAGGCTGTTACTGTTACTGTTGTTATTTGTATAAGAAAGTAATCTTTAAAATATGATTAATTATCATTAAGCAATCAATTCAATCGATATCAATTTACTTAAAATTATATATAATAAGTATAAACGCTTCGCAAAAATATGTCTTTCTTTCATATACTTAATTATATTTATAAGTTCTAATAAAATAATTGCATATCGTAACGAATCGAAAAATATGTTATTTGCTTTAACATTAGCCGAGTTTGCAAACAATCGGTATATGGGCTCGTAATAAAACTTTAACGAGTACAAGCTAATTGTTTCTCGTTACTACGTATGCATATCATCGTCGTTTTGTTGTTTGTTAACAATATATACATATGTTATATATAAATACACGAAAAAGCGCATAATAATAATGTTATTAAAGATATATAATAAATCGTAAACATCTTTTCTACGTACATTTGTTTTTTTTCTGTTACGCACCGCCAAGGTCTGTAATACCCTCCCGACCACCGTTTTCCCCACCACCTACAATATGGGTACATTCAAGTCTAGAGTGAATAGGCATCTTCTAGGCAAGCGCGCTCCATCTTAGACTGTATCTCACTTTCCATCAGGTGTGATAAGTCAAGCGCTAGCCTATACATTAAAAAAAAAAGGTTATACCAGAATAGTATCAACAGTGATACTATTCTGGATACTTGGTTGTTAATTACAATGCCTGAATATTTTTATCATTAATATTTTAATCATTTATGTATAGAAAAAAAATGAAGTGTGTAAAAATATTACGAAGCAAGGAAAGACGTGTGAGGTGTGGTGCATATATATTTATTATTAGCAAAAACATTTAATTATAGCGTTCCATGTATTGAGAATTACTGTCGTGTGATTAGACTTTAGACATACCTAATTGCTTTAATTAGCCTTAATTAATGCCTGTTTTGTCTTTAATTAGTGTGTCGGAAGTTTATGAGGCGCTTAGTAACATTGTATTTAACATGTTACTTTTTTCGTAGTTAAGATTCACGCGTTCTAACCACTAGGCCATCTAGTAGGTTCAAACCCGGGCAAGCACCACTGAATTTTCATGTGATTAATTTGTGTTTAGAATTCATCTCGTGCTTGACGGTGGAGGAAAACATCGTGAGGAAACCTTCATGTGTCTAATTTCATTGAAATTCTGCCACATGTGTATTCTACCAACCCGTATTGGAGCAGCGTGGTGGAATACGCTCGAAAACCTTCTCCTCAAAATGGAGAGGAGGCCTTAGCCCAGCTGTGGGATATTAACAGGCTGTTATTGTTTCTCGTAGTTAAATTAATTCTAAGCATATAATTGAACTGCTATAAAATCGAGTACGTATATGAAAGATTAACTATAATTATTATTGCGTGTACTCATTATTATAGTAGATAAAGAGAACAAAACGTCTAGCAAATATGATATATAATATGTATCACACGAACGTCATCATATCATTAGGTATATATATGAGGCATTATATAGTCAGAGCTTATATTATGTTTTTTTTTATTTGTAGTCGAAAGGTTATCTAGTGAATTGGCCAAATGATAAGAGGTGACTACAAAAAAAACCGGGTTTCTTCTACTAACATATCGTCGCTTTATCGCAATCGAATCGTAACGTTATCGTTGCCGTTTAACCGTTTTCCTATTCTATTTAAGTATAGTAAAAATTAGCTGATGACTAAGTAATTCTTCTGCCAAGGGCAAGTGGAAGGCAAGCGGTCGCGCGGTCGAGTACCCAAGCGTTGGACAGACATTATAAAGGCTACAACACAGACCTCCATAATCCAATGTTTTAGAGATGCTGAAGACCAACCACGACCACTCTGTCAAGAGCGAACGACTGATACGATACGACGAAGTAATTCTTATGTTCATAATTGTGTAATTATCAAAATGCTAGTTTATTTTTTGATAAAATTTAATATTTTTAAAACAGGCTTGATATAGTAATTAATTATACTAATCTATACAAATATATGTTTGTTTTTTTTTGCGTTAAATAGCCCATTTATTGAGAAAAGCTATATAAAATCATCATGAGACACGAGACTACCCAGGACCCAAACCCTAGTCAGGACAATATCATCTATTACGCTGTTCTTGAGCAAATTGGGGGATATGAACGTGGCTGAATTTCATCTCATACCCTCCGACATTGATGAGCATATGTGTTAATTGATTATATATATAGGCATGTTGCCAGCTATTATTGTTTAGTTAGCGAGTCTAATTTATTAATGTCAGCAAATGTATCAATTGATAAAATTCTATGTATCTGCTTTCAAATACTATAAGTCGTTTTAATGCATGGTAACAGTTTTTCCTTAAAAACAAAGACTTAAATATATAAAATTTATAATTATTTCTTATTATAAATAAATACTTTTTTTTAAGTTTTTTAAGTAACCATATGGAAACAGGCTTTTTAGGCAGATATCTAACGTTCTCTCTCTAATTCCATTTTACAACACCGAGCATTGGTGCGTTCCTTCAAGTTTCAACCTTCAGTTCCAGCAGCGCCAACAAGATTTAAAATAATTTAAGGAAACTATACACAAAAAAGAAACTTGTCTACACTCTATAGATATGACGTAGAAAGATGGACTTGCGGGTTTTTTGAAGCTATCAACGTAAATGTGTCGTAAAAATGCTCAATAATTACTAGAATCTGATAATCATGTGAACTTAATGGTAAAAAAAAACAACTTTCGATTGTGAAATAGGTTTTATTATGGCAATATTTAAAACACATATTGGTGTTGCCTTTTTTTATTAATGTTAAAATCGGCGTGGTGTCAAAATATTTCTGCTTATTATAAAATTATTAATCTAAAGTAAATATATTATTATCAATATTCATTTAAATTCTTATTATTTATTACGTGAGGCGTTTCTTCGATTCATTCATTCATTTTGCGATTCGCAATTGCGTGTTACCGGCATTAACCGTAATGCCTGATTGAACTTAGTTCATTAATCATTTAGTTTAAAGGCAACCTTAAGAATACCTCTTACTATTTTTAAAACATCAAAAAATGTAGTAAAATGTTTAGTCAAATTACATATATTTACGGTTGGAACAAAATAAATCTTATTTGATTGCCGCTAACGAACCAATATTGATTTTTAAAATTGCTTAGAAATACATATAATTTTTAGAGATAAATACGAGATGGATAAAGTTTTATCTAAGACATCATGCATGTGAGTGGACCTAAGTTGTGACATTTTTAAATTACATAATATGAACTATTTTTGGGAAGACAAATTTAAATAGATACTTCTACACATAACATAATTACTTTTAAAAAATACGTAGTAAGCGCTAATTGTTCAGCTTTTTTTGGAAATTATAAGTGATGAACGAATCAAAATACTGCCATCTAACATATTGCTTAATTCGTTAATATTAAAAGTGACGTCGAAAGCAACGTTTTAAATAAGTTCACATTATATTTCGTCCTTATTGATAAGACTGCAAAATAAAGAGTCGCTGAGTATCCTTCCGGTTCTAATCGGGTCTGGGGTTCCTTCTTGAACCAGTTGTAGTTGCATACCCAAAGATAAGTATATAAGGCTTTCTAAAAAAAATGGTTTTCAATTTTTGTTGAAACACTTATGTTTCAAAATACATTAAATTCATTTCAATACGTAGGACGATTTTCCCACCCCTCGGTATTAGGTACGCGTAGCTTAATTAAAATTAAAAGAAACCCACGTAAGGTTAAGTTTTGCTGCACTATACAATTCTTGTTCATTTTTTTTTAAATGAACTACTCCTTACTTCCAGTTTCATTTATAGTATTCTCAGTGTAGTGCAGAAAACAATGAAAAGTCATATTTCTACATTAAAATAGCTTAACGAGGTATATATTAAGTTGACTTGTGTATATTAATTTAAAAAAGACAAATGCCTTGGTAAATAAATATAACCTTGACATATCTTTGAAGTTACCTTTAACGTTTTAATATTAATTGGGCAGCTAAATTCACGGTATTTTTAGCGTAAATATTTTTTCATTATTTTCGCATTTAGATGTTCAGTTTTATTTCTAACTTCATTCAAAAAAACCTTTAACCTATTTATAACCACAGTCATTTGTGGGAGTCACGCTAGGGGTGCCCATTTTTGTCCCAAATTCTGCTTCATACAAAGCTTGCTGAATTTTGAGTCGAGCGGCCGCGTTCTGTTTTGAATTCAACCTTTTTAGAGTTGAAGCGCAGCTCAAGAGAAAAAGCTCGTCTAGATCCGTTCTGTTACAATGGCAGGGATCTTCTTCCGTTGAGTTAAGACGCATCTTCTTTGCTTTCTTAAAGTCGTCATCGTCGTAATTTTCACGAGAATCGGAGGACAGATCCGGCAGTGAGTTACCGGGCCGATGCCGATTTTCTTCTTCAGGATCTGAGTCTGATAATTCACGTTTCGTCCTGAAAAATAAAATTGCAAGAATATTTGATACATTCTTAGTACATGTTTATATCCCAGCTGATGCTGGGCTAGATAGAATGCCATATATAAACATTTTTTAAACGATTAAGTATACAATCAAGAAATATTTGGCAACTAATTTCTTAACATAGGTTTTAGTGAAATTATGATAAGATATGATAAAAAAACAAAACCTAATAGATCAAAGATACAGAGAAATAGTACATATTGTATATTGTACATACGGCACGTCGTTCTTTGGCTCCACATGTGGTATTAGAAAACGCATCGCGTGAAGATAGGGCCATCGCGTTCGTCCAGCGTGCGTCCGTTGAAGCTTAATGAATGAATCGCGCAATGAACGCCAGCGCTTCTTGCACTCTGACTCTGAAAAACCAAAACATTCTTAAAATAAATTAAAGAATTCATAAGTTTATTTTATAATTATATATTTATCCACCATCTTTATAAAAGCGTGCGCAACACAACTTTTTACAACAGTTTTTTTTTTAGATTTTCCATTGAGGATAGTTGTTTCACTTTGATTAAAAAGGATATTTAAAATATAGTTTCTTAAATAAATTAATGTCTGATGTATGTTCATTCATATTAGTATCTCCGAAGACGAGTTGTCTCGGACAACTCCGAGGGGGTATCTCTTCTATAAATTAGATTTAAATGGTTTTAATGTGCTTTTATTACTAGACAGCATTAATCAATCTAAATTTTAAATTATTTCAATGATTTGATGGCAATAATGCTTAAATAAGTCAGGGCGTTACGATCCCATGGTCCTCGTTAAGACGGAAAAGGTACCGCTGGTTTTTTAGTGGGTATTCCGAAGTTCGGGGCGCACTCGGCGCCTTGGACACCGGCGAGCCCCACATTTCGGTATGGGGGGCATACCCCCCACTGTTCACTGTGGGGGAAACGAGTAGTGCTTTTTTCCAGCGATTAAAAAATATATTTTGTGATCATAGATTCTATAAGTAGGTAGTTTTAATTTTACTTCAAGGGTAAAATTGTTTTTTTTTCTCTTTTCTGGTAACGTTTGATTTCTGATGAAAAAATGTTACACATCTGTTACGCGTATTGGTATATTTCTTTTAAAGTAGGCAGTAAATTAATGTTAGTAACATGTCAACTGGCACACTAGCACAATAAAATATGTGCATGCATTATTATTAGTTTTGTCTCCTTTCAAATAATAAAATTATTTTTAAGTATGTCGCAAACCATCAACGAATTATAATAATTCGTTGATAGAGAGGTTTATGTAAAGAAGTTTTCTCTGTTTCTTGGTGTTGATGCTTCACACCATTCATGCTTTCATGTTCAGGTCTGATATAAAATCATCGAATCGTAAAGAAAATAACATATTTTATTTTATTCCGACATTCCATAAACATCAGATATAATATAGTCAGGAGATTCCTTGATCACATCAGCGTTGTTAAAAAAAAGATGAGCATTATTTTAAAACCGCCATTTTGTCGGGGGACAGAAAGGTAAATTAATAAATTCATTATGGCTTGTGATTGTTGAATGCGTTGTATTTTTTTTTTAATTTAATTGTGTTATATAATTAATTGTGTTGGATTTTTAAGAATAACTGAGGAGTTATTTACATCAGTTTATATGATTTGGTGTCCTATTTTGAAAAAGATTAATTCGAGGTTTTTATAAAATCACTTCGCCTTCTGGATGATAAATATATCTATGAGATGAAAACAAGTGTTATGGTAAGGAACGGTGGCGTAGCTTCCCTTGATGGGCCCTGTGTCAAAATTTGATGGAGGGCCATCGTCTTTGATACGGCTGATACGGCGATAGTTACGCCCCGGGTAAGGAAGTACAAAATAATACATATCTTGTTTTTATAGTTTTACCTCGATAATTGTTAGATGTAGCTAAGATTGCAAAATGGCAAAATATTTATAATTAATATTAAATAGTGGTAGATTTTTGACAATCAATAAGTAAGTGTAACGCTTCTATATTGAATAAAGATTTTTGACTTTGACTTTGACTAAATAATCCCAGATCTAGCCAAAAATGGTTTAGTTGGCAACACTACACAGTTGCCGCGAGTGTTAGCAGGGTGTGCGGAGTCTGAGGTAACGACCTTGCGTGAACACACCGCGCAATCAAAGGAATAGCGACGCTTTCAAAAGGAATGCCGACAAAGCAACCGCCGCGCGGTGCACCTTAAAGCAATAGGTAGTATATATTTTCTATTTGTCGAGATGTCCCAGTGGTTATAAAACGTGAATTATAACCAAAGATTGCGGGTTCAAATCCGGACAAGCACCACAATTAATTTCAGGAAATCATCGTGAGGAAACCGTAGGTTGGATAAATGTCTGCGACATGTCTATCAGTCTATCCCAAACCCGCATTGGAGCAGCGTGACGAAATAAGTTCCAAACATTCTCAAAGGAAGAGAAAGCCTTAATCCAACATTGGGAAATTTACTGGATGTTATTTAATTAAACAAAAAAGCCTAGGTACTTTAAAGCTGCATATACAATTCAACTAAAACAAAGGGACATTTTTATTACGTGAAAGCTTATAAAAAAAGTTTCTTGTTTGAAGATGTTGAAAGATTTTTGTTATAAAATATTTGCAATGTGATAATAAGTTATATCTGAAGCCGGTTCCTAAGAAGCACGGCAACTGAAGCCTTATTAAAGTAGGGGTGGAATTATGTTCGCCAAATTTGAATAGGACCGCCCTTGGAGAAAATTTTAAGATGTTTATGTGTCATAGTCACTTATGTGTATTTATATAATAATATTGAATATTTCAACTCACCAGATACATTGAGAGATTCCTGAACTTCTTTCCACGCGTCATCCCTCAACTTAGTTTTATTAAAACCGCTGACTGACTTGTCGTATAGAATTGGACGTTTCTCGACTTCTTTTATTAAGTCGATTTCATTCATTGTTTTTATTATCCTATTTACTTTTTATGTTATGTTTAATTGACTTGACGTATATATGCTGATGTTATTCTCACTGTGTATCGCTAAAAGATATGCAACTTTTCTCATGCGTTGCTATAGTAACCGATAACAATCTATTAAAAGTATGAAGTGAATAACTTTTTTAGTTTCAAAATCTTTATACCATTGAAGTGAGCACCGTGTTCGCGATCACACAACACTTAATAACTCTTTAATTACGTTATACTGAAAGTAACTAAAACTTATGCCACTTAAATATTTATACAGAATATTAGGTACCGCTGTACGAAATTGAAAAATGAAATGGACGGTACGGGGTGTTGTAATTCTATTAAAAGGCAGATTAATATATGTTCTCTGAGGAAGGGTGTGTTCGTCGCGGGTGAATACTGCACTGACGCGCGGGGCGTACGGGACGTGCGCGCCGCGCGTATCGAGCGGCGCGGCGTCGCGACGCAGTAGTCGCACTGCCGACTGCCGACTTTACTTGTACGCTAGTCGTCTATCTAACAAAAATTTAAGGGGCGCAATCTGGATATAATGAACACTGATATTCTACACCTACACAGATAAATTACAAATACATTATCATAAAATATTTACTATAAACACCAATTAAATGATCAAAATAATAATTTAGAATAAATATAACAAAATAGATATTTAAGTAGTAAAATTTGCAACTATTCAAAAAATATATAAATATATAGTAAATAATATTTCATATAACATATGAATCAGTTAATCCGGTCATTTATATATGGAAAAAACGCATCAAAATCTGTTGTTTACAAGAAAGATAGCATACGGACAAAATCGTTAAGTCACATTGTTTTATTCTATTCAAGAACATAGACAATCTATTTGCGAAATATCCAGTAAATAAAAAAAATATTAACATTATCCCGACCAAGTAACGTTTAATCTTGTCAAGGCTAACCGGTTTTGTAAGTACTTAATTGAATTAAGGTTTGGGTTTAAAGACATTTTATTCCCAATAAGACATATTATAGTCACTTACTTGAGAACAGAGGTTACACAATGTATACAATTAAATTCGCCATTCCATCTTAAGTACTATGTTTTAGGTAATTAGGAAGTGGTGAATAAGTTTAATAAGTGGGTATTTCGAAGTTAATTTTTCAACATATACTTGCGAAATTTACACAGTTAAAAATTTTATTACAAATAGAATAATAAATAGGATAAATAAAAATAAAATAAAAACCAAAACATGAAAATACAATAAAAAATAGGCTCATTAATTATGTTATGTTAAATAATAATAAAAAAGTTTTTTTTTTACCCACCTATATCATTGTATTATCAAAAGGTGTTCATAATATAATTAGCTAGTTTTATTTTGAATGAGGTGAGTGTTCATTTTTTACAAGTGTAAGTATCTTTTTGTACAATTGTGCGCCTTCAAAAGTTATATATTTTTTTCCGTAATTAGTTTTAGTTTTGGGCAAAACTTGAAGACTCGCACGACGGCTACGTATGGTGCGACTAGTTCTTTAAATTTTTTAAAGGCTATGTCAGTATGTATAACTTTAAGGTTTTTTTAAATATTAATACGTGTATTATAAATATATAATTGTTTGATTGTCTTTTTTTTGTTTCTTTATAAATTTTATTTGTAGGTTTTAAAAACGGATCGTTAAAAATCATTTTTATAATTTTATTTTGAGCCATTTGTATGTCTGATAATTTAGTTTTCGTAGCATCTCCCCAGATCTCAATTAAGTACAATAAATGGGGTTTTACTAAAGCATTGTAGATTGTATGACGTAATTTGTCGCGAATACATCTAACTATGTAACGAAGTTGTCCAATTAGACTCGAAATTTTTCTTTTTATGTGTTCTATATGTACAGTCCATGTTAAAGGACTATCTATTTTCAGGCCAAGATAACTTTCACTGGTTTTTTGCTGTAAAGGTATATCATTAATCGTAAAAGGGTCAAATTGCGAAATTATTTTGTTTTTAGCTTTAAATATAATATAACATGTTTTAGAAATATTAATTGTTAGTAAATTATATCAGAACCATGAAAATAACTTGTTTAAATCCCGTTGCGCTTGCGAGATAATGTCGTGTATGGAGTGTCCAAAATAGAATAGACAGGTATCATCTGCGTAGAGGGTTAGATGTTCTAGTAGTCCTATTTCCTGTATGTTATTATTATAAATTAAGAATAGTAAAGGGCCTAAAATAGACCCTTGTGGCACTCCACAAGTTACAGGTACGGAAGTACTTTAATATTTATTATCCATTTTTACAACTTGTAATCTGTTATGTAAATAAGATTTAAACATTTTTAAGCCGTTTCCGATAACATTCAAAGTTTCTAATTTTTTAATAGTAAGTTATGAATTACGGTGTCGAATGCCTTTTTAAATCTATAAACGTACCTAGAACTATGTTTTTATTGTCCATATTATGTTTTATTTTGGTAACTAACTCCATGGTCGCTGTGAGTGTATTACTTTGTGGCCTAAACCCATATTGCAGTTTCGAAATGAATTTCATAGATTTCAAATAACTCTAACCTCTTATGTAATACATTTTCTAGTATTTTTGAAAGCACTGGCAGTACTGATATAGGCCGATAATTGTCTGGGTTCAGTGTTGAGCTTGATTTATGAATTAGGATTACCTTTGCTATTTTGAGAGTGTCCGGAAATTCACCTTTAATCAAAAGTCCATTAAAGCATTCGCAAAGGCTAGGTGCTATTATATTTTTAATACATTTTATTGCTTTAGTGTTGATTCCATCTATACCAGTACTGCAGTTTGCATCGAGATTATCAATTATTTTTAAGATTTCAGTGATTGTGCATGGGCTAAAATTAAGGCAAAAGGCAAAGAGGGGTGGTCATGAAATGTCTTTGGTATTTATTGCTAATTTGACCCCTATTGTGGAAAAGTAATCATTAAATATTTGACAAACTTCCACAGGATTAGTTACAAATTTACCATCTATATAGAGTTTCGGAGGAGCACAACTTTGTTTAAGTTTATTAGTTGTTAGTGAGTTAACTAAGTTGTACATCCTTTTTGGTTTTTTTACACATTTACTAAATTCTTTATAGTAGTAAAAGTCCTTCCTACATTGAATAGATTTGGTTACCTGATTCCTCTTCTTGATAAATTCTTGTTTTAATTTGTCGTCTTCAGGCTTCCTCCTGTTTTCTGTCCACAGTATGTTCGTTTGGTTTATGTCGGTCATGATATCTTTTTGTATCCAGACTTTTTGAGGTAAATTTAATTTTTTTGTTTTTGTTAACTTATTTTCTTCTAAACATAATTTCAATTTTTGTTCTAGCTTTAAGTAGTCTTTGCTTAATTCATTGAAATTAACTGTACTATTGTTTTGTAAAGGTTGTCATAGTTTATCGCTACGTATTGTGAGCGTAGGTTTGGGGGGGATTTAATTTTCTTTAGTTCTAAGAATATTTGTTTATGATCTGACATAGCAGAGTTAATAATGGCCATATGATAGTTTTCGTTTCTCAAATTTGTAGTAACATGATCCGTACAATAATTTTTAGAAATTTTATTCAATATAATGTGTCCAGCTTCTTTTAGTAGGCTCTTATAAGATTTGGTATTCTTGTCCTTTTTTAAAAGGTCAATATTAAAGTTGCCAAAGGCTATTGCTCTCCTTCTATGCTGCAGTTGTGAACTATATACCTGAAGAAAGTCTTCATAATTAGTATTTCCAGGATTATATACTATAAGTCCCACTTCCAGAGCGTATCTTTCTAACTTTATCCATAAGTAGTCATTGCCTCCTATGAAGTTTGATTTACTTAAACTGTGTTTTATATTGTTATGAATGTAAGCTGATACACCACCTCCTTTTGAATCATTCCTGTAATTATAATAGTGCGTGTAGTTGTCGATTATTAGTCTTGCACTTGTTCCTCAGAGACTATCCACGTTATTAAGATTATATTTGTCGTGATAGGTAGGGTTCGCAAGATGCATTTAAATTCGTCGAACTTACCTCGTTTGCGGATGCTCCATTAAAGTTTCCTAAATCCTTGCTTGAATTGGTTCGAGCAATCGTTGAAAATATCTTTACGTCATACTTCATAAATTCAATATCGTTTATTTGATTCAAATTCTTTACAATATTTATATATGTCTCTATCGAAATAATGAATTTTATTATGGATAGGTAAACATAATATTAATATACTGTGATGCCATCGTAGGTATACCATCTCGAATGGAGTCTTTAGCTATGAATTGTAAATAGCCCTAACAGCTCTTTTTTGATGAATGAATATAGTTTTGTATGTTTGCATTACCTCAGTGTAATATACCAATTAATTATAACTAAAATATCTATTAATTTAGCCGTCATGGGACGTCCGCAATCGAAATATTTTATTATTAAAAAATCAATGAATAAATATGGATTAAGATAAATAAAAACGTAGTTCCGTAAACAACATAAATATTTTTTACTTATTATTATAACAATATTTAGCCATGAACTAGATGGTTTAAGAATAATGTGGTCATTAAAAAGTATAAAGGTGAAGGTCGAGTATATAAATTAGCGATAAACGGGTGAAGTCCGAAATTATTACTATATAACACGGTACTGGTACTGCACTGATGTCCCTAAGTCACTCGTCTGTAAGTCGTAAATCAACAACCAAAAAATATCAAAATGGGCCTACAAACACTGTTAAACATACATCCCACTTATTCACTTCCTAAATTTGATAAGAATATGCCTAAGTTGCGAACTCTAAAATAAATTATATTACCATTCTTGCCGTGTGCCGTGTGTGTGTGTGATATGTATATAGCTTATGCATAAATTTTGTATGATTTGTATAAAATACATCGTCAAATTAAATAATTATTTTGGAAATAAATGTACATTGTAAAAATATATTAACTGAATGCGGTAGAACTGAAAATAATAGAATTTAATGGTAACAATACTGACAAGTGTCAACTTACTTGTCAAATTGTAAATTAGCTGTAGAATAGAATGACAATTGGAAAATCGAGTACCTACATCAGCTGTTTACGAGCGTTTAAAACGTTGTTATTGTATACTTTTTGTTTATAAGTATTATATTACATATAATAAGTACGATACATACATACAATACAGGTAAAATTAACATTTTAAATAATTTAAAACTGTTACCGGCTTTTGCGATTAGTAAATCTTAAACATAAATGATTTTTCTCAAACATGCATTACCGTGTTGTATGCGCGGTTTAATATATTTTATAAGTTTCAACCAGGCAGCAGGCTTGATATAACTGTTATCTATAACTGTATAAGTACCTGTCTATAACTAGCAACCGAACCTACTAAGTTAATTATGCGATTTATAATTTCATATTTTCTTTATCTTATGTTATACTGGCAAAATACTTTGTATGCTAGGAGAAACAGCTAGCGATATAATTAACAAAGACAAAAGCTTTAAAGATAAAGTAACTGTCTGTTTGTTACATTGTCATAAATAAACCATTAATTAATCGTAATTAAATGTAGGATTGATGTTGTCAAAATAAAATCGAAGTACTTTATTCAACATTACATCTACTTATTGATAGACAAATTCGAAAGTATCACCGGTTCGGAAGAAATAGCCTAATATTGTGAATTTCTCTTGACGGCATTTTTTATATATTAATTAAATAATTTAACATTAATATATTTAGAATGGAATATGAGAAACACAATTATATAATAACATTCTATTTACATTATAATATAAGTCTATACTATGTAAATAGTGATAATTGTAATCAGAGCTCTGCTTTATAAGATAAAATATCTTTTGTTTCAGCTTGTGACAGTTTAAAATGGGAGAGATATGGAGAATGGGTTCCCATGTAAGTTCTATCTTAAATTTTTGAACATAATTTCCGTAACAGCCTGTGAATGTCCCACTGGTGGGCTAAAGGCCTCCTCTCCTCTTTTTGAGGTGAAGGTTTGGAGCTTATTCCACCACGCTGCTCCAATGCGGGTTGGTGGAATACACATGTGGCAGAATTTCAGTGAAATTAGACACATGCAGGTTTCCTCACGATGTTTTCCTTCACCGTAAAGCACGAGATGAATTATAATCACAAATTAAGCACATGAAAATTCAGTGGTGCTTGCCCGGGTTTGAACCCACGATCATCGGTTAAGATTCACGCGTTCTTACCACGGGGCCATCTCGACTTTTGAACATAATTTACAATTCATCATAAAAGTTTTATTTTAGGTTTAACATATCGCCTATGACATAAAGTTTTTAAATATTAACTAAAGCTGAACTAGTGGAGACAGACTCTAGCTTAGTAGACAGATAAAGAAAAAAAAAAAAAAATTTAGTAACCAATTCCTGTGTTAATGTATTTTGTGACGGATAAAGTAAATAAATCAAATCTCTAAGCTTGACATGACTAAAAGATTCCCTATACTTTTTAACCACTTTTTTTATACATTAAAAATAGACTAAAATTTTAAGTTCTTAATTTAAATGTTATGGACAAGGGAATCATTACCATTGTCAATTAATTACGATTATCATATAAAATTGTATTTTGCATATATATAGTTTATAAAAAAGTTTTTATATCTTATTTCAGATGGAAAGTGTGATAAATGCATACAAGACTTTGTCAAAAATACCATCAATAGTGGGTGGGAAATTGAACAGTCAGGGTAACAAAGTGACTTCTAGATGGTCCGTACGTAATTTAGATAGAGGGAAGAATACACAATACATGATAGACTATTTATTGGACACTAATTTGAAAGTTTTAAACGAGAGTGAATTTGCTGTTGATGTTAGTCATGAGTAAGTTTTTCTAAACTGTATTTTATGAACTTTTTATTTTGTTTTTCTTGCCAATTTAAACTCTTTCTAGAGTTAAAACGACAATAGCTTTAAGTATTATCATTGTACCTGTAATATTCACATCAATAGGATCTTTGTATACCATTGGTCTATTGAGATTCGAGGCTAAATAATGGTCATTGATTAACATTTATCATTATAGTAATTAAATTGCTCCAAGAAAAAAGATTCAACTATAGATAAAATGGCAGAAAGAATAATAAATACATAACATTTACCCTTGACATGTCATCATTAGTCGATATTTAAAATAATTTATAGTTATTATTATGGATTTGTGAAAAAATGGTGTCCTTCATGTTGGCGAAGTAGCAACCGAATCATTGTAAATAAAAGTAGCTAAGTGTAATAGAATAATATTACAAATAAAGATCAAGACCTGTTCGTAATGCATAATGCGTAGAGCTATTAGCAAATAGCATGGAATATGTAATTCTAAGATTTGTTTGTCTTTGTCAGCCTTTGGATATGTGTACATATTTTCTTTGGCATTTAATGTTATAGTAGCATAGTTTATGATGCATATTTTGCTGTACAAGCTATATTTTTGTGAACAAAAAAAAAGTAAAAATAGGTAATTTTTATAGTGGAATTAGATGAGTTACATTATGAGAAGGTTTTAAAATAAAATATTTTGCAATATATAAACAGAAATGTAACATTTCAGGCTACTCACTGCAGTGTCTCCAAAAGAGAAGTATAGAGCTGTGATCCGAGAAGAAAAAGATGACAAGGAAAATTCAAAGAGGAAGCTTTACCTCGAAGTCTGGTCTAAGACAACGCTCAAAAATTCAGTTGATCTTACTTCATTGGATATTCACGGAGATGTTTATGCAGATTGTAAGGATTTTAATAATTTACAAGCCATTCTGGACTGATGGTTTTACTCTATTTATTGATATAGGAAACATCATTTGCATGTTCCGAAAATAAATAAATAAATTGCATGCCATGTACAGTTAATAAAGACACTTCACACAATTCTTAAACCAATTATTCCTCAACTTTGGTGCCTTTAAAGTTCCATTGTTTTTTTTTATTACAATAATAATTTAGTCTTACAACAAGGTATATAATTTGTACAAAGTACAAAGACACATATATGTCCCAACTTGCATGATCATACAGTATCAAAATCTATTAATCTCAAGCAAATATACCAACATCCATTTACATGTTTTATGTTATATATATATATATATATATATGGATAATATAGAAACCTGGCAAAATTTGTAGCTTTAATTTGTATTATTGAAGACCATTTCGGTTATAAGTAGTAAATGTACTTATTATTTTAACAGTTATTTGTGTTGTCCATACTAATGAACATATATATATAATATAGATATATATTTTATTTAAAAAAAATAATAGATAAATATTTTATTTAAAAAAAAAAATTATTATTAAATTAAAGAAATAAGAAGTTTATTTTCTTCAAAATGATTTCAGCGGAGTTTGGTTCACTGGATTGGTCATCTGATGAAAAGCATATTTGCTATGTAGCCGAGAAGAAGGTTAAGAAATCTGAACCATTCATCAAAAGGAAACCTGTTGATGATAAAAATAAAGATTCTGAAAATAAACCTATACCGGTATGACAATTTTTATAAAACAGTTATATTATGTACTACTTACATTACAACAGTTCTTGATTAATATAGAGTTATTTATAATAGAACACCTCTTAACTACTTATATACACTTTTTTACTTGTAAAGTTCCGATATCAACTTCGCTGACATTTGAAACGCCCTTCAAGGTCAGAATAGGCATGATGACTGATTTTGAAATAACCTTCTATAATGTAGGTACACGTCTACTATTACTGAAAATAATTTTATTTCAGTAATAAACTAACTGCTTACGCAAATAATTGCATTTTCATTTACCTATTTTGAATTTCGCTCGAAAACACCCGCAGGTGTCGGGTGATTGCAGAATTTTAAACCTTTATTTTATTAAAAATCTTATTAATCCCAATGTGTATATTAAAATGGGATAATTTTTTAGAATCCTTTTAAAATAGTTTCTTCTCTAAAATCATTTATTTTTTAATTCTTTAATACTGGCATCATGCCTATTGTTTATATATCTTCTCTGCCATTAGAATACTACACTACCGAGTCATAAGATCGCCATTTGGATGTGTGTGTGTTATTATGAATATAATAGGCAGCCAAGGGGAAGGAAAAGTTGCCCTACCAACAATGTTACACCCATTGTATAACATTGCTGGGTCGGTTGGCGTGGTTTGGCGTGTAAATACTTGCAGTTAACGCCGAAGGTTGTGGTTTCAATTCCTACACAGGACAGACATTTGTGTGCATGAATATGTCTATTTGTCTTGAGTCTGGGTTTAATTATCTATATAAGTAAGTATTTACAAAAGAATAGTATATGTAGTATATCAGTTGTCTGGTTTCCATAGCACAAGCACTGCTTAGTTTGGGATCAGATGGCCGTGCGTGAATAATGTCCCAGGGTATTTATTTATATTTATATTGTTTTTGTCACTAAAATTACTAAATTGTCCATAGATTTCTGTAATTATGACTACAATAGAAAATCTTTTAGCTCCAGGAACAACTACTAATGTATTTATTTTTTTATATTGAGAATTTTCAGCATAATCTTAAGAAGAATAAGTTGGTAGAACGAGTATTATTCATTTGTTATTGTTATCACACAGGGAGAAGAACATTTATACAGAGAGGATTGGGGCGAACAGCTGACGGGCAAGTACCAGACTGTGGTGGTCGTTTTCAGGATTACAGACGAAACTTTTGCAATCTTGGAGAACATTCCAGATATTTTGTGTCCTGGACAGGTATTTGATGTCTTTATTTAATATTAATGTATTTCATAAATTGACTAATACTAATGACGATAATATTTGAGAATAGATTTAATATTAGAAAAAAGTAGAGTAAGACCGTTATTAATAAACGATATTTATCACGCTTCGTCTATGTCAGATTTTAATGGTCCCAATGAAAACTGTGTTAACGCAATAGTTTCTTGTTAAAGGTTAGGTTCACTCCCGACGGAGAAGGTATAGTGGGCGTGGCTTGGGATATATCTGAAGTGAGGCGCCTTGGGCTGATCTATTGCACCAACCGTCCTGGTTACGTCTTCTGTTACACTCTGACGGGAATATTTAGTAAGTAAATGCTATATAAATTGTGTATGGCATAATATTTTATGTCGAGATGACCTAGTTGTTAGAACGTTGCTTAACCGATGATCGTGGGTTCAAGCCCGGGCGAGCACCACTGAATTTTCATGTGCTTAATTTGTGATTATAATTCATCTCGTACTTTACGGAGAAGGAAAACATCGTGAGGAAACCTGCATGTATCTTATTTCACTGAAATTCTGCCATGTGTGTATTCTACCAACCCGCATTGGAGCAGCGTGGTGGAATAAGCTCCAGGCCTTAGCCCAGCAGTGGGACATTAACAGGCTGTTTCTGTTAATAATCTTTACGGCGTGAAGTTTTGCCTTTTTCTTATGTTATGTTGCCTCTTATTTTATTTTTTTACGCCTACGGCTACTATTCTATTTATACAATAAGTATTTTATAGCGAAATAGTTTAAATTATCTCTGTTATTAAGGAATTTTGTATAGTCAAACTATTTTAGTAATTAAATGGAAGTGTTTTAATCTAATCAAAGATATGAGCATGGAACCATAAACAATTTAGTATTTTTTTATTGAATTGACACATTCATAACAAGTATCTAATTATGTTGGGCACTGTATTTATTAGAGAAGACTTCTCCTTTTAAGAAGAACGTTTGAAGTTTATTTCGCAACACATTATTCATTATAAAAAAATATTTTTAGAGAAGCTAAGCGAGGAAAACAAAGCGGTACGATCTCCCCGGTTCTCTCCCAATGGTGACCTGGTGTGGTTACAGCGGGATGCTGGAGGACCGCATCACGCCTGCCATCAACTAGTACGGATGACTTCAGATAATGTGAGTTAAATACATACTAAACGCAATGCTACCATTATATTATATATTGATAAGACATATATAGTAGAAGAGTACAATTTCAAGGTCGAATTTGAGCGTGAGGTTTTATCATGTAAAAATTGAGTGTAACGTTTCTGAAGCTGTTCCGATTTTTTTCTGCCACGTGCGTTGAAGTCAGCGCATATGATAGAAGATAAAATGTATTCAACACACTATTATTATTTATTTAACTGCCTCGTTGGTCTAGTGGCTTGATGTAAGACCGCAGACCCGGAGGTCCTGGGTTCAATTCCAAGGTCGGGCCAATAAAAAGTTATTGGGTTTTTCTGTCAGGAAATTCTCAGGACCAGGCCGGAATCTGGAAGTTGGAAGTGTGTACACTCCCGTGCCTCGGAAAGCAGATAAAGCCGTTGGTCTTGCGCCTGAACTCTTTCCGGTCGTGTCGGTTTGCCGTCTCATCGGATTATGAGAGTTAGGGAATAGAGAGTACACCTGTGCACACACACTTGTGCACTATAATATCTCCTGCACAGTTGGCTAATCTCTCTTGAGATTGGCCGTCGTGGTCAATCGATCTGTAGGACACTAATTATTGTTTACAATTTTTATTTAAGGAACACCGTCCCGTCTATAGTGTTAATAAAATTTGATTAAATAAAGGAGTCACCAACGTAACTGTAATTAATGAATTATTTAATTGCATTTTTTTTTAGATTAAAAGTGTCATAGAATCCGATGGTTGTGACATTCGTGATAAAATATCAGTGGTGATAGACATCGTGCAAAGTAATAAGGAAATACGCAATGAGGAAATATTCTACGGGATATATTGTCAAGGCCTACCGTCCAAGTGTTTCAGCAGCGATGGAAAGCGATTGGTATTTAGCACTCCACAGCAGAATGAGATTAGAAGTTATGTTGTTGACATTGGTAAGTATAATCTGTAGAACATTAAAAATATATAATGTGTTTTTTTTTTTTATTATTTAATATTATTATTACATAATCATTTTTAATTATGTTTTAAGTATGTTCATAAGTTCTAGTATTTTGTTAGTGTTAAAAAAATGTTCCAAAAAAAAAATCGTACTTTTGACGGAGCGCTTGTAAAAAGTTTTTAAAATTTTTTTAAAGTTATTTTACGTTTAAAATTTGTAAAAAAAAGTTTTGATTTTTAGAAATTTCTGATAACTTATAAACTAAAATGTTTTATCCGTTTATCCATTATACGATTTTATTATATCATTCGTCCGATTGCAATCAAACTTGGTGTGTTGTTATGTGCATAAAAAAAGTCCATTCCAAGAATAAGCGTCCAGTCAGGCGAAAGGTCTATATATATTTGCCGTTAAGAGTAATATTATAGCGAATTGATAGTGCTTACTGTATGTAACCCATAGTGTATTTTTTTTTCAGATAGTGGCGACATAACGGACATCTCTAACACTAAGACGAATCCGGGATCGACGATTGTGTTGAACGTGCAGGCTGATGTCATCCTGGCTTCATGGTCGAGTCTTACCACGCCGGGTCAGGTGCGAATAATTTTTTTGTATCATCGACAAGTTGTTGGAACGCGTGAATCTTAACTAAATATTGTTTATGTGCTTTTGTGCTCGGCGGTGAATTGGAAACATTGTGAAATTTGAGGAAACCTAAGGTATAGGTGTTGGATGAAAATCAGCTACATGTACTTTCAACCCATATTAGAGTAGAGTGATGAAATAAGTCTTATAAAAAACTAGTATAGGTAAGGCTAGCTCAGCCCGGCAATTTGATTTGAAGCAATTTGAATGTCCTATACATTCAAAGGCTTTTAATTTTTTTAGGAGAGATTCCGGTAAACGTCTTTGCACATAATGTTATTTATTTTACATTTATGATTAAACTTTACAGTAAATATTTAAAGATAGAACAATTCGAGGTGTTACGTCATCATATATGTAAACATTTTCATTAATAATAATTTAAAAATTCGAAAAAATAATTGAGTCTGTAGTTATGTTTACTCGTTCCGTATAAACAAAATTCTTATTTTAATAAAAAAGTAAGAAATGCTCCAACAAAGTAGTATGAAAAATGAAAATCCGTTTTTTTTCTTTTCTGGCGTGTATCTACGCTATTTGAGAGCAAAATATTTTGCCAATGTCACGTATAAAATAGATTATACATATGATATGAGATTATTCGGTTTCAAATGTTGAATTGTTTACCATCCGCACCGTCTAGTTTAAATTTCGCACATAAATCGCTCGAAGTAAGTTTTTTGCTTTCTTCGTTTTTTAAATTGACTTAGGTTTGTTTTTAAATCTGGTCTGCTTGTAAAGAGTGTCACTAGGCTAAACTGTCGGTTTACATTTGCCTATTGGAATTTATAATTTTATTTATTGCTTTTCAATTTTTGGAGCATTTTAGCCTTGACAGTAATAGTAATCTCCTGACTCGTATAAATTATAGTAGTCTTGACAATCATGTTCTATGTTCGGCTTGTATCTAGGGGGTAAACATAGGAGGATGTTTTTGTTCTTCTCTGCTGGAAATAATGGGGCTTTATAAATTGAATTTATAAAATTTTCATTGTAACATTATATTTGTAGCTATTCGTAGCAAAGTTGTTACCTGCCGGTGAGGAGCACCACATAGAGTGGGTGCGAGTGAGCGCGCCCCACGACGCGCCGCCCGCCGTCGCCGGCGCCAACACGCAGTACGCGCCGCTGCGACACGAGCGCTCGGCCGACGCCGTGGGTGAGCATTTGTGTTTACTAATTTCCTTCAGTACGACCGCCGTTGAAGAGCCGAGATGGCCCAGTGGTAAGAACGCGTGAATCTTAACCGATGATCGTGGGTTCAAACCCGGGCAAGCATCACTGAATTTTCATGTGCTTAATTTGTGATTATAATTCATCTCGTGCTTTACGGTGAAGGAAAACATCGTGAGGAAACCTGCATGTGTCTAATTTCACTGAAATTCTGCCACATGTGTATTCCACCAACCCGCATTGGAGCAGCGTGGTGGAATAAGCTCCAAACCTTCTCCTCCAAAAGAGGAGAGGAGGCCTTTAGCCCAGCAGTGGGACATTCACAGGCTGTTACGGTACGACCGCTGTGGCCGAAAGTCATCGCTCTCCACTCTCATCACTCTCACCCGTACATCTCTCGTGTAACATGTTGTTGCCGTCCACAGCGTCGTTCAGCGCGCTGTACTTGGGGCCGGCAGCGGGCGAGGCGTGCCCGCTGGTGGTGTGGCCGCACGGCGGGCCGCACTCCGCCTTCTGCAACGCCTACTCGCTGGAGGCGGCCTTCTTCAACATGCTCGGTGAGTCCCCACTCCTCACACTGACGCTTGTAGATTATTATACGACCAAACAGAAGTTCTTTGCAAGCATCTTGGATAGTTTTCGGTGATGTGGGATAATGTTAGCTTGTGCATTTACATTCGATGCAACAAATTATTGATCATTGAAAAACTTATGAATTAATCTACTATTGGTACGCACGATACGAACCTTTAAGATCTATAAAACTCGAATTAATAATTTTTATAATATTTTACTAAATGCTAAGTGTACATTGGATTTTAAATCACAGTAAACGTATACAGAATGTAGTGTTGCTGAATGTCAACGTTTTAATTGTGTTTGTTATTAACATACAATCATATTAGATTCTAAAATTTATTAATTCTCATCTCTCATAGTCTCCAAGTACCTTTTTTTCGCTGGAAAAACGCGTTTATGTGTTGAAGGGGTGAGCTTCGCTGAGCATGCGCCGGAATACTCACTAAAAAACCAGCGGTACCCACACCGCCTTTTCGGATCGCTTGCGCATACTACCGTGATAGTGTCCAGTGTTTTACTGGTGGTAGAGCTTTGTGCAAGCTCGTCTGGGTAGGTACCACCCACTCATCAGACATTCTGCCGCAAAACAGCAGTACTTGGTACTGTTGTGTTCCGGTTTGAAGGGTGAGTGAGCCAGTGTAGTTACAGGCACAAGGGACATAAGATCGTAGTTCCCAAGGCTGGTGGTGCATTGGCGATTTAAGCGATGGGCAACATTTCTTACAATGCCAATGTCTAAGGGCGTTGGTGACCACTTACCATCAGGTGGCCCATATGCTCGTCCACCTTCCTTTTCTATAAAAAAAAAAAAAGTACCTTGCGAAACGGTTTCAAGCGATTATAGCGCTGTCTGTGCTTATTTGTATCCTTAAGTTAATTTAAATCATTAAGAAATACTTCCAAAGTTATGATCAATAAAATTAATTAAGTAATAAATGATTAATATTCGCCCAGTGGTCGAAATTAAGACGCGTTTTCGTTTTCCTTCATTTCAAATCGAACGACTATTTGTCGTGTCTCGATCGTGTGATCTTCAATACGTATCCTCGATAGAGGTATTTCTGGTAGTGCTGATATAAGAAGACAATATCCTCAATTCCAGGCTTTGCGTGTCTTCTTATCAACTATCGAGGATCTGCCGGGACTGGGGACGCCTCGATATTCTTCCTACCCAGTCGTATAGGAACAGCTGATGTAGCAGATTGTAAACTGGCCACCGAGAAGGCAATAGAGCTGTTTCCTATTGACGAAAAGAAACTTCTGCTGTACGGGGGCTCGCACGGCGGTTTCCTGGTAGCTCATCTCAGCGGATTGTATTCTGATTATTACAGCGTGACGGTCGCTAGGAACCCCGTCATCGATTTGGCCTCCATGTATAATACCAGTGACATTGCGGATTGGTGAGTTATTCCAGTATTACATGTGCATGTGCATGTCATGTGAGTTATTGTATTCAATTTTGTGGTCGTTTTAAGTCTGCAATGTTAATTAGATAAACTAACTCGGGTTTATTTGTGCATTCGTAGATATATTAAATATCTGATTTAAAGGTTAAATAGAGGTCAAGTTTCGGTTCGTTTTAAAGAGATTTATATAATATAAAATTTTAACATCGTTAAGTTGAATTTATTTATAGATTATTTTGTGTGTTTTTTCCTGCAAATCTCTTTTATACCATTAAAAATAAACGATGACCAATCTTTGTTAAATTTTTATGCCTCTTACGCAATGGACGCTTAGCATTTAATGAATAAATAATAATTTTAATAGTTTTAAATAATTAAAAAATGTATGCTTAAGTAAAACATTGTGAAAAGCTTATGTGTAACTTAATAGCCAACAAAACCCTTTATATTTTTGGACTATGTCTTTTTCACTAGCTAGTATTATTATTAAGGTGTCACCTGTCCGATTTTAATTAAAAACCTTTTATAACTGTAAGATGCTTGCATTAAGGGAAAGAGTCATATATGGTTTTGCTATCGATACTAAAGCATCATTTAAAAAATAGGTTAATAAATAGCTTGTCAAACATATATTTAAATCGGCATTTGAATCGAATAATTGGTTTAATTTCTTATATAAATCAGTTTAGTGTTCGCTATTTAGGCGAATATTGCTGTTTGCAATTTCACTAAATATTTTACTTCTTCTTCTTTCTTCTTTGTCCAAAACCCTCTTCCCAGTTCAGCTGGGGTCGGGTCTCCTTGTACGTCTGCGCCAGAGAGCTCTGTTCTGACTTGTCTGTGTACTCAGATTCTCTTTCTGGGCCTCTTTTTGCATGTTTGACCACCAGGTTGCGGGCGGTCGCCCTCTTCTCCGTGGTCGGTCCGGGATATTTAAGGCTTTCTTGATGGGATGGTCATCGTCACGTCTCAGGATATGGCCGTACCAGCGTAGTCGACATTCCTTCAGTTTTTCGACAATCGGTGTTATATTGAACGATCCCCTGACATACTCATTCCTTACTTTGTCCAGCCGGGTTATTCCTCCCGCCCATCTAAGCATTTTCATCTCGTTTGTATGCAGTTGTTGTTCGTGTGTCTTTTTGATGGTCCAACACTCTGCCCCATAAGTCATGGATGGGCGTACTACCGTTTTGTACACTTTTCCCTTTACACGAATGGGCATTCTACGGTCACAGAGAACACCCGAAAGCGATTTCCATTTTATCCAGGCGGTTTTGATGCGGTGGTCCACGTCTTTATCGATATTTGCATCAGTAGTAAGCACAGACCCAAGATACTTGAAGTTGTCTACTTTGGGTAGTGCGCGGTTGTCTATGTAAATATTACATCCCGTCTCTTCTGTCCCTCCATAGTCACATTCCAAATATTCGGTCTTACTTCGACTAATGCGTAGCCCATGGTTTTCGATTTGTGTCACCCACCGGTTAAGTGTTTCCTGTAGGCTTTGTGCATTTTTCGCTACTAGGACTATGTCGTCTGCGTAAAGTATACACTCTGGTGCTGGCTTTTGTATGTCTCGCGTGATGTAGTCCATGCAAAGGTTGAATAGCAATGGGCTTAAGGCAGATCCCTGGTGTACTCCTACGTTTACGTGGAAGGGCTCGCCGAGTCCCGCTGGGCTTTTGACGCGCGTCATGGTGTTTGTGTACATATCTTGTACTAGTGTCACATAGTACTCCGGGATGTTTTGAGCTCTCATAGCCTGCCAAACTAGATTTCTGGGTACCCTATCAAAAGCCTTTTCTAGGTCGATGAACAGGAGATACAGATTTTCTTTGTTTGAACGGTGTTTCTCCATCACAACTCTAATTAACTGAATGGCATCGATGGTAGATTTGCCAGATGTGAAGCCATATTGGTTCTCAGTTATACGAGTACAGTCATTAATGCGTGCAGCGATGATCCTTTCAAACAGTTTTAGTGTGTGTGACGTGAGTTTTATGCCCCTGTAGTTTCCGCAATTCGCAATGTCCCCTTTTTGTTTATATATTGGTGATAGAATGCTGTTACGCCAGGATTCAGGGATCTTGCCATCTTTAATAATAGCGTTAAAAAGCTTTGTGAGCCAGGGTGTGGCAGATTCCTTCAGCTTCTTCCAGAGATCTGCTGGGATCTGGTCGGGACCAGTGGTCTTATGGTGTTTCATTTTTGATATAGCCTTGCTCACCTCCTCCTCTACTATACATTTATAGGCCCTTCAACAGGCGGCATATGGGGCATTTTTTTACTCGAAAACTCCTCGTTCATTAGTTGATCGTAGTATTCCTTCCATCTTATGTTGATATCCTTGTTCGTCGTTAGTAAAATACCCTGGACATTTTTGATGTATTTGTTACATTTAATATCGAGAGTAGATCTATGGCGTTGTCGGGCTATTTTGTAGATTGAGTTCTCATCCTCGGCGTTTTCCAATCTGTCATAAAAATCTTCTCTAGATTTTGCCATGGATTGTGCTACTGTAGATTTAGCTATCTTTTTAAGATTCTTATACAGTAGGTGATCTTCTTCCAAACCCGATTTCTGCCATGCTTTAAATGCCTCTCTCTTTGACTTTATTATGTGTTGAGCAGTTTCATTCCACCAGGACGTTTCTTTACCTATGCGCCGTGCTCTACGTGAAATACCCAGGATCTCTTTTGCCCCTTCCAAACATAGTCTTTCGAAATCAGACCACATCTGGTTAGCTGATTTGTCGGTCTCAATGTCTTCTTTCATATAGGCGTGGGCCCATTCTAGGAGCGGAGAGCCCTTGATGGAGTGCAGTTCTTTCCACTTAATACTGTCTGCTCTGCCGATGTGTGTTGTTATAGGTTTGGGTAGTTTCATGACTGAGACGAGAAGCCTATGTTGTGAGGAAAGCCCATTGCCGGGAATCACTTTACAGTCTTTATAAAGTTTAAAGATGTTGTTGCTGGCGAGGATATAATCTATTTGTGTGTTATATTCTGAGCATTTGTAGGTGATAAGGTGTTCCGTTCGTTCACTAAATATTTTACTATTGCAAACAATATTACCTATTTAAATGCTTATGTAACTGGATTACTTATAACAGCTACATATATTGAGCGTTTTAATTTTAATAAGAACAATATTCCGTAGGATTTTCAACCTTACGAATTAACTACCGCGGCTCGACCGGCTCCGGGGACGCTAACGTGAGATGTCTCATGGGTAACATAGGGGCCTACGACATAAGAGATTGCCATCTCGCTCTATCTATCTTCATAGAGAAGAACAGAGTACAAAACTGCTTGCTATATGGCGGGAGTTTCGGTGGTTTTATTGCGGGACATTTGGCGGGACGATATCCAGATATGTTCAAGGCCATGGTACTTAGGAATCCTTTGATAGATTTGGCTAGCAAAGCTAATTACGCGGACAATCCAGATGGGTGAGTCGATTGCGTTTTATATTAACACGATTGGTTAGAGAAAACGATAAAATGGTACCGATTAAATTACTGGAAGGCATGACCTGAATTATCTAGACAATTATTTGGGAAAATCTTAATATAGTTTTTTAATGTTTTTTGGCATAAATAGTCGAGAGATATTTGTAGATGTTTATTTTTATTAAATACTAAACGTCGAGTGTAAGAGGAATATTGAAAAATGGTCATACTAAAATTTGTGGCGCGTTTTATTTTTAATACTCTAATCTATATATTTTATCTGGTGGCATAAAACTAATTACAAGTGAATATCAAACTTTTTAAAATTATTCTTAAGAAATTACTTTTTATTTAAATAGTACGACTAAGATTTTGTGCTTAGCAAGAGTATTGGTTTTTGTCGTGTGTTGCGTACGTGTTTGATAACTTAAATGTGCTTAATGAGCCAGTTTGCCGTTTATTGTCAAATTGCTTTGCTTTGCATGTATATAGTTGATATTTCATTACATTATAATGTTTCAATTAATGAAATTATTGCGAATTGTCGTTTTTGATTGTTTATTTTTATTTCTTCTCGATATAATCTACATTCCCAATCGATGGTGGCTTTACATTTAATTTAATCTTGTAAAATCACCATTTGAAAATGTTTGATCGAGAATACTTTCATATATACGAAAATAAATTACTGATAATCCCTCAGGTGTTCCGTAGAAGCAGGTTTTCCATTCCGAGAAGATGGACCAGTAACTGAAGACCAACTCTTAGCTCTACGTCGGGTATCGCCATTAGTCCACGCCCATAATGTGACCATACCCACCGCCATCATGCTGGGTACGAAGGACAAAAGGGTTCCCTACTACCAGGGATTGGAGTACAGCAGGAAGTTAAAAGCTAACGGGGTTAATACCAAGTGAGTAATAATAAATACATAAATATACTTAGTCATAGACTTATTTTCGGTAACCTATACTATTTGATATACAGGGTGTTCATGTACGAAGATAACCACTCCCTAAGCAGCCTGCCTGTTGAAATGGACAACCTTATCAACGCGGCCGACTGGTTTATCTCAATGATCAAAGATAAATAACATCTTAGCAGAGCAAGGAGCACATGAGTGCTTATCTGAAGGGTATTTGCCTTGGAACTTTGTTGCGAGTGAAAATTTGATGAATCTTCTGCAATGATGTAAATTAACTTTAAGGAAACAAGAGTGCTACGAAAACAGAGATCTTTTAGAAATGTTAACACAGGAAACGTTTTATTTTAAAACGTTAATTATTAATTATCAAATTTTGCCCAAAGAAGATAACACTAAAAAAATCAAGATATGTTAAATTGTAAAATTATCAACAACTTGTAAAAATATGTTCAAAGGATTCAAGTTTAGAAATATCGAAAACGCTGATATATGTATGTACTTAAGTCTAATTATATAGTTATGTATCATAAAATAATATCTTGTTATAAGTATAATTAATATATGCATTTAAGATAATCAATAAAATTTGTCAATTTAAGATAAATAATAAAAAATACAATATTGAATCACTACACTTATTTATTGATAGTGAAACTAAAAACGGACACAACGTTCTGAAACGAAAGTACACAGAGCTAAGAAGATTCGTCGAAAAAATTGCAGTTTTTTTTTTAAATTAAGAAATTGTCTATGGATAATCGCTTATTTCATTATCTATAAAATCACTAATTGTATCGTATAATCTTTGAAACACAAAACCTAAACGTTTTTTTAACATAGCAACTAAGCCAATTGTAATTTCTGTAACGACTTATTTTTAATTATAATATAAATTTTACAAGGAAATAATGTAATTTTTCATATATATTTTTGAATAAAGTTGTTTTTTAAACTGGTAAATTTTGTTTATTTTTTTAATTTAAACTTGTTACGTTTAACGTGTAAGGTATTCAGCCTTAAAATTTACCTTAAGTGTGTGATTTAATCTGTGATGAGTTTTTTTACATGATAAACAATAAAGTTTCTTTTACTATGTTGAAAGTTGAAATTCTTTACAAACGATGCCTACGTGGCATCGTTAGTGTAGGTTTCTGAATGCTGATATGGTAGAATCAACGCTTAGCATAGATAGGGGTGCACGTATTCAATAATCGTATACAAAATTAAAGCGGTATTGCTTATAATAAATACATTTAATTGTAACAGCCTGTGAAAGTCCCATTGCTGGGCTATAGGCTTCCTCTCCTCCTTTTTGAGGAGAAGGTTAGGAGCTTATTCCACGCTGCCCCAATGCGGGTTGGTGGAATACACATATGGCAGAATTTCAGTGAAATTAGACACATGCAGGTTTCCTCACGATGTTTTCCTTCACCGTAAAGCTCGAGATGAATTATAATCACAAATTAAGCACATGAAAATTCAGCGGTGCTTGCCCGGGTTTGAACCCACGATCATCGGTTAAGATTCACGCGTTCTTACCACTGGGCCATCTCGGCTTTGGCTTTAAATACATTTAATTATATCGTCGTAAATCCTATTCGTATTCAACAAGTTAGTCCTTTGAGTTTGCTTATTATACATGTTTATTTAATTTCTATTTAGACCTCGGATCGCCAGACGTCGGGAGGGTCTGCAACTACGTCATTGCCATCTCATCCTTATTTCTGATAAGAACAGCAAGGTGTGTAAAAATAAAAATCGAGAATAACCGAAAAAGAGTGTTCCTCTTCAGGGTAAGAGAGTTTCCTTGACTGTATAAACGTATTCATTAGGTGTGATTGCGATCAAGTGATTTATAACAAAAAAAAAACTTAAAAACACCAAATAAATAAAAAATAAAAAAGTATCAGTCTGTGAAAGTCTCTTGGTGGTTTAGAGTTTATTCCACTACGCTGTTCCAATACTGATACACCAAAAAAATATTTCGATATCATTTCTTAAAATCAAATTGTCATTTTAATTTCTTAAAATCGTTTTAATTTCGAAAATACTATCGAAACATTGTACAATTATATGTGCGATTATGGCGATTATATGTGCGCGGGCACATAGAATCGCCATCTAACCAACCCTTTAAACACACATCTATCATTGCGCAACTGACATTAAGTTCCCCTCTAAAACAAAAGGGCTAATAAAAACAAAATATAAATGGCTCCTATAGGGTAAAACAGGTGTCCTCAACATATGGACACCCTACAAGTGGAATAATGATTAGACACAAGGGAGTTATTTATCGAGTAGAAAATTGATATTGTCATGATCATCGAGTGATGTAGACGATATAGAAAGGGATATTATTAGACAGGCTCGTTCTAAAACATTTTCATGGTATTACGAACCAAATAATATAATAAACGAAGTTCTTAAAAAAAAAAAAACAGCAGTTATATTATTTCATTTGGAACGTTTTTTTTTTAATTTTGACCCTACAAATTACTACGTACGAATATTTTTGTTTTTGTATATTTCATAAGATTATTAAAAGTAATAATTTTTGTACAATTATAGGAGTACTGCTTAGATATTGTTGCTAAACTTACGACATTCAAGCATCTAAATTTCAATTATGTAATCGAGTTGTCTATTAATAATTTTTAATAATAATTATAGTGTTGACCTTTTTTTATGTTTTAAGTAAAGTTGTAATCATATAGCATTTTTACTCATTTTATACTTTTACTAGATAAAGTTTAATCGATATTTACTAATAAAAGAATGGTATAAAGATACATTTTGTAAACGAAGACATTCAATTGGATTGTTCGTGCACAAAATTGATTAATGATGTAAAGGCCAGTTTTGTTCATTATCTATTTATACCTCTATCTATGGCTTCCAAAATTACCAATCAATTGATCTGGAGGCGATCTATTTCGATTATAGCCCAGTAACATTAACAGCCTGTTAATGTCCCACTGCTGGGCTAAGGCAGGAAGCCTTTTGAGGAGAAGGTTTGGAGGTTATTTCACCTCGCTGTTCCAATGCGGGTTGGTTTCTACCAACTATACATGTTATACGGCCGAATTTTAATGAATTAGTCAAGCACGAGATGAATTATAAACACAAATTAAGCACATGACAATTCAGTGGTGCTTGCTCGTGTTTGAACCCACGATCATCGGTTAAGATTCACGCGTTCTAACCACTATGCCATCTATATCCTGCCATGGGCTTTTATTTATATTATAATAAAATCGATTAAAAAATACTTTTGGATTTTTTAAAAAAATAAAAATAAAAAATATAATAGTTATCCTAATAATATGTACATGCAGGGTAAAAATGTAGAGGGAGAAATCGATATCTGTAACGCGTTTGTGTCGCATTTTTCAGCAGTATATAACTATCACACACCACCATCACAAACCACCATCGAAGAGCGGGGGACTGACTTGATGGGCACATCTCTTCTGAACCATTTGCATATTGAAAGAAAATCAATAAAGCTTTATTTAAGTAGTCTTAAAATAAACAAAAGCACAGGCTCAGATGACATCCCACCTATATTCCTGAAGAGATGTGCTAATCAATTAAGTCGTCCGTTATGCTTAATATTTAACAAGAGTCTGCAAACGGGAACATTTCCCTTGAAATGGAAAGTTGCGAAGGTTGTTCCAATCCACAAATCAGGTGATGTAGATATAATTGAAAATTATAGGCCAATATCTATTTTACCAGTAATTGCCAAAACTTTCGAAGCCATGGTTCTTCCGCACCTTACTTTTTATTTTAAGCAACACCAAAACAATAATCAACATGGTTTTGTAAAAGGCAGATCGACAAACACTAATCTGGTGGCATATGTAGACCGTATTATGATGTTAATGGACGATCAAATACAAGTCGATGCTATCTACACAGACTTTTCGAAAGCCTTCGACAGAGTATGTCATGATACACTATTAAAAAAACTATACAGTTTTGGAATAGTTGGTTCTTTACTCGATTGGCTTAAATCGTATTTAAACGATCGTACACAATACGTTGTTGTAAGTGGCTTTCGATCTGTCTCTTACAGAGTCAGTTCTGGGGTTCCCCAGGGGTCACATCTAGGTCCATGGCTTTTCAATGTTTTCATAAGGGATGTATCCAACACAATCAAGCATAGTGAAGTTTTCCTTTTTGCAGATGATTTGAAACTTATTAAACCAATTAAAAGTAATTTAGACTCTGTACACCTTCAAGAAGATTTAAACGCTTTACATAAGTGGTGTGAAATGAACAAAATGATAATGAATCCCGAAAAATGTTTTCATATAAAGTTCACCCGCAATAAAAAAAACCTTCCATCAGATTATTACATTCAGGGATGCATTTTAAAAGAAGTTACACAAATTCGGGATCTGGGCATCATTTTAGATTCAAAGCTAACTTTTTTGCCGCATTTAGATAACATCACTGCAAAAGCGTCAAGAAATTTGGGTTTTTTAATTAGAAATGCCAAAATATTTAAAAACGCGTCAACAAAAATAATGTTATACAATGTATATGTGCGCAGCATTCTAGAGTATTGTAGTACAGTATGGTCGCCACATTATAACGTGAATCAACTTAAAATTGAGAGAGTACAAAAAAGATTTTTGCGTCATTTAACTTTTTCAAGTGAAGGTTCAAAACAAAATTATAATTACAAAGATCAATTATCATTTTATAACATGTACAGCCTTTCAAGTCGTAGAATTCTCTTGGATCTTTTGTTCTTGTACAAAATAGTCAGAAATAAAATCGACTGCCCTCAAATTCTCAGGGGAATAAATTTCAATGTGCCTAGGAAAGTATGTCCACGTTATCCAATAAGTGTATTTTACATTAGACCATCTAAAACTAAACTAGGACAAAATGCACCTCTTGTAAGATTAGGTAAAACATATAATAAATACTCAAGGTCACTTGACATATTTGAGGACTCCATTAATAAATACAAAAAATATATTCTGGAGTTATTATTAGACTCGTAACTACAAAATAAAACATATGTTGTAAGCATGTAAATTTAAGAAATTAATGATAAATGTATTCAATGTTATTATTCATTTTTTTTATACTTAAATTTCGATTTTTTTTAATTAATTACTATTTATTGTTTTCTTATTTAAATTATTTTGTTATATGTTATTAATGTGATAAATGATATGAGTGTACTAATTTATAATATTTTTTCAATGTTATTAATTATTATTATTAATTTAAATTAATTTATTTTTAAATCTCTTAATTTTCTATACAAACGTGGTTAGCAATTGTTAGTATTCAGTATTATAAAAATATTGGTTATGTTGTTATCTGTTAAGTAATACAAAAAAAAATATATTGTACCTAAGAATGCATGTTGTGGCCGTCTTAAAGAGTCGCACATTTTATATAAGTTGCAATGTGTTTTTATTATTACATGTGTAAGTGTTGTGACTGCTGATGGTCCTTAATAAAATAAAATAAAAATAAAATAAAATAATTAATTAACCTGGCTTGTTCACCTATAAAACTAAATCACTGCAACATTCTACTATTAAAATAACCAACTTTACCTAACTGCACAGTGTCAATAATTAGAAGAAGCAGTACTATTCTGTAAGATCACATTTCGTTACATAGTCGAGGAATGTTGAAGTTGATATTGTTGTTATTTACTATTTTGATGCGTGTATTCTTGAAATGTTATAATTATTACGGCCAATTTCGCATATTATTTTATGATATTTTACTACCGTCTTCTGTGGTGAGTTTCGTGTTTGTAAAATCATACTCAACTCAACAAACAAATCACAGACAGACGCTTGATTTATTTTAAATAAGATTACTGTCGAAAGGCGAAAAACTAGAGCTTAGCCTGATTCAAATTAAGTGAGTTAGTTTTTTACCTTACGTAGTAATTAATCCGTGCCAATTACGGGTTCCAAAAGTTTGAAATAAAATATATTTGTGGTTAATAAAATAAAATTGGTTATATAATTACATGGTTAACGTATAAGTCTGAATCTGGCAGCTGGCAGATCATACACTGCCAAACAAATCTCTAACTGTTACTTTTAAGGCAACATATATAAGTATATACATTAACATATGCTTTTTAGTAGGTGATAAGTTAAATGCTGTGTCTTATTTTTTTGAATGTCATATCATTGACGACAGAAAGAGAAAAAAATAGTTTTTAACTAGGCTATACACATTATTTCCGTGTCTTATGACTAAAATGTACCTACTCGAGATTGAATGTTTTTGATAATATAACAATTTATGGCTACAACAACACTTAAGTTATGTTTAAATTTAAACGTTACGAAATTGTTCTAGGGTTCGTTATCCCCATGTACATTACAATTAGGATATTTAGTAGGGGTTGGTGCGATTGTTCCCGGTGACTGGTACGAGCGTGACGTTCCGCTCCGATGCAGACACCTTACACTATGGTCGCTGACATGTGGGAAACGCGCGGGAAAATAGTTTATCGTTGTCTTTTTTTTTAATGCTCGTCCAAATTGTATATCGAAGATCGTGAGTATAATTCATACATCATATGATTTTTTTTTTATTATATATGTAGACAAAGGACGAGCACATGGGCCATTGGCTAGGTAAGAAATAATAACCATTATTTACATCGCAAAAGCTTCACCAACCTTGGGAACTGAGATGTTATGTCTCTTGAGCCTGTGTAGTTACACTGGTTTACTCATCCTTCAAACGAACGGAAGGAAACAATAAGTATTGCTGCTTAGCAGAATATCTGATGAGTGGGTGGTACTCACCCAGACGGGCCCGCACAAAATCCTACCACCATGTATAACGAATAGTTCGCCACTTAATACTTTTATTTATTTATTTATTAAGGATCTCCAACAAAGGATACACACTTACGAGTACATTACCTCGTGGAATAATAATTTAAAATATGTGCGCTCCTTCAATTAAAGGAGACCACAGCAAGCACATAAATAATGTTTAAACAGAAATTAAAAAAATTGTAAAGTAAATGTTACATAGTGGTACTCGGTAAAACAGGAACTATAAAAAAGGTAAACAATGGTTAAACTAAGACTAAATTGTGCAAATGTGAGTTAAGTGTTATATAAAAATAGCCACAAAAATTAAAATTAAGATAACGAGTATTAATAAAACTTAAATATAAAACATACAACTTTTAAACAAAGAAAAAAATAAAACATTATGTATTAAGAAACAATTTTTTGACCAATTATTTCAACTTAGATAATTCTGAGGCATATATATCTAAATCAGTGTGCTGTTTTGAAAGCGCATTATATAGCCTGCAGATCCTTGGCAAAGCAGCATAGTATCCAAGATTTGAGGTATCCACCTCAGTAGGAATATAAAAGTGATTGTAAACGTTTCTACGAGGTAAGCGAAACGGTACATTAAGATTAATTTGTTGAAGCAAGTCGCTACAAAATATATGTTTAAAACAAAATATATATATTGTTATTAATAGCTGAGTCTAAGGAATATAATAATATTAAAATAAGTCTTTGACGTAATAAAAAAAAAACATATAGCAAAAGTTTAAGAAAGTAAAGTAAGTAAACATATAGAAAAGATATAAAAATATATAGCAAAAGTTTAAGAGGATTAAATTTGTGTATTGTGTGTACCTATATATGTATATAGTCTAAATAACACACTGATACTTGTAGTGCAAGTATATAGTAGATAATCGCGGTTTTATGAATAGTGTCTAATACATTTATTATTGTTTCATTTAAAAAAATACAAAGGATATATGCCGAGCGACCCATTGAGTAAAACCAGACATTTTTCCTTTATAACTCTACAATAATATGAAATCTAATAAGAACGATGGTTGAATGGTGAAACATTAATATTAAATTGAAGTAATATGAATAGGGTATATCGTAAAATGATTATTTTCCTAAGAAAACACTCCAGTCTGACAACGTCCAAGCACTTGCCCTAATTGCTCGTCAGCGAAGGGTGCTTGACATTATTTATTCTTGTCAAATAAACGATTAAATCGATATTAGTATGCAGCTTTCAGACAAATTTTGTTGGTTTAATTTTAACAATATATATGTATATAAAAGTATATTTCAAATTTAGTAGTATTTTATTTTATGAAAAACGTCTTAACCAAACCGAGAGTGTAGTTGTTGGATATATACAATTTTCGTTAAAATAGGGCAAATAAAATAGTTAGCAATGAAACATATTCGCATAACGCATAAAGTTCATTAACAAGGAAGTACCCGCAGTCTCCGATAACGAGTCCACGAAGTCTAGCGATAACCGTGACTAATTGTCCGGAGCTATCGTATGCGGGCTGGACTTCTTACAGGCGGAAAAATATCGATCGACAGCCAACACACCACCTGTTCACAATGGGGAGAGCGCACCTGCCGCACAAGCTAGCGCGACGCCGGCACGCGCGCACATACGCACCGGCATTCGATCGAGACACAGCTTTGGTGGCGGGGGGTTGACCATCGCGACGTCACACCGTCCGCGCGCCGTCGCCGATCGATCGACTACCATCTTACCGCACCACCACCACCATTGAGTCAGGTACACCCACTCGACCTTTAGCTATTGTTGCGTTACAAAATTCGGTGAACAGTGATTCATAGTTTGATTTTAATTACAGGAATGTAGTTAATTACGATGCACATAACGTCGGGTTTGTCGCCGGCGTCCGGCGAGATGCTGGACGCCTCCGTTAATCTTTACGGTGATTCAGGAGAGCAATGCGGGTTCTTTGCTATGGACCACGCGGTCCCAGAATCTTCACATACTGTCGAAATCGAATATGTGTACGAGCAACCTGAAGCTTATGCGTATTGTAATGATGAACCGACCGAATTACAAGTGGAGCCTCCAACAACAGAAGTGCCTCCGCAGTCTAAGAAGAGTCAAGTGAAACAACAGACAAAGGTTGCAGAAGAAGAGCCGGAAACTGATTTGACGAATCTAACGTGGTTACAGAACATCACTAATATCATGGCAGTGCCACAGTTCCCTATACCGCCGATGTCGCCGAACCCTCAAGTGAAACCGCAACCTCAGAACACGAGGCTACAGAAGTTTAATCAGACATTAGCAAAGTGCCAGAAAGATTTTATGGAGAACAAAGCAGAATATCAAAAGAACAGTGAGAAGAAACCGCCTTATTCGTACAGTACTCTGATATGCATGGCGATGAGGTACAATAATGACAAGGTGACATTATCGGCTATTTATTCTTGGATCAGAGAGAATTTCAAGTATTACAGGAACGCTGACCCCACATGGCAGGTGAGCGTTATCAACTCTACACGGTAGTAAACTCCTCCGATCAGATTCTAATAAGCGGCAAATCTGTTTATCAGATAAGTTATCGTTTAATTGAATTCGGCAAATTATTCAAGTGTTGTAGTGACATATTGCATATAGATAGAGCCCCTAGTAGTCCAATAGATATATAATATGTGTGTATGTATATATCTTTTATCTAACTCTGATACTATATCCCGTAAAAGTTTTTGTTGCGTTGCCTGGAAGAACGCTTTTTAGCGTTATTGTTGTATGTGTTATTCAATAACTGACTTTGTGAACAATAAAGTGTAGTATATATAATATATAAAACAAAAATATTTTATCATGTATGCAAAAAAAAAACATTTTGAAATAAGTATTTCTGTGAATTAATCCAGTGATTTTCTTATTGTTCTGATTTTCTTAACATTTAATAAAATGCTTGCAGAACTCCATAAGGCACAACTTATCTCTAAACAAAGTGTTCGTCAAAGTGGCGCGCTCAAAACAAGAGCCAGGCAAAGGAGGCTTCTGGAAGCTCGACCTCGCTCATTTAGAAGGAACTAAGCGAATTTCCAATAGACCCCATAAAAAGAAGAAGAACAATGAACAAAAATTAGATCCAAAAATTGCTGAAGAGAAAATTGCAGTCGCCAACATACCTCAAGTGGAAAGTGTAGATATTATAGCTAATGAAATCAACCAAGCTGTAACTTTACATTTGCCGGAATTCAATCTTCCAACATTGCCAGACATTGATATGGAGGCCAACATTGGCGCAAATGTTATTGTTGAACCGGTCGCTCCTCCACCACTGATACCAGAGGATGATCTATCTTCCTGGCTGTTGAATCCAACAGACTGGGAGGACCTGCAGTTGGATGTTCTCGACAACTACTTAGACTCATGTTTCAAGTAAGTCTCTATCAAATAAGGAGTTTAAAACGGGTCGTTTTAAATAAGAAATTAACGACGTCTGCGAAAGAAGTTATTTTTATTATTGAATCAATTAAATCTTTTTGATATAATGTAGAAAGGTGCACTAAAAATATTGTAATGAAGTTTTCGTATTTGCATAGATTATAGAATTTCGTGAAATTCGAATGAATATTAGTGATTATTGACATTAAAAATGTATTTCGTAGATAAATCACTTGTGCAGTTGTAATACAAAGGATTACAGATTATCAGATATTGCTCAATCAAAGCTCAGTTGGTTAAAAATGTGCGATTTTAATAAAAAATAATTATTTTTGTGTAAAATAGACGAATTTATTGAAATAATTAACACATTTTAATTTTACATAAATAACTATTTATATATATACACTTGTAGTAATATAAATACTATGTATATAAAAAATAGGTGCCTTATCCTAATACATACATAAAAGTCATGATGTTTTTAAATATTTGTAATAATGACGACAATTTTACCGCTCAGTATTAGACGAACAATTAAGCGGATAAATGCTTAAATTAAAAAGCAATAGTATTATTAAAATATTTTAAATAAAATTGTTTATACAAATTTAATTGAACATAATATTCGTTATTTCATATTGTTAATGAATGACGTCACCATAACCCAATTAAAATAGTCGTTAAAACACAGTGATTCTTGAACAAATTCGATCCAGCATCCCTTAATTAGATGGAGCTAGTCACTGGTTCATATGAAATCATGTATTGTGTTAATAAAAATGTATATTATAACATCTTATAAGATATGAAAGTAGCATGTTCGATCCTGATCCCCTTACGTGTGTCTAGAGGGGTATTCATAATTCTTGCAAAAGATACATTTTTCTATTCTTTTTTAAAAAAGGAATCATCTTTATATATCTTGTATATTAAATATCTAATTAAAAGCAGACTTTCATAGGCACTGGTTCGAATCGTAGAGCAAGAACACTATTGTCAATGTGATTTATAATTCGAATCGTTTTCTCGTCTATTCTCAGAGGAACTTATTTAAAAAAAAGAATACACTACAATTTATTTAAAAAAAAAAACGAACCAAATTTATACATTCCTATTTGTCGGTGGCAAATTAAATGTGATTTTAATTTAATAATAAATTAAATACCGTATGTAATTTCAGACAATCGTAAAATTGATCGTATTTTTTGTAAAAAAATAATTATGTAGAATGTATAGGTATAGTTTTAAATAAATATGCAATAAGCATTATTTCTGCTTGATTAGGTTAAGTGAAATGTTAATATTAACCGAGAAGTCAGACACTCCGTCCAGTATTATTGTGTGCAGTATTGCATTGTGTAAGTTTTGCTCAGCACAAAGTGAATTATTATATTTATATTTTAAAGTATTTATCGTAATATTAGCGGTCATTACGTGTGTTGTAAAGACGCATATTTTTTGTAAATATTTTTTCTAGTCGTTACTTATAAGAGTTTGCGAAAAGTTGGTTTATTGCACAAATGTAGTTACTTCGCATTTAAAATGTGTATAGATTAGTTTTAGTTTAGTTCAACTTCCGTCCATTTCTTGACAAAAGATTTCATGACGATAAAGTTTTTGATGTGAACTTAGAGGCAGTTTTATATAATATCAATAAATATATGTAGGTACTATGAAATAAATAGATAGATACTTATAACAAAATATTGCCTAATTCTTGAAATGTATTAATCATTGCTTAATACCACACACAGTTTTTTTAATCAAATAAAACTCAAAGGCACACTTACAGACGATCTGAAGAATGAACAAAATCGCTACCATGTCATAGTTACAAAGCTAAAAATATAATATAACGAAATAGGAAATACGAAAAATATGCAAACGTTTATTAGAATCAGATGAAATGTAACAAGAATTTCTGTAGTATATGTATGTAACAAGAAAAAAAGCGACAGCGTAAAAAATCCGCCGTTCGAAATAATACGCCGTAAGCTAGAGTCTAGACTAGACCTTATATGTCTGTTACTGGTTGCTTTAGATTTTATATAAATACTTTATAAAAATGTAGTCTTTCTGGATGCGACTAAACCACTTATATTTTAAAGAAACATAAATATGCAGATTTTTTTTAAATAATGAGCCATGAATAAATTTCGTTACAATGTTAAAATTCCATTCCTATATTGGTAATTATATATTTAATGGCTTAATCTTTCTAGACGTTAGCTGTTTTTTACAATGGTTATTGAAAAAAAATACAATGGAACTCGATTCTCTTACACCTTTTTTTTTAAGTAGATAATTTGACTTATTTTATTATTTGTAAACTTAAATTAACTTTATATAATGCATTTTATGTAATTCTGTGGTTTTTATTTTCACATTTGTAACTATAATGAAGAATCGAATGATATCTGTAAATGAAATTTGTAGCCGCTTTTGTAGAATTACCTACCTACTTACCTGTTTGTGATTAAAGATAGAAAACTCATTTTAAGTATATGTATGTATCCAACAATAACTAGAAACCTAAGCGCTTTAATGGGATTTTTATTCGCAATTTAAACACGTGTTTAATTTAAAAGCAATAATGTTTTTAAAATTGAAATTAGAAAATAATTTTTATAGTCAATATGTATGAAATGTTCTTTTTATCGTCATTAATAATATTAAACTAATAATTGGAATATATTTTGCGATATGTGAAAAAAAGAATAATTTATTTATCAATTATGTGCTTGGACGTATTCAATTGTTTGTACTTGTAGTAATTATAATTAGTTTTACGAAATGGTTGTTTCAGAAACGTGGCTCAAAATATGTATGTATGAAACATTTGTCTATAGAAGTGACCTTAAATATATTAATAATAAAATGTTTAATAAAGTGTTTTATTTCATTTAATCTTCAATATTATTTTATTGACCAAAAATATTAATTGGAACATTCGAAAAAATATTATAATTATTCTATTACATTAGTACTATTGTTCTAAAAAAATATTCTCTTTTGTTATTTTGTTCACTACAACGTTTTATATAAGTACTTAAATTATTATGATTTCATTATATTTTCATGTTTTTTCCTCCTTGCTCACAGAAACAGAATGGATTTCTGAAGTTCCAACTTAGTACATTAACAATAAACATATATAAATATAAAAACACTATTTATTTGTAACTAGCAACATTTTCAAGTAAATAAATTAATTTAAAATTACAAACATCGGCCGACAGGTGTTTCAACTGCGAAGCCTGGATGACTAAGAGAAGATATTAGTTCCTACCTTACCATATTTAGGAAATTATAATAGTAAACACTAGCCTTACTTATTGTTAGTGAAAATTTGGCTATATATGGAATACATCACTTTACTAGTCTACTACTTTAGCAATAGCTAATTGCGTATATATTATTAGATGGTTTGTATAGTAAAAAACTAACAATGGGAAATTGATCTTTTGATATTTCCCAGTTATTCAATAATATTATATTAAATGTATACTTATTATTAAAAAAAACTTAACTAATTGTTTATTATTCACCTCACTGGACATGTATTTAACAAAAAATCGTTAAAAGAAATGTTATTACAAACCTTTTTTTTACTAATATTTGACATTGCTTTTATATTATTTTCAAAAAATATATTAGCCATCATTGCTATTGCCGCGTTAATATTACCACTTGGTAATGTTGGCAGCACTGAGCCATCAACAACATACAGATTGTCTATTCCTAAAACTTTAAATGTTGTATCAACTACAGAATTATTCGATTCTGGCAGACCCATCGCACAGGTCCCTACTGGATGGTAACTTGTTAATGTGAGATGCTTTACATAACACTCGAGATATAAATCTGAAAACATTTTGAAGTTTTCACATCCAGGGAATGGTATGTTATTAAAATGTGCTCCTATATTTTTCAAAGATTCTGTTTCAATGAGTTTTCTTATCATAAGAATACCATTTGTTATTGTATTTAAATCATCTTTGTGGGATAGATATTTGGGATCTATAAGTGGAGGTACAGTGGGATTTTTACTCTGTATGCGCACTTCACCCTTGCTTTTAGGGTGTAATAGTAATGCTAAAAATGTTGCAGTATATTTATCAAAAATTTTACTAAAATAATTGTTCCATACAGAATCCTTTATTTTTAATGTTTTTCTCAAATGACTACCCCTATCTGCTGATATACCAACTGGCAACACCATAAACTGCAAATTTGGTGATGTCTCATTTTTAGTTGAAATAAACCCTACAACTTCACATCCTGGAGTAGTTAAAGGTCCCTTGCCATAAAAAAAATATTTGAATACATTCCATAGATTCATAATATCAAACATTTCAACTGATTGGGAATTATTAAATAGTACCAAGTCTAAGCCTGTACCAATATGATCTTGTAAGTTTTTTCCAACTGGCAAATGTTTTACTAAAGGTATATTTAGAGAGTTTAATAATTTTTCTGGTCCAATACCAGATAATTGCAGAATTTTTGCTGAATTAAATGTTCCTGCACTAATTATAACACCTTTTTTGGCAAACAATTTCATTTTCTTTGGCATAATAATTTGAACACCTATACATTTATGTTTTTTAAAAAGTATTTTTTCTACTAAAACATTTGTTAGAACATATTTCGATGTTTCTAGATTATGAGATGTAGTCCATCTTTTGCCCTTATTCTGGGTAAGAATGGATTTTATGAAACCAATTCCTAAGTCATGTTTTAATAGCTCAAAATTTAATTCTTTGGCAGCTTTCAACACAGCTTCGCTGAGGTTACTATCATATTGAATATTATTCAAATGAAAAATGTTTGATTCTATGTATTTAAATTGGTCCTCTATATATTTTTTGTTGTATATACCATGAAACCATTCTACATAATGAGATGTGTTTCCCCGAATATGTATCATATTGTTTAATTTTGATGATCCCCCTAATATTTTTCCTTGGGTTTGCATACATCTCTGTAACAATTTAAATCATAATGTAATTAATTAATCAATTAATAGACGTATAACTATTAATAAAAAAAGTTGAGGAATTTACAGCTGGAAAAATACAATTTTAGTCAATGCACATAGCACAACTATTTATTGTATAAATTATTATTATTGAATTATATTTTTAATTGGATTTCCAAATACAATGAAAATATGAATATTTTGACTTATTATGGAACTTTTGACTACATTTTTAAATTTAAATAAAAATAAAATTCTTACAGAATTTTCCATAGCCAAACAAGCATTTTCTTGTGGTTCAGTTTCATAATTCCAATCAAATATGGATTTGTGTAATAAGGGGCCAAATGCTGGAATATCATGAAAGGGATGGCCTCTGCCGCCTGCCTCTAACACTACAAATGTGTAGTTAGTTTCTTTTGCTATTCTATGCCCTATCAATGAACCAGCAGTGCCAGAACCCACTGTAATTTAAAGCATTTTTTTAATAAAAATATATATTTAAGAATAAGCCTGTCTGGACTTGTTCGTCTGGATTTTTTTAATTATTAAATCCTAGATATAATATTGGATTTACTTACCTATAATAAAATCATATTCAGACTGTATTTCACTGAAAAATATTGTAGAAAAGAAATCGTAGTAGAAAACTAAATAAGTGAATATAGAAAATGAATAGATACCGATACTAAATATACATAATTGAGCTAAATGAATAGGAGACATTTTATGTATTTTTATTAAGGTCTAGTGTTCATTTTTACTGGTATCATTTATTTAAGGTTATATTTACATATTACAATAATATACAATTGACACATGTCGGCACTCGGCTGTCAATTATTGTCAATTTGTCAACAGTCATAACCTCTGAGTAGTGAGTATCTACCGTAGACAGAGAAACAAATAGACGAAGGGGCCGTGAAGCCGCGATTGAGATAGAAATAGTTTGTCAATGTGTGCGTAGAATGTTTTCATAGTAATTGCATTCCCTGTTTTGGGAGATAAATAATTTTCAGGATTTAATTAAAACAAAATAGTAACAGCCCATGAATGTCCCACTGCTGGGCTAAAGGCCTCCTCTCCCTTTTTGAGGAGAAGGTTTTGGAGCTTATTCCACCACGCTGCTCCAATGCGGGTTGGTAATTAACAGCAGTAGTAACAAAATAAGGTTATTAAATTTTGCTTTTTAATATTTATTATACATTTTTTTAATTAAAATATTTTTTTGTTTTGCAACTACATCCAAAAATCGTTGCATTGTTTGTTTCGCTACTTGAGTAGCGAAACAAACTCCAAAACTGGTTACGCGATAAGGGACAAAAGATTTGATAATTCTATCTCTGTCTAAACCATTTGTAACGTAATGTTCGTTCTCTTTCTTGTGTAAGTGAGAAGAAAATCGTCATTGCGTCTATTAGTTTTACTATGTAATAATTTAATTATTTCATATAGATAAATAGGCAGTATGTACGTTAAAATGCTAGACTATGACGTCAAAAACTGAATTAAATGCCAGTGTTTTTTGCGAGTTTCACATCAATGTAAATTGAGAAATTTCAAAAACCTTTTTTCAGGCTATGTGCAGGTATAAGAGTTATAAAACTAAGTAATTAAAAAACGCTCCATATATTATAAATTTATAATATGTTGTAGCTTACAAACGTAGTAGGCATATAAAAGCATTATTTATGATTTATATTTAAAGCTAAACATATAAAATCTGAGGTTCTAACTTTAATCTATCAATTGTATCTTGAGGCATACAGTATGTAGGATTAACACGCTTTATACTAGAATTTCCCAATAGAGATAGACCAGCTAGCCCAAACAATGTATGAAAGGGGTCTGTTATGTCACCTGGCCGATCACTGAATCCCCCCGTTTCGGCATCTTGGCAAGCAAGGATATATTGTTCTAGATTCTTCTTGTCTACCCAATGTATTCTATTCAACATGGATAGAGATGACATTACCCACCTGAAATAATGAGAGATTTATCAGATTGTGCATCTTGAGAATGATTTGCTAGAATTTCATTTGAGCATTAAATCTTAGAAGAATCAACTAGTATATTTTATTCAAATTAATTTTAGAATGCCCATTCAACAGGAAAGTTAGTTACTTTCCTAATGAAGGGGCATATTACAAATTCCTTTTTTGTTAAAATTAATTATGTTACCAGGAGTAACACAAATCCGGCAATTTTTCAGGTCGGCCATTGAGTCCACCACTTGGCAGCTGCCTTTCACAGAGCCACCAAGCAAGTTCATCAACTTTCAGAGCATCCATACGTTTGCATATTGATAGTGTGCCAACACAACAGTAGATTAGTCCTGCAATTTATAATGAACTTGTACAACAATTAATAGTAATTGTCATATATACTTATTTTATTGCTTTAAAAACCATGTTAATTGTGATTGAAAAACCGATAAATCAGTTTAGAGACAATTATGCGTTTGTAGTAGTGCACCAGAACCAGATAAATAAATAAACAAATACTTTTTATGTTCATTTATTTGCTAACTACATTTCACTACTACAAACACAAAAACATATTCAAGTTAATTTGGCTGTAAGTGTGTATTTTATTTTTAGGGTCTTTGTTCTGCAATTTAGTCATTATATGTTTCAAATACATAAAATGTGCCGTATAACCACTAATTGTGTTCCTAAAAAATTAGCTGATGAATGTCTACAAAGGTTTTCACAGGGGTTGGTAATGTAAGAATATCTTATTTGACAAATTTCAATTAAGGAATGTATTAAAATCTATATCAATAATATTTGTTGACAACATGTAGAAAAGAATAAATGTTGCACAACAATTAAAACAAATTTAGTCGTGTAAAAAGATTATTTCTAAAGTTTTTGTACATGGTAAAAAGTTATCTACTTACTTGTTTGGCTGCTATAAATGATTATTAAAATGTTACTAATATTTATTTATTTATTTAAAAACTTTTTGGCCACCACATTGTGTAGTATGACAAAAGGCGGACTTAAAGCTAAAGGCATTCTCTACCAGTCAACCTTTAGGCTAAGCGGAAAATTCGTGAAGGCGGTAATTAATAATCAAAAATATACATACATACAAATATAACAACAACAAAGAAAACAAAAAACAGAGCTATAATATATATATGAATAATACATATACATACATATATACATATGAATAAAATATATATCTATTAAATTTATATTACATATGAATAATAATGCATGTTTGATGAAAACAAGTGTAAATTTAACCCATTATACCTGCATGGCTTTCAGATCCCGGTTTAGATCCAAATCCTCCATCAAAGTTCATACAACTCAACACAAAGTCAACAGCTTTGTTAACATTGATAGCATCAAGTCGATGGAGCAGGGAGAGGCACATCACAGCGCAGAACGAGAACCTTGTATCAACTTCGCCCCATTTGTCACCTAACAAAATATTTACAAATATTTATGATTGCTCATTTTATAATAATAATTACTAAACATTTTCATAGGTCTATTGTATTATAAAAAAATAGTTTGAAAACAATAAAGGTTAATAATTCTTCAAGAATTATGTGAAGTTAAAGAGATAATGCAGGTTTTGGTAAATTAGTTTGTTCTAGCTAAAAATGCTGACAGAGTATGTTATCATCCAGTATATATATTACAATCAATATATCTACTTGTTGTAATAGATGTGATTACTATGTTTGAAAATCCCAAAATAAATAATAATATTACCTATAAAGCTACCATCTTCTTGTTGCATTGAAGTTACAAATCTGACTACACCTTCAGCGTCAATTGCATCTAATCTATCATACATGGCTAAAACCTAAAAGTTAAAATGATAGTTACTAAATTTTAATTTTTTAAGCTTTTTTATATGGACTTTTTTTGTTTGTTTTGATGTTGAATAAATTTACTTTTTTGTACAAAGGCTTAAAACATGTAGGTACTAATTTTGAATAAAAACTAAAACTGAAGATATCCATTCTTAATCATGAAGATAACAATGATAACATTATTAAAAAATATTGGTAGTGTTAAGAATTAAATATATTATTAAAAAATATTGGTAGTGTTAAGAATTAAATATATTATTACAAAGTTTAGGTAGTGTTAAGAATTTAATATATTTTACTGGTAGTAGAGCTTTGTGCAAGCTCGTCTGGGTAGGTACCACCCACTCATCAGATATTCTACCGCAAAACAGCAGTACTTTGTATTGTTGTCTTCCGGTTTGAAGGATGAGTGAGCCAGTGTAATTACAGGCACAAGGGACATAAAATCTTCGGCGATGTAAGCGATGGTTAACATTTCTTACAGTGCCAATGTCTAAGGGTGTTTGGTGACCACATACCATCAGGTGGCTCATATGCTCATCCGCCTTCCTATTCTATTTAAAAAAAAAACAACTTTCTTATTTGAATAAAAATATATAGTAAATTATTTTAAATAGCACATATATATGTAATAATATTTAACCTGCACAGCACTCAATGTATATAGCATATGTGGATCATGTCCATTGCTGGCTGAAAGGCCTCCGCTCTCACTGTCTTGACATGACGAAATAAATGCAATTATTTCTTCTTTGGGCATTCTATGATAAGAAAAAAATAATATTTAAAAAAAACAATTTTGGTGACATTTCAATTAAAAAGCCAAACTATTTCCGGCAATAAATCAAATTACCTAGAAGATTGGTCCATTAGTTCCATAGCAGTTAGACTCCAATATATTCCAGACATACGTAAATATTCTGTCATACAATACTCATAGTCATCCTTATTTACACCATAACTGGCTAGAAAATCTGAATGTTTCTGTAGAAGAAGAGTTTTTGGTCGATCCTCGGAGAGAACAACATCTTTTGTCTTAAAAGACATTTTGTTTTATATTTAAAATATATACTATCCAACTAATTCATCTAAGATTATATACCTACTTTTATTAAAATTATTTTAAATAGACATATTCATATTGCATTGTCAACTTCTAGTTTTATCAATGTCAATGTCACTAATGTGTAATGACATAAAGTCGCTATTGCCAACTGCTAAATGATTATGTAAATTTATTTTATTACAAGTATTTTAAAATACAATAAAAATTAAACCTCGTCTACAATAATATTCTACACATAAAAATATATTTTACTAGTGCTCAAGAAAGTCCTAATTGGGACGTTTTGCTTTTAGCCAGATTTCCTATGATTTCGGTGACAATAAAAAACTAAACTGTAAGCCGCTAAAATAAATAAAACACAAGACATATACCACACGTAAATTACTCAAAATTATTTGTGTATTTTTATTTAAGCAAATATTAATTAAAATTTTTGTTCCAAATGACATTGTGTCACGTAGCACGGCCCAAAAAAAAATGAATATGAAATAAATATTATCTTTTCATTTGTATTGTCATATTTTTGTGTGTATAATATCTTCTTTACTTGATTGCCTTTTTCTATCGTTTTATGAAAAATATATATAATATTGACAAGTATAAAATTTAAAAGTTGAATACCCGCACCAGACATAACCTATATAATATCTCAATTCGATAACTAATAGTGCATGTATTATGTAGGACAAATATATTTATTGTAGTTGTCAACAGAAAATAATAGCAAAAGAAACTTGCACACAACGGGCCTATATCAATATACATAATAATATAATATTAATATACATGTATATTTATAATATAATACTTATGTTATATGATGTTGGTGGGTACTCATTTCTAAATAGATTTTGCTTAATTGTTTTTATTAACGCCTAAACTAAACCGAAATAAAGCAGGTATTGTAAACATTTAAATAAAAAATTGTTTTATACTCGTAGTTACTTCTATTTTATTCTTAACAATTAAAAAATAGGTGTGTATGTATCCAAATTATTTTTAAAGACATAGCGCTGTCTAGATGTGGTAAATCTCCTGGTTCTTACCCTTATGAGGTTTATTCACATTTATACATATAATGAATGGCGCGGAGAAAAAAGTTTTAGTACTTCTCCTTAATATGTGAGCTTTAGCTGTGGGACATATTGGAGTGACGCTTACCTTTTTTTCATTTTATTGTGTCTAACAGTAGGACAGTTTAAGCCTAGCAGGCTTTTATGCCATTTGTATTTTGTTATATCCTGTACAAGTATATGAATGATCTCCACAACAATTGCCTGAGTAAGCTCTAAGTATAACCCAAGATTACAAAGAAAAAAAAACATCAAAATAAAACATGATTAATGTTTGTGTGAAATAATTCAAGACTTACATAGGCGACGTTCGCAATTTTTTTTATTTTTTCTGTTGTTCTAAAATAAATAGCTAACTAAAATGAAGAATAGAAAAAAATCCACTCCATACAAAATATGTAAGCGATTTATATACGATCTTGTTGGAATTATCCTCGAAATCGAATGTTCTTGAACGAATATGAAAAAATTAATTATATAGATAGTTTTTTTTTAAATATAATACGAGATATAAGACAAGTATAATTAAGTAGTATCTCAAATGAGATTTCAGATTCTCGTCTTACTAATATCAGTCTTAGTTTCATAGATTCAAATGCACAAAAATGTATCGAGTAAGACGTCAATTGAATTCTGTAGTTTAAAATATTACATAAAATTATATAGTTACAATGATGAAACAAAAATGAGCAAACAGAATTTTAAAGCAACGTTGTGTAATAGGAATAGTACAGTTTGATTAGAAATACATAGGACATAATTAAAACCAAATCGGCTCTATGATTTGTACTCTTTATTTGTACTCTTTTTACTTTGTTTATTGGTGGAAGGGCTTTGTGCAAGCTCGTCTCGTACCACCCACTCGTCAGATATTCTACCGCAAAACAGCAATATGTACCAACTTAGTATTTTTGTGGTCCGGTTGGAAGGGTCAGTGACCTTGTGTCACTACATACATACACAAGGGACATAATATCATAGTTCTTACGGTTGGTGGCGCATTGGCGATGTAAGGAATGGGGTCCAAACACTTACTTTCAGGTTACCTACCTATGATATAAAAAAAGCCTTTCTTAATTTGATGTGTACCATTACATTCATTTCTTGTCACGTCATTATCAAGTTTTATTACTGTTTATGATATAAGATAAAAAATAATACCGCCGGTATCTAAATAAATAATAATAAACTATGAATTTTCATATATTACTGTGCTGTTATACAATTGTATGACATTTAATAGTTATAATTGTAATGCTTTATAACTTTACGGCAGATAACTACTATCAGAGATACAAGGGGCAATAAACAATGAAGTTGACCGCTCGATAACGTTTACAATATAAAGCTGTAATCACAATGACGTAAAAAAAGTAAGACTCCAAAGACTTCAATAAAGAAATGCCTTTTTAATTATTTTTTTTGTCAAAAGTATATTTTCATTTTTATATAAAAAGCTAGACATTTTAAGCTTAATAATGTTTTTGGTCAAAACAAATTATGCCTGGTATATCTTTATCACGTGAAGATTGAAAACATTTCAAGTCACATCAATCAAGACACAAGTATTACGTAATTATGGTTTTAGCCTGTAGAATGCAATGTTAAATTGTTTTATCGTTAAACATCGTTTTTCCTGTTTCACTTTGATCGTATTCGCCGTTCAGCTGAGAGTTATATTTGTTTATAATTGTAAAATATTTCAATTCAAATGGAAATACTTTAAAATTATAAAAACATTGTTATTTAATAAATATAAAAGAGCCTATATAGCCCGGGGTTAAAACACGTGAATCGTAAACGGATATTGCGGCGTCAAATACAAGTAGCACCGCTGATTTTTGATTAATCTCATGCTTTGTGTTGAACGAAAATTTGCCAGCTTCTTGGAGCAGCGTTGTGGAATAAGCTTACGCCTTGAGGGTAGAAGGCGTTACCATTAAAATATTTAAGAATGATACTTGACAAAAAATATTTTTTAAATAAAATATTCAGAAACGCAATGACCTTTCCTGCTTAGATATTACTGAGTATTGATTACAAAAGCTAAGTAATTTCTTAGTAAGAGAGGAGGCAATTTCTTCGGTTCCAGACAATAGTCTGTTGTGTTTGGAAAATATATTTCTTCGTCGGAATGAATTTATTATAATATCGTTTGAATGATATAATATATAAATAAATAATGTCCTCTAGACCGTTTTCGGAAACGGGTTTTGATTTTGCGCAGGACATATTATAGTGAACATGTGTGTTCGCAAAGGTGAACTCTTTATTGCCTCACTCTCATAACCCAATGGGACGGCAATCCAACACGACCGGACAGAGTTTAGGCGCAGGACCAACGGCTTTACGCGCTTTCCGAGGCTGCTACTAAGAATTTTTGACAGAAAAATCCAATAATTTATTTATTGGCTTAACCTGGGAGTTAAACTCAGAACATCCGGGTCTCTTACATCTATTCCTTGTGCCTGTAGACAACAATACAAAGCATTTCTTCTTTGCGGTAGAATATATGATGAGTGGGTGGTACCTACTCAGACGGGGTTGTACAGAGTCCTGCCACCAAGTAAAGTGTCACATGCTCGAATTCCCCGTTCTATAAATTACGTACAACATAAACTATATAAATCTATATTAATATTATGAACGAAAGTAACTGTCTGTCTGTTACCAATTTTGATAAAATTTGTTATAAAGCAAGTTTGAATCCCAAGCAAGGACATATGCTATAATTATAATTAGATACAAAAACTTAAAACCTAATTAAAAAAAAAAAAATCTCGTGCAACTGAGTACACCATAGAAGATTATTCCAAGGCCATTTTAGCGCAAGAAGCGTTTCCAGAAAAGTTACTTTGCAACTTTGTAAATAAAAACAATTTTGTATTGAAAATTTTCGCTGTCACTTAAAAAAACATTATAAAAATATACGTATGTAACCGGCACATCAATGTACATACGACCTACTAGATCGCGTATTTGAATGAACATCGTATCATCCCGGAGTGACGGTTACACGCGACGCGAGCTAGAATTACTCTCGTTTTAACCGCGAATAATATTTTTATTTTTATTTTCAAAACAGTTGAAGGTAAGTGCAGAACTTTAAGTGACTTTTATAATATTATTTTGCTGATCGTTGTCCATGTAAATCTAAAATATTCATTTTGTATTTAATATGTATATCTATAAAAGATGTTAAAGACGTTTTAATGTGTATTTTTTTTTATTGTAATTAAAAATATTGAATGTATATAATATTCCCTTGCCGCGGCTTTTAATTATGTTTTGAATTAGGAAAATAAAATATTTACATAGTAACCTAAGTTTTCCTATTTCCAAAACTAAAGATTCCTGAGTCAAAATTTCTGTTTGTCTGTTATAAAGCAAATTGTCATCGACTAATCGCTAACGATCGGCTTAACGTGGTCGTTTGAAGATTATTTTTACAATGGGAGCTTTAAAATGATACATTTTAATTTGTACATTATATAAGTTAAAAACATACCATACATAACTAGACATTTCTTCCAAACAAACTTTGCGTAACATTCGAAAATTGAAGTAAGTGTGGGTGACGTGTCTGTATATACCTACACATACATACCAATAATTCAAATATAATGCTACATAAAATAAAAATTCAACAATGTTAAATGTTTGAGCTTGTTACCATTGTATTTGAAATATTCGTTCAAGTGTCTAAAAGCAAATTATTTGTTGTTACGCAAGAATAAATCTATTTTAAATTCTATTTATAAATTGTAAATAATGAAAATACAAAAATATATTAAGTAAGAAAAAATATATCTTTTCAATAATTTTATTTAGACTTCATCTTTAACGATAATGAACACAGATTCACATTATATAAATTATAATAAAAAAGATATTTTAGGTGAAAATTTCAAAAATCAGCATAGCTTACTTTGATAACCTTATCTTTTCTGTAAATATTACCTTATGTCGACCATTTAATGGATGTCAATTTATAACGTAATGACGTTTATTAGGACCGAGTCGGGTTACGTAATTGTTATCTCGTTATCGAGAGAACATAATATTTTTATTAATTTTTGCTAATTTACGTATCTAATACATCCGTTACGATAGCAGTTACTCATCAACTTTATGGGCTATCTATAGTAAAGGATTTAATATAAACATGCGTCTAATATGAAAAATTCGGTTTGTTTACATTATCTCGTTAAGAAACGAATATGTTATTTGAAATCATTCTTAAAAACTTACAAACTCTTTGTTAACCCATGCTCTATTTCTTTGGGTGTAAATACTCATACTCATTCAAAATTAATTTTCTTCTTCTTAAGTTATAAATGCCTAGCTAACGCCTGCGTGTTGGAGGCAGAGGGCGTGCTGGTGTTATGCATTTAAAAGTAGCCTATGTTCTTCCTTGGAGTTAAAGCTTGCTTCATTCTAAATTTCATCTAAATCGGTTTTGATGAAATTAAGTAAAAAAGATAGACAGGTAGTCAGTCACACATAGTTACGTTGCCATTTTTAATATTGTTAAGTATTAAGTTAGTTAGTATTTAGTTAGTTAGTTTAATATAAGTTTATAGAAATTATGTTTTCAAGACAAATTTTTATAAAACATAAAACATAGCCACATAGTGGATTATTTGCATAATCATGGCTCGTATATAACATTAGACTATATGTTTATTTAGGGAAAGATAAATATTTATACTTTGTAACATAATTTGTTCTCGATATTAATATTCTATGTTTTTAAATATAATAAAAAAAATGCTATTTAACTATATTCGTTTATCTATTCTATATTATCTATTATTTTATCTATATTACTATTTGTTGTATTTGCATGTAAATATTTAAGCCAGTCAACATAATTAGGACTTGAGGACTTGATGATTAATGAAAGTTTATTAAAGATATGATCAGTTGTCGAAATAGCAACTGTAGGTCAATTGTTTAGCGTAGCGTTCTATAAAGGATCACCTTCAAAGTAAACGTTCGATTAGAAGCCATTAATCAACATTCGAACCTCGAACTATTTATATCTGCGAATTTCCCAACTATAAATGTTTGATTTTGAGATTTCTCAAGTTAAAAAAAAGTATTTGTTATGACAGGTGAATGACCTTATAGAGGCGTGCACATAGTATTTATTTTATAAGTATTATGTTGATCTATTTATTATTATTACATAAAAAAGTACTGTCGTATAAAAGTTTTCATAAATTGATGTTTAAGAGAAAGAACTGGCTAAAAATCCAAAAAACACAGTTGGCTATTGTGGCGATCTTTCTGTAAAAAGTCTAACAAGTTTTCACAAACGATTCTTAGGTCAATGCGGAAACAATGCTATGCTGAGTAAGACACTTTTCTTACTAAAACGAATGCGATATTAATGATCAGTAGAGCTATTAGTATTCTGTACGAACAAACGCGAAACTCGCCCAGCACGGGAGTGAAACGTCAGAGTGATATGTATGTAATAATAATAACATTTAACGGGAACACGATTTAAAATACCGTATCACCGTATATTGGTTTTACAGCATTTCATGAGTTGGATAAAAAGTTCGCTCTTTTAGAATAGCACTGCTGTTTTCACATCTAGAAGAAGTCAAGAACAAATTGTTTGTGGGACTTGCGATTAATAGTTTTTGTTCGTAGCTTGGAGCGTCTTTTTTAAAAACAACGTCCTTATCTTGCAGTTTAGTAAGTGTTATGTAAAAGATAATATTTTCGACATTTGTTTTTTTTTAATATAAAATACATAGGTTGACATTAAAATGTGTCTCCGATGGTACGTGGTCACTACCGCCCAAAGGCATTGGCCCCGTAAGAAATATAAGCCATTACTTACATCGCCAATGCGCCACTAACCTAGGGAATTAAAATGTTACGTCTCTTGTGCTTGTAGTTACACTGGCTGATTGATCCTTCAAACCGGAACACAACAATACTAAGTATTACTATTTAGCGGTAGAATATCTGATCAGTGGGTGGTATCTACCCAGACCCAGGGTTTGCACAAAGTCCTACCACCAAGTAAACTTTTTACTAAGTTTCGTTAATTTTATATAAACACTAGCTGACCCGGCAAACGTTGTTATGCCATATAAATAATATCTACTGAATATTTTGGTTTTTAAATAAAAAGTAACGCATGTATGGTAGTGTGTGGGAATGGGGTCTATGACAGAAAAATGAAAGGAGCGCTGTAGACGATAACCGCCGATAAAAACAACCATTCATTTTTTAAATTCAATGTATTTCATTAATGTAATGGACATATTCATTGTTTGATTAAAAGGTAAAGTGAAAAAAGTAATATATTTTTATCCTAAAGCAGTTAATTAATTTCGAAGAGCAATTGAGTTTAAGATATTTTTTGTCAGCCCGTCTAGCCAACACAAATAAGCTCAATGGTTTGCCCACCGTTACGGACATCGTTTGGCCTTGCGACTTATCGATTGTCATTATACATATATGCATAAAGCACCACCCTGCGAAATTTTCATGCGTTTATTTATTATTGTTTTCTTAAGTTATGTCTACGGATTTTGTGTGTGAGTGGTGGCTCATCGTACATTCGTCCCACATTATGAGACAGAACTTTTGAAAAAGGTGTTCCGTTATTTGTTTTCTTTATAATATTGGTAAATGGTCACTCCCAACCATATACATTGGCACTATTAAAAATATTAACCATTCCTTGTATCGCGAATGCGCCACCAACCTTGGTAACTAAATTGTCCCTTGTGCCTGTAGTTACACTGGCCCATCACCCTTTAGGCCGGAACACAACAATTCTAAATATTGCTGTTCGGCGGTAGAATATGGGATAAACATAGTACATATGGATAGAACATAATCTTTGCGCTGGCTATTTCGCTGTCGCATTGTTGGCCATCACCATATTTTTTCTTCTTGCGCGAGAATTTTAATTTAGCCGTGAAGATAATTCCAGTGAGGCAACCGCGTCTTTTTATTGCCTTACATTCGATTCAATTATGAGCAACTAACAGTTTCTATTAAAACAGACAAATTGAATTACTGCTAAATATTTTTTGAAATATAATTTAATATTTTACACAGCTCGAGATGATTAATTTCAAACAAACTATATAAACAAACATAGTATGTTCAAAGGTGGCGCTACTAACGGAATTCAAATGGAATTAAGTTTTACTTATTGCATTAAATAATTAAATCTGATTCAGAATAATGATATTATTTCTAGAGGATTTTTTTTTGAATAATCTCAAAGTAATTTAAACCTTTAACAACAAATTAAACATCAAAAATGTCTTTCAAGTTTCAAACATTGTTATTATTGCTTGATAAATAATGGTCATTGATTTTGTTTTTTTTTTCTTTTGATAGTTTTTTTGTCGCTGAGCATTTGATTATACTATCATTTATCTGGTTATACTGTCGATAGTAAACACTTGAATCATCTGTACATTGAAAGTATGTAATGTATGTACACTTGAATTAATTTACATGATTTATTAACTTATTTTTCAAGCTTGCAATATTTAAATTTGCTACAATCTCGGTTTCTTGACTCATCTCCATAAAATTGTAAGGGGGCCCATTTGGGCCGTCGAACTAATAAAGCATCAAGCATGCGTAATAATAGAGCAGAAAGAACAGACGAATAAATTCAACAAAATAACGAAAATGTGCGTGTGAGCATGCCACCATTGAACGGTTTGCTCATAGGCACGTATCCAGTAGCAAGGCTGTTTCTTGCTACTGGATACGTGCCTATGAGTTTGCAAAACTTGCTCTTCGAAATTAATTAACTACTTTAGGATAAAAATATATTACTTTTTCACTTTTAATCAAATAATGAATATGTCCATTACATTAATGAAATAAATTTGAGAAAATAAATGTTGGTGTTTTTTTTTTGTTTTTATCGGCGGTTATCGTCTACAGCTCTCCTTTCCTTTTTCTGTCATAGATACCATCCTCACACACTACCATACATTCGTTACTTTTTATTTGAAAATCAAAATATTCAGTAGATATCATTTATATGGCAGAACAACGTTTGCCGGGTCAGCTAGTAAAATATAAATTAAAAAAAATGTCTAAAAAATAGAAGAAAAAGAACTGGATAGGGACCTTATCCCTTATCATATAATAATTAGAAAGGGTACATATCTACTACCATTGACCTCCATACATACATGATTATATATAGAGATTCAGTAAACTTTTTTTTTTTAAATCTCTCCGTTAGTAAAGCGTTCCATTTGCTCGTGAAATGGTTTCAATTGATTAAATTGAGTTGAATTTTAAATTGATTTTATTTGTTTAGAATTGATTATATTGCTTGTTTTTGAATGTTTTCTGGGATTATGTTGTAAGTACATTGTCCCACAAAAGATTTACTAATAATAAATAAAACTGTGTAATCTTGGTAATAGAAATTATGTTTTTGCTTGTTCCTCGCATTCCTATTTAGTATGGATATCATATTTCTGGAAAAATCGACATTACAAGTAGTATATGCAGTAATATCATGTTTATAAAACGACTATTTTATTTTATTGTTGTGTACCGGTTTGAAGGGCGAGTGAGCCAGTGCAACTACAGACAAGGGACATAACATCTCAGTTCCCAAGGTTGGTGGCGCATTGGAGATGTAAGCGATGGTTAACATTTCTTGCAATACCAATGTTTATAAGCGTTAGTGACCACTTAACATCAGGTGGCCCATTTGCTCGTCCACTTACCTATATTATAAAATCATAAATTGTAAAACTAGAACAAGATACGAATATTTTGTTAATGACCCATTAACATAGAAATATTTTTTACTTACCCAAACTTACACATCATAAACTTCATGAAAAGTGTACCACACAAAAAATTAACTTCAATATGTGTTGTATTAATGATTAGGGGTCGATAACCCTTGATCCGTATAAAAAAAATGACATTATTTATAAGAAATTAGGTACATTTGCAAAGGAGTAAATTGTATTTCGTGTTTAAAAAGAAACTATCGTAATAAAAACTACATTTAGAGTATAATAAAATGAAAATCAGGATGCATCTTTAAAATAGACCACACATTACCAATTCTGTTCTAATCTAGATTTAACCGGTTAAGGTTACTTGGAGCAATTGTGACATGACCTCCGCAACACTACAACCGAGCCACGTATAATTCGTTCCTTCCTATCAAGAGTAATAAATACACCAGTAGAAGTAATAAATTTTATTATTTGTTAATTTTAATATCTTTAATATAATAACTTATTTACTTTTAAATTTAATTAAAACAAAATATCATATATTGTTATATCGATGACAATCGTTCAGTTCTCCTTTTTTTATATATGCGCCGGAAAACTATTTTTTTAACTTTTTTTACCAAACAATGTCAATGACGTTCTGAAACCGATTATATTTTTATTAAATCAAATACAATATAGAAATATGTAATTGTTAAATATATTAAGTGAAGTACATAAATAAGTTTTACTAACAATAGTTTATATGATTCACATTACTTTTCGAACTAGAGGTAGTTTAACGTATAATATGAAAGGCAATTCAAGTGCCTGTAGATTACTTAAATTTTGATTACATTATTTTCTTTATTTTCTGTGTTATTATTGCGTTGTATTCCAGATGACAGAAGCTGTACCGAAAGGCGAAGCGGTACTGTTACGCGAAGCGCGCGACAAATTCGTCGCGACGTATGGTCGTAACCCTGTCGCAGCGGCGGGAGCTCCGGGCCGGGTTAACCTCATCGGTGAACATGTGGACTACTGTGAAGGATATGTACTACCCGTGGTTAGTACCTCACAGATTATAAAAAAGGACAAAATAAAAATAAAAATTAATTTTTGTATGTAAGTCCTTTATGCATTCCTATACCAATCAGCCGATTGTGATGAAATCTTGGTAAGTTGTTTTGCTTACGCCTGAGAATGTTTGTCTTTCAATATAAACGTTTTGTGTAGATCCTTATTCTACCCGTGCGAAGCAGAGACGGGTTGCTAGTTTGTAATAATCTTCCATATGTGATTACACATTGACAATGATGATATTGTCGTCCTGACCGATTTCAGCCACGGTGGTTAATCGCAAGAGAGATTAGTCAACTGCGCAGGAGATATTATAATGTACATGTGTGTGTGTGTGTGCAAATACAGGTGTACTCTCTATTCCTTCACTCTTTTAATCCGATGTTTTTTTTTTTTTTTTTATAGAAAAGGAAGGTGGACGAGCATATGGGCCACCTGATGGTAAGTGGTCACCAACGCCCTTAGACATTGGCATTGTAAGAAATGTTGCCCATCGCTTAAATCGCCAATGCGCCACCAGCCTTGGGAACTACGATCTTATGTCCCTTGTGCCTGTAATTACACTGGCTCACTCACCCTTCAAACCAGTAACACCCGTGGTAGGGCAAACCCAACACCATGTTCATTTTCTGGAGCCATAATGTTTATTTCTAAGATTGAGCTTTATATATTAGACAATTTACAATAGTCTAACAGACATATTAATGAAACTAGGCGTTTCTTCTAAAAAATGTTTAGAGTATTAGAGTAGATTAGTTAAAGAATGCTTGTATTCTTTTTTCCAAATAATTCCCTTTTTAAAAAATTTCGTCTAAACAAATATGTTTAACATGCGACATTAAATAATATGATTAAATTATAGTTTAGAAAGATGTATTTTTTTGTAAACTACATAAAAAAAGATTGGTCTGGGCGGTATGTCTACTACCCACACTGTATTCATCCCACTTGAATATAATGCAGACCTTTTTTAAAAGCTATATTTATATTTACGAATACCTATTTATTCGTTTTCATTGAGCAATTACGCGTTATATGAAGTTATATCAGATTGAATTTATTATAATTGAATTTGCACTTAAGGTATGGAGACGAGAAAAGATTCAAAAAGCCTAGCAGAACTCCTAGCACTACGTAATAGGAGGGAAAAGTATTAGCTAATATTAGTGATTCCTTAAAAGGAGTCATTGCTCCAGAAATCCAGCCTTATTCGAAAAACCTTCATTTTTTAAGTAAGAAATAAGTCAGGACTCATGTTCCATGTAAAGTGGTTCTATCTGTTTAATATTTTTATATGTTTTTGTACATCGCGAGAAAAAATATTTTATTAGTTCATTTCGCGTACTTTGTACAAAATAAATCATGTTTCAAAATTTGGGGCTCAGATGTTTTCATCTGATTCAATTTTATCATCAAATTGGTTATAATTCTTTGTTTTATTTATCATAAAAAATGCAATTTCAATTCATGTGAAAGTTATTCAATAAAAAGAGCTAATAATGTGTTTGTGAGATTGAAATACAAAATTTTATGAATTTTTTTATCATTAAGAACTTGCTGCCCCTCGCGGTTTCGTCCGGTTAAATCAAGATTTTATCCCGTGTACTGTATATTATTATACTGTATATATCTTCACACATACACACAGTATAACACGCTCTGGTGTTTTATTGCGTTTATTATCGGCGTTTAAATATCTCGTAATATTTCTAAAATTACTCGTTCGAATTTCAAAATATAAGTGTTAGGTTATTGATATGAAACGCTTATAATTAATATGATTTTTACGTTGAGAAGGGTTTATACTTTGCAACACATAAACTAAACTAAGAATGTCATAATTTTTTTCTTTCAATTCAAATTCCATTTATTTGCTTTAAATATAATAAACATGTTTAGTCACTATATTTGTAACATGCAAATATTTTAACTTAAATTATAAATTAATATAGTTTTAATTTAATTACAAGACATTACATTATAATTCTTCATTTTAATAATACTTATAAAATTGATAAATAAATGTCAAATATGTATTGCAGGAATTTTTTACCGCGTAAAATCATTTGTCAACCAACCAGTCACGTAATTTTTCTTAAATTTTAAATAAGGCAGATCCTTAATGTAGGAAGGCAGCTTATTATAAGTTTTTACTACCATACGGTCACAACTCTTTGAGCAGAGAGCTATTTTACACGGTGGCATATACAATTTATTTGAATATCGCGTATTAAATGATACAATATTCTGATTAGTCTCAAAGTAATTGTTTTTGAATTTCTTTACGAAACATGCTGCTTCGTATATGAAAACATCGTGAGGAAACCTGCATGTGTCTAATTTCACTGAAATTCTGCCACATGTGTATTCCACCAACCCGCATTGGAGTAGCGTGGTGGAATAAGCTCCAAACCTTCTCCTCAAAAAGGGAGAGGAGGTCTCACATTGACAGGAGTGGGACATTTACAGGCTGTTACGGTACGGAAATAAAGGTTTACATGATTGCATTGGATCTTTGTTATATATTGCACGAACATAATTTTTTTGAATGAGAAATATTCTGTTCATTTCTAATGTATTGCCCCAAACTATAATACCATATCAAATATTGGATGCGACGGAGCCATGATATGCCGATAACGCTGTCCTTTGGTCAATAAATCAAGATATTCTTCTTAAGGCAAATACAAATTTATTAATTTTATTGCATAAATTACTAATATTGGGACTCCGAGTACAAAGTTCATCTATATGCATACCTACAAAGGATATTGCAGATACCTGTTCTATATTTTCATTAGCACTTGTCACAGTATTATATTTATATGTCATTTTTTTATTTCTTAATATCATAGTCTTTTTCAAATTTAAGCATAAATTATAGCTACTTAGCCACTCGAGGACTTCATTAATAGTTTTATTTTTTCATGGGAATTGTTTGATTTTTTTATTCTTTCTTTAAACTATAAAAATAATTACAGTGGTTACAGTGAGCTCCTATAAAAGTTAACTAACTGAGATTCCGTGCTGTCCCGTTTCCCGCCATCGCAACGCTAAGTCATTCTAATTATTTTTACTGGGCGAGTGTTTTTATTTTACGATAGCAAATATATTCATTTTGATGATATAGTGTAAATGACAAATATGTCCTAAATTAAATACTTAAGATAATAAACATATAATAAATATATATATTTTACCACCATGCCGTTAAAACATCTCAAATAGTTCATTGGTTTTGATTAAAATTTAAAAGATAAAATTGGATACTGTGACTTATCTTTAGAAGATTGATAAAGGCTATCCCAGACCGACAGAACCGTATCAAAATCAGTTGCGTGCTTTAAAAGTTAGCGGAGATAGAGAAAAAGAAATTTAGGAACATTGTTTTATAATAGTTATAGATATACATATGTGAACCTTTTATGGTGTCGGTTACAAAATTAAATTTACGTTATGTCTTTGTGAATATATCACAAATTGATTTGATTTAAAGGAATATTAAAATTGTTGAGAAAATTACGTGGAAAAGAATAACGTAAAAATTACAACTTCATGAAACATCTACTTCATTTTGAAGTCAGTTACTTGCTTAAAATAGCTTTTAAAAGTAAAAAATACCTTCCTCCATTTTAAGTTAATTAGTTACTGCATATTTTGTATGTGGAAGTGCCAATTACATGGTAAGCACTAATTTATTATCTTCTTACCAGGCCCTACCTTTCCTCACGATAGTAGTAGGGGCATACAACAACACAGATGAGTGTCAGATCCTGTCAATCCTCGCCAATGGTCAGGAGGTAACAGCTACCTTTCCTGCAACTACAGCATCGGTTCTTAAGCCTGGTGAACCAGCTTGGGCGAATTATGTTAAGGGTGTCGTTGCAAATTTTCCAGGTGAGTTTTAAAGGTTAGTTTCAGTGTGGTTACTAAAAAAATAACCCCTCTTAGATTAGTCAAATGAATCGTAAAATATAACTTTTTAAAAACAGAATTCAAATATAAATAAAAGAGAATGCGCTGAAGAATAAAAATAATTGGTCATGATATTTATGAAAAGATTTTTCTATGTTGAAGTTGCTTTGAAAAGCCTCCTAATCAAATTGCGGCCTCGGCGCTAATTTCAAAGACTAGCCAACTACGCAGGAAATACGATAGTTCATAATTAGTGTGTCCACAAAAATAGCGTCTATTCCCTCCCTCTCATAGTACCAGGTATGGCTCATTCCAGGTTTTGAATTCGAGATTGGGCTAGGTCAACTAGTACCATAATAAAAAGGCAAGTATGTATGCACGAATTAAGTTTTTCCCATCGAACCAGAAATTTAAATAAGATCGAGAAACGAGGTTTTTTTTATATAGAATAAAGGTCGACGAGCAATTTTTTTTATTTTTTTTTTTATTGAATAGGTAGGCGGACTAGCATATGGGCCACCTGATGGTAAGTGGTCACCAACGCCCATAGACATTGGCATTGTAAGTAATATTAACCATCGCTTACATCGAAAATGCGCCACCAACCTTGGGAACTAAGATGTTATGTCCCTTGTGCGTGTAATTACACTGGCTCACTCACCCTTCAAACCGGAACACAACAATACATACTGCTGTTTTGCGGTAGAATATCTGATGAGTGGGTACCTACCCAGACGAGCTTGCACAAAACCATACCACCAGTAAATAAACATAATTGCTGTAAAGCGGTAGAATATATGATCAAAAAAAAATCTAATTTAATATAGTTTCTAATCTCCAGTTTAACATATTTTACTTCAATACATATTTACATTATTTTCATAAAACATTGGATATTATGAGCAAAAAAGGCCGAAACGTAACAATGATTAGAACACTTGAATCTTAATAGGTTAAGGAAAACATATTGAGGTAACCTGTTATATGAGATTCTGCCATATTGTGTGTCCACCAACACGGTGTGTTCTCTTATATGTCCCACATATATAATCTATATGTGTCCCACCGCAATGAGACAAAACTGATTGTAACTTATATGACCAATGGTTTATTATTGCAAAACGATACAAGAATGTGTTTATTCATCTGAAAGTATGTCTCTTTTTTTCTGCAACAATAAACTTATAAAAGGTCTTGATTATTTTTGAATAAATTTCAGTTGATTTTGTGATTATCATTCTTCCATTTCTGATTAAAATTAAAGATTCACGAAACGAAACTGATTGAATTATTAATTTTAAAATAAGAAATAATAAAGTAAGTAAAAATATAGAGCTGTGAATATGTGACCAATTACATGACGAAATTACAAGGTTGTAGCTTGTCTATGGTATATATACGAGAGTATTCAAATATTTCTTCATTAACGTTAGAACGTATTTTTTAGAAAAAGTTCGTGGTTTCGACGTCGTAATCGTATCAGATGTTCCAATGGGATCCGGTGTTTCGAGCAGTGCATCTCTTGAAGTTGCCTTCTTTACATTCCTGGAAGCCCTTACAGGAAGGCGGGTTGAGTATGTTATTGAAATTAATTTTAGAACTTTGGAAATGAATAAAAAAACATTTATTTTATGTTATACGCAGGAGGACGAGCAACTGGGACACCTGATGGTAAGTGGTTACCATCACCCCTAGACATTGGCGATGTAAGATTCCTTACATCACAAATGTGCCACCTACTTTGGGAACTGAGATTTTATGTTCCTTGTGCCTGTTACACTGGCTCACTCACCCATGAAACTGGAACGCAACAATACTAAATATTGCTGCTTAGCGGCAGAATATCTGATCTGGTGGTGAATTATCATGTTGTTCTCATGTAAGTGACGTTGTCTTTTTGAGAATAAATATTCTTTAAATCTATGTTGCGTATACGCTAATAACTTTTCGTTATACAGTTAATAAATAATGTATATTTGTAGATTCATATAAAATTGCATCGAAACTAAATGGATTTATGAACGTTAAGTTTTTTCGGGTTATATGTAAGATACCAAGGTAACATATCTTATTAACTATTTCTTATTCTTTTCTTAATTTATTTAAATAAAAAATAAATAAATAGCGATTTCGAATTTGTAAAAACACTCTCATAATATCTTTCATATAAGGGAATTAGAAAAGCGAGCTAACGCTTAGAAATCTGACACTAATAATGTAATAACAATATTGTCCAATCATATTTGTCACTTCTCTTTCGCTGAGTTATTCAAACAGAACAGTAGTTAATGTGACTAGGGAAAATACCCCTTCCCTTAAGGGCAAGGTTTGGGGTGGTCAATAAAAGAGCTTTATACCATGTAGCTTTTGAGTGTAGAATATTGAAAATGAAACTTATATAGTTCAGAAATCTACAAATGTATACATTTTATACAACAGTGGTAAATTAAAATTCTGAAGACGATAACAATCACTGCTGTGATAAAATAGTGCTTATACGAAAACAATTGCTGCTGTTAATAGACATTTAAAAAAAGTTATATATTTAAAAAAAAAGTAAAAAAAAAGTTATAAAGTTGTCTGTTAAAAGACATGTAAATGTCTTCCCGCTGGGCGAAGGCTTTCTCTCCTTAAGAAGGATTGAAACTTATTCCACTACGCTGCTCCAATGTGGGTACTAACAATCAATATCTGTCAAGTGTAATAAAGCCTTGATAGTGATATTGGAAAGTTACGGAGGCTTGAAGTGAATAAGTTGTTAGTCCAAACTATGCGACCATTGTGTACTGTTATATACTGTAAGTATAAAAGGGCGTATGTGACAAAATTAAGTTACTGTTTAGAACTGCAAAAAACACTTATATTATTATAATTTTTTTACGAATTTAGTGCCTTAAAATCATCGTTATACTGTAAATACCAATAAAACATGAGGAAGGTATCAGTATATTAAACTTTCCTGTAAATACTGTAAACACTTTCACATACTACCTTTACCTGACAGCAGCGATATGGCAATCAGAATAAACTTATACTGAGTCCATTGCTGTCCAGTGACTTTAGTTACGGAATTATTTGAGTGTTTTGTAGAATTAAAACCATCTCGAAAGATTCTCTTTCTCGCTTTATAGAAAAATACGTAAAAAATATTTACATTGGTTTTTAAGTATTATTAAATTATTTAATGTATTTATAGTCCTATATATCAACAGTTTTTTTCTGAATGTTTGATCTCAATAGCAATGTTTTTATAGTATAGCAACTGTTAATGGTTATAAAAATATATTACACAAATAATTTTGTAATCTATTAAGTTATTATCTACATACATTTATTTGCAGGCCAGTAAAGAAGGCAGAGTTATGTCAAAAAGCCGAGCACGAGTTTCCAGGAATGCCGTGTGGAATAATGGACCAGTTCATCGTTACTATGGGCAAGAAGGACCACGCTTTGTTGATAGATTGCAGGTGGGCTTGGAGTGCCACAATAGCCACTATTTACCTGTGACACTGTCACGAAGTCAGTCTAAGTCTACTTCATCTACAATAGATGCGACTATTATTGTAAATAATATACCTAATAGCAAATGCCATTTTTTTCTCTAAATTATTCCTTTTTCATCGAAATCGTCATACTTTTTGGCGTATTTCATTTGTTTCATTGCCATTTTTTATAAAATATAAATACATTCGATGTTCCCGTATTGATGTATATTCATAAGAGGTTTTGCATAAGACTAAGTTTATTTAAAGTCTAAAAAGTCGAGATGGCCCAGTGGTAAGAACGCGTGAGTCGTGTTCAAACCCGGGCAAGCACTATTGAATTTTCATATGCTTAATTTGTGGTTATAATTCATCTCGTGCTTTACGGTGAAGAAAAACATCGTGAGGAAACCTAATTTCACTGAAATTCTGCCACATGTGTATACCACAAACCCGCATTGGAGCAGCGTGATGAAATAAGCTCCAAACCTTCTCCTCAAATTGGAGACCTTTAGCCCAGCAGTGGGATATTCACAGGCTATTACGGCTAAGTTTATTTTATCAATCATTCAGATCATTGGAATCAACACATATATCCATGGATTCCGATGAAGCTGTCATTCTTGTGGTGAATTCGAACGTGAAACACCAGCTGACAGGCAGCGAGTACCCTCAGCGACGCGCTCAGTGTCAAGAAGCTGCTAAGAAATTAAAATTGCCCTCGCTGAGGAGTGCAAGTCTTGAGGACTTAAAAGGTATGTATCTATGTTTATGTATGAGAGTATGTGCTTCTATGTGTGAAGGATTATATATATTTATTTCATATCAGCAGATGAATTTTATTACGTGTAATGCATAGTATAACATGAAAAATAAATAAATAAATTATTAGTAGTCTTAGATATGATGCCAGTCCATTTCTAATTCAATTAACTCGTTCTACAAATACAGTTTAATTTCATAAAATGTCATGTCTATTTGCCTTTCTAAGTCTACATTTATAGTTTGTGTGTGGTTATGTGTATATGTGTGTATTTATAAGCAAATACAATCTGTCAGTAAGTCAAGCGTAATATGAATGTATTGTAATATTAGTTTAGTAGCCTGTAATAGTAGTAGTAGTGTCGATTCAATATCGTGTTATTAAAAGCAGGCTTTAATGATGAGAACAGTTGAACTACTAACAGAAGTAAATGAAACCAATTAAAAAAGTAAAAGAAAAATACATTAAAAGTTCAAGAATAACTGACATTACTAATAAATAATATTCAGAACTTGGTGCTAATGATCAGCATTTACATTGGTGGAGCTTTGTGCAAGCTCGTCTGGGTAGGTACCACTCACTCATCAGATATTCTACCGCAAAACAGCAGTACTTGTTATTGTTGTGTTCCGGTTTGAAGAGTGAGTAAGCCAGTGAAATTACAGGCACAAGGGACATATAATCTTAGGTCCCAAGGTTGGTGGCGCATTGACGATGTAAGCGATGGTTAACATTTCTTACAGTGCCAATGTCTAAGGGCGTTTGGTGACCACATACCATCAGGTGGCCCGTATGCTCGTCCGCCTTCCTTTTCTATAAAAAAATCTAAGGTTATATTCATTTCTATATGAGAATCCTCAAAAAACCCGTAGGGTAAAACGTGTAATACGTTAGTTTTTGACGCAAAACGATCTGTCAGTTCAAATATACGGCTGTTGTATTGGGCTGCACGTAAATCCCTTTACTACACGTTCTAGTTTATAGCCGGGATTACGCATGACAAAACGAGCTTAGATCAAATTTTAAGCTTTTATAAAAGTCTATATTCAATTCTTCATAATGACAATTCCCATTTTCAAACCTAAATGATCTGATCAACTGGGACTTCGGTATCTGCGTAATAAATACAAAAGCTTAAAATTAACAATAACAAAATATCTACCATTAAATACGAATACGAGTGTGTGTGAGAGGTGTAGGGTTCTGTTCCCAGTCGAAGACCTTTTTATATCTCTATATAGTATGTATGTATATTTGTATAAAAACATAAAATATTCATATCCAAAGTATTAGAATAAAAGTAATGGGCCCCTTTTTTAAACTATCTAATAACGTTATTTTATTATAACAAGTATATTTGGTTTAAATTCGTAAATTTTTGGAATTCTGGGAATTTGAATTTTGGAATTTCTTTTTTTTTATTCCTATGCCATGATATTTCGAATGTTATGTTATGTTTTTATGCTCAAAAAAATAGGATGCATGCATGCATCAACTTGAATCTGGAGTATTTAATATATTTTATATATAAATTAACAAAATATTTTAATGTCTAAGTTAGGTTTTAGTTCTTATGATATTTAATTGGACTTTATCTTTTCTTTTTAGATTTTAAGTATTTTTAGTATCTACGTATATTTATGTTTATTATTTAAGAGATGATTTTTTTATAATTTTTTGAATATTGTTTAATTTAAAAAACAAAAGAGAAGATAAATGCTTCGCGAGTTTCAGATTTCGTCTTAATCTCAAACATGTGCGACCTGGAATCCCCTGGAAATTCAGTTCCATTTACCTTGTCTGCCACGTGTGTTAATAGGGTTGCCATAATGTCAAACAAAGAAAAAATAACTAGACTCATGTTTAAATTTGGAAATAAAAATTACAGTAACTTTTGGGCGAATTTCTTATAATACTTAGTTTTTTTCATAGAACTGCTATTCCCGGTAGATAGCAAAGAATGGTCGGATCTTGGTCAGACTTAGATTATTTTTAAAAATTCCCATTTCTTTACCATCCCCATGTTCCCACTAACATTCTATATTTAAGCGAGTAACAGCTTATTTCACTTTAAACATAGATCGACATATATTTTATTCATCTCTATTAACATTCTTACACGGTTCAATTAAATTGGCTTTCAATTTAGTAGTTATTAAGCATATATTATATTGGTTTGTCCTTGAAATAAGGCTTTTTAGCATTTTCCTTTGCCTTCTGTTAAACGGTAAGTATACTCTTTTACTATATACTATAGTATACTATTTTGTTATTCTTGATTATAACTTATGTCTTATATTTACGACAATAGAGTTACTAATAATACTATGGAGTTAATACTTTTTTGTTTGTTCAAACGACCATTTAGGATTTTTTTTTAATATTTTTGATATTTAGGAAGTGAATTTTTTTCAATATCGATTTTTTTCACAATCAGTTTCACGGTTATCATCCTTTGGTATTCGTTCTTTTGTGTCAATTAGCAGAAAATAAAAACCTGTATAGATATTTTTGATATTTTAAAAACATTAATAATCCTTTTAATTGACGCTCAATAAGAACAGATTTTACGCAAATCCTATTTCCCAAATTACTTACGTTATGCTAGCCCTATGAGATGTGGTTATACAAACAATGGATCGAATGTTCCGTGATCAGCAAACTGATCTCTTCTTAAGATTGGATATAGCAAAATTTAACTGAAGTATACTTGTTTTTAATTATGTCATTCTTCTGTACGTGTGTATGCACCTGAACATCTGCTAAATGGCTGGACCATTGATTAATTAAAATGTGGGTGATTGAGTGGTTCCCTGGATGGCTTAGATTGGATATCACGCACTGTCCCTGGATACCACCCACTAAATGTCTTTTAACGTAGGCTTTTACCTGATCAATAAACGAATTATTCATTTTAAATATACCTATGTGTAGGTTCAGCTTTATGAATTACACGTGGCAGGGAATTCCATAGTTTTAAGGCTTTCACGGTAATGGAATAACTATAATTAGACACGACAGAATTCGCACAAAGTTTATTAACTCTGTAGAAATGCAAATTTAAAAGGGTATTAGTGAGTATTATTATTGGCCCGATAATGGATTTATTTACAGTAATTGGGATAAACGACCTTTTAACAAGACGAACGAGGCAATAATACTTTTCTTACGATATATATTATTAATATGCTATATTTTATGAATATTCATCTTACATAATACAGTGGAAATCGCGTTAACGCACACATGTGCATATATCCGTGCTGTACATTGCTGTACATTTATCCGTGCAGTGACGGAGAAAGAATACATTTCACTGCCCCTTTCCCATGGGTGTCGTAAGAGGCGACTAAGGGATATCATCTGGTGGTAGGATGATAAACATCCGCCTGGCTTGTTACCACCGTACGCATGGTGAAAATCTCGTGAAGTGGCTTGCAGCCGCGTTTCGAGGTCAGCCAGCGTACAGCCAGTGCCCGAGCGAGCATTGCCGCGATGGGTGTTGGTCCAGTGGAGACGGCTGCTGAACCAATGCCGGGGGAAACTGTATTGCCCTGCCGGACAGGGAGACCCAAAGAAACGGCTATTCCGCTGGCCGTCCGTGGCATAGTACAGGGGCCCGAGCGTGCCTAACCAGCACGCGAGGCTGCCCCACCAGGCCACGCATAATCTCGGGGTGGACCGTCGTGCCGGTTGGTGACCGGAAGGTGGGGTCCCGGCGGCCACTTCCGGGGGGTTCGGGGGCCCTTCCGTCCGGCGGGTCAGTGTAGTTTCCCTTTTGGCAACCACTTGGGGAAACACGCCTCCACACTTTGCCCATCCCTATCGTGGCAATACGTCGCTCGCTTCACGTCTCTTTACGAGGCGTGAAGAGGCATCTTGCGGGCCGGCAAGGCGAGGGCGGCTAGTGCAGAATCTTCTTCCCGACTGTACTGGCCGTCCTCGCGTTTGGACTCTACTACCACTTAACATCAGGTGGAGTAGAGTCATTTGCCCACCCGGCAAATATAAAAAAAAAAAAAAAATGTTTATGTATATAAAAGTCAAAAATCATATTCATACACCTTCATATTAACTGTCAATAATCTACTCCCGGTTCGGAAATAAGCACCTCAGAACTGAGAACAGGCGAAAGAAACTCCGTGATATTTTTTATCTCATATTTACAATTGATATTATACAGTAATATATATATATTTTAATTTGAAATGACCAAGGTGTGCCATCTAAAAAGTCATTGTTATGTATAGAACAACGATGTAGGCGATTTATTGATTGTGGTGCTTGCCCGGGTTTGAATCTACGATCATCGGTTAAGATTCACGCGTTCTTACCACTGGGCCATCTCGGCTTCTTCAATGCAATGGACTTATTAGTTCATAAATCCACCAACCCGCACAGGCTGTTACGGTTACGGAACTCCATTGCTACTACTGTTTTTATTTTAATACCTAATTAATGCACTAATACTGTTTTAGCGGTTTCTTAGTTAAGCAATTGTTTCTGTGTGATCATTGATATCACATATAGTCTTGTCTAACATAACACCTCCAGAACAACATTTATCGGTTAAGTTGTGAGTTTGTAAGATTTTGCACCCTTTTGTGTAAAAGTAATAACATACATTCGGGTGAAACAATCTTATCAATATATTCGCCACCATGGAATCGCACGAATGTAAAATACTTATAGCGAAAGTACGATTAGTAAGAAAACATTAAGCAGATATATTATTCAATTACTTTTATTTATCTATAAACATATTATATATATATATATATATATATATATAAAGCCGAGATGGCCTAGTGATTAGAACACTTTTACTTTACTTTTTTTTATACTTTATTGTACACCAAAAAGACTTTTGGCGACCTTATCGCTACATAGCGATCTCTTCCAAGCAACCAACGGAGTAAGAGATAACTCATAGGATATGAGGTAGGTGGTGCTCTAATAATAAATAAAATAATATTAATATATGATTAAACAAACTAATAAATAAATGTAAAGATAAAATACACATAATATATATCAATAAATAAATTATATTATTAATACATATAGAATTACAAGTATACAATATAAATACATACTATAAACAATAAGAATGAAGAACACGTTAATCTTAACCGATGATCGTGCTATTCATGTGCTTAATTTGGGTTTATAATTCATCTCGTGCTTGACGGTGAAGGAGAACATCGTGAGGAAACATGCATGTGTCTAATTTCATTGAAATTCTGCCACATGTGTATTCTACCAACCCGCATTGGAGCAGCGTGGTGGAATAAGCTCCAAAGGAGAGGAGGCCTTAGCCCAGTAGTGGGACATTAACAGGCTGTTACTGTACTGTATATTATATAAATGAGAAATATGAACAATATAAAAACAGCACGGCTTACAGATTAGAATTTTGGTAATATTAATTGCCAATGTTAAAAAATATTTTAAATAAACTTTCGTAGAGAATTATTTTTTTGGTTGCCGGCTATTTAAATTTGGGGTTTTTATAAATCGTTACTGAAATAAAAGTGGCCTTTTTACTTTAGGATAAAATTACTTTCTAATGGTGAAAGTTTAATTAAAAACGGTTCGGTGGTGTATCGATTACAAACAAACAAATCTTTCCTCTTTATAATATTAGTGTAGATATATTCCATAGGAATGAGGATGTATGTGTATTACATATTTTAAATACCTACCACTGCCAGCAATCCCTAGAGGCTGTTAAGTAAAAGAAATGACAATGTATTATGATTTGCGATGCGAAATAAAATATTATTATTATATAAAATCCCTCTGAGATATTCAAAAGTAGGTTGCACTCGTGTAAAGAATGCAAATTACTTGCTAAAATATTGTACGAGTTCTGGCAGAGTGTATTCACGTGGACTTTGGGTGACAATGTTATAGTTGTAATGTTTCGTATCCTCTGGGAGCCTCTTCATTTCTATTGTATAGAGAATATATTATTCATTTTACAAAGTACGATTGGAAAATAATAGAAAAAGGCACTGTCTTCCAGTCCAAATTAAAAGTTTTATTGGATTTCTATTGCGTTAGAATTTGTCGTATTTACACAATAAATATTATAATATGAACGAGTATTCACAATGCTCTCCTCTGCCAATCATCCAACCCTGAGAATTAAAGTGTATTGTTACTACTTACTACTACTGACCTACTTTTTTATGTTTTAGGTAGGTGGACGAGCATATGGGCCACCTGATGGTAAGTGGTCACCAACGCCCATAGACATTGGCATTGTAAGAAATATTAACCATCGCTTACATCGCCAATGCACCACCAACCTTGGGAAATAAGATCTTATGTCCCTTGTGCCTGTAAATACACTGGCTAACTCACCATTCAAACCGGAACACAACAATATCAAATACTGCTGTTTAGCGTTAGAATATCTGATGCGTGGGTGGTACCTACCCAGACGGGCTACCAGAAAGCGCTACTAGCAGGTAAAAAGTAAATTTCAACAAGGAGTTTTAATTTATATCAATGTTTTTTATTTATTTCAGAACTGAAGTGGTTAAACTGTGACGAACTTGTATGTAAACGAGCAAAGCATGTTGTGGAAGAGATCGCTCGTACGGAAGAAGTGGCTAAACTTTTGCCACAAAAGGCATTTAATGAGGTAACTATGTACATCTCAATATTTTTGTTTTGTAATCTTTAATTTATACATAGGCGGTAGAAATGGTGATTTATTAGAATATTACTATTTTCAGAGATATAAAACTATTGGATTTTCAAATTTTACAATAAATTTACAAATAACAATAGTTTGTTTAATGATTACTTAAATAATTTTGATTTTGCTAGTTAATGAGTTTAAATCTTAAGCTTAGTTGTATATAGTAGATGATATAAAAGAAGCAAATAATAGTTTAATTGTATATAATAAGTATAGTAACGAACCGAAAATTTAGTTGTCGGAAAAGAGTAACAATGAATTTGTAGCCGGTTCTTCTTGTTGCCAACTTTAAATTTAACTTTAAAAGTGCTTGTAAGGGCTTACGTGAATTGAGCATATTAAGATTTTCATTTGCGATTTCAATTTCTTAAGTCCAGTTCCAACAATTTATCTTCTTCTTAGCTTGGAACTTATATATGAACATTTATATGAGTATATTGTTTTTATTTACTTGTAAATACGTAAATCAAACTAAAAATACTCTTTCCGAATCGTTGGGCTTTATAAAATCGGTCAAAATGAAATTGATTTGGAGTCAGACCACTTTGACGAGTCAGTTTTGTGACCTAATTACAATTCGCCAAACGAAATCGAAGATCGAAACGTATTTTTTGTGCCTAGTGGAATTCCGACTATTAGCAATAGACGGTTCTGTTTTCATTTCATACAAATCGCAGTTGATGTTAACACTATCGAATACGTAAAAAATCTTGTAACGAGCACACTGTTTCATTTGCTTTATACCGTATTACACATGTATATAAATTAATTTGCTAAAAACAACCGATGAAGTATTTATTGTTCATTGTCACAAAGGATCAAAATCAATCGAAATCAATGGTTAGATGAGGAGACACACAATTCGCCAGAATCCTCCATTTTTGTTTGGGCGAATATTGTATCTCATAACAAAACTGAGGTTACGATAGTTATGGCTTAGTAAATAACTGTAATTTTTCATGTCTATCATCATTGTGAGCTTATACTCTGAATAAAATAATTGACCAATAAGAAAATCTTGACTTTTTTATAGGTTGGTCATCGATTCTACCAATCACACGAGTCGCTCAGTAAATTGATGGAAGTGTCATGTCCAGAATTAGACGAATTGGTTAGCATCATGAAGTCATCACAAGGAGTTTATGGCGCTAGGATGACTGGTGGTGGATTTGGAGGCTGCGCTATTGCGTTGGTAAGTGACATCTAAATTTAAACGACATTGTTAATAATTAGCCACAGATAGTTGGAGAACAACGCAAGAACTTTAACATTCATTATTTAAGTAGACTTATTCATCATATACTACAATAATATTTTACTGTTAAGAAGCTAAAAGTTTGATTGTATTTTACACAAGGGATATTTTATCATTATTTGTAATATGACTACATATAGCGATGTCAAAGGACGCCCCGCCCACACCTTTAAATCTTTGGCAATTCAATCATTTATTCACTCACGTCCTATGTGAAACTTGAAGTCGCGTTGCATTGAATGTTTTAGTAATGTAACATATTTGAAATAGTTTACGACAAAGGATTCCTTAAATTATATGTACTGGATACAAAGTGGTTATAGACAAAGAAAGGCGAGTCGGATGACGCTTTAAATTAAGACGATCAAACTGCTATGGCTGACAATGTCTAGACGCATTATTTATTTAAATTATTATACATAAATAAATATTACAATTATATAATAATAAGCTTATATACAGACGAGCCGCGATTTCGTAACATTAGATTCTCCGTTTGTGTTAACAATAGAATTGGTGGTTGTATTAGTTCGCTTGCGTAAGCGTTGGCCTATTTCGGACTATCCCATTAGTCGAGTGCACAATTTGCATAAAAATCTTTTGGAATTTAATGTATGTTTAACCATTGTTGTATTAAGAAATTGTTACAAAAGTTTGCTTTACTTATATATGTTGTTTAGCGGGTACTTGGTTAAAAACCTATGTTTATCTTTTCTCATTACTAAATTAATCTTCTAAATTAATCTGGTACCACGATATTATGTTATTGTTGTTTTAGTATAATGTAATAGAAAAATCGTATTTTAAAAGGAACATAGCTTTTGTATAAATTAAGTTATACGATATATATAACTAAATTTATTATAAGTACTTCCAGAAATTATTTTGAATAACATTCCGAATGTTAAATAGATCCTACGGTTGTAGAATTAAATAAAGAGATGTTTATTTACGAAAATCACGTGACAAAATAAATTCCAAAGTGAAGAGTAATATAACAATAATTTTATAAGTATAAGTATTTAATTACTATGACTATGCGATTTGAAAAAAAATCATAATAAAATTGTAGGCGTGCCGGTTAGTCTGAGTACGCGGGTTGCTACCGAACGAATGTTGCCCATAGTCAATTAAATAATAACTATATTTTTTTCTACTTTTTTTTTAAACAAAATAGACGACAGAAAGACATTGGGGATGGTACTTTATGTGGATTCGAATAATCCAACTTAACTTAATATTATTTTATGTGTTCCATTGAAAATTGAATTATCCGTTTTATTTTTCCGGTGAACATTAAATCGAGTAAGATAAATTGAATACAATCTCTTCGTTACGTCCGCTCTAGTTTCTTTTACCTGGATTTTTAAGTTGTAGTAAATTATTTGATTATCATTTTGTTATTAATAAAATATACAGTAGATGATAAAATTGTCTTTAATCTGTAGATAGAATCTAATTTGTCTTCAGTATACAAGCATACAGCGAAACGCGTTGGAGCAGCGAGTTGGAATAAGCTTCAGACCTTCAGGGGAGAGTAACTCTCTGCCCAGCTTGTAATACGTGAAGCCTATTAATATACAACAACAACAATATGTACATAACGATTACAATATATTACTTCAGAGAAACAACATATCACAATTGATGTTGTGTACGAGGCACACGATTACTTGGTAAAGTGAACGATGTCAATTTGAGGTTAAGAAAAGGTCTTGCTTACCTTGCATATTTCGACTACAAAACAATAAATTTCTTTTCTTTTTTTCTTTTCAATTTGATTAAATAAAAAATTACGTCGTTGCAAATAAAAAAAACGAACCTTTACGAACAAATATTGATATGTGAATATGGCAATAACATCGTAGTAATAGACTGTACTTACGCAATCGCTGGTAGAATGTTTAGAGCTTATTCCACCATGTCATTCCACTACGGAGGGTGGAAATGCATGATAAATTTGACCCCCAATAGCATAAGATTTCCTCACCGTGTTTTCTTTTCACACTGCACGATGCGAATCATGAGCACGTGAAAACCATTAATAATAATTAATATAAACAAATTAACTGTTGACATATTTATAGATAAATTAACGTTGCTAGCTCACTTATTTACTAAAGTTCGTGGAAGTGAGAGAAATTGACGATCGCTTCAATTCAATTCATTCAATATGTCGCTTAAAAATTGGTTTATTTTTGGTGATTTCAACGGCAAATTATTAATTTATTGGAGAACACAATGTATATAAGTATATATATATTTTAAAGAAACCACTTTGTAACACCGAATATAAACGATCATCTAAGATATGATTAGAAATTATACGCAATTATCCAGTGAATGCAAACAAAGTCAGCGAGCGAGAGCTAGCTATTAGCAATATAAACAGTAAACGTATTTTTTACAGTTTCTATATGTTGTTATTTTGTCAGAAAATGGACGAACCAATTATGAAAGACTCGAATAGAATGTAACTGGAAACTAATAACTCAAATTCGTGACATCAGTGTGCATTGAAAACATAAAATTTAACGTGCAATTTCCAGCGGAAAATCGAGATCCCAGTGAAAGGTTTAATTTAGAAACTAAATCAATCAATTGTTTTTTTTCAGGTAAAGAAGGAATATGTTGAAGATGTTAAGAGGAAGGTGCAGTCAGAGTACAACGGCAAGCCAGTATTCTTTGTGAGCCAACCAAGCGATGGTGCCAGGATAATGAAGCTAAATTAGATTAAATAATTTATACTTTTTTAAATCATGAATTCATTTATAAATTTCCTCATCCTACATCCCGATCACATTTTAGATATAAATATTGCACAAAAATGAAATTAAGAACTTGTATATAATATTAATGATACAAAGGAAAAAATGCGTAAGTTACGTTCACGATAAATAAACTCGCCTTTAAAGTTATTATCGAAAACCGTATTAAAATATGAAATAAATACAATAATTTAAAATATTTTTCGTTCTGACTTCCCTTAGGTAATTCCAAGTTTGTACCGTGAGAGTTAGATATTTACTTATTATCTTTGAAGTTCTGAGCGTCGAAGCTGGCGTGGGAGTACAGAGATGGCGTCTAGGCTAGATAACTAGAGTCATGACTATAATATACTACTTATAAGCAAGCAATACAATTCAACTCAAATCTTACTTTACCAATGCTTAATATCGCCTCGGCTCTAACTATCTAAATATATAACTCTTATTTGATTATTAATTAATTCAATGAAAAATCATTGTTAAATTATACTTCTTTAATTTTCCATTGATTGGATTTTTAAGTGAAGCAAATACACAAAATTATTTTGCATACTATATATTTAAAAAAAATATGTATAAATAATAATACTAAAGTTCTTCTGACCGTATTGCTTCCGCGGTGGCTATTCTCAAAGATTAACTATTTGTAGACTAGACTGTCCAAGATATTTTAGTGGACAATTGTTGTGAACGTAGACAAGCAAGTGCATCCGGACATAATCCAATGGAACAACAACCCGAGACATCTGGAAAGAGTTCAGTGACCTTTTTGACAACTAACCGTAGTATTTTTCGAGGCGCAAATGTTGCTAACATCCAAATAAAAAGTTTCTATAGAAAAATCTAATAACCTTTTTGATGATGAATGATCTTGTAATTTGCAACCTTTAAAAATGTACCATAGTCACAATGATGTCAATGAGTAATAATTGATTGTTTCACTCAAAATTTAAATATTAAATGACGTTTAACTCAAATTTGATCTTGAAATTGAAGCTTTATCGACTTTGTCGTCTAAAGTAATAAGAAAAATGTATCAATTTATATGTACGATATGTACATCGGATAATGTACATCGCGTTTATTTCGTAAACTATATTATGATTAAATTAAAAACAAGACAAAATTCAACCTAATATTGTAAACAATTCCTATTCAATTAGTTTACCAACTTTATGAAAACTGTCTGTCAAAACTCGGCTAAGTAAATGAAACTGTAAATATAAATATAATTTTCGGTGAAAAGTAAAAAGTTTGTGAAAAGTTATTACAGATTAAAAAAATATAGTTAAAAAAAAATTAAGTTTTTGATTTGTAAATGCTTATAGTATTTAAATCTTTGAAAGAAATCAGTAAAATTAATATTCGCTATTCGATTTAATTTTTTATTTATTTCATTGGTGGCTTTGATTTTCAATAAAATGTTCGAACCTAATTAAATCTACTGTAGCGTGAATTGGAATGAAAAATATTTAATCGTTGCCGTCGATAGCAAGGTATGCATTATTTATTAACTACTATCCCGCACATTTTATAAGATTTATTCAAGATATGCTTTAGCAATAAGACCGCCTGTTGCACCAAATGCGACACAGTAGTTTTTTTTTTATAGAACAGGAATGCGGACGAGCATATGGGCCACCTGATGGTAAGTAGTCACCAAACGCCCTTGGACATTGGTACTGTAAGAAATGCTAACCATCGCTTACATCGCTAATGCGCCACCAACCTTGGGACCTAAGACTTGATGTCCCTTGTACCTGTAATTACACTGGCTCACTCACCCTTCAAACCGGAACACAACAATACCAAGTACTGCTGTTTTGCGGTAAAATATCTGATGAGTGGGTGGTACCTACCCAGACGAGCTTGCACAAAGCTCTACCATCAGTAATTATTATGTGCTTATGTATTATTTGTTGAAGTGCAAAGTACAACTAAATACACGGTGATATAATAAAATAAGCTAATAAAATATTCATAGGGGCTGATTAAAAACTCATGGAAGATTGTAAAGGAAATGACTAGACCTAGACTAGACCTTACAAGGTCGTTACCACTTAACATTATTTTGTACAATCTTGATATTTGAATGGTACAATACTAATATCACGGTCCATAAACAAGATGATTATATTTATGTATATTATTTGTTTCATTTTTTCCTATCAATGTAATAATGATTATCTTCTCTTATATTCAGTGTTTCATATTTATAATTGAGGTTTTTGTCTAGTACAATTGAAGTTTTGTATGATTAATAAGTTATATTTTTGTTCGGAATAAACGTTTTCACTTTTTATTATTCTTAAATCTTATTAAAACTAAGTTTTAAGTCTAGAATGTATACTAAAAATGTACATTCAATTCAATTTTTGATAGCTTTCCATTCAACATAATCTTATAATATGATGGATTAAGCTTACTTAAATAAATATTATTTGATTTTAATGTTGATTTTAGTAATAAAAAGACCCTTCAAAAGTCTTACAGAATTTTAATTTTCGCGTTAAATAACAACACCTAAAACACCCTCTTTCAATAAATTTTCGGCTTTACCATATGGTGTTAAGAGGAAAATTGATGAAAAACTTGTTTGCTATTTTTTTAGTGTTATTTTTTTTAATGATAAAAAATGATGATATTACAAAGAGAACCAGTGTTAACAACCCTGTACGTATAACTAAGATATAAGAAACTTTATTTATAAACGTTGCTGAGAGGCTGCTTAGTTAAATACTGATTTCACTCTTTCTGTCATTAACGATTGGACATTCAAAAGAAGAAGACAGAGCATTGCTTAAATAATAATCACCCACTAAACAACGTTTTAATATAAGAAATCATTTCTTAGACAAAATCATTATTTGTTTTCACAATATGTAAGCCTAAAAATATATTTACAAATTGTTGTCCTCCTGACCGATGGCCACGGCGGCCAAGCTCAAGAGAGATTAACCAACTGCGTAGGACAAATTTTATTGCACAAGTGTGTGCGCAAACACAGGTGTAGTATCTTATAATCCAACGGATTGGCCAATCCGTCACGATTGGTAAAAATTGGGACCGGAGTTTTCATACCAACAACCATTTTTATAAGAAATCCAGGATCGAACCTTCTAAATTTAAAAAATTGAGGTTTGTTAACTTAAAAAAATCCAAATATGACGCAAATAACTTTCCAATAGAAACTTAAGAGATCTTATTGAATACATTTTATTTTAAACGAGACTCATGATATAATGAAAACAGACGACACGACGTGCAATTTAAACGTTGTCGTTCAGCTCTGTCATATACGATTTATTGTTTCCACTTCACTGTACTTCGACGTAAGTTCAATGCTCTTTAAATAAAGTGAATTATACAACAACTATTAGCTAGCGGAAAATATATAGTAAATATGACATAAGAACTGGTTAAGAGATCACAAACGGTGTCTAAAACCCTTAGTCCTTTGTTACTATTATATAAACATTTAAATGGAGTGGCTTTATTCTAGTATGCTGAAGCTATAAGAAAGCTACCCCAAAACACGACAGTGAAATGTCAGAATGATTTAAAGGATACCCACATCAGAATAGCGTATCACCGTGAGTCGGTTTTTCGACGAAGTTAGTTCACGCAACCGTGCTATCCTGTAACCATCTTAATCATAATGTTTTTTCAACACTAGTTCATTCCTTGTTTTACTTCATTCCTTCGGTGAAACATTCGCAGTATTGTTCATTGAATTAAGCAGGGAAACCGTATTATTGATAGATTTTAGGGCTTTGCAAAATTACCTGTTAAGCTGCTGAAGAACAATACTTTATATTGCTGCCTTTTAAGAGTGAATGAGCCCGTTTAATTACGGACGCTGGAACAAGTGGCTTATATTTCTTAAAGCGCCATTGTCTAAAGACTTTACATCGCGTGGTATCATAACTCGTCGTTTCTAAAATAAATAAAAAAACTACGTTCAACGTTGACACTGTCTTAGATCATTTTATATTTTTCAGTTAACATAGCGATATTTTTTGTATATCTGGATTTCGCCGTAACATCAATATTGACGTTTTTTCTATATTTATAATATACGAAAAGCTCACTATAATATATTATATATTATCAACAGTAACAGCCTGTGAATGTCCCACTGCTGGGCTAAGGCCTCCTCTCCCTTTTTAAGGAGAAGGTTTGGAGCTTATTCCACCACGCTGCTGCAATGCGGTTTGGTGGAATATATTATCAAACCATGGATATAATAAACATTATTATTAAAAGCCTAGTTTCTTAGAAGTTTTTGTACTTTGAAACTGAAACTACAATATAAGTCTGAAGTGTAGATCGCTATTATAACACCGAAGCCATGCACAAGCGGAAGTTTATTATCTCGCAATAAGCTATCATAATAAAGATTTTGTTGGAGTTTTCCAACAAATTCGCTCACATACAGTGTAATCGATAAGGGAAAAACTACATTATATAGATTTCTAGCAAAGTACACATATTTATAATAAGTCTATATACAACAAACTACATAAAAAATACCATTAATTATGTAAAATAATTTCTTCCGAGGGTGCGATTATTATTTGAAAACACCAATTTACTGTCACACAATTTTATTTTACATCACTTCACACATCAATCACACTTTTAAATCACAATACAATTAATAACACAGTTTTTCTCCTTAACTAAATCACGATTATGAATATTAAGATTGTTGCCTTCGGGCTGCATAACGACAAACTGGTCTCGAGATACGTTAGAGACTCATTTTATACCTTTATTTTATAAATTAAAATGTGGGTAAATTGTAATTTCTTACACTTATGTATTTGTTTTTAAGACTTAGATTCTTTGTTGTAATTAAAATTTAAAAATTAAAATGTGTAATTAATGTGTGATATTTGTTATACGATATATAAATATAATCTACACTCGTGTATTTAAAATCAAATTAAATAAAATACTATTTACAATTCTTCAAAGAACATTTCTCGCTGTTGGAAATACGTATTCGAAGCTCTAAGTGATCTTTTAAGTTAAGTTTTATACCAGAAAAGACAAATAGCAGTTAGCGGTGACCGCACTATGGCTATGTAAATAGTATAAAGCTCTCCATTCACCAATGTCTAAGTAGTCAGAGAGCGCGAATCTTAAGCGAAGATCGCAGGTTCAATCCTATATTACCATATACGACTGAATTTTCATGTGTTTTATTTTTGCTAACGAATGAGTTCAATATAAAAATTAACGAAAGTTCCAAATGTAATTTGTATTAAGACAAATGTTTATTATAAATTACAGTATTTTTTTTGTTTAGAAATAACTAAATTTTGGTGGCCGATAAAGGCTCCGATATAATCTTATATTTCGTATAATTTTTATTGTCACTCAAATCCATTGGTAATAATATCTATCACACTAACTTAGTATTGAATAAAGAAAGGAATTCACACATTTTATTATTATATATATTTTTTAAGAAACCCAGATGGCCCAATGGTAAGAACGCGTGAATCTTAAACGTGGAACGTGGGTTCAAACCCGGGCAAGCACCACTGAATTTTCATGTGCTTAATTTGGGATAATAATTCATCTCGTGCTTTAGTAGGAAAACATCGTGAGGAAACCTGCATGTGTCTAATTTCACTGAAATTCTGCCACATGTGAATTCCACCAACCCGCACTGTAGGAGCGTGGTGGAATAAGCTCCAAACCTTTTTCTCAAAAAGGGCGAGGAGGCCTTTAGCTCAGCAGTGGGACATTCACAGGCTGTTACGGATTTTTTTTTTATATTATAGGTAGACGAGCAAACGGGCTACCTGAAGGTAAGTCACCAACGCCCATAGACATTGGCAGTTTAAGAAATGTTAACCATCACTTACATCGCCAATGCGCCACCAACCTTGGAAACTAAGGTGTTATATCTCTTGTGCTTGTAATTACAGTGGCTCACTCACTCTTCAAACCGGAATATAACAATACCAATGCTATTTCGCGGTAGAATATCTGATGAGTGGCTGGTACCTACCCAGACGAGCTTGCGCACAAAGCCCTACCAACAGTAAATTTAAATTTTATATAGTATAAAAGTAAGTTTAATTTAAAAAATATTAAGTTTTTATTTGTAATAAGATTTGTGTTCAATATTGATAATATCATGAAAAACTGCTTACGATTCCTTAGATATCAGATCTAATTGTATTAGTGTGATCGATCGATCTTACTTAGAAATAACTGATAGAAAATTGTAGTAATTTTTATTCTATTTTATTAAGGGTTTATTATACTTATGGCATGTCAACTCATCATATCTTAAGCTATCTTACACAGCAAATGACAAACAGACATATATATATATATATATATATATATATATCATATTGCTTTAGCCACCGAAGAAGTAGGATTTGATAAAGCACTGCCTACTCCGACCTTTCATCGAAATAGCTGAAATCTATTTGGCAATATTCCCTAGGACCTCTATATAATATAATTATATATCCTGATACATCATTCACACACGGCCATCTGATCCCAAATTAAGCAGAGCTTCCTTACCATGAAAACCTGACAACTGATCCACATATCCTACTTTTTTTTTTGTAAATACATACTCATATAGTATATATATATATATCTGTATCATTTATCTTACCACAAACTTTAAAGTTATGGGGTTCAGCCTTTTTCATGAGAAAAAGGAAAAGGATTTTGTATAAAATATTTAAACAAAACCTTTTCTAATCATCGCCACAATTACATCATTAACACTCGCATGCCCAATTGTCATCCATTCAATATTTTGGATTTTAATTAACTCGCTTTTCTGAATATCAGAATAGTTTAGGAGTTGTATATAGTTAAAGTACTCTAGCTCGAAACTGTGAAAGTTTTAAGTAGTTGTTTGTAAACTCGATGCGGGAGTGACATTTCGCTGAAATACAACTCAAAACCTAATCTAGTTTTGCTACGGTAGGATACTTGATATCATACATCTTCTTTCTTTTACCGGTTCATCTCAGGTCTGAGAAGAACGCTTCCGAACCGGTGGTAGTTATTGGACGACGAATTTTTTTATATATAAGTAAATAAATTTTAACACTGACTTTTGAATTTTAATACTAAACACCCTTAATCGGTGCTAAAAATAATTTTTTGCAGATCAGTTCTTTATGTGAAGTAGGCAAGCACAAAAGAAAGGACATTTGATAATTCATTTATTTCAAGTGTTCTGTCCAAGAGGCAATTTCGGCTCATTTTTTTCCTTCCTTAGTAAAAACAACGACAATATATATAGTATGAGAAATGAGTAAATAAAAGTAATAATAATAACGTTTTCATTGGAAGTAAACATGATTAAACCCGAGTCAAATGTTCGTTGCATTATATTTACGAAGAGGCTGGAAGGAGGCTGCGTAGACTAGCTATAAATTGTTCCAGTTCGTCGTGAAATCTCCAACTGAACGGACGTCCATTTCGTGGACAAGTATTTCAACGTTACGTTCGGTATAAAGTTGGACTATTGTCGTGTTGCGAAGTGTTTTGATAACAAAGACATTTTGTTTGTTTCTTGTGATAATATTTTGTCGTAAGTTTTAAACACTTTTTACGCTATCGCTTTGATATGTTTTATTTGATATGATAATTTTAGATTCATTGATTCATTCATTCATTTTTGATTGAATATCAAACTGTTTTTCCTTATTGTTATAACATTGAACCTGGGATTGATGTAGAATTAGTAAATGGACAAGTTTCATAAATTAATGACATTTGTATTCAAAATGTTGGTCACCTTTTTAATTATTTTAAGTTCTCCTTATCTCTCTCTCTCCAATTCTATTTAATGATTTATTTTTAATAAGACGTCTTAATATAAATGTCAAAATGTTGTAATAGGGAACAATTTATGTAATTAACAGCAATGATTATTGTAATAATTATTTAATTATTAGATAAAAGGACTAAAGGAGGAAGGAAGAAGACAGTTCAGATTTATTAGAAGAAAAGTAAGAAATGTTAGGTTTATATGTAGAACACGTGGATTTTATTTATTTAATTAAATACTGGGAGAGCATAATAAGGCAACACAAGTTAAAAAATGCAAGAAAACCAGCACGTTGCAAATAATCAATCACGCATGTTTCATCAATTACTTTGCTTGGTTTAGACAATAAAGACAATATTATGTACTAATGTTTTATGTCGATGCAAGGTTTAGGTTATTATTATGTAAGTTATGTTAAAGAAACAATAAGTAAATATTGTAGTATGTTTATTTATTCAACTGTACATAAGCCGATTAAGTTTCCACTTAAGACTCGTGAATATATGGTAAAAGCATGGAAGCTAATTACATAATACAATAATTTATAATCTACTTAACGAAAATATAGAACAGTATAATAAGTTGTTATTGAATTAAAATAATAAAATACTATGAAGTGCATCTTTCCATAACAGTTTCAAATCGTCATTACAATTTACCAGTTTTTAAAAGGAATAAAATATGCATTTTAAATCTCTGTTTGGGATTTTGTAAAGTCTATTACGTTTTATTTACATGATATGCATGATATATCAAATGTTAAAGCCTCGGTAATACTGTATTGAATGGAATGTATTCCAATTTTGAAAATATTTATGTCAATAAATCTTGTTGCGGTATTGATTCTCTTACAAAGACGGATATATGTGTTTGCTATATGAATCTCTTTTTTTTTCGCCTTGCTTATTATAAGTAGCAAAGGTGATTTTAAATCTAAGCTAATAATATTTTAACTAACAATTAAACTTTTTTTGTAATGAACACATAAAAAATACAAAGGGATTCATTTATTGCATAGCTGAAAACAAGAAAATGTATATATTTGAATAATTTGCGGTTTTACTAAAGATATTTTTATTCAAAAGTTGTCCCACTTTGGGCGCCATAGTCAAGTTTCCAATACAAAGTTATAAACGGCTATTTCGTTGCGAATAGTAAGTCATTAATATACGGTAAAAAATCAATATGTTAGAAGTTTTTTTTATTTGTTTAAATCCTGTTTTTAATTTTAGAATTTTCTACTCTCTAAAGCGTAGGCTAAATTTCAAGCAAAGTTTTGTAATTAAAATGTCAGTCAGGACCCCTTTTAGTGTAAGTAAGTGTCACAAGTTAACAGTTAGGAGAAACGCAGTAGTAGGTAGTGTTTAAAAGGTGATTAAAGTTTTGAATACAAAGTTATGTGAAGATTGTTGATGTTTGGTCTATTTATGTTGTACTTTCTCTTACTTATGAATGTATGTTATGACGAATTTATTTTTCTTGTTGTCCTAGTATCTATCTCGTAATATTATACATATATAATATATATATATATATATATATATATATATATATAACATATATATATAAACGTAAACGTTGTTCTGCACTATAAAATAATATCTATGGAGGATAGACGACAACCGCCGATAAAAACAAAAAAAACACCAAACATTCATTTTCTCAATTCAATGTTTATCATTGATGTAATGACATATTCATTATTTGATTAAAAGTTAAATGTAAAGTGAAATAAGTAATATATATTTATCCTGAAGCAGTTAATTAATTTGAAAGAGCAATTGATTGTACGATATTTTTTGTCAGTCCATCTTTAGCCAACACAAATAAGCTCTTTGGTTTGCCCACCCGATTTTATGAGACAGAACTTTTGAAAAAGGTGGTCCGTTATTTGTTTTCTTTATAATATTGGTAAATGGTCCACCCATATACATTGGCACTATAAAAATATTAACCGTTCCTTACATCGCGAATACGCCACCAATCTTGGGAACTAAATTTTCCCTTATGCCATACATTGGCTCCATCGCCTTTTAAGACGGAACACAACAATACTAAATATTGCTGTTTGGCGGTAGAATAAGGAATAATACGAATGGAACATAATCTTTGCGCTGGCAATTTCGCTGTCGCATCGTTGGCCATCATCATAATTTTTCTTTTTTTTTCTTTATTCCAGTGAGGCAACTGCGTCTTTTTATTGCCATTCAATCGATTCAATTATTAGCAACTAACAGTTATATATTTGAATTTGCTGTATATTTTTTGAAGTATAGTTGAATATTTTACTCAAACTATATAAAAAAACATAGTCAGTTCAAAGGCGCTGCTAACAGAATTCAAATGGAATTACATTTTACTTATTGCATTAAATAATTAAATTTGATTCAGAATAATGATATTATTTCTAAAGGATTTTTATTTTCAATATTGTCAAAGTATTTAAGCCCTTTAACAATAAATGAAACATCCAAAATGTCTTTAAAAGTTTTAAGCAATCAAAACAGAGTACTATAAATTAAATATTGTTATAATTGCTTGATAAATAATGATCATTGATTTTCTTTTTTTTTCTTTCAATAGTTTTCCTGAGTATATGATTATTCTATCATTTTTCTGATTATACTGTCAATATTAAACACTCGAATCATGTTTATATAGAAAGTATGTAATGTATGTATACTTGAATTAATTTACATGATTTATTAACTTATTTTTCAAGATGACATTATTAACACTTGCTACAATTTCGGTTTCTTGAGTTTCCTCCATAAAATTGCGATGAAGACACGATATAAGTCCTGTGTAAATTAAAACAATAATAAAAAAATAACATACCTTTGCAATATTTTTTCGTGTGCGAATGGACTTCAGGAACAGCCTTGCTACTGGATACATGCAGATGAGCAAACCGTTTAATGGTGACATGTTCACACGCACATTTTCACACTTGTTGTTTTTTTGGATTTGTTCGTCTGTTATTTTTTGCTCTATTATTACGCATGCTTGAAGCTTTATCAGTTCGACGGCCCAAATGGGCCCCTTTGCGTCTTGCTGGCATTTTTCACTTTAACGCACACACATCAAATTGTTGTATTTACTGTATACGGATAATATATTTGATTATTATATATTTGATAATATATTCTAGTATTTTACTAACCTTTTCAATATCATAAAACACGTTTATATTTCTTATCAATTAAATAAATCGTTAAATATTTGGCTAATTTTTAAATATCAAAATGACGTGAAGCTTCTCGTGAATGACGTAGACGAAAGTTCGATAAGGTTTTACTATAAATAATTGTTTTGATATTGTTCAGACAAAAATACTAAAATCGTGATTACAAAATAGGATGATGGGTTAGGAGGGTGAAAATCAAATGCTAAATCAAAATAAAATGCGAATAAAAAAATGTCTAAAAAATAGAAAAAAAATTCTGGATAGGAACACCTTTATCAGCTAGCGGTATGAATTATACTTTACGACCTATTCTCATACCTCCCCAATAAAGATAACAAATGTCATAAAAATTGGTCGAGCCGTTTCGGAGGTGTTCAACCACAAACACGAGATTTTTATATATTTTATTCGATTATATCTTAATCGAAAAACAATTATATATAACAATTATTTATAGAGATACACAGCTCTCTTGAGCTGCTCATCAAAATAGAGCCGAATATTTAATTAAATTTTACCAAATAACTTTATTGAACAATTAAGTCAATTTATTATGAAAATGTAAAATAATTCATTTTAAAGATTATAACATTATGTATTTACAACTATATCATTTATTTTAAGAGGTGGCAATCGGCTTATTTCCATGGGCGTGTTATATTATCTAAAAAGTTGTTATTTTTGTAATAAACTTTAACGAACAATCGTTCATTATAAAGATCTGTCTACAAAAATCACCTATGTTATAATGTTTTAAAGATAATTATATAAGAAAGTTTGGGTTGCTGCTACTCATTTGGCCGCAACCTCTCGGCGGCTAAGTGTAATGAGGTATCGATTTGTAATCTTGGCAGCTAAGTTTAATAAGTATGAAATTGTTAGATTTATACGATGTTTATAGTATATTTAAATGAATCATATAATAATTAAAAGCTAATTTTGTTTTCTGTATGATGGTAAAAAAGTGTTTGTAAATAATGGTTGCCTCCTGGTAAACTTTCATCAGAAAGAGAAAGACAAGGATGCAGTGTCCTATCCTAGCTCTCAAATATTATTTTATCATAGTTTTTTTATCAGATAAGCCGAGATGGCCTATTGGTTGAAACGCGTGAATCTTTTTTTTTGTATTTGCCGGGAGGGCAAATGACTCTACTCCACCTGATGGTAAGTGGTAGTAGAGTCTAAACGCGACGACGGCCAGTACAGTCGGGAAGAAGGTTCTGCACTAGCTGCCTTCGTCTTGCCGGCCCGCAAGAAGGCTCTTCACGCCTCTTTTGAAGGATCCCGGGTTGTAAGAGGAGGGGAACACGTGAGCTGGTAAGGAATTACATGTTTTGGAAGTGCGACAAAGAAAGGAGTTGCCAAATTTCTTTGTGCGCGATGAAATTGATGTCACAGTTAGGCGGTGACATCGAGAGCCAGCACGCGTAGACTTATGAAGGAAGGAGGAAGCAGGAATTAGAGAGAATAATTCCTCGGAGCACTCGCCATGATACAGTCGATAGAAAGCGCTCAGCGCTGCCATCCCTCGACGCAATTGTTAAGGCTCGAGGGTGTTAGGGACCTTTACGTCGCCAATAATGCGGACCCTACGTCACTGCAACCGATCCAAGGCCTAAAGTAGGTACTTAGTGGAGCCATCCTAAAGGTGCGAGCAATATTCAACGCAAGACCGTACCTCTGTTTTGTACAACAGGCACAGTTGTTGTGGCGTGAAAAATCGCCGCACCTTGTCCAGAACTCCGACTTTCCGTGAAGCTGTTTTTATGACAGCCTCGATGTACCTTGGACTAAGGTCGCAGCGAACGTCCATCCCCAGCATGGTGATTTTGCTTTGTATCACCAGCAGAGTGCCACAGAGAGAGGGAAGAGGGGAAAATGGTGACTTTTTCGCTGTGAGAGCGCAACCTGTGTTTTCTTGGCATTAAGTTCAACAAGATTATCAGAGCCCCATTTGGCGATGAGCTCTAACGTCTTATAGAGTTCCATGACAAGATCCTCCCGCCTCTCCTCAATTTCCGCTCGCCCAGCCACTGCGTGTCCGTGATATCCACTATGCACTGTACTATCGTCTGCATAGCAATGAATGTTCCCGAAAGAGAGCATATCATTGATATGCAAAAGAAAGGGTGTGGGAGATAGCCAGAACCCTGGGGGACCCCAGCATTCACTACATAGAATTTTGAAGCGCAACCATCAACTAAAACACGAAGGCTGCGCTTGTGTAGGAAGCTGGCAATCCAGGTGCAAAGTTGAGCAGGCAGACCATAGAATAGAATAGAATAGAATATGCTTTATTGTAAAACAAAATAGTTACAGAACCATTATAAACATAAACATAAAGAAAAACGAAAACTATTTTGTACAAAAGGTGGTCTTATCGCTAAAAGAGCGATCTCTTCCAGACAACCTTTGGTTGAAGGACAAGAAATAAATAAATAAATAAATAAAGCGGTAAGGAGGTGTACAAACCATCTCAATTTTTATCTTTTATTTTTTAAATATTTATACGTACGTACGTTACGTATATTTTATTTATTTACAACATACATATAAATATTTGTATATATATATATATATATATTAATATCCTTAAGGACTCGCACGGTCGCACTCTACGATCTGACGATAATCTAATTCTTAAAATTCCTTCTCACTCTTCTTCTTTTTATACCAATTTCTTCTCTATCCAAGCAGTTCGCCTATGGAATTCTTTACTCAAGGCGTAATATTTATCTTTATAATTATCAGGGGATGTTTTATTATCTGCCGCACTTTATTGCTATTTATTATTAAACTCGAGCGTATTCAAAATCTCTGTATTCGGTTTATATTCGGACTCCGCAAATTTGACCACATTTCTGAATTTCGCAAAAAACTCAAGTGGCTCCTAATCCGTCTTCGCAGGAATACTATACGATCTGACGATATATATATATATATATTTATCGTCAGATAAATATATAAAGGAAGGGAAAGGGGCAGTGAAATGTATTCTTTCTCCGTCACTGCACGGATATCATACGATGCCTGACATCAAAATCAGGCCGCGTGATGTGCGTGCGGAGCTGCAATTACTTGATGTACGGAAAGCTAGCGGTCCCGATGGAATACCAGCTATAGTGCAGAAGAAGTGCGCGGCGGAGCTGTCTCCCGTGTTAACGCGCCTGTTCCAACTTTCTCTTTCTTCGGGATGTGTGCCGGAGGCTTGAAGAAGAGCTAATGTGCAAGCGGTTCCCAAAAAAGGGGATCGTTCTGACCCGGCAAATTATCGGCCAATAGCTATCACCTCAGTACTTTGTAAGGTGATGGAACGGATTCTTAACAACCAACTGATCCATTACCTAGAAGATCACTGTTTGATTAATGATCGCCAGTACGGATTTCGACCAAAACGGTCTACAGGTGATCTTCTAGCGTACGTAACACACGTCTGGGGTGAAGCTATCGACAAGCATGGGGAATCGTTGGCTGTCAGCCTCGATATCTCCAAGGCTTTCGACAGGGTTTGGCACAGAAGTCTTCTCTCCAAGCTGCCGGCATATGGTCTGCCTGCTCAGCTTTGCACCTGGATTGCCAGCTTCCTACACAAGCGCAGCCTTCGTGTTTTAGTTGATGGTTGCGCTTCACAATTCTATGTAGTGAATGCTGGGGTCCCCCCAGGGATTTGTGCTATCTCCCACTCTGTTTCTTTTGCATATGCATGATATGCTCTCTCTCGGGAACATTCATTGCTATGCAGACGATAGTACAGTGCATGGCGGATACCACGGACGCGCAGTGGCTGAGCGAGCGGAAATTAAGGAGAGGCGGGAGGATCTTGTCATTGAACTCAATAGGACGTTAGAGCTTATCGCCAAATGGGGCTCAGATAATCTTGTTGAGTTTAATGCCAAGAAAACACAGGTATGCGTTCTCACAGCAAAAAAGTCACCATTTTCCCCTCTTCCCTCCCTCTGTGGCACTCCGCTAGTGATACAAAGCAAAATCGCCATGCTGGGGATGGACGTTCGCTGCGACCTTAGTCCAAGGGATTACATCGAGGCTGTGATAAAAACAGCTTCACGGAAACTCGGAGTTCTGAACAAGGTGCGGCGTTTTTTCACGCCACAACAACTGTGCCTGCTGTACAAAACACAGGTACGGTCTTGCTTTGAGTATTGCTCGCACCTTTGGGATGGCTCCGCCAAGTACCTACTTGAGGCCTTGGACCGGTTGCAGCGACGTGCAGTTCGCATTATTGGTGACGTAAAAGTCACTAACACCCTCGAACCTTTACAATTGCGTCGATAGATAGCAGCGCTGAGCGCTTTCTATCGACTGTATCACGGCGAGTGTTCCGAGGAATTATTCTCCCTAATTCCTGCTTCCCCCTTCCTACACAAGTCTACGCGTGCTGGCTCTCGATGTCACCGACTAACTGTGACATCAATTCCATCGCGCACAAAGAAATTTGGCAACTCCTTTCTTTGTCGCACGTCCAAAATATGGAATTCCTTACCAGCTCACGTATTCCCCTCCTCTTACGACCCGGGTTCCTTCAAACGAGGCGTGAAGAGGCATCTTGCGGGCCGGCAAGGCGGGGGCGGCTAGTGCAGAACCTTCTTCCCGACTGTACTGGCCGTCCTCGCGCTTGGACTCTACTACCACTTAACATCAGGTGGAGTAGAGTCATTTGCCCTCCCGGAAAAAAAAAACATGAAGGTATTGTTGGTGGCAGCGCACTACAATCATCGATGACGGAGTTATCGTCAAAGAGTTTAGTCAGGAGATCAGCTTTCACTTGCGGACTGTGAGCTAGCGATCCGTCCGGATTTTGGAGCGGTGGCGGCGAAGGTTGGCAGAAATTGTTTTGCACAGACTTGGTCAGACGCCAGAAGTTCGGGAGCCCCTAGGATGCGAAACAAGGTCATGAACAATCTGTACAATGCGCTGTGCATCCGCTCTCGTGTATGCTTTTCTACAGTACTTGGAATTTTTATTGTAGTTTGCTTTCAGTGAGTCAATGTTAGATGCCCCGCTAATGCAGCCATTGATCCACTCGATATGCCGCCTGCTTAGATGATACAGCATCGGCATATTCACGAGTGAACCAACGGTTACGCGTACCCCTACTGACGAGATCTGAGCTAGGAATGTAGTATTCCATTCCCAACATGATCTCGTCAGCAACAGCAGCGGCACTAGCTGTCGGGTCATTCCCATTGAAGCAACGTTCCTTCCAAGGGACTGACGCATAGTAATCGCGCATACCGTCCCAATCTGCCGGCTTATAGTGCTAAACGCGACGTTTTCATACCACTGGTGGTGGCAGCATGGCTTTTGGCACTTTAGTAGATATAAAGCTGTGATCCTAAGAACCAAGTGAAACTTGAACCTCAACTTGAATACTAGGTTGAGGTTCACCGGGTGAGAAGTCAGCAGAAGGTCCAGTAGAGAAGGCGCTTGTCCATCAATGCCTGGGATCCTGGTGGGCTGATCAACCAGTTGGGTCAAGTCATTCTTGTCTTGTCATCCAACATGGTCAGTTTTGAGAGATTTGAACCATGATTCATGGTCAGCATTAAATTCCCCTAAAAACACCAATTCCGCGTTAGGAAACTGCTCTTGCGCAGCATCTGCCACCCGGCTAAGATGGTCAAATAATCGGCTTGTCTCCAAGTCACCATTGTGGGATCTGTAGAGGCACACGTATACCCGACTCTGACTAACCAGATCCACACGTACCACCAACATGGAGAAGGAAGTCCTCAAAGCAGCGCAGTCGGTGACACCTTTCTCCGGTTCCGACTCCGGCTTTCGCTTTGAAGGATTCTTCAAGCATGTAGCCGGGATAATTAAGGTAGCTGATATCGGCAGGACGGAGTATTTGAGTCTCCATGAGAAACAACATCTTAACCGATGATCGTGGGTTCAAACCCGGGCAAGCACCACTGAATTTTCATGTGCTTAATTTGTGTTTATAATTTGTCTCGTGCTTGAGGGTGAAGGAAAACATCGTGAGGAAACCTGCATGTGCCTAATTTCTTTGAAATTATGCCACATGTGTATTCTACCAACCCGCATTGGAGCAGCGTGGTGGAATAAGCTCCAAACCTTCTTCTCAAAAGGGAGAGGAGGCCTTAGCCCAGCAGTGGGACATTAACAGGCTGTTACTGTAAATTTTTTATCCTATTAATTACATTTAAAAAACATACTATTAAAAAAAAGCTTTATATAATTACCAATTGTACCATTTAGTCATCTTTTGATTCAATCTCATGATTGTCATTGATCATCATCTGAATAATCAATTTCAATTCTTAGAAATTTTATTAATTGAATCGCAAATCACATCTTCGACTTGCATTGATGAGACTAACAAACTATGTTGGGTTAAGAAAACTATTATTTAAAAAACAAGCTGTTATTTTCGGTGCTAATCTTGATACAATCTAACTTGATGTTAAGATAAAAGCTTATTGAATACAAGTTTTTCTTCTTACAATATTACATTAATAAACGTTTTCACGTCACCCGGAAACAAAGTTAAAACGAGTGAATATGTGATAAAACGAAATTATAACTATCAAGTGTGATCGCGAAACCCGTATTACACTATATGAAAAGAAACTAACAGTAGTAGTGCATGCAGTATATAGTACTTTACAAAGTGCAGCCTTGGTCTAAGATATGGAAATACAACTCGATAAAAGTTCGAAATTGCAATGTAAGCGGATTCTAACTTTGGATACTGTTACCTCCTTGACTTCTCCGTGTATTTGGTTTAATAATATAAAACTAGTTTAATATTACAAAGAGTATGAGAATGATTTTTTGACTTTGTGTATATGCGGAATGTAATTTCCGGGACCACATCACCTATTTGCAGAAATCGTATACTAAATCGGAAAATTTCACGATGAAAGCGTGAGCTGTGTGAATAGTTAAAGTTTGACGACAATAACGTATGGCCAAATTGTTCCACGTGAGAAGTTCCAATAAAAGTCCACGATAGCATATATCGTCTTAGGATAACACATAGCATCCATTTGCATCTCTTATAATTACCGTAATCGTAACAGCCTGTGAATGTCCCACTGCTGGGCTAAAGGCCTCCTCTCCCTTTTTTGAGGAGAAGGTTTGGAGCTTATTTCACCACGCTGCTCCAGTGTGGGTTGGTGGAATACACATGTGGTAAAATTTTAGAGAAATTAGACATATGCAGGTTTCCTCACGACGTTTTCATTCACCGTTAAGCACGAGATGAATTATTATCCCAAATTAAGCACATGAAAATTCAGTGGTGCTTGCCCGGGTTTGAACGCACGATCATCGGTTAAGATTCACGCGTTCTTAGCACTGGACCATCTCGGCTTTTCGGCATCTCTTATAATTGTTGGTCATTAATTATTTGCGAAGATTGTTTAACCAATATGGTGTTAATATGATTAAATATGTTTATTACTTGAAGTAGTTGCGTAAAACTAATGACAACTAGAGTTTCGTTTACATTACGTGATAAACGCATTGAATGTACGCAGAACGTCTTAGCACTATACGGGCGAATAGATCGGTTGGCGAATGCTTATATCAAGCAAATGATGGAATCCTTATTTAACCTGTACGAAATTGATTAAATATAAAACAAGAAAAATTAAAAAATGAAGATTAAGATAACGTAAACAATAATAAAACTTTAAAAATCATTATCTATTGGAAAACTGATATTGGTTACAAGATAATAGCTAGACAATTCTGAGGTACTAGATATATATACCTCAGTATATACTTGTATATAAGGTTATCGCACAAACAAGTACTTGAACTGCTACGTGGTTCAGGTTTCATAATTAGTGTTAAGTGTACTCATAATCATGTATATTCACTATAATATAGATCTCTTTAATAGCAACATAGCCAATAACTGTATTAACTGTTGTGAACACGGAAATTGAACTCATTTAACAGAATACAATTAACTACATTTTATCTCGGAAGCCGCGTTTGTAAAAGTAACTTTAATGATTTAAAATAATACAAAGGTTTTTGTTGGATTATGAAACATCTTCATCGATAAATAAATATAATATAAATATGAATTGTACTCAGCTCTCACTCCGCTCTTAACCTGCTTATTTATAAATTTTACTGCACCGCCCACGCCTTCTGTCTGATGCGCTACTAAGCTGTCTACATTACAAAGGTTTTTTTTTTACTAAATAAATATTCTTTGATTCGTGTCTACGATGTATAAAACACGCTGTGTAATTAATGTCTATCTAGAAAATATAAGCCAAAGAAAATATATATTTTTTTAATTTTTGTTTTGTGAATCTTAAAAAAACAATACTGCTGTCTCCCTCCTGTTACCTGACGACTGTGCGTATTCACTTTAAATGTTTTTTAACTACCGTATCGAGGGAGTGTACAAGTGTGTGTGCAAGCAAAATTTATTTATTATTCTTAGATTGACTAAGGAATTTAAAAATAGCTTTACCTTAATTCTACTTTTCAATGCTTATGTTAGATCTATCTTGGAATATTGCTCTACTGTTTGGAACCCTTATTATAAAACGTATGTAAACAAAATAGAAAAAATTCAGTCAAAATTTTTGAAACATTTGCGATTTAGAGGTGGCCTTTCTGATAATACTGACAATAATGATATCTCGGGTATCATTCCGTTACATATGCGTAGAAGTATAAGAGACCAAATATTTTTATACAAAATTGTTCATAACATTGTTGATTCTAAGAATCTCTTTAATAATATACTTTTTAAATGTCCTCGCCTTAACTCGAGAAACCAAACTTTATTTTTTGTACCCCTTTGTAACTGTGACTATTCAAAGAATATTTATTTATTTATTTATTTTATTTTATTTAGGAAACAAACAATTTTAAAAACACTGTAATATAAAACAAAAATAACAAAAATCACAAATCAATCAAGTTTCCACTTAAAGCTAATACACAAAAAAAAAATAACAAATTGAATTAAATTAAATTAAAATTGAAAGTAAAACAAAAATAAATAAATAAATATGTTCTTGTTACTTGCATGTAAAAGTTATAACAAACATTGTACAGAATTAGATATATTTAACTCAAAAATTAGCGAATTTAAATTTAGTTTACGTCATCATCATCATCAATCATCAAACAGCCAATCAATATTTTGTCCACTGCTGAACATAGGCCTCTCCCAAGGTGCGCCAAAGCTCCCTGTCCTCCGCCTTCCGCATCCAGTCGGTGCCCGCCACCTTGTTAAGGTCATCGGTCCACCTGGCTGGAGGGCGCCCTACGCTGCGTTTGCCGATCCGCGGTCTCCACTCTAAGACTCGTCTGCTCCAACGGCCATCGGTCCTACGACATACGTGACCAGCCCACTGCCACTTCAGCCTACTAATTTTGCAAGCTATGTCGGTGACTCCGGTTCTTTTCCGGATAATCTCATTTCTGATCTTATCCTTCAAAGATACTCCGAGCATAGCTCGCTCCATAGCACGCTGAGCGACTTTGAATTTGTGGACTAGTCCCGCAGTTAGTGTCCACGTTTCGGCACCGTATGTCATGGCAGGTAAGACGCATTGATTGAAGACTTTCGTCTTCAAACATTGCGGTATGGACGACGTGAGGACTTGACGAAGGTTGCCAAATGCTGCCCATCCCAAGCGAATTCTTCGATCGGCTTCCTTCTCGAAGTTGTTCCTACCGACTTGTATAACCTGTCCTAGGTAGGTGTATTCCCTGACAACTTCGAGAGGTTTCCCTTCGACGTATATCGGTCCCGGCACAACATGCCTATTGAACATGACCTTGGTCTTGTCCAAGTTCATACCGAGACCGACACGCCGGGAAGATTCACTAAGGCTACGCAGCATTCTGGTTAATTTACGTCATATAATTAAATTATAGCAGTTTCACTTGCATCTTGTGCTTTCTGTTTTTGTTTTTATTTTTAATATAATATGTCATTTGTTTGTATTAATTTTTAGTGGAAACTTGATTGATTTATGTTTTTCTTATATTTGTTTTTTTACTATTAAGTGTAATTATAATTGTTTGTTTCCCAAATAAATAAATAAATAAAAGTGTAGTTTCTCATTGTCCGCTAGAATGGAAAATGAGACAAGATTAGAAAGAGTCCATGGTTGCAGAACTCACAGCTGTATATGTTTTTCGATGCATGGAATTGTAAATAGTGCCGCCTAGACTCCGGTCTGGTGAGAATTACCCTAAACACTTTGAACCCAGGACCTTAGTGTCTGTGTCACATAAGCTAGCCACTAGACCACCAAAGCAGATCGATGGAGAGAGATATTATCTGGTAGGGCTTAGTGCAAGTCCCTTTGAGTAGATACCACCCACTTATCACATACATATTCTACTGCCAAACAGTAATACAACCAGTGTAACTAGAGGCACATAGCATCTTAGTTGGTGGCGTGTAAACGACGTAAGAGATAATTTGTATTTATTATGGCGCCAATGTCTATGGGTGGTGGTGACCACTTGCATTGGCCCAGTTGGCCCATTTCTAAAAGATTGTAAAGGGCAACTGAATTTGTCGATTTCCGAATAATATCTTTCGTTCCATTGGTTATTTTCGCTGGCCCTATTTTAAGCCAATTATACGTAGCAATGTTAACCAAAATAATATAACCGAAATGTTGGTTTAATTTGTGTTAATCTAAATCGTATTTAGTTAAAAAGCAACTGGTTTAATGGATATATATAGATAGCGGGTTGGAATTTAAATATTGAAATTCCGCTTTAGCCAATTCAAACATTTCTAATTTGTTACGTTTTATTGCATACGTAGAATGTGTTTTAACTAACGTTAATGTTCACCCATTAATACATTAACGGCCTTATTTAGTTGGGACTTTGGTTAAACGCGAATTTCTCTTTATGTCATCGGTGTATTTGCTTTAATGTTATTAATAAGAAGAATGAAAATAAGATGAAAAAACAGGTAGGTATTATATCATTAACATTGTAGTTGGATCTATAGTTTGCCTAAGCGCGATTTCAACTCTAACACGTGTTGACTCCATTGGCCATCAATGCGCCTGGAGACATGACTAGCCCATTTCCACATCAACGTGCTGATTCTACCCTTAAGTAATTAAGCATTTTTATGTTAATTATTGTATATAATTAATGGATTTTGATATCTTTGAAATATATTTATTTATCATCCTTATTCATTAAGGTTCTAAAGAAACTCATGATAGAATATTTAAAAAGAAATGATTATATAAGAATAGGGCACTTAAGCCCGTGATTCAACAAGTGCCCCAGTGAGTGATACGAAGGGCGTTCTTTGATTATCAGATAAACCTAAAAAGGTTTGACTAAAAAGTCAGTTTTTAAAATAAATATACAATTCAGAATTCGTTTTTGATTGAACTCATATGCAGAATACAATTTAACTAAGTCTTTGCCATAAAATTTGTAATAGGACGTGTGTGCCATTTCCCACTCTACGTAGGATTGTAGGACCCAACGATATAATTGGTTATGTGGTGGGATGTTTGTTATTCAATTACTCTAGAATCAGAGGATCGTAGTTCTCTTCTGTTAGAATTCACTTCGTAAATCACTTGTAAAATATTGAAACCGACTTACTGTGTTACGCTATTTTGATGCGTTACTTTTAAATGTTTTAATTGTTACAGCCAAAGTCCACGTCACCTGATCCACAGTGAGAGTCATGTTCCACGGTCAATTTCGAATTTGTACGTACAGAATAGATTTTAATACATTTTGTTATAAAAGTTTTCTTAAAAAAACGTTAAGTTTTAATATAATAATATCACAATGTGATTAGAATACTGGTTAGAAAAAAGGACAATATTTTTATAAAAATACTTATAAAGGGCGATTTGATATGTACTATTTTACAGAATTATTGGTAGACGGATAGTTCATAAACATTGGCGTTGGAATAAATATTAAACATTACTTATTACATTACAACGCCAATACACCACTCACCTTGGGAACTAATATGTTACGTAACAATACTTGTATATTATACTGGCGGTAGGGCTTTGTGCAAGCTTGTCTGGGTAGGTACCACCCAGTCATCAGATAATCTACCGCAAAACAGCAGTACTTGGTATTGTTGTGTTTCGGTTTGAAGGGTAAGTGAGCCAGTGTAATTATTACAGGCACTAGGGACATCAAATCTTAGGTCCTAAGGTTGCTGGCGTATTGGCAATGTAAGCGATGGTTAACATTTCTTACAGTGCCAATGTCTAAGGGCGTTTGGTGACCACTTACCATCAGGTGGCCCATATGCTCGTCCGCCTTCCTATTCTATATAAAAACCGGAACATAACAACACTAAGTATTGATCTTAATGTCTGATGAGTTTGTGATATTTACGCTGACGGGCTTGCACTAAGCACTACCACCTAGTAATTCGAATTCAAATGGATTACCATTTTAAGGGCCGCCATTGTCGTCCAATATGTTGATTTTATTAAATCAGCAAGAGACCAAGAAACAAAGGGGGTCGCTAGACAAACGATCACACGCGCTACTGACAGATACACCATTCCATTTTATTTTTGCCTGTCTGTCGGTATTCTACAAGATATATTTCGGCGAGTGTGCTCAGGGACTATTTGATTTGGTTCCCCCGTCACCTTTTTACCAAAGAACTGCGAGGCATCGAAAGGATCTGCACTCGTACGTGGTTGACGTCGACGTATTTAAGACACGTACGAAACGATTTGCTTCCTCGTTTCTGATACGCACCGCCAAGGTCTGGAATACCCTCCCGACCTCCGTTTTCCCCACCACCTACAATATGGGTACCTTCAAGTCCAGAGTGAATAGGCATCTTCTAGGCAAGCGCGCTCCATCTTAGACTGTATCTCACTTTCCATCAGGTGTGATAACAGTCAAGCGCTAGCCTATATATTAAAAAAAAAATATTTTCATTATTCGGCTGTACAATAAAATAGGCACCCGTCTTATATTTTCACAACTTGACGTCTGACAACCGACCAACCAATATGACATACATCACGTTATTCTAATAAGTGACGTCGTATAACTGCTTAAATTTATTATCTCTGAGATATATATGTGTGCTATTTAAATGCAACCATTGGTAAAGTTAATAAAAGTGTGGCCGTCATGGGACGCCCGTTAGGGAGCCAGCGGACAAAACTGCTATATAATATTCTTATGTTTATGGTCACAATAGTGTCATAAGTAACGTTAGGACCGCCTCTGCAACCATACCATAATGCGTTGAGTATTGAAAACTCTTCGAATTCGTAAATTAAGGAGCACTTTATTATTTCTCCTTGTCTGCCTCTGACTTATAGTAAAGTACATTTTTATTTTTACAAATTTGTAGAAAAATAAGACAACCCGCAGCGGCGTAGAATGAGGCCTTAATTTAGATTTGTATGGAATTCCGATTATTGTTTAGAAGGCGCTGTTTTCATTCAACGCTATTGAATATTTTTTTATATATTTTTTATATATTTAATCTCGCACTGGCTAAGGCACACTGTACTAAAAAAGGTACTCGTATTGATCCGAATTCAAATCGTTGTCGATTTTAAACATGAGCAAATCATATACCGAAATGATCACCAGCTCCCTATGCTAGCTAGTATGAATGGTATTATTATTATTTTATTTATAGTAAAAGAAAACCTATAAATTAATATGAAGTGCAATAAATAAATCTTTCACATGGCAAAAATCTAGAATTTCTTTAATAAATTAAATATATATTAAAAGGAACGAAGTAGGTAGATTATAAGCGCTTGGCACACACAAAAAATGGGTCGCGAAGAGGAGGCGGAGAGGCATGAAGACATAATAGAGCGTTATGTCGTTTGCCGTCTAAACAAACGAGTCTGACTTACCCGTAAGTCGCCAATAGATGCTTAACATCAAAAATATAATATGTGAATTTTTTTTCCGGAAATAAATACCTTGTCTCGAAAAGTATTAAATAAAAAAAATAAAAAATTGAAAATTTTAATTAACTCGAACGATTTTTAAGGTATTCAAATATTTGCAGTATTTCAATACATTTATAGATTACTTTCAAAATATGAGTTTGTAATTGCTGTTATAAATGGAAAACGTCATAAACATATGTGGCAACACAAAGTGGGTCGTTTGTATTGCCATTTTTTTTTTGCGTTTGTCGAGGTCGAATAAACATCATATGTTCCAGGAATAAAAACTAGTCCCAGCAGACTTTTGATTTATCAGAATGAACGTAATAAAAAATTGTTGACTCTGGAAAGTCAAATTGGGTCGGGTCGAGTCTTTTAAAATCTTTATGGTATTATGTCATGTCAAAGACAATATTTTCTACAATTATGCTTATGATTATTATATCATTGGAATTCTTCGCCCCAAACCTACACAAACAAAATACTAAGGTCTATTTACTAAGCATCCAAGCAAAACCTCGGGGTTCAATACTGCTAAATTGGATGGAGCTGCTTCCTTATACGGTTTAATAAGCCGAGTAATGGTTTTGTTTGTCCAAATTCATGTAATAATACTAACGTTTGATACGAATCTTCCACAATATGGTATGGTGTTTTTGAAGGCGAAAAACATTATCATATATTTTATTACACATACGAAAAACAATTTTGCAAATGACGTCGTCATGGACTTTGGCCACATCAGCAGAATATTTTACACAAGTGTGTGGTAATAGGTGAACTCATTAACTCACTCTCATAATTCGATGGAAATGGTAATCCAACGCGATTGGAGATAGTTAAGGCGCAGAACCAACGGTCTATGTAATTTCTGAGGCACGGGAGTGTTAACTCTGTTGAAACTTAAGGCTTCTATTGAGAATTTAATGACGGAGAAACTCAATAACTTTTTATTGGCCCTCGGAACTCGGAATCGGCAGCATTATAAGCTAGTCAGTATAATAACGAGGCAGTCGAAAATACGGGTGGTAGACCTTCGTATATATTATACATATCCGTGTAGTCAATATAGAAGCGTTACACTTACTTATTGATTGTCATAAATCTACCACCGGTTCAGAAATAATATCTCCGACCTGAGAAGAACCGGTGAAAGGAACTCGGTGGGATTTTTTTATCAATTTATACAAATACAGACATAGATAATTAATTACCAACTAGTTAGTTATACTACCGCTCAACATCAATACTTTTATTGCAGTGTTCCGGATTTGAGTGTGAGCGAGCAAGTTTAATTGCAGTCTACCAAAGGACCGTTTGCTCATTTTCCCATCCTAAAATAAATAAATAAAATAGTATAATATTAGTTCCGACGTAAAGCGCTGGGAAAACTAAATAGAACCGTCAACGTTGTTACTTCAACCTACTTAACATCACACAAGTACTCTAAAATTTTGTATTAGTTACCTGCCTAATCTTAATTACTTAACCATAAATAATTAAAACTAATTACTATTATATATGTGAACGTGAGTTTGTTTGTTTGTTACGTTTATACATCTTAAACATTAAGCCGATCATAATTAAATTTTGCATACATTACAGAAAAAATCCTTTAGTACCTAATATGCCCCCCTTTTCGCATGCGAACCAAGCCGTTAATAATAAATATAATACATCTTTTTTTTTTAATTTAACGAGCGAGATAATTATCTAGGGAGTCGAATTGAACTTACTTCTCATTGACAATATATCTATAATAATACAATAGGCTATACTAGGTAACACCTCGAGTATAATTATATATAATTTAGTCTTTCTCTGACTACTTCTATGTAATACACAACACCGACAAGTGTATTATTTTTCGAACTATAAATATTTTTTAATAATGGTATAAAGCCTCAGTTAAATGATGCATGTGTTCAATTATGTTTGTACGTATGTGTAATATTAAAATTATAATAATCGAAATTATGATTAAGCTAAAGTAATTAAAATATATATAACACGTTTAATTAAATAACGATAAAATTGGATATAACTCTACAATTTATGTGATTTTATATGCGAGCATTTTCCCAATCTGAGGAAAAAGGTGCGTTTAAAATTCAATCTTAAAATGCTATTTTACAAATAATATATTGGTGAAAATACTTTTGCACACAATCTTAAATGAAATAATGTCAAAATATACTTTTCTAGTTTAGGGGCTCCCTCCTCACACACACCTCAAACACACGGTCTTGGCTGTGTGTGTGTGTGTATGTCTTAACACACCTCCGTGTTAGGTACCTTATGTCCTTTTCTGTGCCTCTGAGAACGTCGTTTAAAGGCGTGATAAGCACTCTAACAAACAAACAAAATATTAAACAAACTCACTTTTGCATTAATTTAAATAATCACTTTTAAAGGATTAAATGTTAAGCTATGTACCCTGAAAATTACCGGTAAGATGGGTCCTAATGGAGTTCTTGCCGGTACTTAAGTACTTAATTCTTTAACACAAATTAAAAATCAATTATACAGCATTAATATTTATTGCATGACAATGAATGATGAATAAATGTAATTTCAGAAAAATATATTGCAGTCAATGTAAGCGTTATTTTATTATTTGTAGTAATTATATTCAATTAAATTAGATTTTTAAATTTAATAAAATATTTCTTGTTACAGGACACTAAATGGAACAAAGAAGACTAATATGTAGGAACAAGACCCAATTAATTGAGAAAATGGCCAACAGAGTACGGCTCGTTTGCATAATTATTATCGGGCTACAGGACGTAGCAGCTAAGTGCGTAATTAAAACCAAAATCGATAGAACATCGTATAATAAAGACGTGGCACCCTATACCAATGTTAATAACGTAACGAAACGAAGCGTAGATGAGACAAAAGATATAGTTAATACAACAACTACAGATAATGTAACAAACGATATTGTTGAAAATGAAACAAATTTGAATCATAGGAAATGCGAACTACTTAATGTTACAGCTGACGTACCACCACACGAAACAAGACAGCTTCATTCGACGTATCTAAATAATATGTACACTGGTGTCACGATGAATTTGATCCACAGTGACGAGTCGATAAATAATTTGGAAGCGGATGGAGTGAGTTTGTTTGATCTTGTCAAGAGCAATTGTGGCAGTGCGAAAATTTGCCCGAACGTCAGAGGAAATTGGACTGATACGAATACTATTACAATTGGATTTCTTAGTGCCTACGCATGGAGCCAGGTGAGATTTTGCTCAATATCATATATAGTTTCCCATTTTGTAATGTGATTTGTTATCGAAATATTTATAGTACTTGTACCTAATATTATATTATAAATTGAATTATTTAAATTAGGGTGCTTACTGCTATATTTTAACACTAACAAAAACGAATAGCTAGCGGTATAAAATTTAAGCCAGCTGCTCCTGGATAGCCAAGGTCGAATTCACACATATATATTTCGTCTTGTAACATAGTCAGAATTTCTTTTTGCATCAAAATAAATTATTTTTTATCGTAGCCTTAATATCTATTTTATATCTATCCATCGTTACAGGCATGTGTATTGACGGTGTTTATTAAAATACACGTGTAAATAACATTGCATTTTTTGAAAAAGAAAAGAGTGAAAATATTTATAGTATTTAATGTTTATTCCGAGAAATATAGTAATATAATTAGGTATTCCTGGTGCTTGCAAGCACAAAAAACGTTATAAAATGAAAATTCTTTAGTAACGTTAGAAAATGAACATGAAAAAGCTTTACAAATATTAACAGTTCATTTCCATAGTTTATACATCGAATAAACGAAATTGAAAATTTTATTTTTTTAATAATTATTCTATTAAAGTTATTGATATTGTGTTAGCATTTATATGTAGACTGCGGCGTAAAATAAGAAGTTTTATTCTCTCATTTCCCCAATCTTCTAATATTTTGTATTTTACACAGTCAATTTGTGCCGCTTTTCTTTAAAATAAACATATACATATCATAAAACAGATTTCGCTGAATGAATAAACATTCACAACATGTTTATTTTTTAAACATATAGACAGACTGCCAAACTACATTATTTATATTTCTCATAGATCAACTTCTATTTGGTCAACAAGTCCTGAAATTTCCACTCCACACTGAGAGTGTTTATTCGGTTTACCTTTACGAATATTTGAATAGAGAAAAATGCAATTGCGCCTGTCAATCTCTAGAGGCTTTTCCATTAACTGTATTTATGTTGAGGGTTAGGAGTCGAGGTGGTCCTGTAAATAGAACACGTTGATTTTAAGAGGAGATCGTGGGTTCAAATTTGGTTATGTATAACATATGCTGTTTTTATATTTTGTCTTGTACTCTGCGGTGAAGGACCCATCGAGAAAAATCGTGAGGAAACCTGGTCGTGTCGGTTGAAAATCAGCACATTGAGCAGCACAGAATGAAGTCTCATCCTGTTTGTTGTTGGAAGGATAGCCTTTGACAGGCAGCGGGATATTAATAGGTTTAGGTTTGGCTTCTTTATATGAGAGACCTTATAAAATTTTGTAATGCAATCTATTAATTATAAAAGTTTAAGTATTCTTGTGAAACTTCTAGAAAGTGATTATTACGGTAAGTGGTTATTTGGTTTTTCTGTTTAGTAAATATCAGTGAAAAAAGATAACAACTGGCTTTGTTGTGCCAATGCCAATGAAACTGTTTTAGCCCCCGAAGGCCTCGAAGCTTATAAGTTTACTGTGTGTATATGTGTTGATATTGTTTTTGTTTTTCTTTAGAAGAAGACTTGATCTTAAGTGTTCTTAGCTATTATGAAAGAAAATCTATTCAGTTGTTTGAAAATCATTAGCTCTTGCCTAGTTACTGTAGTTACTCACCTAGTAACTTTTACTGGGCCGACGATTTAAAATTTAATATCCTGTTATATCATGATACTACAATAACAGGATACAAACGCGACCTCGTGACGGTGACGTCGTCGCCAACTTACAGACGAAGCATCGTGATTGAATTTTAAGACGTCTAGAAATTTCAGTTGATAGACATAAAATTTTACATAAAGTAGTTGCTGATGTGTTTTTTTTATAAACTAGGCGGGCAATCTGATGGCAAGTGGTTACCATTGCTCATGTCCAATATACATCACTTCACTAACCTTAAGAATTTAGATCTTACACTTAACTTTCAAACTGGTTTACAACAATAATAAGAATTGCTGTTTGAGGGTAGAATATATATTGAGTTGGTGGAACCTACCCTACCTGCAAGCCTGTCTTTGCACAACGCCTTACCACCGAGTAAAACAATGTAACATATATTTAGGAATCCATCATAGTTTCCCTCTTCACCTCGAACCGAAATCACGCCACTCTGACGTCACAGTTAAACACCCCCTCCTGGGGCCTATCCTTCAGCTACCTATATATTTAATTTCTATTACCTCCAAGCTTTGAATAGAAAATCAAACAGATTTAATAATCTAATTAAAAACTAAACGTTTATTGTTTGCCTATTAAGTCATCAGCTGTCATTGACCAATGATCATTCACATGGGAACAAATTTTAGTTAATTTAATTTTGATTTGCGCTTGAGAAACAAGAGGTTAGTATTAAAGTGATCAAATAAAATCGTGTTTTTAAGCATTTGTTTCTTGAAAAATAAACAAGGAAAATTATGTTTGTATTTACAAGCTTTTATTTAACTTGCAATGTATGTTTGTTCGGGTGGACTCTTGCAACTCAATTTTGAAGTAGATAATTTATCTTTAACCGATTGAGCTAAAATTGTAATAAGTACACGTGTAGTTTTGATGACAAAGCATGGTTAGCTGTGTAATGACATTCTAAATCTGGTTATTTTAATGCGCTCCTACATATGGGTATCAATTGTAAGGGCTTGCTGAGAATAACTCGAGAAATAAAGTGACGTCACTCTGAATCTTAATAACCCTCTATTTCTATATAATTACTGACGCTGGTGACATTATAAAAAATAATAAGTGAAGTTTAAGAAACAAATAATATTGGTCACCACAATCTAAACTTTCCAATCGTAATGTTTTCGTCATTAATAATAAATAGATTGTCGATGCGTATGCTCAAGTGCGTAGAGAACATTGGTAGCTAAGACTCGTGGTGCAGATACATTAATTGTCTCCCGGTTTTTCTACAATGATTGAAATTTATTATATGTATATAATATTGTACGTTTTTTTTTCTTTCTAAATCGGCATTCTGGTGTATAAATATTTGTTTTAATCAAAAATGTTTATTTGTGGCTTTAAATAAAATTGTTTCTTCGCACTCGAGTGGTTTGCTAGCAGCTTAGATATTTATCTAAAAAAACAAGATTTTACTTCAATCTACATTCTGTAATACGAGATTACAAAAATGAAGTTATTTATGTCCTATTAATAATGAAAGAAAACCAATAAATAAACATGCAGTGAGTAAAATAAATATACCAAATATTTTACCAAGGAGTGGGAAGCGGCGGCGTAATACGAGTCGGTTGTTTCCCCAGTCAATAAATTTTTCATATCAAAATATACGTTATTTTGTCCAAATCTCTATAGATAGCGTATGTATCAAAATTCGTTGTATACATCGATAACAATCTTTTGTTTATTGCTGGTAAAACGCGTTACGCATTTCCCCCATGGAAACAGTGGGGTATGTGAAGCTCACCGGTGTCCAAGGCACCGAGTGCGCCCCGAACATCGGTATACATCCTTGCCTAACATGCGGGCTAACACAAGTAATATATATTTTGAAGACGATATATTCTCTCAGAAATCGTTTCTATAGAATTACAGATTGTATCAATTTGAGTTTCTCCGTACAAAATAGAACAATGCCAAAGTTGATTCATGTTACTACCGTTCGTTGGTAAATTGTTATGTTTATCGTAGCAAATAAGCGCGTTACATTTTATTACACAGAAGAAGCTTCTTCAGCCATTTTTAAATTTTATTTTACTTGTATATGATATGAATGGATTGTAATATTAAATGTAAAGCTACCAATTGGGAATGTAGATTTGAGAAGAACACGCAGTATTTATTTTTCCCTTAATTCCAATTACAAAGTTATGTCAATCAAATAAAATTAGACATATACATATATATCTTGCCTAAAAACAAAATACTAACTATAATTTTTTATCATATATAAATTAGATGAGATATTATAGAGAAACTCAGATCATATACAATAAAACACTGCAAATATATTGTTTTTTCATTTCTAACATCATCAATGTCTATGATCGGTGACCACTTACCATCAGGGGTCCAATTGCCCGTCCACCTACCAATAACATAAAATCTTTCGAAGATAAGTGATATTCAAAAACACTAATAAAAAGTTATAAATTGCTATAATTTGTTATTTATCTGGGGTGCTGAACATAATTCAAAGAAAGAGTATAGTAATATGTTAGTATTACAATATTATGTTAAGGAACACGTACATATATATCTGACTTAAATTCTCCAACCGTCAACGTTTCGTAGAATTTCTCCAACGTCTCAAGTTTCAGAATACTGCATTGGAATCAAACTTCAGTAACATTAATTAGACTAATATTAATTATTTGTCTGGAAAATTGCAGTGCACTCGTCTACTAGACACGTAATATTTACATCCTGTGTCTCTCATCAGTAGTGTAAAATTAGTGTAATTTAAATGCCTGTATATAAAAAGGGAAAACTTAATTATTTACACTCATATTTGTAAGGTTAAGTGTTAGAACTGCGAGATAACATAACTTTAGGTAGCATATTTTTTTATAAATGTCTATGAGAGGCTTATTGAGCGTTTCAGGACGTAATTGATTTTCTCTTTTATTTAAATCTTCATTCAATTTTATTTTAGAAAGTATCATTTCTCTTTGGTAAAAAAAATTAATTGATATTTCTTTAAGAGTTGTATTTTAAGTATTTAACCCTTTGTATTGATCTAAAACGTGTTAGGAAAAAGAAATTTCAAATTGATTATAAATCCTCAAGGGATCTAAAACGCTTAAGGGATCGTCATTAGTCTGAAAGTTTTCATGAAACTTAAATAATTGTTTGTAAAGATTATAGCTTAATGCAAGAAAGAAATATCTTCTAGTAATCATGTGCTAGTGCAGAACCTTCTTCCCGACTGTACTGGCCGTCCTCGCGTTTGGACTCTACTACCACTTAACATCAGGTGGAGTAGAGTCATTTGCCCTCCCGGCAAATATATAAAAAAAAAAGATGTATTTGCAATTTTACGATGACACTTATAATATATCTCACGACTCGGTGGTTAAACAATATTTTCCGGCTGATAATGTTGTTAGTGAGTAAGTATTACTTGTAGAAAAATTATTTACATTACAATCTTGATTATATACAAATCACAATTAAAAATAACTACTGTATAAATCATGAACCCGGCAAGAATACTATCTGCATTTCCCCGTTGAATCGCAATACCGATCCTCTGAATGAAAAACGTCGTAAGTAACAACAATAAGGCACACAATATCCAATTAAAGCAAGTTTGTAAATAAATTAAGCAATTTCACAATAAGAGCGTGCACGGATTTCAATAAACTATCTGACTTTGTTTAATATTTATTTGCATTGGAAGCATTACAGACACATACTGAGTATATCGAATAACACTAAAATTCTTTGTTCTGGTATAATCGATAAATAAGCAAGAATAATGTAAGTCACAAGAGGCTTAACAATTTCCAAGCATCTGGTATCTTTATTACTTTGTCATATTAATGTACCGAATGAGTAATGCCTTTTACAACAGCATTTATTATTCCCATAAAAAACGAGTAAGCTTATGCTAAGAATATATTCGAGATAGTCAAATATAATTATAATCTTCTAAAAACGAACGATGCTGAGTGCATTAAAAAGTAATAATGTTATTTATGTTTTTTTTGTAGTCAAAAGTCGAAATAGGTTTTATTAAAGTAGGTTCGTACAGGTATTTGTAATCGAATGTGGATTCTACCGAGAAAAACCAGCAAGATACTCAGTAGTTTAAAATCACTGTGTATTTTTATCATTTAGATCATGTAGAGTATAATAAGCCTTATTTATTGAAGGTTTTAAAATTAATTATAAATATATTTTTCGTTTCTTATTCCAAATTATATTTTTGTTCCGTTTGTAGTTAAAAGGCTTGGACCTTGGCGTTATAGTGCAAAAACTTTTATCAAAAAAATTACTCCCCGTCTTATTGCACACGATTTATAAATTCACTTTTTTTTTAATTATATTTGTATTTATTTAAGGCTTTAATGTTAATAAATACTTATTACATTTAAATATTGAGTATTGTGTATTATGATGCTGTCTATGTTTTATTCCAATGGGAGAACTAAAGGTAAACAAACATTAGATTTACATATCCCAAGCGATTTGCTAATAGCTCCGTTAAATTATCCACTACAAACAGTTCTTGATTAACATATATTTATTTACACACTCTTCCCGTTATCTTCTTTCATTTAATACATTAAATTTTACTTTTAAATTTCTAATAACAACTTCGTCGACGGTTGAAAAATTTTCACGAATTCACGATGAATGTGTTATATTATTCTTTTGAATCTCGACCAATGATGTCATGCCAATTCAAGGTCATTTTATTCCTCATTTGGAATAGGCTATGTCTTTCTATCTATATGTTTTATGGCTCTACTGGAATAGGCTATATCACTCTACATTTTTACACATCTATTACGCAATTTATACAATTTATTCTTGAGGTATATGAAAATTGAAGACGTAGGTGGAACAAGATCAGCTCAGACGCAGAGCCTTTGAAAACAATAAGTATGGCTGAGTAAATGTTTTGTGATGCGCATCCAGGCTTCGGTTAAGCCAGTCCATCCGTTAAAAGGAAAACATCACGTCATTGACAAATAATTTTATTCTTTTACAACATATACTTTTGACTATTATCTTATGTTAATAATTAATAATCACAAAGTCATCGTGTGTGTGTGTGTATGTGTGTTTGCAAGATCGCCTTCGGCATTTGCAGCTCCGCTAAGACAGAGAGAAAGTAGATGATAAACAGCGGAAGCGTTATCCCGAAACATCTCCGATCTATGCCAAAGACACGGGAGACATGGGGAGACACGTAAGTATGTGATGGCTGTCAAGCTTCGAAGGGCTCGGATACCTTTCTGAAGATTTCCTCTGCGTAAAAAAATTCCATACATCCCATTATCATTGTCGAAAGAACTAAAGAATTTTGTAGAAATCGCAACTGTTATAAATTCTTCTGTGACGTAACTTCAATTTTAAACTAATAAAATCATTGATGATAACAATTGTTGCAGAAAAATAATTGGATGTTTGATGTACTTACTTTATCAATAATATAATTCGTACCGAATATACGCAAGTAACCACACTTTACTTTTTATGTAATTCGTTGCTGAGAAAGATATTATATATTAACATATAAACGTAATTTGAACGTTAAAACTTCGGTTGAGTCCCATGTGTGCCTCTTAACTGTTCGCTTTTCAATAATTGCGCTGTTTCAAAACTTTATTAAATATTTCAATTAATATTGAGCTTTTAACTACGTTACATACTTTCAATATTTGTGTTTAAAAATTTTCCTCTATAAAGTTAATTAATGAAATTAATAGGCGTATCCAATGTCACTTGTTATATATTCTACCGGTATTGTAAGGGCCGTTAGTTTATAATAAATATAGACAGATTGTTAACTGTCGAAAAATAAGTAATGCCGCATAGGGTTTTTAATATAACGGGCTAATTTGAGTTAATTTATAAACACACTAACCTAACACAAAAATAACAGCGTCTGAATGTGCCGCTTCATGGCTCTCTTTGAAGAGAAGGTTTGGAGCTTATTCCGCCACACTGCTCCAATGCGGGTTGGTTGATAAACATGTGGCAAAATTTCAATGAAATAAAACACACGTAGGTTCCTTACACAAAAGTTTTAAGGTGACAAAATGTTACGCGTTCAATTTAACGGTGACATTTACAAAAAATAAAACGTGACACTTCATCGAGATTGATAATTCTCAAAATACTGAGTGGACTTGCCCATTTTGTATAGCTTAAACGTTGGCTGAAATATGAAATAACTCCAATCGACGACGAATTTGAAATTAAACTATGCATTATTTGATTAATGTATATATTCAATTCATACTAATATTCATAATATACAAACTAATATTTAATTTATAAACATTATAAATAAAAAAAAACTTTAATACCATATTACTACTGCTAGTAATAATATTGTAAATGCGAAATTAACACTGTCTGTTTGCCTGTCTGTTACGATTTCACGGATGTCGGAGACCACTGAACCGATTTTCATGAAATTTATTAAGAAGCAAAATTAAACTACAAGAAAGTCTATTTTTTATGCCTAGCACATGATCCCCTTTCGCTAAAACTCGGGCAAAACTGTGGGCGATATTTAATAAACTATAATTTAAAGTTTCGAATAACCCGTTCAAATAACGACCCTATGTAAACAAATTAAAAAGTTCTCCGTGTCATATTACAAATCTACGAGTTTAATCAGTATAAGGCATATTAATAACGGGCTTAAGGAGATTTTGACACCACGATTCGTTGACATTGTAAATAAAGTTGACCTCACAAAAGGTCACATCTGTTTTCAAGGCTTTGAGGGCTTCTATTCAATTGAAATAGGCCTGATCAACTGTCATTGACCTCTACATAGAATGTCGATCTATCTCGACATATACCGAGTAAATTTAATCGAAGCGGAGTCCTATAAAAATAAATCTCTTATCACCCTTATTTATTTTATTTTATTTCTTTATTTATTTTATCATTTCGAGTTCCATGAACTTTTATTTGACAAAAAAAGTACTATTTATTTGAAATAATTATTCTACCTCTAAATGGTTATAATTTATATTCTTGAGTTTTGGTTTGAAGGTGAGAGCCAGTTTAATTATGTACGCAATGGACGTTACAGTCACTAAACTATTTCCTCTGCCCTGGTATATATGTATATAAAGGCGTCTTTGATAACATCTGTTATTTTTTTTCTGTAACATATGTTTTCGTTTGCAATAAAGCTTGTTATTATTATTATTATTTTTATAATATTGGTAGGTGGACGATGATAACTGATCACCAAAGCCCATAGACATTGGTACCGTAGGAAATACTAATAACTCCTTATATCACTAATGCGCTAACAACCTTGGCAAATAATATGTTATGTCTCATGTGCCTATAGTTACACTGGCTAACTCATCCTTCGAACTGAAACACAATATTCTTTAGTATAGTTTTTTGGCGTTAGAATTTGCGATGTGTGCGTGTTGGTGACCTACCGAGATGGACTTGCGCAAAGCCCTGCCACGGATACATATAGTCCCATTGCTGGCGAGGCATTAGCGGTATATGGAATGTTTAAGGTTTCCTCAATCCCTTTGTTTATGGTGGATGACTTACCATGAGGTAGATGTAAGGGTAATTGTTGGTATGTCTGTCTTCTTTTATTTATTGAAAAAATATGATTAATATTCTAAAACAACTTTATAGTTAACTGCAAAGTAATACTTTTGATATCGTCTAGAATTTGTCTTTTTTTTTTAAATTGTAGCAATACAAACACAAAACAGGTATTTGATTAATATTTATTAAAGATGTATCAACAGTTTACTGTGCTATGTAAATATATAAGACTATAGTTTACAAATAGGTCTTATATACGCACCAATTATCGTTTGAATTATATACATCTGTCAAACTGTCAACAAAATGATAAGCATGTTTGCAACTTAATAAAACTAAGCAGTTAAAAATACGTCTTGATACGATGATCTATGAGAAGAAAATATATATATATATGTATATATATATATATCGGCTTACCGCCGTCCACTGCTGGACAAAAGCTTATATAATATAATATAATATCTGGATGTTAAAGCCAGGTCTCTAGTTAACGCTTGTCGTATTGTCTATCCTCTGAGAATGGACAGCATACATTGTATTCCAAGCTTGCGAAACGTATTCAAAGTGGCTCGTAGCAATTGCATTATTATGGTATCACGTCTAATTTTATTCTACTTTGGGGTAAAGCTATTGAAATTCATTTTAATTTACAAAATAGTGTATATTTATAATCATGGAGCTCGGAACTCGCGTCGGGATGTGCGTAATCGAGCGAATATTGATTTGACTGCCTCGTTGGTCTAGTGGTTTGATGTAAGGCCGCAGACCTGCCTGCCCCGGAGGTCCTGGGTTCAATTTCCAGGTCAGGCCAAAAAAAGGTAATGGGTTTTTCTGTCAAAAAATTCTCAGTAGCAGCCCGGAGTCAAGAAGTCGGAAGTGTGTACACTCCTGTGCCTCGGAAAGCACGTAAAGCCATTGGTCCTGCGCCTGAACTCTTTCCAGTCGTGTCGGATTGCTGTCCCATCGGATTATGAGAGTTAGGGAATAGAAAGCGCACCTGTGTTTGCGCACACACTTGTGCGCTATAATATCTCCTGCGTAGTTAACTAATTTCTCTTGAGAATGACCACCGTGGCCGAAATCGGTCTGGAGGACACTATTATTATTATACTCACAGTGGTATCACAATATGTTTACAACAATATGTATATTCATAATAATATAGATCATGGCGAAAGAAACAGTGACGATCATTGTATAAACACGATAAAGACAAATATATAACACATCACATCACAATATATTTACAACAATATTATGTATATAATTTTGGTATCGGAATGTTTTGAAAATACTAAACTGAATTAAAATTAAATAAGGCAAAATGAGAGACGTGTAGCCGATTTGGTGGCATATTTAATCTCTGAGTACATTATCAGACCAGACGCTGAGTTTGCGTCTCTTATTCTATAAACATCTTAATCTAGAGCGGATGAACGAGGTGTAACTATAAGTGTGCTGGTAGGGATTTAAGCTAGCTCGTCTGGGTAGGTACCACCTGCTTATCAGATATTCTACCGCAAAACAGCAGTACCTGGTATTGTTGTGTTCCGGTTTGAAGGGTGAGTGAGCCAGTTTAATTACAGGCAAAAGAAACATAAAATCTTAGGTCCCAAAGTTGGTGACGCATTGGCGAAGTAGGCGATGGTTAACATTCTTACAATGCCTAATTGTGCCTAATCTTACATTGCCTAAGGCGTTTGGTGACCACTTATCATCAGGAGGCCCATTTCTAAAAAAAATGTATATACACAATGCTATAGATTATTGTGAAAGAAACAGTGTCAAACATTATATCAACACGAGGTGTAAACAATCTTATAACACATAATTTCCAACTTTGCAAAGTCAATAAATCCTCGGGCACGGTATTGAGCCGATTGGCGTGGTTGGTAGCCTTTCACGCCGCAGGTTGTGGGTTCGATTCCCACCCAGGACTGACATTTGTGTGCATGAACATGTCTGTTTGTCCTGAGTCTGGATGTAATTATCTATATAAGTATGTATTTACAAAAGAAAATTAGTATATGTAGTATATCAGTTGTCTGGTTTCCATAGCACAAGCTCTGCTTAATTTGGGATCAGATTGCCGTGTATGAATGATGTCACAGGATATTATTATTATTATTAGTTTTAATATTAGAGTAGATTGGCAGCAGTTCTTCGTTATAAGAAAAAACTTATAATAATACAATAGCTGGGAAATATACGAGTAAGTACAAAGAAATGTGGTATGCCCAAAAATGTTTCCCCAATTTACTAACTGATAAGCCGAAAATAACACAGTTACCATTTATATAAATGAGCTTTTATCATCGTACACTCAAAATATCTCAACCGACGGCCGCGTATCCACAAGCGAAGTAACATTACACTCCCCATACATCACGTCTCATGTCACTTGTAAATTGTATATTAAAAACATTTATAAAAAATATATGGTAACAGCCTGTGAAAGTCCCACTGCTGGGCTATAGGCCTCCTCTCCTCTTTTTGTGGAGAAGGTTTGGAGCTTATTCCACCACGCTGCTCCAATGCGGGTTGGTGGAATTCACATGAGGCAGAATTTCAGTGAAATTAGACACATGCAGGTTTCCTCACGATGTTTTCCTTCACCGTAAAGCACGAGATGAATTATAATCACAAATTAAGCACATGAAAATTCAGTGGTGCTTGCCCGGGTTTGAACCCACGATCATCGGTTAAGATTCACGCGTTCTTACCACTGGGCCATCTCAGCTTTTTTATAAAAAATATATGGAAAGAAAAAAAAATATAAAAATATATCAGGTCAAAGGAGGTTTTTGTTTTATAATATTATTGTTCTGTTCTGTTATCTGAATATATGCAATTACTCAGTCTTGGAGATGGTTCAAACAAGAAAAGGCAGATGAATATATTTAGATAAGGAATACGTTTTAGTTTTTCTTGTTAAAAAATATTTATTTAAAAAATGAAACTTTGTTGCAGACGGTACTTGGCGCGCTGCCTCTCGCTGTGGCGGCGATTAATCGAGAACCGACATTGCTGCCTGGTTTGAAACTAAGATTTGTAACAGCTGACATAGGTCGACCGAGGCCTTTGCTACCATTGGACAAGGACAGTCTTTCGTTAAGGTAAGATTTATCAACATTCGTCATAAATTGAAAACCAAAGCCAAAAGGACTTTGGTTTGGCATGTGAATAGTGGAAATAATACAGGGAATTCAATAAAAGTTGATGTCATACGCTATGAAATGGTTTATATGATTCCATCTTGGCTTTGTTAACTTTATGGGGCTTTTGGTCTTGGAACGAATGGTTTTATGGCCATAGATAATTTTCAAATTATCTGATTTCATTGTCTTAACAATCTTAAATATATTTTGCTATCATTTATTCATTTTATATTTCAAAATTATCATTTTAGTCTTATTCGTAATTTATAAAGTCGTAGTAATTTTTATGATTTGTCTATTTAATTGTCAAACAATTATATTACATGCTGCAATTACCTTCCATTATATTTATTAATCGTAAAATAAGTTAACGATAACATCAAAATTTTATTATTGTAACTTTTGATAATTCAAATATGAAATAAATATTATTAAACACAGTGAATGCTTTTGAAGTTTGGACGGTTCTTTTTTTGAATACTACTTTTAATATAAATAAACCGTTATTGTAGTGATTATAATTTTGAATTCAACCTTTATTATGAACGTTTTCCATCCAGTTTTTATCATTTTCATATCAAACTCGACAAATAACAATGAAATATGGGTTAATATTTCATTGTGTAAACGTAAAAAAACACAATTTTATACAGTGTTTTACAATTCTTTCACAATTCTACGATATTCGTCGTCGTCGACGCCATCATTATAAGATTAATATTTACAATAAACAGTAAAATATTTTGTATCGCTGGCTTATCGATGAGGCATTTTTTCACATTTCTTTTCAATATTTTATGTTGTCCTTTGGTATATAGAGTATTTGTATTTTTATTATCGAAATAATTCTTTAAGGTCGAAGTAGTATGAACATTTCTAATTACGGCATCTCTAATCTGTTCTTGCAATTCTCACCAAAATAATGCTCGCAAACTCTCTCTCTCTCTCTCTCGCCTGCTATATTTTCTGTATTATGTAGATGCATCCTGTTCTGACAGAGAATCAATTCAATAAGCTTGAGCGATTTCAAACATCATTGCCATTCGATTCATATTCTGTCTTCGCATGTTGTTTCGATTATCTTTCCGAATTTCGCTTAAAACTTTATGCTTTCGTTTGTATATATTTGTATGGCTCTACCACCTAACCAGATTTTGTATTCAAGTCACACTTAGAGTGGATTGTCAGTAAAAGATGGTTAAGTAGCCATAAGACCTTGATGGTTCCTGATAGGTACAACGTCTTCAAATCCAGAGTAAGCAGGTTTCTTCTAGGCAAGCTTGCTACATCCTATACCGTGTCCATGCTTAACACAAGGCAAGTCAACGGTCACACGCTGGCCCATTGACAATAAAAAAAAGATATAATTATAATTACTCCTATTCACTAGCGTATTTTCCAATTTAGAAACCGGATCACAGAAAAATAAACACCTTTTGAATTTAAAGCAAAAGACCCATTATATGATTAATTGTTATGTATTTTTAATTAGGAGTAGGTAGGTAATATAGAAATTACTTTCAGAGCACGTCCGTGGTGTCGATATGTTAGGTTCCTAAATTTCCTTTTGAAAAGTCAAATCAAGAAGCAATAGAAAATAGGTAACGATTATGAAAGGCGCCTAGGCTGCCCTACAAGACCTGCCTACTGACCTACTACTCGCATATCTCTCTTTTGTATATTTATAGTGTACACAAATGAAAATTAATTATTATGAAATTTGTAATACTAATAAATAATTAATTATAGTACAATACATTAATAAATAAATACGTGCCAGAGACCAGTAGAATAAATAATATCTAAATCAGATACTACATGACTTTTCAAGTTTAATCGTATTTGCATACTTTTAGCGTTGTATTTAATTTCATAAACGAATATACATTATTTTGCTGGACCAATGAATTAAAATTAATATACTATAAATTACACTTAAAATTACATTATAATAAAAAAATATTATGCGGGTATTTCTTTCAGCAGTTCATTTTCACGCTACTGACTAATAACAAACTTTAAGTGTTTGTCTTTCAGATTTTCACATTAAATTTTACGAAGAAAATGAACTTCAATATTAATATTTTAGGAAAAAATTATAATTGTTTTTACTCAGTATTAAGAGAGCGTTCGTACCTAACGTAAAACGTCAGCCGCTGACTTTAAGTAAGATTACTTCCAGTTAGTAATAACATAAATATAAAATGCGTTTTTGTTCACACTATGCGTAACCTGATTGGGCTGAACGATGAACGGTTCTGCTAAGCAGTCGGTCAGTGTCCGCGGTGCGTAGTGCCTTAGTATAACAATACGCCGCCGAGAGTCAGTAACATAATAACGTAGGTTCAGTTTGGTATGAAACATTATGATTAGTATTTATGGGATGTAAACTGCGTAACGCTGGCTGACAGTCGGCGGTCGACGTTAGATTTGAACGTACGTTTTTTTTTTATAATGCTTATCTACATAAGCTAATAAAATAATATACATAAATCTTGTACCACAAGATGATGCGCGTATCAGTGAAGGTTTAACTATAAATATTATTGTATAAGCTGCGTTTCGCAGTTTTACTCGCTATCAATATAGACTATTGAAGATAGACTATTGTTATTATATAATACACGCGTAACAAGCAAACATTTACATAATAAATTTAGTTCACTCAAAATTAAATCACACAATAGTCAAGTGTCAATTTTACTCTGCATTTAATTTTGTCTATGCGTATAAAACCAATTCAAACTGTCGTGGTTTTAAAATTGCTACATAAAATGATATAAACAAAATGGAACTGCTGCACTGAGTGCATGAAAATAAAAATATTGCAAATTTGTACTGGTTCAATAAATTACTTTTTTTTATTGCAATATACTGCATATTTCAGTGTATTCAATTCATATTCGTCCAATGCAGTATTACAGCCACATTAGTCAATTTGACTTTGATCAAAGTTTCAGGAATTGGAGGCAAATCTAATTGCATAATATTCATTACTGTATTCTAGTTGTCTACCGGATGTAGTTCGAGGAAATACGTGGAATGATAAATTAGATTTCTAAATATAACGAAACAGTGAGTACAAATGAAAAGGCAGGACGGTGTAATCACACTTATTATTTATTACGAATTACACTTATTCTTTATTATCAATCATACTGATAACACTTAATAGCTATCCCACTTTGTATACAACCGGACAGGGATTCGGCTTACGAAGCGGGTAGTAGTAGAATACTGGCTCCAAATGAGCTAGCAGGGCAATATATGCTTTATTCCCTCTACCGGAGGCTTCCGTCAGTTGGAATGGTGGCTTGGCTATGATTGGCTGGCTGACCTCCGCGGTTGTATGGTACGCTGTCATTGGCTGAAGCGGTGTGACGTAACAATAAATAAAAATTTAAGTCAAGTCAAAAACCTTCATTTTACTTTTATGTGTTACATCTACTGAGTCTTATGAATTTTTAATTTTTATCAGTTATAGTACTCGTTTCATAAAAGTTTATCTGAGATTTTAAAATGATTTTAGATTTAAAATTTCAATAGAAATTGAAATTTTAATGAAATCACGATGGATAATTTTTTATCCATAATATTATAACTTATCAACAAAGCTGATTTTCCATAATTAAATTCGCGTAATCGTACTACATGTTGCATATTGCATTGTTATATATTTTAAATTCTCATGTCGAATTTATCTTTAACAGAGTTATGACTCAAATGCGAGATCTCGGCGTGGTGGCGTTCTTCGGACCTGATGGCACGTGTCATACAGAAGCGAAACTTGCTGCTGCTTGGAACTTACCTCTCATATCGCATGTAAGTTATTGAATTTTACAAAACTTTTCGTCAGAACTGAGAGAGATTATATAACAAATGAAATATCCAAATCTGGGAGATACAATACAAATAGAATACAATCTATTTATGTTACACGAACGCATATACATAAATAATAAATACATAAACATTTATTGTAATACATAAATTATACTAAAGTCACAATTACTAGTAATAAAAATATATATCGAAATATTATATAAAATAACATATATGTTCGAAAGAATTAAAATATGTCTTGCGTCAAGAGAAATATTAATAATAGAGTATTAATTATAGTAAGAAAATAATAACTAGTAAAGGAATAAATCAATATTAGCGACGAAGTTTTTTGCCTTCACCAATGTTCCGGGCGCGTCTTTGCTGTCGTTGGTATAACCTTAACTTACATATAGCTAGCTCGACTAAACTATCGAGCGATTCTTGTTGTAATAATAATATGAACCACACAGTACTGACGTCACAAAGCTATAATTTAATACTCCACCGAAAACGGAATGTGTCTACGTATAGATGTTAACCGACCACCAAAACCATAGTGGCGACAAATTAAATCAATCTCTGTGTACATTAGTGACAAGTACAACATAATGTACAAAGTACTCACTCGCCTTTCACAAAAAAACTCTTAATTATTTCAGTTTGGCGTTAGAATTTGGTATTACATACCCAGATAGATAAGCTTACACAAAACCCTACTTTTTAATACTTAATTCACAACTACTTAATAAACAATTACAAAAATACAAAAACTATGGAGAAAAAGACCTACCCTAAAGACTAGGGAGAGGAAACCTTAGCCCAGCAGTGGGATATTCAGAGGCTGTTACTGTTAGTTAAAAAAAGAATACTAGCAGTACCTTATTCGAAAAGTCTTTACCAAAGACGTAACCATGAGGGTCAATGTATAATCCAAATTTAACGCGGATTATATTATATACTGTATGCTACATTCATGCAGATTCATGCAACATTCTTACAAAATTTTACTAAATTCGATTTAGCGGAAGCGTTTTACAGTAAGAATAAACTGTCGAAACTGTCAAAAAGTGATATGCGATAATGACCATAATAATTATGACATTTCAATAATACACGTATCAAAATAGTTTAACAGCATAAGTCCGCTGTCAACATTTCTCGGGTGTTTAATAAAGTTAATTCTTACAGAATAGTAGCATTAATTTCGCATTTGTAATGGTATATGAGTCGTCGCTCATAGAGGAGGTATTTGCCTTAGTCACCACGCTTGGCAGGGTAGGTGACCGCAGTGGCTGAAATCTTTCACTAATAGCGCTGCTGCCTGCTATCAGGATTTGCATTTTCGGATTCCAGCATTTGTGTGGCTATACCGTCACGATTTCGGTCGGCCTCGTTCGTTGATTAGCAGGATGTACCACGAGCAGGTGAGGTTGACGGTAGGGAGCCTTGGTTGTTGTCGACTCCCCTTACATCCCAATATATATGAAGATCGGGATGGTTAGCGTTCTATGGGGGAGGCTTTCGTCCAGCAGTGGATGGAAAAGGCTGAAAAAAAAATGGTATATGAATCGAAGTATTGAAAAATCGATACATTTTTTATTCAGCCCCGTGAAAGCGCTTCACATGTCTATATATTTTGTCATGTTATAGAATTGAAATAAATGTAAACAACCAGTAACCAGCGATTTGGAACGTAGATTCTACCGAGAAAAAACCGGCTAGTTAATTTACCATATTATTATACTGACTCAAACAAGTTTACTTGTGTGTTTAAGTGTTTACTACTTTTAAAACTTTTAAAATAGTTTTCGAACTCCTACAAACGTTTTAAAAATACATGTAAGTATATAAATGTAAACATAATATATTAAGTTTTCAAGGGTTTTGAACACAACAAATGTATTAGGACCAATTTAGTCTACATAAAATTATATTATAGTTTAAGCATTAAATTACTTAAAGGCAACAAATTACTGGTGGTAGGGCTTTGTGCAAGCTCGTCTGGGTAGGTACCACCCACTCATCAAATATTCTACCGCAAAACAGCAGTACTTGGTATTGTTGTGTTCCGGTTTGAAGGGTGAGTGAGCCAGTGTAATACAGGCACAATAGACGTAAAATCCTAGGTCCCAAGATTGTTGGCACTTTGGCGATGTAAGTGATGGTTAACATTTTTTACAGTGCCAATGTCTAAGGGCGTTTGGTAACCACTTACTATCGGGTGGCCCATATGCTCGTCCACCTTCCTTTGATGTTGCAGGAGTCCATTCTAATAGGAGATTGTATATAACAAAGAAATGTTATAATACAAAAGTTTATGTAGCAAACACAGGTGCACTCTCTATTCTCTCACATAATTTTTATGTGTTTTCTGGGGCAAGGGAGTGCAAACAATGCCTATTTCCTGGCTACCTATAGTCTTGGCAGGCAGGTAGTTTATTTTTATAACGTTATTTTTATAACGGCTCGACAGTTTTTAAAAAAAATAGATTTAAAGTTTCCATGTTTTGTCATTGAACTCGGACAGGTTTATGGTACATATAAAACGTAAAAAATAAATAAAAATGAAAACAATTACCTTATTTTTCACTGGTCTTCAATTGCCTAACACACGTGGATGAAACCATGTGTAAAGTTTTTTTTTTTAATTTGAATAAAATGTGTTTATTCTGATATATATTATGTTCAATAAATTCAACGATTGTTTTATGAATTGAAGTTAAACAAAGTTACCTACAGTTAATTGGAATTTTCTATTATATTCCTACAATACTGTAAAAATATAAAATATAAGTTTCTTGATAGAGGTGAACGCAAAGTGAACGATAACATAATATTATTACGAACTACGTTTCAATATAACGCCGCAAAATCAAGATTAATAAATAAAATAGGAAAGATTAACGATTTAAGTGGAAGATTCTCCGCACGACATCCTACATGAACCATTTTAAGAATAAACAAGTCAAATTCGAATTGTACTCATGAGAAGAGTTAGAAAATATTAATTATTGTAATAGTCTATTAGGAATATTATTCAAATTCAACGTGAATACACAAACATATTAATAATATAATAATTTATAAAATATAATTGGTAGTAAAACTTTCTGCATCTGCCGTCTGGGTAGGACCATATGCCTTACATATTCTGCCACCAAACATTAATTCTAGGTCAATATTTAATAACTACGTCACAAACGGAAAACAACAATTCTAAAAGTAAGCCTAGTTTTTGTATTTTTAACTTATTAAAATAACAAAGTAAATACTTTAGAAGGCAGGTAGGCATATTTTTTTGTAAATACTTTTTTAAATGTATACCCATAGAATAGTAATTATAGCAAAAAAGGCAGTGAATACCCGTACACGTCTTTTCAATTAATGAAACGAGTGCACTAACTAGATCTATCCTCTCTAGAAAGGTATGGTAAACAAAAATCTATAGATATAGACCGCAGTAAATTGCGCTTTTCTTTTTAATAGAGCGTATTTTTTTTATAAAAAGGAAAAATATATAATAAACTAGTTTCCGCCCACGATTTCATCCACATATTGGGGTAGAGGTCAAGTGTTTGGTAACCTTTGTCTATTTCTGTACACGGACATCGGGTATGGAAAATTTCATGATGATTGCTCGAGTAGTTGAGACGTGATAGTCTATCAAACAAATAAACTCACTAAGTAATTTGTTATGTACTGCACAACTACACAATCGCATTAATATAATAATAATAAAAATTAATCAAGTTTAATTTCTTAGTTTTTATGTTCAATACGAATTTGAATATAAAATGTCGTGTAATACATTTAAACACATATACTCATTATTACAATTAAATATAAAAGTCCTAATAATATTAGGATGTTACTAATTTCAGTTCTATAAACGGGTAATGAAACCAACTCCGTAGATTGACAACGAGAGAACAGTGCTTATTGTGTTTGCAAAACTTACTCTGTAATTAATTTAATATATATAATTATTTAGGAGAACGACAAATTATATAATTCGACCCTAAATGTACGAAATTTATAAGGCATGTTTTAATTTGATGAGCAGACCCGCTGTAAAGAGATTTTGCGGGAATTAACTTTTATAGAGCTTTTGAGAACTAACTATCCTAAAATAGTTACTTCTAAGTTTTTGACATATTGTAACAGATATTAAATTTTAATTAATCTAGGTCAATAACTATTTAAAAGTTCTAAAGCTAAGCTTCTTGAATAAGGTATAATTTGATTTGATTTAATTTATTTAAATAAGTGTTAACTATTCATTCAAAATTGAATTTCGACAATATAATAATAATAATTCTAAAACATTTTTTTTGTAGAGATTTTTTTATTTAACGTAATTTATCAATAGATGGTTTAAAAAAATATCTTGAAAGCGCAGTAGCTTTATTTTTATAGACGTATACTTCATGGCCGTAGGAATTATAATACACACGCAAACGTGTTGTTTGCGGTTTGGTACGTGCGAATGTGTGTAACGTAACCTAACACGTACACACCCATACAACGACACATCATACACCAAATAATTCCGGGTTTAAAAGTACACTGTGCGTCATTTCAATATTTAAGGAACATATCTTACGAAAGTTTAGCAAAATCCGTTCAAATCCGAAATTACATAATTATGCTAAATAGCTGTCCCACAAAGACCATGCAGTTTTTCAACGATAAAAAATATTCATTGTTATATTTTAAAATGTGAAAGATGATATTAAAATGCTTTAAGTTATTTTACTTGAAATAGCAAATGTTTCTGGAAGACTTTCATGTATAAAGACCGTTTGTAAAATTAGCTACAATTTGTTGGATAAAGAGTTTCGTGGGAATATAATTTTAGAACAATGATAAGTTTATTGCTAAGTAAGTTTTCCAGTTTATATCTATTTAAAAAGTTATTTTTGGTTTTGACTTTGAGAAAAGACATCCAAAGTAAATGAATACATTCCTATCTTTAAATAAATTCGTTTCAAAATAAAATGAATACATTGTTGTTCTAGATGGGAATTAAGTTATTATATTTACGTATGAATTTATTTTTTATATGAATAATTAGCAAATCATTTTAAATAATCAAAAGTTTGATGCTTTGCATAGTAAGTGAGTCAACGTAATTACAGGTAAAAGATGTTATCTCATTATAGTACTTGCAGCGTTAATATCTATGGGAAAAGATGACTTACAATCAGGTAATCGTTCTCTACAAACCATTACTAGAATTTTGCACGCATATTTCTGTTATAATATTAGGTCCTTACATATGAAATGGGCGTTTTGTACGGGAGGAATATAAAGTCAATTTTTTTTGTAAAATATATTAAATTAATCAAAGTATGCTCCGTTATTATCTATGCATTTTTGCAATCTCATAGGTAGTTCATTGATCCCTTTACTAAAAAAACCATGGTAGCGAGAATCAATAAACTCTTTGGACTGCCGCATCGGAGTTGATTTTTTTTCCTTGTAAGAAGTTGTCCAAATTCCGGAAAAAATAGTAATCTGTTGGAGCAAGGTTCGGGGAGTACGGTGGATGTCGCAGACATTCCAATTAAAGCTCATCTAACTTAGTGGTTATTGGTTGTGCAGTGTGTGGTCTTGCGTTGTCGTGAAGAAGCAGTGGCTTAGAGCGATTGACCAATCTCGGTTGTTTAGTAGCTAGTTCTTCCTTCATGTTTGCAGTTGCTGACTAAAGATATCTGCCGTAATCGTTTGGCCAGATTTTAGAGAGCTGTAGTGAACGACACCGGCGCAAGTCCACCAAACACTCACAAGTAACTTTTTCTGAGTCAATTTTCGTTTAGGGCAGGATTAGGCTGGGTCTCCAGGTTTCAGCCATTGCGACGAGCGCTTCCGATTATCGTACAGTATCCACTTTTCGTTACAAGTAATGATTTGATTTAAATCCCTTCATTATTGTGTCGGTTGAGCAAAGTAACACAGCAGTCGACGCGTGTTTGCAAGTTCGATTCACTCAATTCATGAGGTACTCATCGTTCAAGGTTTTTTAATTTCCCGATTTGCTTTAACTAGATTAATACAGTTTTATCACTTACCCCGAAGCCTGCAGCTATCTATGAAGTGCTTTGTGTTTGATCCGCTTCCACAGTAGCTTTTAATTCTTCATTTTCCACTTTGGTCTCCAGCCGTCCACGGGGTTGGTTCTGAAGGTCGAAATTTCCAGAACAAAAACGTTGAAACCAAAAACGTTCCGTGCTTTCTTTTGCGACACCAGCGCCGTACACATCATTAATCCTTCGAGCTGTTTCTGCAGCACTGGAGCCACAGTAGTACTGGTAATATACCGATATTTCATGTTTTCCATTGTGCGGTAATAAGCGATGCCAGAGAAAAAAATAATGAGGAAAAAGCAAATGAATGACTGTTTTCAAAACTCAAATGAACCAGTAATATGAATTAATAAATTTGAACTTGGAATTCTTAACCAAAGAGGAGATATTTTTTAAGATCAAAGTGGTCAGTACGACAAAACGCTAATTTCATATGTAAGGACATCATATTAAAATATTAGCTTATAAATAAATGTAAAAGTAAAAACCAATAAATGTCTCACTGAAAAAAGTGCTTTCTTACTATTAGGGAGAAGGTTGGAGTTTATTCCACAACGCTCTGTTGCAAATTGGTGAAAAGACATGTGGCAGACATAAAGCGTGACATTTCATTGGATTTTTACACAATAATTTCTTTCAACGCCGAGCATGAGATGATTTATAAACTCAAATTTAATCACATGAAAAATCAATAGTGATCGTAATGGATTTGAACCCGTAATTATAATAATGATATCCTGGGATATTCACACACGGTCATCTGATCCCAAATTAAGCAGAGCTTGTACTATGGAAACCAGACAACTGATATACTACATATACTACTTTTCTTTTGTAAATACATACTTATATAGATAATTACACTCAGACTCAAGACAAACGTACATGTTCATGCACACACATGTCTGTCCTGTGTGGAATCGAACCCACAACCTTCAGCGTGAAAGGCAAGTATCTACCAACCACGCCAACCGGCTCGTTAATCTACGGCTAAGATCCACCAGTTCTTCTATCGGCTCGTTATGTGAACAATTACTAAAAATAAATTTAGCACTTACTAGTAATCCTCGCAGCTCTGGTACCATTAGAAAAGATTATTTGGTGCCATGAATTATTTATTAAAGGAAAATTTCATATAAATAGAATACAGGAGATAAATAGTATACAGGAGAGAAATTGAAGTGGGTGAGATTAAAGGATGTAAGAATTTGATGACATAAGATGCCTGTTTTAGGGAGGTTTTCTCATTGTAAACTGGAACACTTCGATTAAGGCTTTGAAATATTTACTGTTTGTATAAATAATTACTCAAATGTTTCGTATACAACGACACAGTTTTTTATTTATTTATTTATTGACATAAGAAAAATAATCATACAACAAAATTAACAATGAAAAATGATGATAATAGGCTACTTAAGTATGATGCACCACTGTCGGCATTTACAACAATACAATTATTGCTAACAATACACTCAACTTAAATAAATAAAATATAAATAAATAAATATAATCTGTGATGAAACAAAAAAATACAGTTAAGTCAAATTTGTTGTTTAATATGTTTATATAACACATATTTTTAGAATCTTTAATTATATTTTATTTACTTTATCTAGGAAGACATTTCGCGTTTAAAAGTTCTTCATCTTTCACATCTATAATGCATTATTACTTGTATATTAATTGTATATATATACATATCTACTTGTATATTGGAGCGTGAGAATATCCTATCGTATGTAGTGTGTAGGGCGCCGTACATGACAGTTTCCAATTTGCCAAGTAATTACTACACAATGCTAGATGTCTCCAATATAAGTATTTTGTTTTATTACTTAACATAAATCCAATGCATTATATAAATAATGTTATACGTATTAATTTACGAAGTAAGGTAAATTATTCGTCGTATACACAAAGAAAAAGTAAAACTCTAAAGTAAAATAAAGGTTTTTAATTGTATATTGATTTTGACCGTTCTCTTCGCATTTTTAAAACATATATTTAATTCAAAAACAGAATAATCAGACAGAATCAGAAAAAAAACAAAAAAAAAACAATATCTTACACACACACAATAGTACACATAATAGTCAATAAAATAAGCTTTAAGACCAACACAAGATTACAACTCACTCACAATAATGAAAATCTTGTCACCAGAAATGTGCTGGAGCTCAAGGCCCGGAGATAGGAGGTCTGGGTGCAACTTTTGCTAGGACATTACCCCCAGCTCACAAAGTTAGCAAGTCTGTCATTGCTCTACTGAAGGCCTACGGTTGGAACAAGTTCGCGATCATCGCTGGAGATGAACAAACTGCTGCTGAACAGCAAATGGATGCAATAAAGGTAAATAAACATATAGTTTCCACAGCCGAGCACGAGATGAATTATAAATACAAAATAAGCATTTGCAATACAAAACTAAGTAGTGTATGCCTGAAATTGAACCATCCTCAGTTACAAATCACATGGGATTTTTGCACATTGCAGTAAGAGTAACATCCTGTTAATTTCCAACTGCTGAGCTAAGGCCTTCTCTCCCTTTTGAGGAGAAGGTTTGGAGCTTATTCCACCACGCTGCTCCAATGCGGGTTGATAGAATACAGATGTGGCAGAATTTCAACAAAATTAGACACATGCAGGTTTCCTCACGATGTTTTCCTTCACCGTAAAGCACGAGATGAATTATAAACACAAATTAAACACATGAAATTTCAGTATTGCTTGCCCGGACTTGAACCCACGATCATCAATTAAGATTCACGCGTTCTAACCACTAGGCCATCTCGGCTTCTTTTTGCACATTTTTTCTGGTATGATTGAAGGGACATTCAATTCTAATATTACGTTATTTAAACTTTAAGGAGTTTAAAACTGCATTTAATTTTTTTTATTTGTGTGTTCGTAAACGTTTCTTGCGCCTCGTATAACTTCAACGAGGTATCTTCAGTCAGGTACAAGCAAGAAATTATTTTCATTATACGGTAAATTAATGCACAATTGATATATTTTTTTTATTAAAAAAAATGCATCTTATTTTTTTCATATAAGATGAAATGTATAATATAATGAATAGATAAAAATTTTTGATACATCTTGTTTGCTTCTTGAAATTTCTCTGATCATAAGAATGACATAATATTATGATTTAAGCAGGCTTATATCTTTTCGTATGTATGTACGGGCTAATCGTAGCAACTACAATTCGAGTGGCTTAATTTGAAAACATATGTTTATATTAGAGTCCTTTTATTTGGAAAGATTATATGCTATATATCTTCACGCTTTCACCCTAAAGAGATCAAACGATTTGGTAAAGCAAATCTTTGGCAAAGCAGATCTCATATTGTGTATAAAAGAACCTTAAATAATCCTTTGACGCGCGTGAACCGCACAGCGAGTATTTTAACAGTGTAATTTATGAAAGAAAGAAAATAAATTTCCTTCAAAATTTATAACAATTTTTGACCGACGGCTACGTTATACATATTTTTTAATTATTTTAAAAATATTATGTATTTTAAGTTTAAAAAAAAAATTAAAGCGAGTTTATTTAAAAAAAAATCCAATGAAAAACTAACTTTTCTCATTCTCTGTGTAAAAGTTTAATAGTCTGAATACGGCTCGGGTCAACTTTGAAAATCGCTCACTCGACAAAAAACTTTATTTTTCGTCTATAATTTTTGTTTTTATTATATTTTTTGGTATATTATAGCCTATATTTTTTTATATTTAGTTAACTTTTCACTGTAAATTATTTATTTTCTGCCCCATTGGGGTAGTGGTCAACTGATGAGGCTACAGTTCTGGAGTTTCAAGGACCCGATGAACTGGTTGTAGATTTTTATCGATTTTTAACATTTGAATGTTAATGTCTGTTCTTGTCAAGAAATTCCCTCAGTTTGGAAGATGACAGTGCTTATGCCTTGGAAAGCACTTAAAGCCCTTTGTCCTGAGCCAGAACTCTCGTATTGCTAATCCGATCTAATTGTGAGAATAATTAAGAGAGCCGGTGTGTATATACTAGTCCATTATAATTAATCTCGTGCAGTTGGCTCATCCTGGTATTTAGATACCAGGAGGATATATTTCAATGATAAGAGTTTTTAAAGATTTTTAAACTTTTAATATATTGTACTCGTGCCCCGGGATTTCATGGGGTCTCTTCAATAGACATAAGGAGTAGTCTTCCAGTAATTGTTTGACTACAGATACTACTAGATCCTTATGTGTAGTGATTTATGTAGCCGATATCCTATTTCAATATATAGTCCATCTAACGCAAATTTTTTTTTTCAAACTGCACTAGCTATTTCAGTGATTAATTCAGACCATGCGTAGCCTTCGACGAAAATTACTTTAGGTTAATAAAATTACTGACCCACTAAAATCTCTGCCGTTCAAAAAATCCACGTATTTTATCTTCACTTTAGCTGAAAAATCATATACTTCCGCGATTATTATTAATTTTGCATAATATTTTAAATTCGATTTTTAACCGTGATCATATTAGATTATTTTGCCTAATGTTTCAATAGCTATGCATAGGACATGGAATTGAACTTTGAGAACCATAAAAGGCAGAAATTTGTGAGACGTTTCAAATGGTAGTGTACTAAATATTAATACATAAATATAGATTTTCTTCGCATTTTTTTTGCGACAAGGATAAGGAATCCTTTTTTACAACAGACGAAACAGTTTCCCGCCGGAATTTAGGATTTTCTTTTAAGGTTTTCCTTTAAGGTATGTTTGACGAGTATTTAATGGAGGCATTTTATTAAGCTATACATCAGTGCTTGAGTTATCTATATCTGTATAAGTTAGTCAAACACAGGAACATTATAACACTGGTGTTTGTTTTTCACGATTAAAAAAAAAATTATAGGTAGGTGAACAGGCAAATGGTGAATTTAAGTGGTCACCACAGCCCATAGACATTGGCGATGTAAGGAATATTAACCATTTCTTACATCCAATGTAACGTTGTGAACGAAGATGTTATGTCCCTTGTACCTGTAACTAAACTCGATCACTCACCCTTCAAACCGTAACGCAACAACACTAAGTATTGCTGTTTAGCGGCATCCGATGAGTAAGTTGTACCTACCCAGACGGGCTTGCACAAAGCCCTACCATTAAATGAATGAATATATATATATATATATATATATATAACGTTTAAAATAAATGAATATCCACCACTTGGCTTAAAAGAACATTTTCTCGTTTGCCGTCATACGAGTCGGTCTTACCCCAAGGGCAATAAATGATGTTTCACAACTATAATCTCTATTATCATACTCCAAGTGTTTTTTTTCGTAGGAATATCCGCACGTGTTTTAGAAAAATGTGTTTGAGCTCCAGTTAATTGACTTGCCATTCGTAGCTCCAATCTATATTTAAAAATCGCGTTTAATTAAATAAATAAAATACTACTTTACACTTTCTGCAATTATAACGGTATATAATAATAACTAGCTTTTTAGATACTAGGGGTCGCCCAGTGGTCGAAATTCGACCATAATAATATAGAAAGCTCGAGGAAAACATATATGAATATCGTTTGCGAGTCCGACTACCTATATCGTAAAATTAAAAGCCTTGAACTAAATTAAATATCGTTGTCAGTGTTGTCTCAGTCGGAACTTACAACATTTACAAAACAGCAAATTATTGAGTTTATTAATACTTATTTGTTTAAAAATGATACTTAAAATTGAATTATTTATATGCAAAAAGTATTTAAAGCGATTTTATATGCCTTAAGTATCAATTATCTTTTGTCACCATAAACAATATTGATGAATTACCTTTGATGTATATTTATTATATTTTATTATTTTTTTTTAAATCTGTTTTAATAAAATTAAAATATGAGAATATGTGATGTTTAAGAAACGTTCAGAAAAAAATGTGTAGTCGGGGGACCTCCATCAGCTATTTTGATAATGCGGCCATTTCAAAAGAACTTTGTTTCAAAAAACGTATCATATATGTAAATATACACTATATACACTAAGATATCTAAGAGTTAAAACTTATTCAACCAAAACACAGATCCATAATATAACTTATGAATGGGTAGTACAATACAATTCATTAAGGATTTATGTTATCGTCAAAATCCACGTTGGGTCTTAGACTAGTTTTATAACCAGTAATTTATTCTTAAATTATTTTTGCATACGTCAATTTAGACACCAACCATCCGTCGATTATCTTGGCACCAAGCATGACACCAAATATATTGTATTTCTGTGTTCCAGTATCAGTAAGCACAAAGGACATATTAGATGGGTGTTGGTACATGGTCGATGGTCGATGGAAGAATTCGTTTATAATTCACACTGTGTTAGTGTGTTTGATCGAAGATGAATACCAATCCCGTTTGCACGTTTGCCTCACTAAAATACATAAAAAAGTAAAAAATAATTAAATATTTTCTTATTATAGAAGTTATCAGAGAGCAACGGACTTACAATCACAGCAGAGCACCGTTTTGCTGACTACATTCCACGTCACATCTCACGTATGGAGCGTATCGTCGACCAGACGTACGACAAAACAAGAGGTGAGTTGCGTAATTGTTGTCGTTGTTACTCAAATTAACATAAACGCATACATTAACTTAATAAAGATAAGAAAATAAAGCGTACAAAGATAAACAACGAAGGCCTCGAGAGAGATAGAGATTAAACTAATACTACTAAACAATAATACTACATAAATAAACATTTAATCCGTATTTTGTTAACTATGCACTCTGTATTTAACTCTATTATTACCTTATTTGTGGTATCGAGGAATTATATTCAGTAAAGTCAAAATGTCATAGAGATTAATTTATTATTGATAGCAATTAAGAATGATTTATTTGAAATCAATATGTGTGAATGAAGATGAAAGGATGATGAACGCCCATGTATGAATAAGCTCCAAAACTTCTCTTTAAGAGGAGAGAATGTTTCTACCCATCAGTAGGACATTTTAAAATCAAAATATACTTTATTTGAGTAGTTTTAAAAACGCTTTTGAAGTCACTTTACCGACTTTTGGAGTCACTTTACCGTAACAGGCTGTGAATGTCCCACTGCTGGGCTAAAGGCCTCCCCTCCCTTTTTGAGGAGAAGATATGGAGCTTATTCCACCACGCTGCTCCAATGCGGGTTGGTCACTTTACAAGACTAAATAAGAGTTAATATGATCACTGTGTCAGAATGTACTGAAGTAGAACCCGCTAGGTAGAACTGGCTCAGGAAGTCAGTAGTTGCTCTTTTAATTGCTATAGACTCACATTCAGTATTCATCAGCAAAACCATTGCAACATAATTGAAATGTAACGAGCCAGAACATTGGAAACATCGATATATACCTACCTTTATCTATATAAAATGCCTGCCGTGGTCCAAATCGTTCCGGACATCATATGAAAGCAACATTGAGTAAGAGAAGAGTTGAATTGACATGTTGACAATTCCCTTTCGACGTATATAAAGACAGCTTGTTAATGTCCCACTGCTAGGCTAAGGCCTCCTCACCCTTTTGAGGAGAAGGTTTGGAGCTTATTCCACCACGGTTTGGTACAATACACATGTGGCAGAATTTCAATGAAATTAGACACATGCAATTAAGCACATGAAAATTCAGTGGTGCTTGCCCGGGTTTGAACCAACGATCAACTACACTAGGCCATCTCGGCGTATATAAGATTCATACATAAAAAAACAGGCTGTTAATCTCTCATAGCTGAACAAAGCTTATACTGCTACATACGGATTGACATTTACCGCTAAACGTCACTCCTTAGTGTTGTTTGTTCCGGTTGAAAGGATGAATCAGCCACTGTAATTACAGAATACAGGCCTTTTTCTTCTTAGGTATTCTTGTTTTCAAGGCTAATGCCACATTATTATTATTTTTTATAGAATAGGAAAGTGGACGAGCCACCAAGCCACCAACCTTGGGACCTAAGATTGAACGTCCCTTGTGATGGATAAATGGATCTTTGTTGCTCTTTCACGCAAAAACAAAACATTATATAAGTACATGTTATAACCGTTGAGCTTTAGTATTTCATACGTATTAATAAATGAAGACAGGACAAGAATGCTATCAGCATTTTGAATAGCTATTCCAATCCATTTGGCGAATGAATCAACCACTCACTATTACTCCAAGATTAAAGTTTTTGTGCTATTTATCTAACTTCCAAGTGCTCGCAAACCGAATCATTTGTATGAAAAAAATACATTTTCTTATTATGTTTATGATAAAGTTGTCATGAATACATTATAGATTTTTTTATATATAAACGAATCATAAATAGTCACTAAAATATTTAAACTAATTATCAAAGCTTAATGGTTTTTACTGTTACCACGTTCATCTCAACACGCCATCACATAGATGAAACTAATTAGTCAAGAAAATGACCTAAATCTTTCCAGTAGATCAGAATTACTTAATTTTGTTACGAGGAAAAAAATTCTAAGTAATTTTCTAAATGTTTCATGTATGTATATAACCCAGAAATGCAGAAATCCACGCTCTATAAAATATAACTAAAATAGCACGATTGACTGCCTCGTTGGTTCAGTAGCTCGATGTAAGGCCGCAGACCCTAAAGTTCAATTCCAGGTCAGGCCACTAAAAAGTTATTGGGTATTTCTCGATTGACTGCCTCGTTGGTCCAGTAGCTTGATGTTAGGCCGCAGACCCTGAGGTTCAACTCCAGGTCAGGCCACTAAAAAGTTATTGGGTATTTCTGTCAGAAAATTCTCAGTAACAGCTCGGAGTCTGGAGTGTAGAGTGTACACACTTCCAGTGTGTACACTCCCGTGCCGCGGAAAGCACGTAAAGCCGTTGGTCCTGCGCCTGAACTCTTTCTTGTCGTATCGAATTGCCTTCCCATTGGATTATGAGAGTTAGGGAATAGAGAGTGCACCTGTGTTTGCGCACACATTTGTGCACTATAATATCTCCTGCATAGTTGGCTAATCTCTCTTGAGATTGGCCACCGTGGCCGAAATCGGTCTGGAGGATATTATTTTATTATTATTGTTATAAATAAAATATATTTATTGGTTTTAAAATTAATATCTGATAAAAATTAGTATCTAATGAAGTCCTGATTAAGATTGTACAAATAAATGGATTCCAATCTTACAACATTTTTTGGGTGTAGGCCTATGCTTTCTAGTTATATATATGTATCTCTTCTCGGATTCTGGATTCCTAGGCTGGTCTGGATGATAGTCGGATTGTCCATGATCCTCCCTATTATGTATCACTTTATGTACATTTTGAGATTGTATTCCACTATCTTTGATAGTCGATTGTGGTGCCCTCTTCACTGGTTTCCTCAACACGTGTTGGCTGTTAAGGTCATCGTCGTCGGCCGTACAAATTTGTTAAGATTGTCTTAGAGAATAGTTTATTTATCTTGATAAATTAAAAAGGAGCGATGAACCAGCGTACTGTCGAAGTAATTCTTGGTACGTATTATTAAAAATCCCGCTATACCTTCCTATAAGAGTCATTTTTGCCTGTTGTCAATTAATATGGCTTTTCTCCCTCAGAATCTGTTATAACTATTTAAATTAAAACTTTTAGAGGCTTTTCATTGTTTGCACTTAAAATTGATACGTCCATATTGTAGGCGTATTTTATCAATTTTCTTTGACTTATATAAAATCTAAGTGAAATGACTTTATCGAAGTGGGCGAAAAAATAAATGTTATTTTTAAATATTCTATTTATAAAATAATCTTTGATTATGACAAAAACAAGAAAAGGTATTTGTTCAATGTAGTACCATTCAATTGATTTGTTCATAACTTCTCACTTTTATCAGTTTGTTATTTTATTAAATAACTTCATTTGTTTTTTTGTAAGGGCTTTTGCTAATAAAAAATAACACAAAGTTTTTTATTATATAGCTTTTAGACTACATTCTAGAAACTAGGAAATCACGCATATCTATGATTATAATTATGACAGTACATAAATAGAACTAATTATGAATAACCCCACGTAAATTGGTCATTCATTATGGGAAATCTATAATTAAATATTTTAGTTCAAATTAATTTAATCTGACGCTTAATTGTGATATAACCATGATAACTTTTTCTTTAGACGTGATGACCAGGCCTACCTGGTTAGGTACCCTGGTACCCTCTAATCACATTTTCTACCACCAAACAGTCAATCTGTTCGATTTGAAGGGTGAGTGAGCCTAGAATTACGAGAATAAAAATCATCGAAATGTAAATATTGGCGGACATTTTGTAATTTATTTATATGAAGATTTTTTTTCTTTTACGTTTCTGAACTGTTCGTGACAAAAACCTTGACAATATAACGAAGCTATTTATACAATATTTTATTTTTTAACTTTAAACTGAATTTAATTGTGTAAAAATTAAAGCTTAGCAAATTTCTTCTGGTCTAGTTCTTGCCTGCACGCCTGAACAAAATTATTTAAGATGAAAACTGTAAAGTCTTAAAGGTAATGGCTCAAGCCACCTGTAAATAATGATGTATTGTGTTTGTTTGTTGATTGAAATGGATTTTAGCCTTTATATTCTTTATTTTACTTTTGCTAGATAGTATTTTTATTTAAAACCAGTATCAGTCAAAACACTTTGGACACGTTTTTTGTTTGTAGTCGTGCACCGTCAGCAGATAAATAAATACTTTCTATTTGTATTGGTCCTTAATATTATGCATATTTAAGGTATTTTTGAATAATATCTTTTCTAACTTAAAACAATTAAATTTTTACTTAAACATTTATTTCGTAGTCTTCGTCATCCTCGCTTTCATCCGATTAATCATTTATGTTAATGATAATCCGTTTTGGTATTGTATCTAAAGCCTACCCTGAAATTTTGTTTCCTCTTCAATAGCATATCGACAAACATTTCTCCGTTCCTCTACAGTTATATATAACATTCATATTCAACGTGTAATTTTTTGTTACGTAAATTTTCATTGTCATTATAGGATTCAATTCAGGGTGGTGTGGTGCTGTTGTAATATATTGTTTTCTGATGGAATTCAATGAAATTCCCGTTTACTTAGCAACTAATTGAGCGACGTGATCGACTTCTCGATAGCTCGAGTTGATTTTGACTCATTTTCGAAATATTTGTACAAATTAAAAAAAAAAACTTCTACAGTTTGGGAAGTCAAAGGCTTAGCTCGACAATGTTTTTAATTAATACCGCACTTAACTTTACTTTTGTTATGTATCCAGTACTCTACGTACTGGATACATAACAAAAGTAAACTAAGACCGTATATTGAACTCCATTGAAATTCTCCAATTACGAACTTACGGATATATATCATATCATACAAATATAAGCGCATGTAAGCGCATGCGCAATGTAAATGACATTATAATAAGAATAAAATTTTAATTTGATAATCTTAAACATAAAAATCATTTTAAAATAAGAACAATTTGAATTTGACAATTTTGTTTAGTTAATAATCTTAATATCGAATAACATCAATGAAAGGTCTACAATAAACAACGAAATAATTCGTAAAAAAAAAAACATTAAAAAAATATTGCATGACACGTGTAACGATACTTATGCGAGTCTTCGAGGCTCATCAAGATATGCGGTATAAAAATTTACAAACGTACTAAGATAGATAAGAATTATTTACATTGAGGGCCTAAATAAGTATATTTAGAATAAAATTATTATTTTTTTGATAAAAATTGATATATTTAGGAATAGTTTTTAATCTAGCGATGATAATGTTACTGACATTGTGAAGATAATATCTGAAAGTAGAAAAGTAAGAGATTTACAGGGCAATTTATTGAACCGTTTTACAAGTAAATATAAAAAAAGTTATAAAATAGAATAAATGTTCTTGCTAATGAAATTGAAAGTGGCTTGATACGGAGTGATAAAGTCACTTACCATCAAGTTAGAAGCCGAGAATCTTAATGAACAATTGCGGGACAGATCTGGGTAAGCTCCGCTAAATTTTGATGGACTTAATTCTCTTGTTTCTCGTTTTTGTAAACGATATTCCTGAGAATATAAAGTATTCTAAGTGTTCATTATTTGCAGACGATCCTAAAATATACAAAACGGTAAAATCAATTTCAGACATAGATTTAATACAATACAAACTCAACAATTATATTGTATGGTGTCATCTCAACAATATGACTTAACTGTTTTCTTATAAAATTACCCGTAAGAAAAACCGCTTGTTTCTTGTTACTCCATTGAATATAAAATATTACAAGTTTTATCGCAAATTAAAGACTTGGAGTCACTATTGACGTGCGTTTAACCTTTGTAACCATTTTGATAACATAGTCGTTAAAACTGCTCAAAATCTTGGTTTTAAAAAGCGTAACATTCAAGGATTTTCAGGGAACACTAAATTACTCTCGTACAATTCATTAGTGCGCAGCTGTCTTAAGTACGCCAGTGTTATATGGAATCTGTAAAGCGTACACTCTCAGCGCATTGAGAGTATTCAGCGAGCTTTTACGGAACATCTTGCTTTTCATGAAAAGAATTTTCCGCGCAGACATTTATACTTACTATTATTTATACAAAGAACATGGTTTGGCAAAATTTAATATGTTTTCTCCTCGGATTAGGCGCGAAATATTAAACTTAACTTCCTATACAGTATTATTATATTTTGTTACTTAATTTATTTTTAATTAGATTAGTAATAATCAGTTTTATTAATTAATTTGTTCAATGCTTTGTAAGTGTCCTCACACATCGTGGTGAAAACGATTTACCAACCAGGTTTATAACCAGGTTGTAAGCCTTCTCCATCCTCTGAGTCCTATTTCCATCTGCATGAAGGCAATTACAGACTATTTCTTTTATATTATGTAAATTTTTGAATTTGAATGCAAAGTGAATAAGTTACGATAAAACTTTCCAACAATCCATTCAAAGCTGTCATATCATTGAATCGATGTGCGCTAAGCCTACGCCATACTGTATGTACACCATCCATTAACGCTGTGAATTATAGAGGCAATGATGGATTATGTTTCCTTTAAGTTAAAGTTGCATTGTGTTTATACACATTTATGAACAAATGTAGTGGTATTGTAGTGACCTTGAAATTTTCTATTATAGTAATAAAACTTGAAGAATTCAAATTTAAATAAATAAATAAATAAAATTACTGACGCCTGTAAATATTTAAATTTCGATTCAAAGGTCTATTCTCTCTTAAGAAAAATGATTTTTATCCACAATGCTCCTTCACGGAGACTGAATATTTTTTTTAGTATTTTCTTTAACACGTATTCTTCGTTAACCGTTCATCACTAAATCACTTATATCCCTTTGCTGGGAGAAAGCGTCATGCCACTTGAGGTTTGGAGCTTGGATTTAAGTGTTCCACCATGTTCCTACAATACTGGTCGGTGGATAAGTTTTAATGATGTATTTATTCACCACCGAGTACGAGATAAATTACAAACATAAGTCAAATGAATTGCATTCAGTTCAGTCCAGTTTCAGTTAAGATTCACGTCTTCTAGCCTTTTGGCTAAAATTAAAATATTAACTTGAACTTAAATATACAGAAAAGGTATGTTTTACTATTTAGAAAAAAAAAATTATAAACGAGCACCATTCAATTTTCATGTGCTTAATATCTGTTTAGAATTCATCTCGTGATGAATTACCGATGGGGTCCTTTTTTTATAGAATAGGAAGGCGGACGAGCATATGGGCCACCTGATGGTTAGTGTTCACCAAACGCCCTTAGACATTGGCACTGTAAGAAATGTTAACCATCGCTTACATCGCCAATGCGCGACCAACCTTGGGACCTAAGATTTTATGTCCCTTGTGCCTGTAATTACATTGGCTCACTCACCCTTCAAACCGGAACACAACAATACCAAGTACTGCTGTTTTGCGGAAGAATATTTGATGAGTGGGTGGTACCTACCCAGACGAGCTTGCACAAAGCCCTACCACCAGTAATTGACTACCCTTTAGATTGGCTCAAATCGGTCAAGAGAACACCATCATCAAATGTACTTAAAACATTTTTGTAATAATTTATGTTCAAATTCTTAATCTAAACAATTACAAACTATTAATCATATTAAAAACAAAACTAAAATGAAGTCACATTTTGACTCTAATTACGCTATTATAATAATAATAATTGTAAGACAAAGTTGCTTTTTCGCAAACAAGAAAGTCATTAATCTAAATAATGATGTATGGCAGTGTCAAAAAATAATTACATTTTTCTTAGATTCATTATATTGTTAAAAATTCATTAACAAGATTTATTAAAAAAAAAGATAATAAGGACGTTTAAAATATACTTTTTAATTTCATAACGTAATTTTGATAAATAAATAAAAAATCGCACTTGACGTAAGCGCAAATAAGATTATCAAGAACGCGTTGAGTTTATTTACATGATTAATGTCGTCACTGTAATTACGAAATTCACAGACGACTGATAGTCGTTCCTATAAAAAATACCAATTAACGATTTCGTTTGTAGAAAATGTGGTATTTTTTATTTTTTACATTTTGTATGGAAATCACATATGTTTTCGATTTATCACGTGACAAACAATTGTCGGTTGGAAAATGACTGTCGCTCATTTCAAGTGATCAATCTCTTTGACATTGTATTTCTACCAATTAGCAAACGACTCATTTGGACAATGATTGTTGAATGCACCCTGTCACGCTTATGTCGGGGGCCGTAATCGTGCTATAAGATTAATCAGTTAGAAAAAATAATAATATAACAAATAAATATAAAATATACAATATTAAAGGTATGTAATGAATATCTTGTGAAAATAAATCTCGATGAAAGCGAAAAACTTACAATTAATTTTCGATATCCACATAACGTATATAAAACGGTTATATAGATGTATTCGATTATATTATGTACATGGCACGGAACTATGTGGTACCATCTACTTAATAATTAATCAACCACGAATTAGCAAGTAATATCTCTGGGTTGACAGCGCATTAGTACGGCAATATATTTCCTAGAAACGCAAGTCGAAGAATAATGACAATTAGAGTAAGTGTATCGAGTAGTGACGATAGGACGAAGATCTCTACTCAGAATACTGATTGATACATGTAATATATTCATATACTGACTATTGTAATATTTTCTTTGAACTTTAAATATAAATTAGTATCACGTAAATCTTAACCTAGGGCTTTGAATTCAAATTGCACGCGAATCATAATTACTAAAATATTCTAATTAAATCTGACAAAACAACTTTAACCCAACAAGTTTTTAACACGGTACGGTGGTACAATATTTATTATATTTTATTTTTATATATAATATTTATAAAAAGATTTATACAAAAATAATTAAAAAATAACTACTATACAAAGCATGACCGCGTGGAATGGTGGCAAGAATGCTAGCAGCATTTCCCCGTCGAATCGCAATTCCAATCCTCTGGGCGAAAAATGTATCAAAATCGACATAAAGCCTCAAGAACTTGAGGTTTGATATTTTTATTCATTATATTATAAGTCATTTTAGATGTTACAATAAAATTATTGTACTGACAAAACTATTTCATAACTTTACGTACGAAATAGAAGTAAGAACTACGTCGAAATGAGGTAAAAAACTCATAACTTGTCATTATTCGCGTGTATTTCATACGAGTACTTGAAGATTTCAAGCAACAATTCGACTCGTATAAAGGTATAACAATAAATATACCATTAAGTAAATTACAGTCGTTATTTATCTAGTACGTAACACACATAAGATTTTTATAATAATTTCCATTGTTCCTGTTATCGAATATATACCTAATATGTCGTGGGAGGAATTTCGTTCCAACTGGTTGGCCCACGTGTCTCGTTTTATTTGTATTGTTTATTTTTATTTGAATGTATATGTTATATCTTTGATTTATAAATGTGAAGTTACATCGTAATAAGATGAAGGATCGAATTTGCTGTCACTTTAAAATCTTGAACTGTAACTTGAGTGTCATTACATTATTGTCTATATACGTAAGTAATCAAGAATAGATCAACCACAGATATTGGTAAAAAAAATATTAGTGATTTTTCAAATTTTCGAATTACGAATTACGAATTTTCAAAACAAATGCCAATATTTTTTTTATTATAAAGTTACGTTTTCCCCGTGTCCATTACATGTGATTGTGTTGTACTAAAATGGGGTTAGGTTTGTTCACGTACATAGAATAGGTTTCCTATCAATATTTTCAGAAATTTTGATACTTAACATAATTTCTAAGTAATAACAATAATAAGTAAAAGTTTTATTATATTTTTATTCATTTGCGTAGGTAGACAAGAATCCACCCACAGGTATAAGAAATATAAGCAAATTTTGACAACACATGCCCACCATGGGATTTTAATTAAGTTCTTCGTATCTGTAAAAACAAAGCCTCGTATTTCACGTGTACATTACATTTAATTGTATAAAATTCTTGATAATACTGCACTAGATTCCTCGTTTTAATTTAGTTTAGCTATTTTACTGTGTAATTTCAAATTGCATTACCAGATTTACCTGTGGGAGTTAAACTAATAAACGTATTACTGCACATGCTTTACTTGCAACTTCGCATCGGTTCTGTTCTGCGAAATCGACCTCCATCGGATTTTTTTTTGTTTGTACTGAGGGATTAAGCGAATTATGCTCGGAGTACCTTTGAATAAAAAATCTAGCTGAAATTAGATTTTCTGGTGATGTTAATACGTAGTTATCGATTTTCCTTCCGAATTTAGTTGACTGAAATAGAGGTCGGGTTTGGTCACGTAGTCAAAGAGGCAATAGAAATAGAAATTAAACACGTCACAAAGTATGATGAGATTCATTATCATGATAAATATAACATTTAACGTATTTTCTGTAACTAAAAATGGTCTCTTATATTTTGAAATTTGTAATTTTGGTTTATTATTTTCGAGATTTAAAAATAACATTTGCGAAAAAGCGTGTCTGTAAGATAGAATAGAATTATACAGGGGGATTATAACATGTGTTTATGTCTCACTAACTGCCCGTCCTAACTTCGTACGGGTAAAATTCGTACAAAAAAATCTCTTCAAATTTTGAATTACCAAAAATCCTTTTATTATGCTTAATTATAAAATAAACCTATGTTTGAAATTTTATCTTCCTAGACTTTAGTTTTGGCTTTACATTGATTGAACGATTTTATAAGTATATATTATTCGAGAGTCTCCGTAGAATTTTGAGAGGCTTAGTGTAAAAAAATTTACATCCACTACACGTTTCAAGTTCATCAGTAGTACTGTTTAAGTCTATTCCTTGGATCAATAATTACAGAAAAAAAACATCTGAAAGATCATTGATAATTATAAAATGTGAACTTGTTTCTAGTTAGGTAAAGATGTTGATAGTTAAATAATAATCTTGAACACAATAAATATCTTACGTAAGAAGCTTTATAATATTTAAACGTTGCGGAAGTCAAGAAAGCTACTGCAGAATTTAATCCTTTTCTTCGTACAATGCTTTTATAAGCATTGTGATAAATTCTATTTTACGAAAAAAAAAATATTTTTTCATAATTTATAGCCAATGTTATTCGAGATGTTGTATGTATGGTCACATTTATACTCCATACATTCAAATCTGCTTATATAAATAAAGTGAATAAAGAAAGTCACACACAAAATCATGTATGTATATTTTTCCTTTAAAACGTTACACCCTTATTTGTTAATAGCAGAAAAAATGATTTAATTAAAAGTATAGAAAAAGTTTAAAATTATTGAAGGCTTTGCCATCAAATCAAATCAAATCAAAATACTCTTTATTGTACACCATTAAATAAATCACATATACACGGTTAGATGAAAGATGTACAAGAGACGGCCTTATCGCTAACACAGCGATCTCTTCCAGGCAACCTTAAGGTAGAGGAAAACAGATATAGAAAGAGGTAGGGGTGTACAGAGAAGATATAAACATAATAAATAAATACAGTGTAATATTAATATATTAAAAAATAAATAAATAAATAAAGTATAGTACCTGATATCTAAAATGCATACATATATGTATCTATCTAATTAAATTCAAATTATAATATACAAAAATTAAATTAAATTAATGTCTCGCGAAAAAAAAAAAAAACAATAAAATAAGTAAATAATTCTATTAAGTACAGCAATTAAAGTGCAAGATAGTATTGTCTCAAGGAATTTTTAAATGAAGCAAGTGATTGTGCACGTCTTACTTCAACAGGAAGAGAGTTCCACAGACGAATAGCCTGAACAGTAAAAGAGTTTGTATAGAATGAGGTCGAATGAGGAGGGATCTTTAAAAGTAAATTATCTTCTGAACGAAGAGAACGATTGTGACTTGAACCTAAAAATTTGAAATTCTCTTTTAAATAGAGCGGAGTTAAAGGATGAAAGGGTATTGAGTAAAGTACATGGAGTATATGAGTATTCCTGCGATAGCGAATTGGGAGCCACTTGAGCTTTCGATTCGTTTCAATAAGTTTATCTTAATTTTTAAATGTTTTTTTTAACAGACCTAAATTTGTTAGTAGTTTTATTTTAGTATACAACAAATCGTAGCCTTGTACTTTAATATTGTATTCATATAAAGGTTAACAGTTCAGTGTTATTAGATATATCAAATATAACATGACAGTCATGTCATGTCAGTAAGAATAGACATATCAAATATAACATGTCAGCTACGAGGTGAATACAACAACTCTATGGCGGCATAATAATAATTTTATCGATTAAAAAAGCTTTTTATTAACGAAAAAAAGGAAGAATGGTCTCAGTACTCCAGCATTGGATTGTCTGTTTATAGTGCGGGCTAATTGAAGGAACACAAGCCACTTCACGCACCCACTTCCACAGTCACTATCACACAATATATCAGCTATACTTGTATCATAACTTATATATGACGTTAACAGGCTGTTATACATATCTTGTATAACAGCCTGTTAACGTCACCCCTCGGCAAAGACCTACTGACCTTCTTAGGAGAAGGAAGTTCTTTATATCAACCGCCAAATATTATATTCAGTGTTATGTTCCGGTTGGAAGGGTAAATGAGCCAGTGAAACTTCAGGGGCAAGGGACATAACTCCTTGGTTCACAAAGTTCGTGAACATCTCACTTACCAAGATTGGTGGTGCATTTGAGATATAAGAAATGATTACTCTTTCTTACAGTGCTAATGTCTATGGATAGTGATGACTATTTACCATCAGGTAGCCCATTTGTCCCTGATGCTCTAAGTGACAGATAGTTATGCTGCTCTCTGCATGTGTATCTACCGACCATCATTGCAAAGTTTTTACATTATTTCTTTACATTAACTTCTTAATTTAATTTTTCAAACATTTATTGAAGTTTCCAGTTTTTAGATCTGCCGTCAACACGATAAGTAATTTCATTTAATTAAAATAAAAAAGTAACATAGTTTAAATATTTAATTCCGTAAATGCTTTAAATATTATACATTAATAAACATGGGTCCAGTTAGTTGTCATAAAACATATTAATCTTTAAAAAAAAACACCATGAACACGCGCTGTGCTTCGTTGAACATATTTATTTAGTAGAAATATGCAAATGTATCTAATCCCGTAGCTTTTAAAAAAATGTACTCGTATTATTTCTGACGGATTAACTTTGACCTGTCCCATAGACGCCTCTAGAGTAAGTACTGAATAAAATACTTTTTATTTGTCTCTGGGGTTAAGAATAACGACGGACAGGTATTATATTATTTATATATTAATTAACTATTTATAATAAAGTCTTCTTTGGAAAGGTACCAAGCACTTACCAAATAATTCTTCCACGTAATGTTAATATTCAGTATTACTGTGTTCCGATTCAGAGTGTGAGCCAATGTAATTAAAGGGACTAAATATGGGTATAAAAAGGGTATACTTTCTAGTGTTTGGTCTACAAATGGACCACTTACAATCAGATTCCTCATTTGCTCGTGTCGTAAAATTACATAAAACCACATACAAATTGCATATTCAAATACTTTAATAATAAAGTTTTATCATTGATGTCGACTTAAATGCCTTTTTTATACATAAACGTCCTCTATATTGCGCTTGGCAAATCGCTGCTAAAATGATCGAGTCAATTTGTTTAATACTAAGGGATTATTCGTCGAAAAAATTTTCGGAAGCGCGTTAAAGCCGTTAGTCCTGCGCTTGAACTTTTTCCGTCTCATAGGATTATGAGTTGCGGCTATTAGCGGCATGAGGTATTTTAATTATTCAGTTTACAAATTTATCAGATCCTGTAAATTTTCACAGCACTTTTCGCTTCAATTTGGAAGTAGCTGATTGTGGGCACAATAAATGTAAGTGAAGTTAAAATTGCAACAGGAACATATATGGTTTGAAGAAATATTTTGCTATCCTTTTATCAACTAACATCCAACAATTGCTAACGTCGAGTCTACGTTATCGTAACATTAAAGCTTTCAATGAAGTTGTACAATACACTACTTTCAAGACATACCAATTATAGAAGTACGAACAACAAATAGGCCATGTCCTAGATCTCGGCCAATGATACTAGACATATTATGGTTTCAATAGACGCTTGATTTTCGCTTTATATCCTTACGGCGTGAAAATAAATTGTTGTCTAGTATTACACAAGAGTTTCTTTGCTTTTACTCAGGATATATCATTCTAATTTGTTTTTTTTTGCGCTACTACACACATCACGCTTCGACTTAAAGGGTAAAAAGTCTATTAGTGTAATAATATATGTGAGAAGTGTATGTGAAATTGTGAAAAAGTAGGTAAATAAATATAGAATAAAATTAATAATAACAGTTGTATACTGAAATAATATAAACAGTCATCTACAGTAACGTTATCGCGGATTAAATCGCTCGAAGTAGCTATTTGTAAATAATGATAAGCATATTATATTCCAGGAAATATTAATAGTTATTTTTAAATTGATACCACAAGTCTATGACGACAGCTGTTCTTTCTCATATTACAACTTGATTCAATATTCAAGATGTACAACTAGCCTGGAGCGTGGATCTTTATGAGCTAAATACGAAATGTGTTTCGTATTGGTATGAAACGTGTTGTCTGTTCTAAAAGATAAATAATTTTAGATTCTTCATTTCTTTAAGTAGCAAATCATCCGTGTAATGTCTCATATACTGCAGCTGTAGATTATAATGCGTGAAGTCGTAAAATGCAATTTTAATATATTATGTCCCGGCTTCGCACAGGTAGAATGACAGGTTCTTGTTTTATTTGAGCTAGAAAATACTATTACATATCGTTTACATGGCAACTCTACGCCTATATATATATATATATACCTGTATATATGTTTATGTTATATGTTTTAAACCTGAATAATTATTTTCTTTATTTATTTAAAACTTAGAGAAATCTATCAATATGTGTGGTTTTATTGTTTTTTTGTATAAGGTAAAGGACTTTTTTGTAAGTGTTAATTTATATTGTATATTTTTATGTATCCGTTTTTGTATTACTATGCATGTGTTATATTTATATATTTGTAATGGTAAATATTAATGTAGTTTCCTTGTTAATCTTTTCCGTCCGAGTTAGGTAGTGGTAATGGAATAAACGTTCGATTATTTTGTTTTGAGACTTGATTTTACTTTCAATGTGTTTTCAACATTATTTTGTGTGACGTTTCGATACAGTTAAATATGTCGGGATTATAAGCTGACACTCATGAATTAGTAAGATCGTTTATAATCTGACTAAAAGTTGTATGACTGATAGTATGATTGTTGTTAAAACATGAAAATAATGTATTAACCATGTTGATTGTACCAAGAAGAACTCACAAGAAATTAAGCTGTTATCTCCATTTATTTTCACATGTTACGGTACGGTAACGGTAACAGCCTGTAAATGTCCCACTGCTGGGCTAAGGCCTCTTCTCCCTTTTTGAGGAAAAGGCTTTGGAGCTTATTCCACCACGCTGCTCCAATGCGGATTGGTGGAATACATATGTGGCAGAATTTCAGTAAAATTAGACACATGTGTATTCACACAAAAACACGAGATGAATTATAATCACAAATTAAGCACATGAAAAACTTCAGTGGTGCTTGCCCGGGTTTGAACCCACGATCATCGGTTAAGATTCACGCGTTCTTACCACTGGGCCATCTCGGCTTTTACATTTATGTTAAATAAATACAATTAAATTTACTATTTTATACCACATTAAAATCAACGAACATATACTCCACACTTCAGAACTAGTAAAAATAGACATAATAATTTACTCATTCATTCATTATAATTTACTCATTCATTCATTCGTGATTTACGTAGAAACTTAGCGAAGTTCTTCTTTACTCATAAAAGGAAGCAAGATGTTGTGGCTTCATCCTATTTAATTATAGGCTCAATCACATCTTAAATTATAATACTGCTTTTGTTGGTGAAATAATAATTGATAAGTAAATTAAATACTCAGAAGAGCTCGCACGAAGCCGTACAGCCAGTTTATTTGTAGAATAGTCAAGACACGTATTTATTCTTTATTTTGTTCTATTTAAAAGTAATACAATACGTCTGGTAATACGTATTTAAAAGTTATGTTCTAAGAAATGATTCAAATAAAATTCTTGTAACAGCCTATGAAAGTCCCACTGCTGGGCTATAGGCCTCCTCTCCTCTTTTTTTTGAGGAGAAGGTTTGGAGCTTATTCCACCACGCTGCTCCAATGCGGGTTGGTGGAATTCACATGTGGCAGAATTTCAGTGAAATTAGACACATGCAGGTTTCCTCACGATGTTTTCCTTCACCGTAAAGCACGAGATGAATTATTAATAAAATTCTTAGTATGTTTTTATACTTAAGTGTTTTTTTCTTACTCCTCCCTTACAATCCGGTGTTATTCATATAGAGTGAGCTTATTCGCACATCATAATTAATAAGCATAACGTTTTAACAGTTTTATCGTAAGCTAAGCTTTATTTTGTTTTAAACTTTTGTACTAAGAAACCAAGACATTGATTAGGATTTAAACATTATAAGGCACGAATATAGAGACAACAAACGATTAAATTTTAATAATATATTTTCTTCTCCAGTGTACGTGTTCCTCGGCGAGCACATAGCTTTGGTGGACTTCGTAAACGTGTTACAAAGGCGAGGATTGCTGGTCAACGGAGAGTACGCCGTAGTAGCTGTGGATGACGAAATATATGACCCTAATGATGCAGCCATCACGCATGCTGGTATGTGACTAAATGACTAATTTATTGTTCACGATCAATATGACGATTTTGATTTTAAATTAAACTAACTTCATCAAAATATAAATTTGACTTTAGACTTTACAGAATACTGAACAGTAGCAGGAAATAACTCGGTAATTACTGTATATTGCTAATTAATTATTATATTATGATGTAGTTAGTTAAAAATTTAAATATATACCTCTTTGTATATTTCATTTTTCAATATATCCAACATGAAAATCAATAAATGAACTTCAGAAAATACTTTATTCAAGCACAATCACAATTAAACACACAATAATAAACTAAATACCACAACACGAGATCTCCTAAAATATTCGCACGATCGACTTTTTTATCACATTTACTCCTTCCCTGAATATCTACTTCTCACTCTCTCGCTCACTAGGACGATCCAAAATACATTTTTCTTACACCTACTCGTGCTAAGGGACGAATAGTAGTGAGATAAAAATGGGTATTGATTACAAAAATCTTAGTGCCGACTTATTATCGTAGATGATGATAAGTAGCAAATTAATATTTATATAATTTTTACATTACTATTAAATTTTGACTTGATTGTTCTTAATTGTTAAATCAAATATTCGTATTAAAACAGACTGAATTGTTTCTAAAATATTTAATTTTAATCGTTCTTATCCGCTATAATATATCCTGAGTTTTTCATCTAACTAATAAATATTGTTTAAATACTAAATTCACATAAATTAACCCGTCTATTATATAATGCAGTTGCAATTTGTATTAATACTACTGCGTAGCGTCACGTAGAGCCTCGTAGCATTACGTAGTATAACGTAGCTGTGTTGTAACATCGTTAGAATAATATAAAAAAAGATTACTGATATGATGTTAGTATTTTTAACAAAGAGTAAATTCAAATTACTAATAAAGAATATTTGTATATGCAGGAATTTTGAATATATTATAATGATTATATTACTCTGTAAGTCAATACCTCGAAGAAATTTATTTAACATTGGCTTATAATAAAAAACTACAACCACAAGCTTGTAAATATAAAATATTTTTTTCTATTTTTTTATTTATAAATATCAATTATTTATAAATAAAATAAATTATACAATTATTTTAAATAGCGACTTATATTGCTACGATAAAACAACGGCCTAGCGGCATATTGTCTAACAAAAATTTCCAGAAAGTTGAACATGGCGATGACTAAATTGAGAATAATATTCTAAATCATAGTAATTAATAATAATCTCAATAAATAATAATCCATGTATATCGAGAATAAATTTGTTTTACTTTAATACTTATTAAAATAAAAGCATATTTAATAAGTTTTAAATTAGACGCATATTGTTAATTGGATCAGACCGATATACCCGCGTGGTTGAATAAGCTTATAAAAGCTAATGATAAAGGTGTTTATACAATATAGAGATATTTATACATTACTAGTTTCCGCTGGTGTAAAAAGAGTGGGGTCAGGAGTTAGATAAAAGTAGCCACCCTTGGAACTTAAGCTTGCTGCTTACCATTATACCAAATTCATCAAAATCAGTTCAGCGGCTTAACCGTGATACAAATATTACCCTTGTTTGATGCCGCGAACGATAGATTAAATTACACAGCTCACAGAAAACAGTATTCGAGAATTTTCGACGGTAAAACCCAATAACTTTTTACTATCCTGACTTGGGATTTGAACCCAGGACGACGTGGTCTGCGGGCTTATATCTAGCCATTAATCGGTAAAGTTATAATACAACATTTCACTAGTACTTGTACTGAACTATAAGTTTTACTTATAAATATAACTTATAACTTCAAGAGAACATTTTAAAAGTTCAAGCAAACTTTATATAACAACAAAACGATGATCCGAGTTCAAGGTGAGTCTGCGTGTTACAACTTAAAGGCAAAACTTTCGTTGACAAGCTTAATTGTGATAATGCCTAGTCAAATTGCGCTATTATATTTTACTTGGTGGTAGGGTTTTGTGCAAGCCGTCTGGGTACTACCCATTCGTTACATATTCTACCGTTAGACAGTTATACTTGTATAGTTGTGTTCTGGTATGTTGGATGAGTGAGCCAGTGAAGTTACAGGTACAAGGGATATAACATTGTTCCCAAGATTGGTGGTGACTACTTAAATCCAAAACGTTATTTCCATAACATCATAATGTTATGGAAATAACGTTGGCGATAAAAGGAGCGATCAATATTTTTCTGCGCCAATGTACTACATACTATCACATGGCCCAATTGCCAGTCCGCTTACCTAATGTAAAAGAAAAAGACGCCAATGGCAGGAACTATCAATCTCATTTTTTATTTAATAAGTCATTTATTGAGACAGGTTTGAAGCTGTTCATTAAACATAAATGTTTTTGACCATAAATTTAATCATAAATCAATTTGACGAAACTGTATGTACATCGGTTCGTAATGATTTTTTTGCGAAATATTTATCTCATGATAACTTTACATAAAAAAAAACTATGAGTGATTCGATATAACTGTCTAAGTGGTCACCATGCCTATAGACCGCACCAACAGAGCAGGGCAGGTCTTGGCAGGTCTTAAATACCCTAAATCCTTTTCCGTACCCCGATAAATAAAAATACAGTGGTAATCATGATGTTGATTCGAACCATCGAAATCGATGGTGATTGAAATAATTTAAAATAAATTGAAAGCAATAGGCAAATATAAATGAATAAAAACACAGAGTTTTGTTCCTTAAAAATTACGTGCTTACAATTATAAAAGCATAGCAATCAGTATAAAGTATACGCGCCGTTCACACAACGTAGTAGAGCGCGGCGGAACGGGGGTATGAACACAAAAGCGCGTAATCCCGTTTACCGTCACGGCATTCGGTCGGTCTTATCACTGTGACACGCAAATAGATATTCTACAGCAATAAAGATTAGGATACTAGCTATCCTTGTGAGGCTGTTTAGTAATATAATAACTAAAATCTTAAAACGAATTTATATTTTGATATGCTATTTTATTTATATTATGAGTATTTAATCAATTTTCAAATATTCAATATACGAAGTCAACGTTACAAAAATAATTATATTGTAAAGATTTTTAATTACTTCGTGGATTACAATTAAAAATGCATGCGTGCGTTGTAATTTGTAGTTAAATCGTAATTTCTCATTACTTTGGCAAGCGAGCCAGGCCGTCATGGAAGCAATGATAGTTTGGTAAATGTTTTGATATTAATAAAATGATGTAATATTATAATACTATCCGCATTGCGTCAGATTTTGTCTAATAATTTATTACATATTTTACAAATTTCAGCTCATAATTATACTCCGCCTTTAATTTCAAGATTTCGAGCTTGGATAAAATATGAAATTCGGTTTTAAGAAATTCAAGGATGAAAATCACGTTCGCATGAATATTAAGCAATTTATAAGATGTTTCGTAAAATTTACTCTTTTCTGAATTTACCACAATGCGCTTAAGGACGGTATAGTATTTCGTGATAAAAATAAATGTGCTTTACTAGCGGTCAGTAAATTTCTCTAAGACTAACGTAGTCTTAGAGAATTACGTATCAACTGTCTGCTATGGCTAACTTAAGGCTTTATTTCCGAGGTTCTGAGATTAAACCGGGTCGGGCCGTAAAAATTTGTTGATTTTTCCGTCATGCACTAAAAATATGTAATGAAAAAAGATTTATGTGTCATAATCCTTATCAATCATTTCATCACAAGGACAAATAAAATTAGAACTTAAATTTAAACTTTTATTGTGAATGCTTTTATAAAACCTGGTGCTTTTTTGTAAGAACTGAATTCTATCTTACTCGTGAAATATTAAACACCGTTTTACGTATGATATGCGACTTTGAGACATATGCTTTAAATGGTATAATTATAATATTCATTGTTGCATAACATTTTCCGACATTTCACAACAAGATTTGCAGTGACTAGATTTCGCTCTTACAGAATAGTACTATATATAGTATTTCCTTTGTCTTCGATTTCGCGTCGGTGACTATTTATATCTAACTACTCATATAGTGGGTTATGTATCAGATATATAGATAACTATAGAGTTACGCCAGTATAACTAAATTATTCCTGTTAAATCAGCCACTGTATCAAGATCTGGCCTATCAATCCTTAAAAAATGGATCCCATGTAAGGAGGAAGCCCTTGATGCCCGTATCTGACTGGCCAGTTAGGATGAGCCCCACAAACACTAGCGATTCCAATTATCTTTGATATAGTAGCGACGTTGACCGCTTATAGAGTTTCGCCACTGTAACTCAATTAGTCGTATTTTCCGAAAGTAATCATGGCTGGTAATGTTATTACGATGTTATGTATGACCATACGATACGATTTCAACATCATATAATATATACGAAAAAACTAAACCAAATTGTAAAGCATAACAATGGTTGAAATAAGCTGTTGGAAGTGTTCTTCGATATTTAATGAACATGATTTGGTTAACACATTTGCATGCGTTGCGTTGGAGCAACGTGATATAAGCTATTATCTTTTGCCTAAGAATATTTTTTGAAGTGTAGTAATAATAATAATAATAATAATATGCTTTATTGTGTCAAAATAGTTACATAACCAATACAAACACAAACATAAAAGAAAAAACGAAAACTATTTTGAACAAAAGGCGGTCTTATCGCTAAGAGCGATCTCTTCCAGACAACCTTTTGTTAAAGAACAAGAAATACATATATAAAGCGGTAAGGAGGTGTACTGATCATCTCAATTTTTATCTTTATCTCTTAAATAAATATATATATACATATAAACAAATAACATATACATAAACATACATATAATATACATATATATATATATATATATATATATATATATATATATATATATATATATATATATATATATATAAATATATGATAAATTATAATAGTAAATCACAACAAAGCGCAGCAGACAAAGAAACAACACTCCCCGATAATTACAATGACAAATAATACGTCCTGAGTCGGATTTTAAACGTATTAATTGTTTGAGATTGTCTCAAGTGGTGTGGTAAGGAATTCCATAGTCGAACTGCTTGGACAGAGAAGGAATTGGTATAGAAGGAAGAGGAGTGAGAAGGAATTTTAAGGATTAAATTATCTTCAGATCGTAGAGTGCGACCATGCGAGTCCTTAAGGAATTCAAAACGGTGTTTAAGATACTGAGGAGAATTCGGATGAAAAAGTATACAGTAGAGAAGAGAAAGAATATGAGTATTCCTGCGAAGACGGATTGGGAGCCACTCGAGTTTTTTGCGAAATTCAGAAATGTGGTCAAATTTGCGGAGTCCGAATATAAACCGAATACAGAGATTTTGAATACGCTCGAGTTTATTTAATTGCTCCTCTCTTAGATCAAGATAGCAGGTGTCGGCGTAATCAAGGATGGGCAAGAGGATGGCTTGAGCTAACGCAATTTTGGTAGGGATAGGTAGAAAATTACGTAGTCTACGAATGGACCCAATCGAGTGAAACATTTTCCTGCTCACTTCGCTTATTTGTGACATCCATGAGAAATTTTGATCAATATATATTCCTAAATTTTTAACTTTGCTGCTTAATGGAATTATAGTATTGTTAAAGACAACAGGTGGCAAACGGGAATAGTCTACACGGGGTAGTAATTTATAACTGCCAATTATAATAGCCTGGCTTTAATAGGATTTACCTTGAGACCAAAAGAAAGACTCCACTTTAAAATTTTGTCTAAGTCAGAATTAATTAATTCAATAGCAAGTGGTAGGTCAGTAGTTGTGGAATGAGCATAAATTTGGAGATCGTCGGCATACAAGTGGTAGGAAGAAGAGATATGTTGAGTTACAGAGCTGATGAAAATTGAGAATAGAAGAGGAGATAAGACACCGCCTTGGGGAACACCGGCATTTATCGCCAACCAGTCCGAGTAAGAATCTTGGATTCGAATACGTTGACGGCGGCCATTGAGATAGCTATGAAACCAATTAATTACCGATGGAGATATATTAAGAGAATTTAGTATAGCCAGGAGTATGTCGAAATCTACAGTATTGAAAGCATTACTAAAATCAAGCAATGATAAAATTGTAACTTCCTGGTTATCCATAGCTAATCTGATGTCGTCGGTAATCTTGACTAATGCAGTAGCCGTACTATGGCCAGATCTAAAACCAGATTGAAAAGGATTTAGCAAGTTGTGGGAAGACAGGAAGAGGTTAAGTTGTTGATGTACAAGACGCTCAAGAACTTTAGAAAGAAATGGAAGGATGGAAATAGGACGGTAATCACCATAAGATGAAGGATTATTTTTTTTGGGTAGAGGGATTATTTGAGCATCTTTCCAGGAGTCGGGAAAGGTACAGTAATTAATGGAATTATTGAATATGCAAGTTATAGCTGGAACTAAATAGTCAATAATAGGCAGGATCATTTTACGGCTAATGCAGTCAGATCCGACGGCATCAGAATTTATAGCTAAGATATTCTTCTTAATATCACATTCGGTAAAAACACGAAAAGTAAAGGGCAAAAAAGTCGGAGTTGATGACGCGGAAAGTTGAATTAAGGTATTAGATTTAGTTGTATTATTTATGGTAACTGAAGATGCAAAATGATGGTTAAGTTGGTTGAGATCCAGGGTACTAGTGGAGGTATCGATATCTGACTTGCCAACTCCGAGAGACTTGAGAAATTTCCAGACTCTGGAAGTGTTGTCGTCTTCAACAACAGATTTAAAAATGTGCCTTTGATGTGTATCCCTACACAGCATGTTGCAACGATTCCGATATTTTTTATAATTTAATTTGTTCTTATCAGATGGATTAGCCTTATATTTCGCTTTTGCCAAATTTTTCTTAAGCTGGAGTTCTTTAATTTTAGGAGTAATCCAGGGTGCTGGTAAGTGTTTTATACGTATACGCCTAATAGGAGCATGTACGTCGTACAGTTGAGTCAGAAGAGAGTTAAAAATGTTAACCTGCTCATCAACCGTAACGCCATTCAAAGCTTCTAGCCAGTTTATTTTAGCAGCATCCTCTCGCAATTGCTCCACACACATTCCTCCGAAATTGCGTTGCAGGAGAATTCTAGGTTTAGCTCTAGGAGGTCTAATTTTATAAGAAAGGAAGAGGAGATCGTGGTATGAAAAAGCGAGTGCAGCATATTGCCCATGTTTTTCAACATGAGCAAGCGATGACACAAATATCAGATCAAGTAAAGAAGGAGTGGAATTTGGAAAGGAATGAGTTGCAGAAAGTGGCAGAACATTTAAGTTAGCACCATTGATGATAGAACATAAGCGTAATGATCGGGTATCGTTCTTGAGAAGGCAAGTATTAAAGTCACCCATCACCACGGTATGAGTGTACAAAGGAGTAAATGACTCTAGTAAGTTCTCAAAAGATGGAAAGTAATCAATATTCTGCGACGGGCAATAGTATACACCCAGGAGTAACTTTGAGTGAGAGAGAACAACTTCAATAAAAAGGTGCTCTGGCTCTCCAACTGTATTCGAATTAGAGGAGCTTACAATTGTGAAGGGGATATGTGGTCTCAGATAAATGGCGACACCCCCACCAGTTCTTGCCATACGATCATTACGGATCAGATGGTATCCAGGAAGGGAATAGGCTGTCGAAGGCAAACACGGCTTAAGCCAGGATTCAGAGACTAAAATTGCATGTAAATTTTTAATTTGAAAAGAGGATAACATGTCCGGATAATGTGCTGGAATACTCTGCGCATTTATATGTATAATGTTAAAATTATTAACAACGTCGGAAAATTGGGAGTCAAGGGAATCACAAAGAGAAGGAGGAATACTGTAAAAACTACTGTCTGTGTCTGTGTTCGAGTCATCGGATGATAAGGAAAGAAAGGATTCGTTGTCGCTCTTGATTGCTGCCATTATTGTAATAAGTATAAAATACCATAAATATAGAAAAAGTCCTAATAAATAAATAAATACAAAAATAATAATAAAATAAAAACTAATAATAATGATTATAAAATAATTACAAAAATATTAATAATAAATAGATAATAATAATAAGTATAATATAAAATAAATGAACAAATAAATAAGTAATAAAAATTATATGCACCTATAAGACTATTGTAGCATGTCCATAACCCGCCAGTTAGTATCTCAAGAGAAACAATAAAAAAGTAAAATTTTCACTTAAGGTCAACAACAGAATCAATGTAACTAACAGAAATAGAGAAAAAAAGAAAAAGAAAAAGAAAAACAAATAATAATAAATACACAAGCAACTAAAAGGAATATAAAAGTAAATAGTGTAAAATAATATCAATTTTATCTTCCATTCTCTTTTTCTTTTTTCCTATAATAATCTAAATAAATTTTTAATCTGCAACAGACATTGACATTCACATTGACATTTGACAGTGACAAATAGATGTATTCAATGACATGAGACACTTAACATACAAAATAAACGAGTTATTAAAAACAAAGCAAACTACAGAAAATAGTAACAATTAATAAGGATAAATATCGCAAGAAGGTTAAAAAGCAACTATACAAAAATACAAAATAAAAGAGTTATTAAAAACAAAGCAAACTACAGAAAAAAGTAACAATAAGGATAAATATCGCAAGAAGGTTAAGAACCAACTATTACTTTTTAATCAGCCTTTTAGTGCGTGGAATAGTCACCTATTAGTAGAATAGTAGTGGGTTATTTAAAAGCTGTTACCACACACCACCACAAAACTTTAGCACAAAAATATTAATGAAATACTAACACTTTCGAGTTCAATTTTCGCCAAAAACAAATCGACAAGAAACAGCAATAACCTTTTTCAACTTGAAAATACAAACGAATTACTTTTTTAACTTGAAAATACAACCAAAACAATGAAGCTCTTGCTCTTAAGGAGAAATTATTGGAGCTTATTCCACTGCGGACAAATATTTGGTATGATAACATCAGGTATATTTCCTCGTGGTGTTTTCATTCGTCATTAAACACGAACGCCCTTACTTATAAACTTTGTTTAGTGGTTGATCAGTTAAAGTATGTTGTCTTCTTTTTTTGAATGTTAAATTGATATGACCGAAATAGTTAAATAATTGTAGAACTAAACGGCCGTTAAGTAACGTTTATAAGTAATGGAAATTAATATTTTAATTTAAGAACATAAAAATCAGTAGTGTTTTTTTGGATATCACCCGTACTTGATTTTCGAGAATTCTTTCAATTAAACTTTAAGACGAGTTCGAGTAATCACCAATCCATGTGCCGGATTAAATCAACATTGCTGGACTAAAAACTAGCCGTTTCGGAATAAGCTCGCTTGAAACTAGGTCAGGTTCCATGCCTATAAAAATACCAGGACATGTAGGTCGCGTTACGCACAATCGATGCATTGAGGACGATCATTTATATATATATGCTACTTACTTACATACTTACCTATTTTTGATAAAGTTGTATGCATAAAACTGAAATGTTGACGCAAAATAGCACAATGACCGACGGCGATTAAACGTAATTTTGACGTCTTTGAATAAGTTTATTTAGGTAAGCACACCGACTAAAAAATGGAAATTTATTTATTTATTTGTATCTCCAACAGTTGTGAATAACACACATTCAAAACACTTTTTACATTACCGCACCGTACCGTAACAGCCTGTGAATGTCCCACTGCTGGGCTAAAGGCCTCCTCTCCCTTTTTGAGGAGAGGGTTTGGTTTGCTGCTCCAATGCGGGTTGGTGGAATACACATGTGGCAGAATTTCAGTGAAATTAGACACATCATGCAGGTTTTCTCAAGATGTTTTCCTTCACCGTAAAGCACGCGATTAATTATAATCACAAATTAAGCACATGAAAAGTCAGAGGTGCTTGCCCGGGTTTGAACCCACGATCATCGGTTAAGACTCACGCGTTCTTACCACTGGGCCATCTCGGCTTTTTCACTAACTTAAAACTAACTATGCACAACCGATTACAAGAGAACACACCATTCCCGAACACAATTACAAAATATACAATCAACAATAAAATAAAAAAAATATATAATTAATTAATAATTTATGATTTAATTATCATGTCTCATATAATGTTCAAGTGCAGTGATAAACAAAAAAATGACTAATACATTTTAAATTTATTTTAAAGATACTAATATCAACACAGTGTGTTTTATTTATTTATTTTGTTTCAACTTTATTGCGTAAGATATATATATATATAAAATAAAACAGAAAAAATGCTGGCTCCAAAATTCAGGGTTGAAAACTTGGATCGGGCTACTAAAATCAAATCGGATTTCAGAATATGTTTGTATTAATATATCGTAGTTGCTAATCAAGCTTCGCTCATGTTTTTATTGTATTTTTTTGTAAAAAATTGTATTTATCCAGGAAACACATACACTTATAATCTTAAAAAGCCAAACCGTATATAACCGTAAATACAAAATTAAAAAAGAGCCAAATCGTTAAGCCGTTTCCGATATATACGGTATATTGTAGATATTGTTGTATAATAATTGTTCATTTATTATTATTATAAGACATAATTATATTTCTACTATATTCTATTCTGCGCATTAATTTTTAAGAAGTTTACATACAAAATATATTCAAAAATTAACCTATAATAGTTTTTAATATTTACTATAACCGAATAATCGAATGTTAATTAACATTATAAATAATAAAAATAAACTCCAAACCTTCTCCGCAAAAAAAGGGAGAGGACGCCTTAGCATAGCCGTGGGACATTCCCAGTCTGTTACTTACTTATGTTAGAATTACTCATTTATGTACTTCACTAAATATATTTAATAATTACATATTTCTTTATTGTATTTGATTTACTAAAAATATAATCGGTTTCAGAACGTCATTGACATTGTTTGGTAAAAAAGTTAAAAAAATAGTTTTCCCGCGCATAAATAAAAAAAGGAGAACTGATCGATTGTCATCGAATTAACAATTTTGTTTTTATAAAATTTAAATTATCTCATAAGTTACTATATTAAAGATTTTAAAATTAACAGATAATAAAATTTATTACTTCTACTGGTGTATTTATTACTTAGCTTATTTTAGCATAAAATATTTCGTTCACATACATACATGACAACGTTACAGTTTCAGTATGAATATTTAACATCACGAAAAGTAAATCCTGTGAATACCCCAGTCACGTTCCATCTTACAAATAAGCTGGGTATGAATCATTTTGTATCCTCTTTTAAAATATTTATATGTTTAGAAAAGACATATTAGATTTTTAGTTAATCTCTCATTGTTATCTTGTTACGTCACAATATATATTTTTTTTAATTTTATGCAAAAAGTTTTTAGTGACACGGTAAATATTTTATCTGTCGTTTTTGCTCTTACTGGTTAATTCATGGTCTTTTATAATTTAAGTATAGTACGCGAGCTTTACGAGAAAATTGCAGTCCTCGAGCAAAGGAGCGTCAGCAAAGGATTTCTGAGAAATAATTAGTATTAAATTCTGGAAAAGCCAAAGACGTAATAAGATATCAGCACATTATGTCTATGTAGGTTTTTATATTTCTCTCTTTCTATTTATTATTCTAATCTAATAATAATTTTATCACTAAAATAGTTGTATAGCCATGAATTTCTAAATTAACGCAGTACGTCAAATCAAAATCCACACTAACAAACGAGTAATAACGTCTTGCGAGTTATCATCGACGTTACCATTGGCAGAGGGTTCGCGCGTGTCTTAGTTCTAAAAGGTCGGATCCCATCCTGATCGCGCGAATTATAGCAGAAACACCCCCATTAATTTTAACATCAACCAATTTCTTTAGATAACCCCATATCCCTATATTACTTACTAATTATACTTATTAAAAATTAAAAATTATTAGGGGATTTCGGCCCCTTCTGTCTGTACCTTTCATATTATTATAGTCTTCTGTTACTAACGTAAATATATACACTGGGAAATATTCCGACTTGGTCGTATTCTGTTTATATTCATATATTGACTATAGATTTCATCGAAGCTCAATGAACTGTTAACCTATATTCTGGATCAAAGTGTACCGGAAATTATTCTTGTGTTATGATATACCAGTTGGTAGAATAATGCAAATTTTTTATTGGTGGTAGAGCTTTTTACTGGTGGTTGAGCTTTGTGCAAGCTTGTCTGGGTAGGTACCACCCACTCATCAGATATACTACCGCAAAACAGCAGTACTTGGTATTGTTGTGTTCCGGTTTTGAAGGGTGAGTGAGCCAGTGTAATTACAGGCACAAAGGACATAAAATCTTAGGTCCCAAGATTGGTGGCGCATTGGCGATGTAAGCGATGGTTAACATTTCTGACAATACCAATGTTCAAGGCCGTTTGGTGACCACTTACCATCAGGTGGCCTATATGCTCGTCCGCCTTCTTATACTATAAAAAAATCATTGCCTGATTTTACATAATATTATTAAATTTTGCCTTGATACGATATGTGTATCAAAAGTCGAAGATCTACTAATAAATATTTAAACAAAACACGTCTGAACTGTCAGGAGACTAATTTTCAACGATGGCTTTATCTTGAGCTCAATTCCTCAACTTCGATATTTTGTGATCATTAAAAATCATTGAAATTTATATTATTATTCAGTTGGTATAGTTTTCTTAAACTACTCGTCGTTTATGTAACAAGCGTTGGTAGTTGAATGAACTATACGTAATTGTTATTATTAAAACAAAGTCCCCCGCTGGGTCTGTCTGTTGTCTGAACGCCATAAACTGAAAAACTACCAATCGAAATGATTCATAAGGAAGCTTGGCTGATATGTCTTATAATTATTTAATGTTGGAAAAGATCATGTCGAATGGGAGCTTTGGCGTGCCTTGTGTAAAACAAAAGTTGTATGTATTAAGATATAAATGTTTTATTTATAACCTTATTCCACCCGTACGAAGCCGGACGGGTAGGATACACATAATTTGCTTCTAAGTCATAATATTATATTTAGAAATCAAAATCTTTGTCCACAGATCACCTGATCCAGAACAGCAGTAGTGACATCTTGGCGTTTCGAGCTGTCCTCAAGCTGACGCCCTCACATCCAACCAACCCTTATTATCCGTAAGTTACTTAATATACTGACTAACAACAACTGAACTAACAAAATTTGCCTTAATATTTCGTGTGTAATCGTAAGAGAAAGTTCTAGAGGTTAATTACAGTCAATAAATACATAATGTATTAGGTTAGCAAAATATTTATAGTAATAAATTAATGTGAGCTTAGCCTAAATTTTCTGGCTGTTAAATTTTATTTAAATCATATTATAAGAAGTAATTGTATTTACTTTATCTATATTTTTATTATTATAATATTATAGTTTATGAACCGCTGAATATGATATATCAAAATTTTATGATAATCGATCGTGTAGTAAAAACAAATAAGGTCACTTTCGCATTGATAAAATTAAGGATTATTATGAAAGTAACGATTTGATATAATCGATATAAATCTAAAGCTACTGAACCGATTTTAATAAATAATTAATTATTTTGCCGGGTTCCTTCAAACGAGGCGGCTAGTGCAGAACATTCTTTCCGACTGTACTGGCCGTCGTCGCGTTTGGACTCTACTACCACTTACTTAGGTGGAGTGGAGTCATTTGCCTTCCCGGCAAACATAAAAAAAGACTAGTTAAACAATGCTTTGTATTTTTATTTCGAATATCAATGATAATAGAAAGTGATTAATCGGTGTACATAAACCGTGTACATAAACGTCTGTATTTATGTATCTATATGTATCTCCACTTATTATAATAATAATATTTATTTACATTGGCGAAAAATCTAAATCCCAGCAAAATATAAATACAATGTTTGTTATTGTAATATAATTTATTAACGAACGAAATCTCTTACGTTAAATATATTAAATTGTTCGCCATCTATTTTTTTTATAAGTTGTTTTAAAAGTAGCCAGACTTTGTTAGTTATAGGGCTGTCACTTTTGAATCATATTCCGAATAATAATAAAAATGAAAAACAATTCTCTAAAGGAGAAATAAAGTTTATGACAAAACTAGTGGAAGCCAATTTACACGGCGTGTAAATTGGGCCTTTTGAAGATTTTAATTTTGAATCGAATATGACTTTGCGTTTTCCATAGGACCCTGTGCCAAATGATCCGAAAACTATCGGCGGCGCCGCCTTTCTGCGTACCCAACTATCACAAGATCTTCGAAGATACCTCTGTAAGTAAGAAAATATCAATATTAATAAATCGTTACATTTAAGTTTCATACAAAGGATTCCCTTGTAAACGTGTTCTATTTCTTATACTTTATACTTTATTGAACACCACAAGGAGAAAAAGAATACAAAAACATGGATACATACATAATAAAAGTAGCATACAAATTTGGCGACCTTATCGCTACATAGCGATCTCTTCCAGGCAACCAACGGACTAAGAGATAACTCATAGGATATGAGGTAGGTGGTGCTCTAATAATAAATAAAATAATATTAATATATGATTAAACAAACTAATAAATAAATGTAAATATAAAATACATATAATATATATCAATAAATAAATTATATTATAAATACATATATAATTACAAGTATACAATATAAATACATACTATAAACAATAAGAACGAATAAAAACGATAAGTCATCAAACATAGCAGAAAAAAATTAATAATAATGAAAATAAAATATATCTTCTATTTATTATGGACGATTTCATTCATTCTATTAATCTTATTGGAGGTTTTTTCTTGTACTATGAGCTTTCATTTAAATTATTATAGATCTAACTAACAGCCAGTATTGTAGGACTTAAGAGAAATAACCATATGTATATGTAGCAGAATTTCTTTTTAATTTAAAAAAGTGACCTTGAATTTTTCTTTTACCAGTTTTTTGTCTCGATTTGAACGCAACCTTCCGTTGAGTTCTGAAGACTCTTAATGCATACTTCTTCTACAGGGATAATTATTCTCAAATATGAAGCTTTACAATGTTATGGTTATTCAAAATAACTTCACATATAGAAAATACTGAAGTATTAAATAAATACTGGTGGTAGAGCTTTGTGCAAGCTCGTCTGGGTAGGCAGTACTTGGTATTGTTGTGTTCCGGTTTGAAGTATGAGAGAGCCAGTGTAATTACAGGCACAAGGGACATAAAATCTTAGGTCCCAAGGTTGGTGGCGCATTGGCGATGTAAGCGATGGTTAACATTTCTTACAGTGCCAATGTCTAAGAGCGTTTGGTGACCACTTACCATCAGGTGTTCCATATGCTCGTCCGCCTACCTGTTCTATAAAAAAAAAGTATTAAAAATAATAGTTAAAATTATATGTATCATCCAAATGATGTAAAACAGGTTCAAGGTGATTTAAACGTATTTCAAATTTGGTGCAACCACGTACTACTAAATTCTAAAAAATGTTTTTATATACTAAAAAAACAATCCAGAGCTGATTAAGTTGCTTTTTCCACACAATTTCAGCGTAAAGTTTTATTTGGGTAACTATAGAATAAAAAACTCACTTTTAGTCAATATATAGAAATGATGACACTGAAGGTCTAGAACAGCGCTAGTCTGGCACTTTTTTAAAAATAAACGCTAAAAGTTTTAAATACGTGGTCAAAATATCAGTCTCAAAAATTTGGAAACTTGCATTTACATCCAGTGGTATATTCATTCATTCATATTACAAAGACCGACTATTTTTCTTAAAAAGGAAAATGTGGTTGTTGCAAGCTTGACCTCACATTTTTACACAAGCTAATTAATGGAGTCTTATATCTCTCTGTCGGTTCCTAAGCGACTGACTCGGAAACCTTTTGCAAAAATATTTGTCTTTCATAACAATGTCAGTAAATTTTCTAAGCCACATATATTTTTCTCCGATACTTTATTCAAGTTTAAGCAAAAGCTACGCGAGCTCACATCTCGAAATAAGTGATTTGTATCTCAACCTTTTTTTTATCGTTTGTTATATTTTTAATGTTAGTTACGTTTGCTTTTTAGTTTACCAAAAAAAAACTGTTCAGTTTTAATGAGTTGCATATAAGTTTATTTTGTGTGTTTTTTTATGAAATAGGTAAGCGAACTGGCAAATGGGCCACCTAATGGTACGTGTTCATCACTGCCTACAGACATTGGCGATGTAAGAAATATCAGCCTTTCTTTACATCGCCAATGTGCGACTAATCAAGGGAACTAAGATGTTATGTCGCTTGTGCCTGTTAAACTAACTCACTCACCCTTCACACCGGAATTTAATCAGACCTTTTATATGTAAACAATAGTTTTATATAATATATTATGTACATATATACCTTTAATTAAAAAAATATATGCATGAGTTTAGGTAGATTTATTCACAATTTGTGTTTTAATTTACAAGGCGTATATTTTCATAAAATTATTCAAATTTAAAATGACTTCAATATATTGACTTCAATGACTGATTGATGATTGACTTCAATATTAATAACGTATGTTTTTTCGTTTCAACGACTTTAATTGAAACTGAAACTGAAAGAATCAGGCTAAAAATTATAAAGTTACTCTTGAAAGATCTAGTTAAGCGTAAATACGGTAGCTAGGTATATCCACTTTACATTTAAAATAATACTACTAATCTAAACGATTACTGAGCCGAGATGGCCCAGTGGTAAGAACGCGTGAATCGTAACCGATGATCGTGGGTTCAAACCCGGGCAAGCACCACTAAATGTATAGTATGTGCAGTGTGTATTCTACCAACCTGCTTTGGAGCAGCGTGGTGGAATAAGCTCCAAAACCTGCTCCTCAAAAAGGGAGAGGAGGCCTTTAGCCCAGTAGTGGGTCATTTACAGGCTGTTACGGTATATTTATTTTACATCCATTACTTCTACAGAATAGTCTGATGAATTACCCAATAGCCTTACACGTGTATTATTAAAAATAATTTTTAATATTATCTCTTTCCAAGTAATCGAGGTTATTAATATTCACAAACACAAGCTTTCAAAGTCATAATAATATTTCAATATAAATTGTTTATGTTTGTTTTTCTAGTTTAATCAAACTACTATTATGAAACGAACGCTGCCAAAATTATAACTGATACCAAAAAAAACAATTTCTATGAAAGATTTGTTTGTTGCGTCAAAATGTCTACAAAAAAAACTTACTTACAGTACAGTTACAGCTTACAGTAAACATTGTCAAAAAAGAAAACATAATTGTGACAATTTTTTTTAATCCATATCAAATTAAACATCATTTTAAGAGTTGTATTTAAAACCGGTAGTATATAGTAGCATAATTTGAGTTTCTGATTTTATTTTACTTTTTTTTTCTTTTTTTTTCGTAATTGTTACCAGAGAAACTTAAAGATATTCATATATGTTAAGTATATCATACATATCACTTCTTCATCGTCTCAAAAACAAACAGAAGTAAGAGAAATAAATATTTAAAGTACACTTTGAATATGTTATTGTATTGGCTTTTTTATTAAGATATCTATCAACAGTTTTTTTATATACATCGGAACTATAACTAGCACAATACTAAGGCAACCTGCGGCTTATTTTTGGAGAATACATTTTCAAACGGCTTTTTTACGTATTAGAACGCGCAAATCGCAATGCAACTCCTCGATCGCTAGCAAATGAGTGCGAAGATTATTAGACTAGAATAGAGTCATAAGAAAGAGAGACATAATTTTAAAAAGTCAATGTCATGACATAATCCCTGCAGTCATACACACATACAAACAGTTACATAAATATCTACAATGACAGAATCTTCTATAATTTTATTACCCTTTAGCTATGCCAGAGAGAGAGCGAGAAAAAAAATTCTACGTCCGTGAACTGACGACGAATTGACTAAACCATAGATAGACAGAATATACTTTATTGTTCACCAAAATAAAAATTGAATAACACCTCAACATCTCAATTTACGCACTACTTAATAATAATATAGCTATTATATTTAACAAGGTTTATATTACTTTGTTTAAAAACCGAGATGGCTAAGTGGTAAGAACGCGTGAATCTTAACCGATGACCGTGGGTTAAAACCCGGGCAAGCACCATTTTCATTTGCTTAATTATAATTCATCTCGTGCTTTACGGTGGAGGAAACCTGCATGTGTCTATTTTCACTGAAATTCTGCCACAAGTGTATTCCACCAACCCGCATTGGAGCAGCGTGGTGGAATAAGCGCCAAACCTTCTCCTCATAAAGGGAGAGGAGGCCTTAGCCCAGCAGTGGGACATTCACAGGCTGTTACGATATTACATTTTACCTTTACCACTTATTATTAAAATACTACGTTTAATAAATGATAGATTAATGAAAAACAATCAGTACATTAATTTCTTATAACTGTTGAATAGCAAATAAAAAGAGATTTCGTTCATCAATACTGTTTCATTTTCTGTATTCGTTATTTATTATTATTTCGGAGTACAACATGCGTGAAATGAAATGGCAATGTATCCGTGTACTCTTAAAAAAGTTTAAGTATAATACTTCATATAATTGGTAGAGAATGCCATCAGGCATAAATTCTGCCTTTTGTTTACAATAATTTGATCAATAAAGTTTTTAAATAAATAATTTGTCGATTATTATTGACAAGGATCTCATTTCCTCTTAAAGAAAAGATTTTGGAGCTGAGCACAAGATGTATTATACAAATTAAAGCACATGTGATCTCGCTGGTGCTTGCCCAGGTTTAAAACCGGAATATTTAGCTTAGCTTGATGTTTTACCTACTGGACTATTGATTCTATAATTTAAATGCGCGTGAAGGGAAGCTGCAGTAGGTTTTATATACTTTTATGTACAACATGTATGAATTCATAAAGGTCTTACTTAGTTAAGACGTGAAAGCGTAACAAACATACAAATAAATAAACTCACACATTGATATTATATTATTGATATTATATTATTATTATACACACAGTAACAGCCTGTTAATGTCTCACTGCTGGGCTAACGCCTCTTCTCCGCCCCCTTTGAGGAGAAGATTTGGAGCTTATACCACCACGCTGCTCCAATGCGGGTGGGTAGAATACACATGTGGCATAATTTCAATAAATTAGACACATGCAGGTTTCCTCACAATGTTTTCCTTCATCGTTAAGGACGAGATGAATTATAAACACAAATTAAGCACATAAAAATTCAGTGGTGCTTGCCCGGGTTTGAACCCACAATCATCAGGTAAGATTCACGCGTTCTAACCACTAGGCCATCTCGACTTTATTATACACACACATTGATGATATTATTTAGGAATAAGTGACTTCAATATAATATTGTTATATCTAGGAAACATGAACATAAAATACATTTGTAAACTTTACCGATTCTTAGAAATGACAGTTATGAAACTAAATGAGTCTTGACACGTGACCCTGACACATGTAAAAGTGTATCATGACATGATCAGAAGACATCGTTCCTTAAAACCAGACGTCAAATTATATTTGAAATAGGTTTTAGCACAAGAATTTATATTAAAATTATAAACGCGAATATAACTATGTCTACTCTAAATAGTAATCTTGAAATCAAATGAGTCAATTTATTTTTTTAATTAACAGATGTGTTTGATAAATTCTCGAGTTAAATTATAGAGAGTTTATCATAATGGCCCCTAAGAGCGGAGCAGGAACGTATGACGCGGGTGAAACCGCGAGGAGTAGAAATTAAATAATACGAGTGCAAAATGGAATCACTCTGCGTATCGAAAACACCGCCTTATAAGCACTAACTCCAAATCCAACTAATGGCAGTTTAACTATACCGTACCTTACTGTTAATGGCAGTTTAACAGTAAGGTACGGTTTGGAATCATCGGGCTCTTGAGCCTGACTTATTTATAATAATTATTTATAGTAAGTATGTGTGTCTGTTTTATAAAAATAAATGGATGAAGAAGAGTTAAAATAATAATAAATAAATATTATTATATAACTAGCAGGAGTATAATATAGAAACACCAAGTTCGAAGCGTAGCACACACAGTTTTTTTTTGTTAACCAAACGTAAGACAAGGCTTGTGTAGGAAGTTAAATGCTATGGGCTAACTGTAAAAGTAAACTATAGGCTAGGAGTTTTTAAATTTTTAACCTAAAATCAATATTAATTCCAAGAGCAAAGATACATCCAAGCCGACGGACTGTGTTGTATAAGATATTCTGAGATGCTCACGAAACGATCATAATAAGCATTTTTTTTCAATGTAAATTTATAGTTTTTATGTACGCGCCTTGAGGGTAATCTCGTATGGCGCAATGCACTCGTGTACCAAGCCATCATGTTATGGTCCCACTATATATGTGTATTTGAACTGTTTTTATTTAATAAAAAATACTGATCGGTCTATTTAATCAAGCTAAAGACTCCCTCTGATTTTTTTTTCCGGACACATAATATGAATATTACTACTATACAATTAAAAGCTAATATGCTATTTATAGTATAATTACTTATAGTGGAAACACATAAGTTTAAAGCATATGTGCGGAAAATCGTAAGGACACTCGCTGAATACAATAGAAATAATAACTATTTTATACGAATACAAGTATATATTTTTGAAATCGCAGGCACAAAAACATTTTTATTTAACATACATGCGTTCCAAACGTATTTCATTACTCTCGCGAGAACGATAAAGCCAGTTGAGCGCAACTTAAACGCTTCGCTTAATACGAAAAACCGAATTTGTCCACTGAATGTATTCTGCTTATTATTGGTTAAATATTAACTAAAAATAATACAATACGCTTTTTATACATAAAATTAAGAAAAATGTATACTTAGTGTATGTATCGAATATTATAAGAGCCGAAAATATTGAATTTATACTTATAAAAAATAGCATCACTTTAACGCAGTGAAATCATTTCAAAATCAATGTGACTTTAAAGCTAATCAATAATGCATTTGTACACATAGCCTATATTAATCTAACAAGGTTATAAATATTATTATAATACAGACTTATATATATTATTATAGTGGGCAAACACAGGTGCTTTCTCTATTCCCTGACACGACCGGAAAAAGTTCAGGCGCAGGAACAACGGTTTTACCTGCCTTCCGAGGCACGGGATTGTACATACTTCCAACTTCCAGACTCCGGGCTGCTACTGAAAATTTTTGATAGAAAAACCAAACAAAACTTTTTAATGCCCCGACCTAGAATTTGAACCCAGGACCAACGAGGCTGATTTTATATATGTATAAAACAATAACCGACTGACATATTCACTCTCAGCCTAAACTACTAAGGCTAGCACTCTGAAAATTAGCATACCTTTAACAGAGTAGGTTAGTACTTTGGTAGTGATAAAGTGGATAAAATTTTGTATAAAACTCCTTCATTTTTAAAGAAGAAAAGAAGAAAAGAAAAGTTACGGGATATTGTATTTAGCGATTCTGAATTAAGACGCGAGTGAAGCCGTGGGTAAATCATTAGTAAAATACTAGTTACATAATTGGTGGACAGGCGTTTCGTTTTTTTGTGTCGAATTAAAAAAAAAACATTTTTTTTCGGGTATCGGGATCGCGTGGGTTTGGTTTATTACCGCGATTTCAGAAGTCGATTGCAATCGTTCAACCATTAAATAGAATGCGATTTGAATCATATTATAAACGTGTAATTGAATTGACGCAACGAAAATTTGCCAACTTTTAATGTATCACCTTTTGTTTTTACACATGCTTGAATTGATTTTCGATTAACCTAACTTTTTTTTATCGCTGTAAAAACGAGTTACGCGTTTCGTTTGGAACAGTGGTAGGTGGTGGTATGGTCGGGGGTATGTGGGGCTCCGGTGTCCAAGGCGCCGAATGCACCCCGAACATCGGAATACCCACTAAAAACCAGCGATACCCTTTCCGTCCGAGAACAGTTATATCATATATATATATATATATATATATATATATATATATATATATATATATTCTTAACGTATTCTATATAATTATATATACTCATGTATTTATTTATTAGTATCAGTTTTAAATTTATTTATTAGATTGTTTAAAATTGTCTGCGGTATTTTATTATAATTTATATTATATAATAATTAAGTCTTGTCACGAATGATAGTATAATTCTCATCTATATCGTCTCTCTCACACGTCTTTTTCACGCCGAAGGGGTTCGATTTCCATCTAGGACAGACATTTGTGTGCATGAACATGTCTGTTTGTCCTGAGTCTGGGTGTAATTATTTATATAAGTACCGTAACAGCCTGTAAATGTCCCACTGCTGGGCTAAAGGCCTCCTCTCCCATTTGAGGAGAAGGTTTTGGAGCTTATTCCACCACGCTGCTCCAATGCGGGTTGGTGGAATACACATGTGGCATTTTGAGTGAAATTAGACACATGCAGGTTTCCTCACGATGTTTTCCTTCGCCGTAAAGCACGAGATGAATTATAATCACAAATTAAGCACATGAAAATTCAGTGGTGCTTGCCCGGGTTCGAACCCACGATCATCGGTTAAGATTCACGCGTTCTTACCACTGGGCCATCTCGGCTTTTTTATTTATATAAGTATTATTTACAAAAAAAAAAGTAGTATATCAGTTGTCTGGTTTCCATAGTATACGCTCTGCTTAGTTTGGAATCAGATGGCCGTGTGTAAATAATGTCCCAGGATATTTCATTTATTTATTTATTACCCTATTATCCTACAAAATTCAAAAGGTCTTAATTATTTTTAAATAATCCATTCATAACTATTGCTTGCTGTACCAACGAAAATACATTATTTATTATATTGTCAAAGAGATATTCAAAATATGTTTTTAGATATTAAACAGTAAAATACCGTATTACAAAATTTCAAAAACATAAAGCTCGGGGACGAAATTTTCACAACTATTAATTAAATTTAGCTTGTAATTAATACAAATATGAAATCTACATACAATATATAGAAAATAATAGTTATTTTAATTCCAAAAAGTAATACAAATCCTCATTTCACAAGAATTAATTAATAGTTTTACTGATGAAGATTATATTAAAGCGAGTGAATACATTGATTTCTCTCTTTCTAACATATGTGGCTTAATGTTGGCAAGACGAAGACAAAGCAACTAGCTAATGTTTTAATTAATTACCTAAATCTGGCTTCTAAGAAGCAAGCTCGCTTTCACAATTATGTTACACATATCGATTAGAAAAGGTAATGGCTATCAATGTCTCACAGCTGGATACTTTTTTTTGCCCCGATCTGGGATTTGAACCCAGGAACTCGGGCTCCGCAGCCACTAGAATAAACTAAGTGATTGCTGATAAAATACTTATTTTACTCGTACGAAGTCGGGGCGGGCAGCTAGTTTATAATATTAGTATAGATGATCTTTTGACATATTGAGATTTATGAACCGTCAAATGATTCGCATCGAATGTCCGTATAACAAGTTCGACAAGGTTAAAGTAATTTCATCGCAAAAATAGTGTTTGATAAAAGATGAATGCAGTATCCAGTATAAACGAGTAAGGTTATAGGCTCATCAAACGTTGCTAACAAGCTTGATAACAAGGACAGTGCTGAAATTATTCAACTACTTTTATTTAATATATATACAGTAACAGCCTGTTAATGTCCCACTGCTGGGCTAAGGCCTCTTCTACGTTTTGAGGAGAAGGTTTGGAGCTTATTCACCACGCTGCTCCAATGCGGGTTGGTAGAATACACATGTGGCATAATTTCAATGAAATTAGACACAAGCGGGTTTCCTCACGATGAATTATAAACACAAATTAAGCACATGAAAATTCAGTGGTGCTTGCACGGGCTTGAACCCACGACCATTGGTTAAGATTTTCGCGTTTTAACCACTAGGCCATCTCGGCTATATAATGTAATTATATTTTATACTAATAGATATAGAAATAGAGAAGAGAGATATGTAAACATTAGCCCACCGACATATTCACATGTACTGTGCATGTGTCGTAAAAAACAATCGCTGACCTTTCTATAGGTGTTTAAAGACCGTCGTGTACAAATTTTTATTTTTGTAATTATTATTGTTTTGGTGTTAAGCGAACCTTTCGATTCGCACCTGACCTGACATATTCTCTCCGACTTTGTTGGCATATCAAGCTGAATCTTATAAAATCTGCAAAAAATAACATACTATATGGAATATATCCAATGAATAACAATAAGGTAAAAGAATGAATGTTCTGTATAAGAGGATCAGTAGTTTTAACATGAGAATAGAAAAAATCAAACAACACATAGATTTTTATAATATTAATATGATATATTCATATGAAATTGTTTTTTGTTCAAAAATTCTCTTATCAAAGACGTTTGCACTCAATATGTTCCACTAGTTCTTATAAGCCAAACTCCGTACAATATTTACATTGAACTTGTGTGCAATAAAGTTTTTGTATTTCATTAAAACCCTTAGTTCTTATATGAACCTTTGTATAATAAAACGGTATTAGAGAAGATTTTTTTACTCATATTATTTTATTCATAGACCCTTGTTTCAGCTTTATTATTTGTTAGATTAAATTTATATAAAACTCGGAGCGTTGTAAATAAAACCTTCTCTCCTGCAAAAACGAATATATCATTCCAGACTTAATTAAATAGAAACGAAGTAAACATATATTTTGAATCTTGAAATGAGTATTTGTTTAGCTTTTTGTATTTAGCATGGTGAAATGATTGACCAATTTTATTATAATTTGTTTTGATTTTCTTTATTTAGACATATTTCGTCTATACAAATTAGAGGGTATTTTTATATTAACTGATGGTAGGGCTTTGTGCAAGCTCGTCTGGGTAGGTAACACCCACTCATCAGATATTCTACCGTAAAACAGCAGTACTTGATATCGTTGTGTTCCGGTTTCAAGGATGAACATCTTAGCTCCCAAGGTTGTTGGCGCATTGGCGATATGAGCGATGGTTACCATTTCTGAAAATACCAATATTTATGGCCGACGGTGAACATTTACCATCATATGTTCGTCCGTCTACATATAATATAAAAAATAATGTTTGCACTGAACGATTATTTGGATATTAAAATTATATATTTCGATTGTTTTATTGGAATTAGTTAACGATTAAAAAGTTATGTTGATTTTTTGTATTTTGTTGTGATATTCGTTGAAGAACTCTTAACAACCAATTGTTAAATAGAAGAAGTTAGACGTTCGAATGGCTTAACTTCTGGGTTAGACTGCGTGGGCGTGTAAGAGGAAATGACAGACTGGTTATTGTAGATTTACATAATGTTATCGAATTATTTGACTTTCAAATGTACCAATCAGATGAAGACCTTATATACAAACGTCTCGTGATCCTAGGTGATTAATAAAGCTTTGAAGAAATACAATATACTATGCTTGAAATAGAATCATAAAAACAATTTAAAAGTTTGTCAGTGGCTATAAATAATAGATTTAAATTAACTCTCTTGCCTGAAATACCAGTGCAAACTTTATTATAAGAGTTTTTTTTTTAATTAGGCGAACACTAACTTCATCTCATACTGTCACAATTTATTAAGAAGATTGTAACCATAGAAACCAAAAATCAAAGTCAAGTCAAAGGCAAAATTCTTTTCAATATTGCCAAGCGTTACACTTATTGGCTGTCATAAATCTACCACCGGTTCGGAAATAAACACCTCAGACCTGACAAGAACCGGCCGAGATCTATAATGAATATTTTATTCAAAGCATACCGAAATCATACATATGAAATATTTATATTAAAGGCATATAAGAACTCTGTGCATGAAATATTTAAAAACTATAAATATTATTACACTCAATAACTTTAACTAAAACTTGCCAGATCGCTACGAAACATTATCATGTTCGAAAATCGAACCCGACCGTAATCACAACAATCTGAACTAGTGATCACCGCAAACAACGTTTTTATAAGATGCTTTTATATCAAATTAAAATATACTTCAAGCACTTTTGAGTTGACTGTTGAAAGACTCAGTAGTTTTTTTACACAAGTGGACAAAAAAGGATTAAATGTTTTCAGTGTTCATTTATGTATGTACATGTCAGATTTGACACTAGCATTCATTCATTCATTCATCGCAGTCGTGTTTATCTATTTATTTTATTATATATTATTATTAATTTATGCCTGTGTTCATATCCAAAGAAAACCTCTATATAATTTGAATACAGATAAGAACGCTAAATTACATATTATGCCTTGAAGCATATTAAGGATAATTAAAAAAAATGTGTTTAGAAATATTTCGAACAAAATATTCGTTATGTAATTTTATATCAAGCGTTGCAGAAACGCAAAATTTTGATCACATCTAGATATTAAACTATTATCATAGCGTCACCTCACTCTTACTTCAGCAGAATGGAAACCGATTCATCTTGAGGTGAATGAGATAGAATGGAATGTTATCATTTATTTTAGCCGTTTTATGTGAACGAGTAATACGTGTTGTCAAATGATTTATCGAGTAATAACGAAACCTTTATTTTGTTTTTTGTATTTATGTTTTTATTAAATTTTTCGCCGAACATCCACCTACTTCCGCGACAGCCGACGCGACTTCAGTTGGCGTCGTGGCATCGTCCAAGTCCAAGACCTTAAGCTCGCCCGTTTTAATCGGGCGAGCTATCCTCACACTGAAGTCCGTGAGGACTTCACGCATCTGTGTAGCGAGGCGGTCGGCCTTCTCATGACAGTCGGGGCCGCTGATGTTAAGCAGCATCCCGCCTGTCAGGGCCCTTTTAAGGCCAACCGTCTCGATGCCGAGGTCAGACAGCTTAATTCTGTTTTTGGCAGCTGTCATGACCTCAGCATATGCTGTCTGCCCACCTTGTTGAATAGTCACCGAGACCGCTGCGGTCTTCGGGACTATCTGCCGTCTCTTTTTACGCCGCTTCTTCGCCTCCTTTTGAGGTTGACGAGGAACGGCTTTTGGCTGCGACTTGGGCGTTGTCTTCCTCTTTGTCACCGACGCCCAAGTCTCAGGTGGCGTCGCAGAAGTTTTTGCCTGCGGTACCATGCTATCCACCGCAGGCAAATCTATAACAGGTGGGTGAGCGGGTGTCTTGTTCCCACCTTTCCTTTTCTTCTTTTTATTTTTCTTTCCTTTATTAAGTGGCTCTTGCGCTACCTCCACCGTCACTGCCTCTGGTGCTGGCTTCCTCCCCAACGGAGGTCTTATGACCCGGTCGGGAAAAATTTTGGCCTCGAAAGCGGCCAGCTTAGCCTCTATTATGGCCTCGAGCCGCTCGGAAAGCCCGGCGTCACTGTGTCGAGACACATACGAGGCAACAGGACTGGTCTGGACGGGTGAAGCTTTAGAGCCAACTGCCGCTACACTACACGCTTTGCAGCAGAAGCCTGTTTTCTCGAAGCAGCAGTTGTCTCATCTGGCTTATGTGCCACGCGTGTTGGCGCAGGAGGGCTCTCCCTGGCTCTGGTTAATACCAACTCCTGCGTTAGTGCCTCGACACGTTCGCTGAGCTTGGCGTCACAAGCTCGTCGGGTCCAGGGAGACTCCTCTTTGCCCTCCTCGCAGCTGGCGCCACAGAGGGATCGAAGAGCTCGTCCTCGGTATCCACGTCAGAAGCTGGGTCGTTGGCTTCCAACATCCTTACTGATAGGTGACTGAGACAACTCTGGTCCGAATCCTCACCCATTTTGTCTTCTTCGGCCGTACTAGGATCCAGTGCACCCGGGCGTATAAAACGCCCAGTCTGATCCCGTTGTAGTCTCGCTGGTGGTTTTGCCATGTCGGCACGCGACCTACCTCTCCCCGCCCGAGCCTTCGGCACCTTCGGAGGTGGCAGTGCGTCGCTTGAAGCCGACTCTGGCCCAGGTGGTTCCCTTCTCTTTTTACTCATACGAGTACGGCCCTCCGGCCCCGCTTGTGCACTGTCGGATATTCCCACATTTTCCAGGCTGCGAGAACGTCTGGAGTCTCCTCGACTCTTGTCGCCCGTAAGGGCGTATGGGGGGCAAATGCTGCCCGCTGGCTGAGCTTGCGCGCACTGCGATGCAGCTACTGCGCACTCAGTATTGCCTCCTTGGCCAACTTCAACTATTTTAACTTGGGTGTTTTCCAAAATATCCATATGATTCCCACGAGTGTGGGGGAAAAACGGTCCATCCAGGCGGTGCCCCCTGCACCTGGATAAGCCTAACGTGACTCGCCACGGGTTTCGGCCGGTACCCTGACGAGGAACGCAGTAGCAACTGAACTTCCCATCAGCCATGCATCCCCTCACGCTGCGTCGCCACTTGGGATTCGGGGTAATTTTTTAGAGAGATTTTCTTTCTCATGGTCCGGCCAGTTAAGGCAAGACCCTCGGTCCCATACGAGGCCGTGAGACATGTCCACGACACCTCAATGCATGGGATTACGATTTGAAGGACGGTGGCATAGCCTACTCGGTGGCAGGGTAAGTGCACACCGAGCCCATCCTTGCCTCCATAATTGTGTCTGAGACACTCTCCTGGTTGCCCGGACCGCTCACATAGTCTACTCTGTTGATCAGAGAGGTACCAGGAGCGGCCCGTGTGACACGAAGTCCCTTAGTCGCCTCTTACGACACCCACGGGAAGAGATGGGGGAGTGCTATTCTAAACCCGGCACTCCACGGGGTGACCTTGACTTACCTAACCTAACATCTGCCTATTCATAAAACTATATTTTTATTTCACTTCATATTGCAAAAAACGAAAATTTATATACGAGAACTGTTATGTATATATAACTAATACTAAAAACAAGTTTTAATTATGAATATATGAGACGGGCCATATTTGGTTGGTAGATATTTGCCTTTCACGCCGAAGGTTGTGGGTTCGACCCACCTAGGACAGACATTTGTGTGCATGAACATGTCTGTTTATCCTGAGTCTGGGTGTAATTATCTATATAAGTATATATTTACAAAAGAAAAGTAGTATATCACTTGTCTGGTTTCCATAGTACAAGCTCTGCTTAGTTTGGAATCAGATGGCCGTGTGTAAATAATGTCCGAGGATATTTAATTTATTTACTTATTACCCTATTATCCTACAAAATTCAAAAGGTCTTAATTATTTTTAAATAATCCATTCATAACTATTGCTTGCTGTACTAACGAAAATATATTATTTATTATATTGTCAAAGAGATATTCAAAATATGTTTTTAGATATTAAACAGTAAAATACCGTAGTACAAATTTCAAAAACATAAAGCTCGGGGACGAAATTTTCACAACTATTAATTAAGTTTAGCTTTTAATTAATACAAATATGAAATCTACCAACAATATATAGAAAATAATAGTTATTTTAGTTCCAAAAAGGTAATACAAATCCTCATTTCACAAGAATTAATTAATAGTTTTACTGATGAAGATTATATTAAAGCGAGTGAATACATTGATTTCTCTCTTTCTAACATAAGTGGCTTAATGTTGGCAAGACGAAGACAAAGCAACTAGCTAATGTTTTAATTAATTACCTAAATTTGGCTTCTAAGAAGCAAGTTCGCTTTCACAATTATGTTACACATATAGATTAGAAAATGTATTGGCTATCAATGTCTCACAGCTGAATACTTTTTTTTTTGCCCCGATCTGGGATTTGAACCCAGGAACTCGTGGTCTGCAGCCACTAGAACAAACTAAGTGATTGCTGATAAAATACTTATTTTACTCGTACGAAGTCGGGGCGGATAGCTCGTTTATAATATTAGTATAGATGATCTTTTGACATATTGAGATTTATGAACCGTCAAATGATTCGCATCGAATGTCCGTATAACAAGTTCGACAAGGTTAAAGTAATTTCATCGCAAAAATAGTGTTTGATAAAAGATGAATGCAGTATCCAGTATAAACGAGTAAGGTTATAGGCTCATCAAACGTTGCTAACAAGCTTGATAACAAGGACAGTGCTGAAATTATTCAACTACTTTTATTTTATATATATATACAGTAACAGCCTGTTAATGTCCCACTGCTGGGCTAAGGCCTCTTCTACGTTTATAAAGCTAAGCTTATTCCACCACGCTGCTCCAATGCGGGTTGGTAGAATACACATGTGGCATAATTTCAATGAAATTAGACACAAGCGGGTTTCCTCACGATGAATTATAAACACAAATTAAGCACATGAAAATTCAGTGGTGCTTGCACGGGCTTGAACCCACTACCATTGGTTAAAATTTTCGCATTTTAACCACTAGGCCATCTCGGCTATATAATGTAATTATATTTTATACTAATAGATATAGAAATAGAGAAGAGAGATATGTAAACATTAGCCCACCGACATATTCACATGTACTGTGCTAATGTGTCGTAGAAAACTTCGCAATAGCTGACCTTTCTATAGGTGTTTAAAGACCGTCGTGTACAAATTTTTATTTTTATAATTTTTATTGATTTAGCTTTAAGCGAACCTTTCGCTTCGCGCCTGGGCTGACATATTCTCTTCGACTTTGTTAGCATATCAAGCTGAATCTTATAAAATCTGCAAAAAATAACATACTACATAGAATATATCCAATGAAAAACTATAAGGTAAAAAGATGAATGTTCTGTGTAAGATGATTAGTAGTTTTAACATAAGGATAGAAAAAAATCAAACAAATAGATTTTTATAATATTAATATGATATATTTGTATGAAATTGTTTTTTGTTCAAAAATTCTCTCATCAAAGACGTTTGCACTCAATGTGTTCCACTAATTCTTATAAGCCAAACTCCGTACAATATTTACATTGAACTTGTGTGCAATAAAGCTTTTGTATTTCATTAAAACCCTTAGTTCTTATATGAACCTTTGTATAATAAAACGGTATTAGAGAAAATTTTTTTACTCATATTATTTTATTCACAGACCCTTGTTTCAGCTTTATTATTTGTTAGATTAAATTTATATAAAACTCGGAGCGTTGTAAATAAAACCTTCTCTCCTGCACAAACGAATATATCATTCCAGCCAATTTTATATTAAAATATAAAAACAGATATTAGACTTAATTAAATAGAAACGAAGTAAACATATATTTTGAATCTTGAAATGAGTATTTGTTTAGCTTTTTGTATTTAGCATGTTAAAATGATTGACCAATTTTATTATAATTTGTTTTGATTTTCTTTATTTAGACATATTTCATATTATAAAATTATTAGGAAGCCGAGATGGCCCAGTGGTAAGAACGCGTGAATCTTAACCGATGATCGTGGGTTCAAACCCGGGCAAGCACCACTGAATTTTCATGTGCTTAATTTGTGATTATAATTCATCTCGTGCTTTACGGTGAAGGAAAACGTTGTGAGGAAACCTGCATGTGTCTAATTTCACTGAAATTCTGCCACATGTGTATTCCACCAACCCGCATTGGAGCAGCGTGGTGGAATAAGCTCCAAACCTTCTCCTCAAATGGGAGAGGATGCCTTTAGCCCAGCAGTGGGACATTCACAGGCTGTTACGGTTACGGTAGACATATTTCATCTATACAAATTAGAGGGTATTTTTATATTAACTGATGGTAAGGCTTTGTGCAAGCTCGTCTGTGTACCACCCACTCATCAGATATTTTACCATAAAACAGCAATACTTATTATATCGTTGTGTTCCGGTTTGAAGGGTACAAGCACAAGGAATATGTTCCTCATCTTAGTTCCCAAGGTTGATGGCGCATTGGCGATATAAGCGATGGTTAACATTTCTGAAAATACCAATATTTATGGACAACGGTGAACACTTACCATCAGATGGCTCGTATGATCGTACGTCTACATATAATATAAAAAATAATGTTTGCACTGAATGATTATTTGGATTGGTTTTATCGGAATTAGTTAACGATAAAAAGTTATATTGATTTTTTGTATTTTGTTGTGATATTCGTTGAAGAGTTTGGTTGTTAAATAGAAGAAGTTAGACGTTCGAATGGTTTAACTTCTGGATTAGATTGCGTGGGCGTGTAAGAGGAAATGACAGACTGGTTATTGTAGATTTACATAATGTTATCGAATTATTTGACTTTCAAATGTAGCAATCAGATGAAGACCTTATATACAAACGTTTCGTGATCCTAGGTGATCAATAAAGCCTTGAAGAAATACAATGCCATACTATGCTTGAAATAGGATCATAAACACAAATTAAAAGTTTGTCAGTGGCTATAAATAATAGATTTAAGTTAACTCTCTGGCCTTAAATACCAGTGCAAACTTTATTATAAGAGTTTTTTTTTAATTAAGCGAACACAAACTTCATCTCATACTGTCACAATTTATTAAGAAGATTGTAACCATAGAAACCAAAAATCAAAGTCAAGTCAAAATCAAAATTCTTTTCAATATAGAAGCGTTACACTTATTGACTGTCATAAATCTACCACCGGTTCGGAAATAAACACCTCAGACCTGACAAGAACCGGCCGTGATCTATAATGAATATTTTATTCAAAGCATACCTAAATCATACATATGAAATATTTATATTAAAGGCATATAAGGACTCTGTGCATGAAATATTTAAAAACTATAAATATTATTACACTCAATAACTTTAACTAAAACTTGTCAGATCGCTACGAAACATTCTCATGTTCGAAAATCGAACCCGACCGTTATCACAACAATCTGAACTAGTGATCACCGCAAACAACGTTTTTATAAGATGCTTTTATATCAAATTAAAATATACTTCAAGCACTTTTGAGTTGACAGTTGAGAAACTCAGTAGTTACTATTTTTACACAACTGAACAAAAAAGGATTAAATGTTTTCAGAGTTCATATATGTATATGAGTTTACCTATTCGACCATCACGTAAATGTCAGATTTGACACTAGCATTCATTCATTCATTCATCGCAGTCGTGTTTATTTATTTATGTTATTATATATTATTATTAATTTATGCCTGTGTTCATATCCAAAGAAAACCTCTATATAATTTGAATACAGATAAGAACGCTAAATTACATATTATGCCTTGAAGCATATTAAGGATAATTAAAAAAATGTGTTTAGAAATATTTCGAACAAAATATTCGTTATGTAATTTTATATCTAGCGTTGCAGAAACGCAAAATTTTGATCACATCTAGATATTAAACTATTATCATAGCGTCACCTCACTCTTACTTCAGCAGAATGGAAACCGATCCATCTTGAGGTGAATGAGATAGAATGGAATGTTATCATTTATTTTAGCCGTTTTATGTGAACGAGTAATACGTGTTGTCAAATGATTTATCGAGTAATAACGAAACCTTTATTTTGTTTTTTGTAATTATGTTTTTATTAAATTTTTCTGTATAGGTGACTGTATAGGTGATCTGTTAACAATTTGTATGTATGTATCTCACGGACATTTTTTAAATATTTTATATTCCTAATTTTTTTTTTCAAATGCGTGTGTGAAAATGTAAGGAATGACTTACGCCCTGAACTGCCTTCCTATTTTTGACGTATTGATAAATACATTTTATTCCATTATGTTTGACATTTGTGTGTTATAATTAATCATTTTTAATGTGTAATTATTTTAAATGTATATTATAAACATGTTTTTATTGTAATTTTTTATAGTATCTTATTATATTAAAATCTTTGTTTTTTTTAAAAATCATCTTAAAATAAAGTTTTTGGCACAAAGATTGCCTGAACAAAAGTAAGTAAAGTAGCGAAAAATAAACTTTAAACTAACTTTTAAGAGAGGGGTGCAGCAGATACTGGCCGTTTTTCTTTCTTTTACGGTTTTTTTTAATTCGTCTTTTGTAAAATATGTACTATCGGTTTTTTATGTTTCTTTCATTGGGGTAAGGATTGTTTAAAGATATAAAATATAAGGACTCCATTCTTATGGATACCATAATTGTACGAATTAAATAATACATATTATATTTTATATATCAGCTAGCTATGCACACACACCATCTTCAGTTCGCGCCAATACCAATATACTATATATCCTTTTTCTCGCGCTCCGCGATGTGTGTCATACGAGATGGCAGATGGACGCCCTTAGACATTCGCATTGTAAGAAATGTTGTCCATCGCTTAAATCGCCAATGCGCCACCAACCTTGGGAACTACGATCTTATGTCCCTTGTGCCGGTAATTACACTGGCTCACTCATCCTTCAAACCGGAACACAACAATACCAAGTACTGCTGTTTTGCGGCAGAATGTCTGATGAGTGGGTGGTACCTACCCAGACTAGCTTGCACAAAGCTCTACCACCAGTAAAATGTGTTCACGCGAATATATCTTTAAGTAAAAAAAAGAAACAGCCTGTTTATGTCCAGTGGGACACAGGAGACTATATTTCTTTATTGAGAAGAAGGTTTCGAGCTACTCCATGACGCTGCTCCAATGCGGGTCGTGAATAAACATGTGGAAGATTCCACGTGCATGTGCAACCATATAATATCACCTCCCCATTTCATCCCGTGGGGGGTGTATAAGTCGACCTGACGGTATATACGCCAGAAAACGGGCAGCAACGTCTCTCTGAGTACTATGACCAACTTCCTGCGATCGCCAACCCATTTGCCAAGCGTGGCGATTATGGTATATCCCCCTAATGATTGGTACAACTAAACCACGACTGCTACTCCTCGGCAGTCATAAAAATAGTCGCGGGAAGCCGTTGGATGCGGGCAGCGCAAGACCGGATAACATGGAAGGCCTTTGTCCAGCAGTGGACGTTTTGTCGGCTGACATGATGATGATGACAATTACGTGTAATTATAAATAAAACAGCACATGAAAATCAATGGTGCTTGCCCGGGCTTGAACTCACAATCTTCGATTAAGATTTACGTTTTCTAGTCCCTGGGCCATCTTAGCTTGGAGAAGTAAACAAATGACTATTATATGGCCATTACATAAACACGATGTTTATATTTTTATTGACAATGGTTATTTATTTAGGTTCCAATTGAAGCAGCACATCTCTACGACGCTGTGATCCTATGGGCACGCGCAGCTTCCGCTGCTATGCGGAACGGTCTCCCGCCGACAGATGGCGCTACACTCATGAAACTGCTCAGACCGACTACATACAGATCACTTCAAGGATTTGATGTAAGTATATTTTTTTATAGTATAGGTAAGCGGATGAGCATATGGGCCATCTAGTGGTACGTGGTCACCAACGCCCATTGACATTGGCATAAGAAATATTAACCATCGCTTACATCGCCAAATACATTAAAATAAACGAAGATATATACAAATATAATAGAGTTACTTAATTCCACGAAAACGCACCCCACTATATTTTGCGAGGGGTAAGCGCGGGTAGCGGGGAGTACTCGAACAACATCAGTCTTCACTCTTGAGTCGACCACAGTTCGGTGTAGACCGTAGTTTAGTTGCGGGAATGTTACTTTACTTAATATTTTTGTTCCATGATTTATCTTTTTTAGGGCTCCGTGCCTTTAAAGGAAAAAGGGAACCCTTAAAAGATCACATCGTTGCCCGTCTGTCCGTCCGTTCATTTGTCTGTCTGTCCGTCAAGCTCCTTTTGTTACTGTATATATTTACCACCAATAATAAAAAATATACCAATAATAATAATATACCAATGTACTGGCTTAGTTTTTTTTAAGAAAGGCATTTAAAATAGAAGTTTCATTGATTAGTATAGATTAAACAAAAAATATTAATTAGAAGCCGGTGGAATATAGCAAACAGGTAGTGTTGTTATAAGGGAAATATTAATGTTAACGTTATGTCAAATTACAACGCCATATTACTCTGTAGAATAATAGGTTTACGGCGAAACGTTCGCAATTCTAATATGTAATTGCTTGACGACGGGCGTTGGGTGGAGCAGTATGATTTATGTGTTAAGAATCAAGTGATAATTTGTCCCAATATCTTTATTTTATCTGCATATGTATTACAAATATATGTCATAAAATACTTTTATTTTATTTATAAAAGCACGCGATTCTCATGTCAATACGGTTCACAAGGAATTACGCTATAATCAGTCATATGTTGTAATCATATCATGATATAATAAAATTTTCAATTTACTCTTTAAGCCTAAATACACAAGAATATATACTGAAAAAAAAATCTCGAGGTGAAACTTCATTGTACACGTACAACGTCAACTCTTACATCAAAGTGACTTACATAATATATAAACTAACGATTTTACCCATAAATGTTGTTTAGGGGGTGACCAGTCAAGCAATACTTCGGCTTCCTTTTAATGTCAAATCTATGATGACATAATACATAATACAATTAGTGTTTAACTAAAACCACTCTAAATAAGTTCGGCCGTGATTGTTTACTAAAATATTTTGTCGAACGTCATAAAATACATTAAAAGCTTTTTAATGTATATTGAATTTCAATAATTATATTTAATTCTAATAAATGAAAATTGCCATAAAGTGAATACTTAATAAAAAAATATAAAAGCAAGTAATAATATTAATAATAATAATCTTTATTGCATACAAAGAAAAAAACCTTAAAATTGCAAGGGGATATAGCATTGAAGTAGTGATCTCTTCCAGACATCCCTTCTGCATAATATGCTTGCAGGACACAAGTAGTTAGTATTCGTTGTTTCCATACGATGTGTAAAGTTAATAATTATAATTTCATTTGAAAAAGAATGACTCCTGAGTCTCTTGCAGGTTCCTCTTAACAAAATGGAGGGTCCTTTTTGTTGTATTGAATTTAGTCCTGTAAAACAGCGATTCCAATTTTTTCTTGTTAATAATCTCATACACGCATTCTCGCACTCTCTATCTCTCTCAAATGAAGCTATTAATTTTAAAATCACTGGGCTTTATTAGCGCAATAACCATCAATAGCTTTAATAATTCTGCCAATAGTCATACTGACAATACGTGCTCATTACTATTATGATGCGTGTGCTTGTAATGTGGATTGCATATTTATGCATGTTCTAAACACAAAACAAGACATAGTGGGCACGTTATTGAAATAAAGATAAGAATGTTCTGAACCCAAAACAAGACAAACTGGGCGAGTTATTCAAATAAGAAAACGAATATGATAGAGAATATATAGTAAGAAAATATCTGGCTTTTTCCTTGTTCAGGTGAATATGGACAGCGCTGGTGATGCCGAAGGAAACTTCTCGGTTATAGGAGTTGTAGAAGATTCTAATGCCCCAAGCGGATGGAGTGCTCAGCCGGTCGCTGCCTTTCGTTACACCAATTCTACTGATCTGCTTCCTGTAAGTATAAATTTTAAAAGTATAATTTATAAACCCCCCGGCTGGTACTGAGAACTTGCTGACAGCAAATACCCAATAAGTAACAAAAAATATATAGTGTAAATACAGTGCTGTTAGCACACATTCAGGTAGTTGGCACTGTTTTGTCACTGCAAATGAAATGAAATGAAACGATTTGCCTCCATGCCTTTTTTATATTAAAAATTGTATATGAGCAATTCAGAGATTTGACAAAAAGTAAACTCACTGAGTTTCACCTAGCATACTTTAATAAGTCATCAGTACCTAGATTTATATCGAAATGAGATAAATATAAATTAGGGCTTGCTATCAATAATTTAGACAGGGACGTCTACTTTCATAGATAGACTGGTTTATTATCATCGTTGCGATAAAACAATGATTCAAATTTGGTACTAGCTCTATCATCTATGGTATCAGTTATTTTATATTTTTGATCAGACTTAAATCTTGAAAATATTATGCTAACATACATTTTATTATTAGCTTCGAGCTGGATTTACTCATACAAATTTAAAAAGTATAATATACTTGCTTTTATATCTTAAACCTCTACCTTCACCGATCCGTGTCTATGGAAGCCATCGCATGGGATTTAGTGAACAAGAATCCTACATACCTTTATACCTTTGTCAAGGTTTTCCCTGGGTGAAAATAAAAATGGTATCTTATACACTTTAATCAATCTGTTTCTCTCCATTAGATTAGCTACTATCCAATAAATTGACTTATAATATGTCAAAAAAAAATTACTCTGAAAAGGGAATATCACGTATAATACGATCTCCAAACCCTGCTCAGGCGAAACAAAACACAAAGTCTCTGCCCATCAATCGGACAAACACAGACTAAAATCTAGTTCTATAAAATCTTTATTATGAATGACAAAATTAAACTTATTCCACGAATTATCCAATAATTTGATTAAAATTTCGTTCAGAATTCAGTATAAACTCGTTAACAATTAAATAAATCTTAATTTAACGAGCCAAAATTGAATTACTATTAATTTTAATAACCGGTTTGAAGTTTGAAATACTAATAAATTAGAGCCGCCCTCTAATTTCGCACCAAATAATGCTTAGATATAATAATTTATAAGATTGTTTTGATAATCGTACACAAGAATGGAGTCAATAAAAATGTGTGTATTATAAATTATCGTTAATTAAATTGAGACTACTTTTCATTTTACTTCAAAAAAGCCAAAATACTCTATGTTGAGTTAGAATAAATTTAAAACAATATTATATACTAATAGTATCCACCTCTTTTCTGTGCACCTGATAACGTGTATGCAAAATTTCATGATGATCGATTCAGTAGTTAAGACTTAAAATCGTAACGAACCAACAAACAACCTCACTTCCGCATTTAAAGTATTAGTAAAATTTATAACATAATCAAAATAATCTTTTGGTTCCGTTAAGTAAAGTAACAGCTTGTGAATGTCCCACTGCTGGGTTAAGGCCTCCTCTCCTTATTTCTTTTGTTTGGAGCTTATACCACCACATTGCGTCAATGTGGGTTGGTGGAATACACATGTGGCAGAATTTCAGGTAAATTAGACACATACAGGTTCCTTACGATGATTTCCTTCAACGTCTATCATGAGATGAATTATAAATACAAATTACACGTCTGAATCGACACAGTACAGTATTAAATTTTCTTCAAAGTAACTGTAAAAATATTCTGCATAAGCCTTGGACTTATTAAATTGCAAATGTAATAATATCTACGGAATCTTGTTATTAAATTATACATCATGCCCCAGAGGGGTTGCATGAACTGTGCCGAGTCCGAAGTCTGTTGATAAATGTAAGAAAGAGCAGGATGGCCAGCTAGAAAACTCATGAAGAGGTTCATTTAACTTAAGCGGTTTTGTAGACATCAGACTTTAAGGAAATATATATTTTGTTTATACAATTATATTCAATAATTATAATAACTAGAAATTTAATTAAACTTTACAGTGGTTTATCACACGCTTGGTCCACAAAACTTTTGCTTAAATTGTGTCAAACGTCAGTTTGCCGTCCTGCTACCGTAGACAGTGTCGCAGTAAGAAATATTTAATGTTCCGTCATCGCCAATGCGCCGCCATATGCTACCGCTAAACAGCAAAACTTATTATTGTTGTGTTCCGGTGTTCCATTTGAGGAGAAGGTTTGATTTGGTTTGGTTCAAAATCCATTGGAGCGTACACAGACAAAATATTAATTAATAATTCCCTTTGATATATTTACCTTATATCTAAGCAATTAGTTATAATTGGTGGCTTTTGTAAATTGCCGTTTAATTGGATTATCGCCTTCATTAATTAGCCATTCGTCAGAAGGTCAAGGTCAGAATGTTAAGATACGTGACACCACAGATAATAGAAAAAAAAATATTCCAAAATTGTTATGATTTGGTAACATACACCAAATAAAAAAGTCAGTGTTGCCTCAATTTTTACTAAAAACTAGTGATCAAATGGATAATACAAAAATTAATAAGACGTAGAAAATATAGGCGACAAAATATGTAAAAATGAATACAACGTTTAATATTTCTTAATTTTGCAATTTAATAATCGAAGGTAGACGAATTATCTTATGGCTATTTAAAATCACAGAGCTCCAGATCACATCAGAATATTTTATACTTACGAATGTGAATGTGAATGTGTATGTGCGTTTTAATAAATATCAATCGATCATAAACCGTTATAATATAGAAGAAAATGGTTGACAATTAGTCAACAACATTTACACTAATGTGTACAAAAAGAGAGAACTGAATATAGGTAATTTGTTTTTTTAATTTCAATGTAATTTTTTTGGTCGTAGGAATTTGTTGGAGGATCTACCATAGCGTGGATTGGGGGAAAGCCGCCTGATGCAGAACCGGCTTGTGGATTCAACGGGAGGAAGTGCTCATTGCCCCATGATCCTGTTGTGCTGTCAGCAGCGGCTGCTGTTGCTGCTGCTGCGATCCTGGCTGCTGCGTTGCTGGTCCGCCATTACAGATACGAACAAAAACTAGCTTCTGTTCTCTGGCGAATAGAAGCAAAAGATTTGACATTCATAACCACTTGTAATAAGGTACGTAGGATACAACGCCGAAGAGATTTTTAATATATATATTATAATATTCATCATTATGTATTAATTTGAATTATTGTTGGTAATTCTACTAATTACCAACAAAAATTAAAATTTTGTATTACTTTTTGTTATATTGAATAACAGTATTCTTCCATACAAAAAATCACTTTAATATTGTTCCATTTTTGCTACATATTTAGAACCGATTCCATACATCCAATGGAATTAAAACAATAGACTTATTACAGAATTTTGCCTTTCTTAAGTACAATTAATAAATAGCCTATGTCCATTACTATTTTTTTGAGATTGTCAGATGTCACCGGATTTCTATAGATGAAAGGTCAACGTCCTTAAAATGTTATCAGAAATTTAATATCGAGAATATGTTCCATATCAGTTCGTAGCTTATAACGCTAGAAAAATTGTGACCTACATTATTTATGACACGAGTATCAACTCATACTAACCTATTGAGCTGTTGTATGAATAACAATAACCGATTGTCATGACTGTTATTTTAAAAATATTTGTTCTTTTTTTAAATTATGTCAGTACTATAATGTAAGTTAACAGAATGATGTAATTTTTGATAATCATTATTCGTATTTGTTTATAACATTTTTAACATTCAAATATATTTTTATAAAATTATATAAAATATTAAAATAAATAGTAATTACTAATTTTCTTGGTGATAGGGACAAAGCAAGCTGGACTGGGTAGGTACCGCCTGCTCATCAAATATTTACCGCAATACAGCTCTCCTCAAAAAGGGAGAAGAGGCCTTAGCCCAGCAGTGGGATATACAGTAACACTGAGTATTGTTATGTTCCCGTTTAAAGGGTTTAACAGCAAGACACGAAGGATATATATAACATCTTAGTTCCAAAAGTTGGTGGTGTATTCGCGATGTAAGATTAATATTTCATACAGTGCTAATGTTTGTGGGCCGTGACCACTTACCACCAGGCTGCTCACCTATTCTATAAAAAGTATATATGTATATATATATAATGGCTACAGGAATACAACTACAGTTAGGTGGTAATCTTATTTCTTTCAAGAATAATTATGTAATTATGGCGGATAAAATACTAAAACCAGAATAATGGTCTGACGATAACATACTCGTATTTATTCCCTCAAAATTTATAACTTTTGTTAGCTGGTTAGCTCAACACATGCAGTGAATAATCAATTCATATCGACTTGTTTAGAATTCATTTAACTTTGACTTGTTACAAAATGCATATACACATGATTGTACACATTAATTTGCACGATAAGCCTCTCCAAATATTAAATAGAAATGTATGTGGCTTCGTTGATTTAGCTTATTTTACACAGCAACATACTAATGAATTGGTCGTTGGTACGTGAAACGTGGAATGCGTGGATATTTTATGCAACGGACTCTCCGATATAGGCTTTTTATACCGAAATATAGAAATTGTGGGATTTTTCTGTACCGTTATTTCGTAATTACGATTCGTAATTAAAACGTATAATATTTGTTTAAGACTACGTATGAACGACGATACTTATATTATTGTGTTCAGTTTTAATGGGCCAATGTAAGTAAAGGGATTAAAACTTCGTACTTATTGTCGGTGGCGCGTTGGTGATGTTAAAGATTGTTAATATTTCTAACAGTGCGAATGACAATGGACTATGGTAACTTACTTACCATCAGATGACCCATTAATCAGACTACATACCTGAATTACTGACTGACTGACTATCTAAATTAAATTTTAAAAAAAAACGAAATATGCACGGTTCCTGTGGTATATATATTTCACTATTCCTTAATAACAGACTCATGCTAAACATTTAAATGGTTTCAAAGATATGTCTTCAAGGTCATCCAACATATCACCTTTACAAGTTCCACACATAACGACTTACATTGATAATATTATGTAACACTTGGCTTTCTTAATAAAAGCCAGAATGCTAAAATATATATTCCTTAATTCTACATTATATCTGAAATAAAACACGCTATCTCCTATAAAACCATACTTTGGACAGTGTAGTGGTTATTACGTCACCCATAATAAATTATATATTCTGTATTCTTAAGGATTCGATGCCGCAAGAGGTGGACAAGAAGAGAGCTCACACGACTATAGCGACGAACCGTGGAAACATCGTCGCCGTCAAACGACTCAAGAAGAAGAACATTGACGTCACGCGAGCCATTAAGAAAGAACTTAAACAAGTAAGACAATATAACTAAACTATTTATATTATATAACTAAATTATTTATATATAACTAAATTAGTTAAAGCATATATATATATATATATATATATATATATATATATATATGATGAGATATGAGTTTCAAGTTTGTTATTAGAATAGTTCTACCATTTTTATATCTTGGGAGATTAATAATATTACCAACATGACATATGGTAATAATTAAATTTAAAGTTATAACAAAAAACAAATTGATGGAATATGCACTGGAGCAGCGTGGTGGAATAAGCTCCAAACCTTCTCCTCAAAAAGGGAGAGGAGGCCTTTAGCCCAGCAGTGGGACATTCACAGGCTGTTACGGTATTATAAGAAAAATATGAAAATATAAAGAGCTCACTTCTATATTACCACCAACAGATATGTGAATAATAATGAATACGCTATTATGAGTTATAAATATAGTTACACGTTAAATTTAAACTTAGTAACATAACACATTAAAAAGAGTAATTTTTCTTCATTTTTCATTCTCATTCGTAGTATACAAAAAAAATATAAAAACGATTTCATAAAAATCACTTTATACAGGGTGACTGGTGAATTAGGATCAATATTTTAGGAGCATAATCGGTACATGATTCTCATTCGAATTATGTAAAAAAAATAGGTACTTAATTTTTGACCAAATTTACAAAAATTTTACTTTAAATAAATAAAGTGTGGACATATTTCCGCGGCGCGTGCGGCGTGGTGTTTGCCACCCCGCAACCCCTGCCCCGCGGCTTATTAGTATTAGTAGGTTAGTAGGTTAGTCGGGCGAGCGCCGCCGTAAGGTTCGTCCATCTTCCCGCGCGCGCGCCCCTAGCGATCGATCTTACGCGTATACCTAATGTTTCGTGTGTGAGTGTGACCCGTAATTAGTAATTAGGTATGGCTTATCAATACACAAATGCAGAATAATGTGAGTACTGTGAGTAGTAAAGTGACCCATTCGTGTTAAAGCGTGTGAAAGACAATATGCGTAAACGTGCCGAACTGTGTATCACACGAGCAGGAGCTCACTTTGAACATTTGTTAAGGTTAGTGTAGTTATGTAGGTAAATAGGTAGTTAAATGATTGACAATCGTTGTAAATAAGTATGATTCAATTTTTAAATACGCCGGAAATACCAAGATAGGTAAACAGTTAATTTTTGTCCCAAGTTCATATAATTTACCTAGTCAACAAATTTGTTGCTTAAACGAGTGAAATATTTTGGTATTTTTGCCTGTTCTAAGCCAGGTTTAAAGTATGAAGGGGGATTGGATCATGCTTGTTTATCAAAGGTAGCCTGCTACCCTGTTAACACGCGGCGGCGTTTGGACGTAGGGAAAGTACCGCGCGATAACTAAATATACCTAACGGTGTTGTGTCGTCAGCGCAGCTAGGGCGTCCACATGACGCGTAATTAATTACATAACTTTTGGTTAACTTTACTTAGAAGTTTATTAATATTTATGTTATATGTATTTTTTTTTGGTCATATATGGTCGTCAAATATCACGTCCTTAAGTATTGATACTAATTCACCAGTCACCCTGTATATTTTTATTATAACGATGCAATATATTTTAAATAAAAACATATTGAATATACAGTACGGTAGTTTTTAAACATAATTTTTATGTTTAATTGTCGTACGATTTCAATCGAAATATATTTTTTATAATATTATATTCGTACGCTTTTTCATTTTGTATAATCCGGTCCAAGCTTATTTGAATTGATACTTTTTTTGAGAAAATTCGGCACGAAAATAAAGCACAATATTATGTAATATATGTGTTCAATAACTAGTTACCTGTTTCGGCTTCGCACGGGTATAATGATAATGTACATAAATTGTTTTAATTGTAGGAAAAATATACAAAAAAGAATATCGTTACTTCACCAAAGTTTCGTCACAATCGAATAAAATGCTTAGCCCTGCTAAAGAGGACAAACATACATCTTTATTTAGAAGAAGACCAAATTTTTTTTTTTTTTTTCAGCCTTTTGCCGTCCACTGCTGGACGAAAGCCTCCCCCATAGAACGCCAACCATCCCGATCTTGGGCAGTCCACATCCATCCCGTACCTGCCACCTTTTTTAAATCGTCGGTCCATCTTGTCACAGGGCGTCCTACACTACGTTTGCCTAAGCGTGGTCTCCACTCTAACACGTGTCGGCTCCATCGGCCATCAATGCGCCTGGAGACATGACCAGCCCACTTCCACTTCAGCGAGCTAATTCTACGCACGATGTCAGAGACTTTAGTTCTCTGGCGAATGTCCTCATTTCGGATTCTATCGCCCAGAGAAACCCCAAGCATCGCGCGTTCCATCGCTCGCTGAGCGACCTTAAATTTGTGGACCAGTCCTACGGTGAGTGTCCACGTTTCGGCACCGTAAGTCATTACAGGTAGGACGCACTGATTAAAGACTCTGGTCTTAAGCGACTGTGGGATCGACGATTCAAAAATATGACGCAATTTCCCGAATGCCGCCCAGCCCAAACGTATTCTTCTTTTAGCCTCCTTCTCAAAGTTGTGCCGGCCAAGTTGTATAGTATGGCCCAGGTATATATATTCCTGCACAACTTCAAGTGGAGAGCCATTTACGACCACTGGTCCCGGGGATACATGTTGGTTTGACATGATTTTGGTCTTTTCAATGTTCATCCCGAGACCTACTCGTCTTGAAGAATCGCTCAGGCTGTTTAGCATCTCTTCCAAATCCTGCAGAGTCTCCGCCATGATGACAATGTCGTCGGCAAATCGCAGATGTGTAATGTGTTGGCCATTGATATTAATGCCGCGTCCGTTCCAATCGAGCGTCTTGAAGACGTCCTCCAATGCATTGGTAAAAAGTTTCGGGGAGATTACATCCCCCTGTCTTACCCCGCGATGCAATTGGATTGGTCTTGTGCTCTGATCCTGTACTTGGACGGTCATGGTTGCGGCTTCGTACAAACACTTCAACACCTGGATATACCGATAGTCAATTAGGCATCTCTGCATGGATTCCAGAACAGCCCAGGTCTCAATGGTATCGAAGGCTTTTTCGTAGTCCACAAACGCTAGGCATAGAGGCTAATCCTGATAGCGAGCAGCAGCGCTATTAGTGAAAGATTCCAGCCACTGCGGTCACCAACCCGCCTGCCAAGCGCGTAGACTAAGGCAAAAACCCCCCTATGAGCGACGATACAAATTCACGGCCCCCAATTCCCGGTAATCGCACTATTCCTGGCCATGGTACCGGCCATGGTAACGGTGCGATGGGGGGTGCTAAGAATCCCCGGGCTACGGCAGGGTACCACAAACGGCGACTGTTTCTGGCCACGTATAATGGACGCTCTCTGCGGCTGGACGAACACCTGACAGAATTGGAAGTAGAGTTAAGTCGTATTAACTGGGATATAGTAGGTCTATCAGAAATCCGAAGACAGGGCGAGGACACGATGACACTAGATTCCGGTCACTTACTCTACTTCCGAGAAGGACACCAACCATCCCAAGGTGGCGTCGGCTTTTTGATCCACAAGTCACTCAGAAGCAATGTCGTGGAGGTTGGCAGTGTGTCGGCAAGGGTGGCATACCTTGTCTTAAAGATAACTGAGGTATTCCTTGAAGGTTATACAAGTGTATGCCCCAACGTCTACATACACTGACGAAGAGGTCGAAGCCATGTACGAAGACATAGTGAAAGCTATGTCTCGTACCAGTACCTTCTACACAATTGTTATGGGTGACTTCAATGCCAAAGTGGGAGTACAAGAAGATGGTGAATCGAGGGTAGGAAAATTCGGCTATGGGCGCAGGAATCATCGGGGGCAAATGCTGGTAAACTTCCTTGAGGCTCAGGGATTATTTCTGATGAATTCATTTTTCCAGAAAAAGCCCCAAAGGAAGTGGACCTGGCGAAGCCCCGATAACACAGCGATGAATGAGATCGACTTCATTTTATCCAATAAGCGCCAAATATTCAGGGATGTCTCCGTGATCAACAGGGTAAACACTGGAAGTGATTACCGCCTGGTAAGAGGCACCCTGAATATCAACACTAAAATCGAACGATCGCGGTTAATGAAGTCGACTCTTAGACCAACTCTGCCCCAAGTCGAAGCTGGTTGCGAAAGCTTCCAGTTGGAACTACAGAACCGATTTGCCATGTTGGAAACCAGGCAGGACATTGACGACGCCACCAATAGTCTGGTGCGTGTCATCCGCGAAGTGGGCCAAAATTACTTTCGACAAAAGAGCAATGGACGTAAGTCGAAGCTCTCAGGCGAGACTCTGAACGAGATGACGAGGAGACGAGAACAGCAGAATATGACGCCATCTGAGTGTCAGGCACTTAACAGGAAGGTTAAAAAACTAATAAGGCGTGACACAAGACGAGCTAATACCCGGAATATTGAAGATGCCATAGCACTCAATAGGGGCTCAAAGGTTCTTGCAAAGTCACATACCTCCTGTTGTCACCTGACAAAACTCAGAACCACACAAGGCACAACCGTCACCTCAAAACCAGAGATTCTCGCTGAAGTCGAAAAGTACTATGGCGATTTATACTCATCACGAGTACCTCCACCTGAGTCCCACAGTGCGGATGACCCACGAGCCAGACTGACACGCCACCTATCAGACGATCTTCCCGACATCGATTTGGGCGAGATTAGGATTGCTCTCGGACAACTTGGAAACAACAAGGCTCCAGGAGATGACGGAATTACCTCAGAGCTTCTTAAAGCAGGAGGCACACCAGTTCTGAGAGAGCTGGCTAACATCTTCAATTCCGTCCTCCATAATGGTACTACACCGAAGACATGGAGCAGAAGTGTTGTGGTTCTGTTTTTCAAGAAGGGTGATAAAGCTCTTCTGAAGAACTACCGCCCCATTTCACTTTTAAGCCATGTTTACAAGTTGTTTTCGAGGGTAATCACGAATCGTCTTGCCCGGAAATTCGATGACTTCCAACCCGTTGAGCAGGCTGGGTTTCGAAAAGGCTTCAGTAACGTAGACCACATACACACACTTAGGCAAATAATACAGAAGACCGAGGAATATAATCAAAATTATTGTAGGAACTAAATTACCAGACGGTCATACGCATAAAATGTGTGATGACCAATTTTATTATTGCACAACAGCGTTGGTATACGTTGTTGTGCAATAATAAAATTGTGCGTTGTGCAACGGTAGCGAAGACTACAGGACAACATAAATATAAAAAGAATCATTATTATATCATCGATGTTGTACGATTCCGCAAAAGGGTACTAAATTGCCATTGCAATGTTTAGTGGTCTAGCGGCTTTAAGCTATATAAGAAAGCAGATCCCAAAGTTAGGCTTAAACTCCGGTTAAGGCCAACAAGAAGGTAAGAATTTAATTAGGATGATAGAATTCTTAGTAGCAGCCCGAAGCTTAGAATTAGCTAATGCATTTTTATCCCTAAAGGTGTCATAACGATGAAAAACTGGGGTTATCATTGCTTTTTCCTCGTAATGGCGCTGTAGTCCCATCAAAATGAGGGATAACCTCAGAATGAGAAATAATAAAAAATTTATACACTGTTATTTTGGCGTTCAAAATTTGTCTAAAAAGTCTTAAAATTTTTAGTATCTTCATCATAAGTTATTCACAAGAACAAATGAAATAAAAGTTACTTGATAGTAGGGTTTTGTGCAAGCTCGTCTGGGTTGGTACCACCCACTCGTCTGACATTCTACCGCTAAACAGCAATACTTAGTAGAATGAGTGACATCTCAGTTCCCAAGGTTGATGGTGCATTGGCGATGGCTGATATTTCTTACATCGCCAATGTCTATAAGCTGGCTTATTGCAATAGTGAAAACTGATTTAGCATTAAAAATAATTACAAAAGTATTTACTACTTTTAAGTGCTAAATAAATTAGTACGAGGTAAAACAAAAGAAAGATTAAAGAACCTTATTTTCCAAATAACATTAACTCGTGCGTCAGTACGTAATAAAACATTTTAAATATAATAATTAACTTATCTTTAAAAAAACCGTGAATTTATTTTATAGCACTGTTGCTTAATTACGAGATCGCCATCTGAGTTATTTAATTTTGTGTAATTAGAAATGTTTATTACATTACAACATAACATTACAGTTACATGGAAGATCTTACTTTTTAGTAAAATTTAAATTTTCGTAGAATTAGTCAGATGAAAATTTGATTTTTTTCTTACAAGTAAATGTATTGAAGTTTATTTAAATAAAAATTTTAATAAATAAAGACGAAATTAAAGAAAATTGTTTGTTTTCGTTTGAACATAATTTGAACTCATTTTAATAACTGTTATTGCTGTTATATTAAGCACGCTGCTTTATACTTTTTTTATTTATAAAATTATAATTTATATTTCTTTATTCAATCTTTCAATTTATACATAATGGGAAAGTTACTCGCTCTAGCTGTTTGTAAAAGCCAATACAATAAACCACTGAATTGACTGTGGTAAGATTAAACAAAAAGATAGGTGTCGCAGAGATCGGCTAGTCATTAACATAATCAATTTCAGACAAACATTTCAAATATCATTTTGATATCGGTATTTTATAGAAACATATAAAATGATTCGCCTTTACATGATAAATATATTTTTTAATTTCGATGACCCACTAAACGTATATTTAAAAAAAAACCGTACTATTGACCTTGAAATTCGTCTGTAAAATGACGTCCCTTCTTTAGACGTCTCTTATGAGATCGCAAAATGGTTCATAAAGCAGGTATTCAAATCGCTTCTGCACGTAGCGCTTGTCTTGTCACGTCAGTTTGGGACTTCACTAGTCAGTTATCGTTGCCTTCAGCGGGCTGTATGTCTTAGTAACTTAAGTCTTAGTTAATCCAGCCAACTTTTTTTATTACCTTTGTGCCTCGAACTAGTTTGTGTACTTAACATGGGAGCTTTTTCAATACAAGAACTCTAATCATATCAAAGTCAAAAGTCATAAATCCTCATCAATATAGAAGCGTTACACTTACTTATTGATTGTCATAAATTGATTCGGAAATAAACACTTCAGACCTGAGAAGAACCGGCGAAAGGAACTCAGCGGGTTATGATGAAATGACGAAATAAACAATTATTGAATTCAATTACTCGAGCTCTATTTAAAATGACGAGAGATAATTCGTATTTTTACAATCATTACTATTCTGATCACCTATTACGATATACTTAAATATTTTAATCAAATAAAAAACGCAGTCGAAACTACAACAGTTATGACGTCACAAATATTGTATTTTATGATATTAATATTAATTTTAGTTCGTAGAACACAAAAGAATTCATTTTTATTTCTCGACAGACAACGAAAAGTTCTTCCGCTTTTCCTCTATTTGAGAAGTCCTTCTAATGACCTGAAAGCTAACCATTAGTTAGCTGCGTTCTGTATCTCATCACTTACTTTAGCTTTGAAAGTGAAAATGAAAAATATTTCCTTTATAATATATTATATATGATCACATGAAATGCAGAGATGGTCTAGTGGTTAGAACGTGTCAATCTTAACCGATAATCGTGGGTTCAAACACGAAATTTGATGTGGTTATTTCGTGTATATAATTCACCTTGATTGTGAAGGAAAAAATCATGAGGAAACCTGCATGTGTCCAATTTCTCCGAAATTCTGCCACATGTATAAACCCGCATTGGAGCAGCGTGGTGGAATAAGCTCCAAAACGTTCTCCTTAAGAAAGGCTATTACTTTAGGTAACATCCGGTGACCTATTTGCTTTCTGCCTACCTATAACATAAAATAAAAACAAAAATTCTAAGTATATCATTTATTAAATTATTCTACGAGTGTAACATAAGCAAGTATTTATTATAAGTGCTTGAATTCGTGCGTGTGTGTGTGTAGACTGTTTATTTTATTCATAACTTCTAAATCAACTTTAATGAATATATATACAGGTATTCATAATGCAATTACGCTTTGGAGGAAAATATTATTATTCGTCTAAAACTCTTCATAACACGAACTCCAACACTGAGGCTAAAATATGTAGATTGATCGAATTATAGAATCCGAAAACTCGGATCAAAAGGAAGAAAAACAGTGAATTATTTATATTTAGGATATAATGTGAAAATACAGAATGCTCAAAGAAAAAACAATAGTTATTTTTTGTAAGTTATTCAATCTACATGAAATTTTCAAATAATAAATATGTACTTTATTGGGTAATAACAAAACCCGTGGCATCCAGCATGGAATTCGTTTTGTAACGAAAATTCTCAAACTGTGCTATTTTATCGTACATAATGCCTATGAAAATTATACATATGAAATATTTTTTTATAAGTATAATTATTTTTAGGAAATTATTTTATTATTAGCAATGATTGACTTAAAACAAAATGATTGTTTTGGTTTTGATAACCGGATGAACTATTTAATCGATTATGTATTCCCTGGTTGTGGTAAATCGCAAATAACCATATTAACTTAAAAAGAGGCAGTTATTTTGAAACACAGAAAGATACTTCAATTTTATTTAGTTATTATTTGCATTTGTATTTAATCTTTAGCCATTCTATAGATTACAGACAGACACTTTAATTTTATTTATTTATGTTAGTAACATTACGTGAATTTTATTATAATTAAATTGATTTTAAGGGGTCAGGATTGAATCTGCGACGTTACATCGCTAGGCAGCCCGTAAACCATTGCGCTATTGACACTTAGTTGACCTGATGGTACCACCACCCACACTGGCACTGTAGGAAACGTTAATAATCTCTCAAGATGTTAATTTCCTTTGGGAATAAGATATGTTTCTTGCGCCTGTAGTTACACTGGCTCAATCATCCTTCAAACCGGGACAAAATAATGCTAAGTATGCTATACGGCACGGCAACTATATTATTTAAAAATATATATGATTCATAATTATAAAACTATTCTTATTTCAGTTGCAATTCAATCAACAACTTTATATCAGGTTAAATGAAAATATTTCATTGCATTTATTGTGTCATTTAAAAAAAAAAGATAACAATGATTCAAATAACGAATCAATATGTTAGAAGTAAAAAGGTAACTTTATTTTCAAAAAATTATAAAGAAAAGTCTTTCCATTTCATCGCAGCATTATGGCTATAGATTGAGTCATTGATTTGAACCAGATGGCCGGCTTAGACCTTTAAAAGTTTACAAATTCCCCATACAATGTATTGCTGCAAGAGTCCGCTAGAAAAGTTTTTGTCGTATGTGTATATGTCAATACACGTACATTTATGTAACACATTTAAATCTGAAATATAGCTTAACTGGATTTTTTTTATTGAATTATTTTTTATGCCTTACAAAACTGGTTGGTGGGATACCTTTGAGAACTAGACCAAGTCATCGATTGAGTAATTATTCCTTGCGAAACAAAATATAGATTCACACACTCAGGAGCTTATATATAGACACCGTCTCATTGTGTTTTTATTATATATTTTTATAGAAATACCTTTAAAGTTTTAAGTTTCTGTTGAGCGACCTTCGCATATAAGGCTAAATTCACATTGGGTGTTCGCATTGCCACGCTGTTAGTGGTATTAAGTATTTCTCTTAAGCAATAGCGAACAGATTCACCCAATACGATCGTTTTTAAAACGCCGACTTATGACGCTATATAATAAAAAAAGATCGTTTTGATACCTTCAATATGACAATGTTAAGTTAAACGAATTATATGTCATTAAAATAATATTACAAGATACAACGATACAACAAACTGTGTACATGCGTACACTCGTCCGGATATACAAGTACGTTTTCAGAAATCTGGTGCTTTGCACTAGGTTTAAATACATGGACTAATAAAAATACACAAAATAAGTCATAATTCATAAGAAATGCGCGTTGCAAACCGCTCGTGCGATCGTGAGCGTCCTAACCAATATTATAAATGCCTCATTGGTCTAGTGGCTAGATCTAAGGTTCAAACCCCAGGTCGAGCCAGTAAAAAAATAATTGGGTGAAATCTCTCTTAAGATTGGCAGCTGTGGCTCAAATTGGTCAGGTAGACATTATCATAATAACTGCGAAAGTGTGTTTGTTTTTTTACGCTATCACGTCTTAACTAAATCCTAAACTAAACCGATCATAATTGTAAATGGCGCACTTTTGAGGAGCAATATTTTGGCTATTTTTATCGTAATTCTTACGTAGAGATGTTTGCTCTTATCCAGGACATAAACGGCTTATACAAATCCCTTTAATATTGAAAACGTGATTGATTACGAAATATTTGAATAAAAAATTAATGAGAAAAATCAACTTTTGATGTAATCGAAAACAAAAGATCATTATTATTATAAAAAAACAATCCCCCATTTTGTTATTAACTAAAAACTATTTATAGTTGAATCGCTTTATTGTACTTTTTAAATATATTGATTCGTTAAGGCTAACGAGGAAAATTAGTTCAAAATGAGATAAATGGAACATAAAAGTGTATCTATATAAAAATGTTTAATATTTTTTATTTTAGTTTTGGTTACTCGGAAACAAAACAGTTAAACAGTATGAAAAAACTTTTTTCTTCGATCATTTTCATATTACTTAATTTGTTATTGATAGTTTTATTTAATTATAGTTATTTAGGATTTTATTATTTATACTAAGTATAACTGAAGTTGGTTTTATGACTTATTAAACATTTTAAATTTTGCTTAATTTAACAGATGAGGGAACTCCGACATGAGAACTTGACGCCGTTTGTGGGAGTGTGTGTCGAAACTGGAGTGGCCTGCATCGTCACAGCCTACTGCTCCCGTGGCTCCCTGGCCACGGTACTGGCTGACAGAGACCTGCACTTGGACGACATGTTCGTGGCGAGTTTGGTTGCAGACCTACTTCGAGGTCTAACCTATCTCCACGATTCGGCTCTCGTCTCGCATGGAAACTTGACCTCTAATAACTGCTTGGTGGATCGCCGCTGGGTGTTGCAGATCACGGATTATGGACTACATACTCTGAAAAGTATGTGAATTATATATACCCAAAATCTACAGTTAGTTTTTACTTTTAAGCCGTAAACCTTTTTTGACACCGATTTTAATAATTTTCACACACGATATTTATCAAATACAAACAAGTCCTCTATTATATTAATTTGTAGGGGTATGTTTTTATTTTGGAAGGGTCATGCATGCACGCCGACAAGCAAGCAAAGCAAGTTTCCTTTTGTTTAAGTATAGTACGTACGAGCATATGGTCCACCTGATGATGAGTGGTCACAAACGCCCATAGACATTGGCGTTGTAAGAAATGTTAACCATCGCTTACATCGTTAATGTGCCACCTTTGGAACTAAGATGTTATGTCCCTTGTGTCTGTAATTTAAAAAACTTACCCTTCCAACTGGAACACAACAATACCAAGTACTACTGTTTAGCGTTGGAATATCTGATGAGTGGGTGGTACCTACCCAGACGAGCTTGCACAAAGCCCTACTACCAGTAAAAATCCCTCAATCCTCATTAGATAGACGTGGCTTATATTTAACATTTCAGCTAGTTATTAAAAAATTGTAAATACATTATATATTTTTAATTTTTAAAATACATTTCATTCTTCATCAAATATATGAAATGGTGCTAATGGATAGCTAGATTTATTTTACTGGATAATTCTTTATTTTCCATGCTGGAACGGAAATGTTTAGATCTGTAGTTTTTTCTGTTTAATTAATTAAATGGTTAATCATTTGAAAAAATACAATAAATACATAAATGTTTCATTTTAATATAATGCTGACTTGGTTAAAATCAGGTAACATAGTTTATAATATAATATCGTACATAACTAAAATCTCCTTATATATTTTTTATTTGATTATGCAATCGTCGCAAACGTCATTCTTATTCATCCAAATTTTATAGTAATAAGTTTACTTTATATTGACAGTTTAATCACTGAAAGCCCAAGATAAGCTTATAAGTTAATTTTTCGTTGATAATTTTTTGAAAAAATCTAGACAAACAAATAATCAAAGCATCTAGGTTAGAATGACAAAGGTATTCCAGTCTCAGCCACGTGCACAACGTTACTGCAAACTATTGACGATATAAATCGAGGAACACAGATAAATGCACTGTTATTTCTCAATCCCCGTCTAAAGGGTCGTTTTGCATTGTCCCTTTCAGTGTTGCTAGTATTTCTTTGCTAAGATACACGTATTCTTCTAAAATTTTATTTCAATCATAGAGCCGATACTAACGAACTAAACTGAAGACTGTAAGACCTAATTTGGTCAAGCACTAAGTGCTAATTATCTCGTAATCATCGGTGAAAGAAGGTATCTTGAAAATAAATCCATTAAATGTTGAATAAGATTACCTACTATCTGTATCTGTGTATCTACTAAACGGAACAACAGCAGTGTAGGCGAATGAGTCCCTTCATGAGCTTATTCTATGATAACTTATTTATTTATTACATAAATTCAAGAAATTTTATAAATGCATTGCCTATTTTCTTTATTATACATTTTTGTGGCTTTTAATAAAATGCGGATGAGGTTGGAAGTTTGCCAAAATTATTTTTCTCCAAAATAAAATGTCATGATAAATTCATGCTATTTCAGATCAGGAAAATTTATTTAATTTTTTCCCTTACTTTATTGATAAATAATTAGCCGTTTACATACAATTAAAATTTTTGTGAAACATAGTTTTTTTTTTTTTAAAGGTGGTTGCGCAGACACCGAGGACGCGTTACGCATGGAGAGACGTATGCTGTGGCGAGCACCAGAACTTCTTCGAGAACCGAACCCACATCCAAAAGGATCGCAAAAAGGGGACGTATACTCATTTGGCATCATCCTGTATGAAATATTGGGAAGAAATGGACCGTGGGGCGACACGAATTTGACTAACGCTGGTAAGACAAAACTATTAATAAATTTGTTAAACTAATATATTTCTTAATTTAAGGCAATATATTCTAGTTTTAACAATACGTACAACAAATACTACTTACAGTATTTTGCGGATTTTCTCAATAGGTGGATTCTATTCCGATTCCGAAGCAATAGTAACTTATTATTTATAGTACTACGGGATTTCATTGAATCTGATTAACTTTAAAAATTAAGTTTGCATTATATCTGTCACATTATGAGTTAGTTTTAGCTTTTTTTAGTTTTCAGTTAGTCAGATTTATGTCGTTTATATATACTCTTTTCCTTAGGATTATCATAAAATGAAACAGTTTAAAACCTTAGCAACACTTTTTTTTCCAAATAATATTAGTAGCTTGTGAGATAAGCAGGTTCAGCCATTAAAACTCCAGCTTTTTTAAACCTAGATACATGGAATATTAAAATCATTATTATTTGTGTACATGTGTGTAATCTTTTATTCGATTTCAAATGGGTATATCAAATTAGTTACGGATTAAATATTTTATGTAAACTAAATTATATTTTAAGAGGTTGTGTTTATTCAAAAAGATAAAAGTATTTGGTTATTGAGAAAAAAATTGGATATATACAAATAATCTAGGGCTGTCTCTACGGATTTTCTGATTAACCCTTTCATTTTATTTTTTTAACCATATAAAGCTATTGGCACTTAATAAATTTCTGCGAAAAACCACATCTTCTGTTGCATGTTAAACATACCTCAAACATATTTGTTTCCTAAGTGACTGAGGCTTTGTAAAGATGTCCCATCGAAATACGGAAAAAAGTTCAAATTCGTTCAAACGTATTCTTTATCATAATAGATTTAAAAAAAAACCATATTCTTCAAAATACTTTGTTAAACAATGCAACGAAAAATAAATTACATACAATACTGAGTCGGTCGTTGTAGAGAACATAGCATAACAATTAGATCACGTCGCAAGATGGGCGTGTAAGCGACACGTGGGTGAAATCTGAAATTTTGCTAACTTCAGGTGCGCTCTTAATGGACGTTGTTTAGTGGTTTTAGTAAACACTGATTCACCTCTTTTTGTCATCATTGATTTGACGTTCGAAAGAAAACCGAAACCATTTTAATAACATTTATATATAACATCTAAAACGTATTACAAACGACGTAACAAGACAAGCTCGTAAATCAGTATGATTATGATTTATGTACCATTGGACTACGTCAATATTCTATTGTTTTGTGTCTCTTTAGCTGTAAGCTGTAACAATACTTCTGAAAGTATATCTATAAAGGTATAAATAATCATAGCCCATTGTAAAGTGGATTTAATTAAATGCTGCTCAGAAATTTTATTCTGAAATTACATTTGAACAATAAGCGGTTATTTTATTAGAAATATTCTAATGAATCTAGTTTGTTCTTGGAAATATTATATTTATAAAAAACTCCTAAAATATAACGTGACAATTAAAATGCTGAAAATGTCCTTTAATATTATTTTTGGAAAAATTGTGTTGTAACCGTAGTTACACTGGCTCACTCATCCTTCAAACCGGAACACAACAATATTAACTATTGTTGTTTGGTGATCGAATATATAATAATGATGTTTTCTATTGTATTTAGGATCGTGTAGAAGAACTTCAGGCCGGCCAACTTATATTGCGCTACCATACTTTAACAGTTAGACTAGAAGCAATGTTCGACAATTCAAAAATAAAATTCGACAATTAACATATGAAACGTTGATATGATTATGTTTCCGTAAATCAATTTAGTTGTATAACATTCATTTCTGAAAATCTAAATGATTTAAAAGCTGATTTGTCGCCTATAACGTCATCGGTTGCAATTGACCAATGACCATTTAGATTATAAGTGAATCAGTTAACATTGGTCAGCGTTATCCAAAGTGTTAATATTTGGTAATTTGCTGTTTGAATTCATATTTCGAATACTAATCTAATCAAATGATACATTTTAAACGTGTTGTTTGTGAGTAGATGATAATGAATATACTGAATTCATGATCAAATATCGTTACAAAAGTTAGACACATCTCTCTATATGTAAATGCTCTCCTCAATGTAACAGATGCCGTGAAAACAATGTTTAAACATGATTAGTGTAAAAAATAAATGCGAATGTTTTTATACGAAATGACATGTGATGGCCCATTTGTTAGTGGACGTATGTTCTAATAAAAATATGATAAGGAAACCTGCACGTGGTGGATATGCCACGGAGAAGCGTGGTTGAGTTACTGTTGGTAGGTAACAACCAATCACCAGATATTTTAGCGCAAAAACGCAGTACTTGGTATTCTTGTGTTCCGGTTTGAAGGGTGAGTGCACCAGTATAATTACAGGCACAAGGGCGCACTGGCGATGTAATCGATGGTTAACATTTCTTACCTACCTACCCATATTATTATTTTTTTGTATTGTAACAGCCTGTGTAAGTCCCACTGCTGGGCTATAGGCCTCCTCTCCTCTTTTTGAGGAGAAGGTTTGGAGCTTATTCCACCACGCTGCTCCAATGCGGGTTGGTGGAATTCACATGTGGCAGAATTTCAGTGAAATTAGACACATGCAGGTTTCCTCACGATGTTTTCCTTCACCGTAAAGCACGAGATGAATTATAATCACAAATTAAGCACATGAAAATTCAGTGGTGCTTGCCCGGGTTTGAACCCACGATCATCGGTTAAGATTCACGCGTTCTTACCACTGGGCCATCTCGGCTTACTATTATATACCCATATTATAAAAAAAAAGAATAAGCTCCTAACTCACTAAAAAAGTAGAAGCGGCCGTAGCCCAGCTGTAGGATAATTACAGGGTATTACTTGACACCGTAATTCCAAGATCCTTCAATATAGCAAAAACATTCCATATCTTATTCAAATTGAATATAATTAATTAAAAAAAAATTCTAATACAAATAGTCTAATTTATTTATTCACTATAATAATTGTAAATACAAAGTATTATTTACTGGCTGTAACCGGTTTAAAGATCAACCTTTTCGCAATTAGATGCGCAAGATTAGACGCGCAAAGACCTTATAACTTTTTATCATAGTAACATTCTATGAAATTTATGAACATATTTCAATTATTTATATTATATTTATTGATTTAAAAAAATAAAACATAAATGTTATTGTGTAATACAATAAATAAATCACTTTAAACATTTATTTGTCAATTTTACATTTAAAAACACTTATAGTAACAGACTAAATTTAAAAAAAATATTAAAATATATCACCTTTAATATTGTCTATCAAAGCTAAAGCGCGTCGCTTAAAAATTTTAAACTGCGATGTGTTCATTTCATTCAGTTCAGGTACGAGACTGTTCAAGAATGAAACCACCGGATCATTCAAGTTATGCACTATGCGTTCACTCAACGGTCGTTCAGCTCTCGCGCTGCGTTCTATGTAATTTATAATATTCATATCCGTATCATCGAGACGTCTTTTTTTAATAAATTCATTCGCATAAGACTCACTGCTCGATTCGTCAAATTCGTGTTTAATTTCAACATCATTCATTGTTTCGATTGAATCTTTGAATGACTCATTCTCGGTCTCTTTCGTTTCTGATACTGACTGTTTTGTTTCATAAGTGACAGTTATCGGGTCTATTGATATATTTTGTTTTATATGCGGGACTAAGAACTGCATCACGTCGAATAAATAATAGGGTTTTCGTTTGCTTCCTGGCACCGATACAGCTTTTAGGCATCTCATGAACACTATGCGTAGATTTTTCCATTTTTCCTTACATGCTTGCACTGTAAAAAAGTAAACAAATTAAGTTATTATTGTATTTTTTTATTTAGCTAAATGTTTAATCTCAGGTATATCGGTTTATCATATATCATATAACGGCATTCAATCTCCGTGAGATTAGCTGCGCAAACACAGGTCCCTCTTTTCCCATACTCATTACCCAATGGGATGGCAATATATATTCTGTTGCCTCATTATAAAATATAATAAAATCTCATTTTGCAAAGGATTATGCCAGGATTTGTATAAAATATGGTCCAACGTCCAATAACATGTAATACATCGTTGGATAAGTATTTTTAAACTGAACAAAAGTTACTATGGATCAAATTTTTAAATCTTAGTCCGTTCAGAGTTATGTTTTAATAAACATGGCAGTTTAAGTAACAACCAAATAATGTTTTTTAATAATCGTCTGGTTATAGGGTTCGCCAGGCATGAGGGATTTGTAGGACCAGCTTTATTTTTAAATGAGATAATAATAAACGCAGAGTAGGAATAAAAATGTGTGATTTTTTTATAAACAAAAACGTTACTAAATATATCCATCGTTTATCACGAGATTTCTTTCCTTATATTAACCTTTATCCATCTTTAATTGCTTACTGTTATTATTATTTTCATAAATAAGTATTACCATACAAATTTATTTTATTTTTCTTTATTTAGATTGATTAAAATGTGAATTATATAATATTACTACATTATTATATTCTGCTATTAAATTAAAGTTACTTTTCTTCCAAGGTATCGCTTATTTTCTATTTCATCAAAATTGTTGGAATCTATTAAAAGCTATTACGGTTGACGTACATATTTGTTTGCCGCTATTTTAGGCATAGAATTGATAATTTCGAAAACAGGTGTAATTCTTTCGTTACATTAAAACATTTTTGCTTATTCCGATTTCCGATTGACATAATGACATTCATCAGCAAGTAGATATTTCAACTGATGATGAAATAATAAAATAATCAACGATACTAATTATGGATCGAGAAGCGATCGGAACTTCAGAATTAAAGTTTAAGTGGAATAGAGTTGTGTTATAATTATAGATATATTAATCCAGAACTCTTTGCAGTGCATAATATCTATGATTTTATCTCTACTACTTCTGCCATTAAATACGGTAAGTGGAGGGAAATGCTTCATCAATCAATTAGACATTAATATTTCAAAAGGCTTTTCGTCTTCTATGTGGAACTTACGTTCAACTTGAAGCTTTTTAACTTAATAAACATGAATCCTCTTATGGCATTTAAAAACTATGAATTGATACGATATAAGAACTGGATATAAATAATTACAGTACCCATAATAATTATTAAAAATTATAATATATTATTACATTTAATACGTAAAAAAAACGTTTGTAAAATATTAAAGTTTATTATTACACTCCCTGCCTGGATTCCATATTTTTTATCTCCCTTAAGAGTTATTTGGGCCGGTTGGCGTGGTTGGTAGATACTTGCCTTTAACGCCGAAGGTTGTGGGTTCGATTTCCACCCATGGCAGACATTTGTGTGCATGAACATGTCTGTTTGTCTTGAGTCTGGGTGTAATTATTTATATAAGTATGTATTTAAAAAGAAAAGTAGTATATGTAGTATATCAGTTGTCTGGTTTCCAGAGTACAAGCTATGCTTAGTTGAGGATCAGATTGCCGTGTGTGAATAATGTCCCAGGATATAATTATTTATTTATTATCTAGATGATCACCCCTTATACGCAGTATCTAAGTACTACAAAATTAAAAACAAAATTCTCTTATTTAGCAATCAAATTAAAATAAAACAATGACGGCAAGAAGTAATGAATGGATTTTATATCTCAGGTGTATTTGAAGGCTATTGTCTCGTCTTCACACGAGAATCATATTGCCAAGTGACATTGTGTTTTTGTCTCCATTATCCTTGTAATTACGTAAGGCGTGATTACAATTACTGTGTCTCAAGGTCATGCTAAAACAATGTCATTCTTAATATAAAAGTGGTAAGAATCGTTTTAAATATATATTATGTACTAGTATTTGCCCACATCTTAGATAAAGTAAAAAATATTGGTTTTGGGAGCGGTTTTTATAAAAAAAAATATTTACCTTTCCTCGGGGTATAAGCTTACTATTTTTCAAATTCCTACAATAAACTCCAAGCTTATTTGGTAAGGAAAATAAGAATAGCAGTTACATTAAAAATCCTTGAAAAATAGACGTGAATGTAAGAAAATTATGGTGCATTAATTCGCAAACATAGGTGCACTCTATGTTTCCTTTTTCCCATAGTCTTATGAGATGAGATTTTAATACATCATCATCATCATATCAGGCATGGACGGGAAAACGTCCTTGGCTGGACAAAGGTTACCAATGATTTAGACGATGGCTGGTCTTGCGCTTTCCGCATCCAAAGGCTTCCCGCGACCCTTGCAATATCGCCTGTCCCCCTTGTATTGGATTATAATAAAACCGGAGAGAATTCCGGAACATGATCAGTGGCTTTAACTACTCGAGACACAGGATTTAAACACTTCGTAACTCACGGTAGCTACATACAAATTCTTGACACAAGAACCCAACAATTTTCATTAGCACGGCACAATGTTAATTTATATATAATTGTTGGATTATAAATTATTGACTCTATGAAAATATTTCTGTAGCAGTAAACAGCTGTGAGACGTCACAATCATAATATACATCATAATATAAATCATAATAAACAGTCATAATCAATTTGAGAGTCTGTAAGAGTCTATGTGGGAGACGTCATCATAATCAATTGTTGGTGACTTTAACTGTGACTGAAACTTCCAGCAGTTGCTAACAAATTGTTAACTATTTTAATGAAAGGGCATCACAAGAAATGCCCCATTTAAATCCCTAATATAAGCGGTATAACAATGAATAATTCAAGTTCGTATCAGGCAGATGGTGAGGTTCCGTATAAATGCAAATCAACTTAGTATTCTGTGATGTTTTAACTTGTACTATACATACCTAAGTTATTGATATTAAGTTATTAAAAAAACTTATTTTTTCTTTCTAGTTATACGATATTTGCAGAATTTTTAACTGTCTTCACACCATTTTTATTTATATCGATATATGTTTGACGTGTGGAATAGACTATAATAGAATATGCTTTATTGTACATCAAAAGAGTTAAAGGATCAATCAATACAATGGTATGTACAAAGGCGGTCTTATGCCAGACAGCTTTTACTAGACAACCCGTACATAATTCACATGTGTAAAAAGTACGGTTTTTGACAAGACAAATGAACAGTATTAACGTTTTAAATTGAAACGAAATTGCTATCAGAACTTTGTAAGTGGATATAAGTAATTAAGTGGAATAGTTACGGTAACAGCCTGTAAATATCCCACTGCTGGGCTAAGGCCCCTTCTCCCTTTTTGAGGAGAAGGTTTGGAGCTTATTCTACCACACTGCTCTAATACGAGTTGGTAGAATACACTAGTGGCAGTTTTTTTTTATAGAATAGGAAGGCGGACGAGCATATGGGCCACCTGATGGTAAGTGGCCGTCTGAGAGTTGCTGAGCTAGTAACACGTTGCATTGAATGTGAAAATCTAAGGTTTCCTTTTCAATTGGAACTGGCAATAAGAACGAATTTAACGTAAATTTATAATGAAACTAAATAAGTCATCGATAACAGATATCAAGATAGCTAAGAAATACATACAAATTTATAGCAAAAAGACGCCGCCTAAAGGAATGTCCTGTGGCATTGCACCCAAGTTTTTTATATTCTCAATTTATCTACAAAAAATAGTCTATATTTTTATTATAAAGTTGGAATGGTTCTACGTTAGCACGCCCGTCCGATTTGAATAATTCTTACTGCGTTAGATAACCCGTTTATACGATAACATTTATAGGCCATAAAACTTCACGCTATGAGTCTGAGAGCAATTACCATAAACGTCACCAAATGTGTATGAAACAGCGGCATGTGTAACCCAAATTTAACATAGTTTTAGCAGTGAGGCAACTATAGTTCTAAATTATATAAAAATCCGATAGTTTGTTTATTTATTTGCTTGATACGAAATACTCATTCGATCATCATGAAACTTTGATACACATGGTCCATCAAAGAATCGTAAGGATCTTCTTTTTTGTTTTTTTTCACGCATTGGAAACCTTCAGAAAGGTACCCGGCTCCCGTGGGAGGGGAAGGGGGTTATGTGGGATTTTACCCACTAAAACCACTGCGATGGCCGTCCTCGGCACGGATCGGAGGTTCATAACGATCTAACCTTCCTATCCTTCACAAGGATCTAGTTGTATAAAAAACAATGTTGGTGTTGTTTTGATTATTTTGGAGGTGCTGTTTGAGATTAATACTTTTACACCGTTTAACCGATCACCATGAATGTTGTCATATACATATATGATTTTTGTCATAGGAATTTTTTTAAACAACTGCTTCTATACCGTTCAGCCGAGCGTCATAATTCATATCATGTGTGTGTAGAGCCGAGATGGCCCAGTGGTAAGAACGCTTGAATCTTAATCGATGATCGTGGGTTCAAACCCGGGCAAGCACCTCTGAATTTTCATGTGCTTAATTTGTGATTATAATTCATCTCGTGCTTTAAGGTGAAGGAAAACATCGTGAGGAAACCTGCATGTGTCTAATTTCACTGAAATTCTGCCACATGTGTATTCCACTAACCATAACTAAAGCATTGGAGCAGCGTGGTGTAATAAGCTCCAAACCTTCTCCTCAAAAAGGGAAAGGAGGCCTTTAGCCCAGCAGTGGGACATTCACAGGCTGTTACGGTGTGTAGACATGGCAACGTCTGTCGTGTTTTACTTGTGTTTGCTTGTATTAATATAATAATTAATAGCAATTAATATAATGCGCATTTTTTTAAAGAAACATCGCTATTTTATTTTTAGTTTAGTTTGAAAAAAAAAATTGTAATCTCGTTTTAAAATACTTCCTTAGGAAACCGTTTGAAATTTGTAATTACTTTTTAGTTACCGATCATATTTACATTTATATCACATGATTATAAAAAAACTTAAGCCTAGATTTTAGAGATTATTGTTGTAAAACAACTATCAACATCTTATCTCGAATTTAAAAAATCTAAATAAACATACTAATATTACTATGTTTATTTAGATATGTATGTTTGTAAATATTATCATACCTACTAATATAGTATGATATTTAATATATATTCAGTTTGACGTGCACGCATACTATATAATAACTAGGTATAATATAGTGTACGTTGCAATTTTACATTATTCTGCAAGCAATTGTTTGACATGGCTCGCGTACCACCACGTTTATTGTGCTAAGCAAGAAACTTAACCACGATTATCAACAACATTACAGTACTTTACAAAAACTCAATCACGAGAATCGTATAAGAACGAATTTGAAACAGAGAAAGATTTATTCATTTTTTGAACACATTGAGATCAAAATTCATCTTGCATACAAGCAATACTAAAGTTGTTATATATCGCGTATAATTTTCTACTGACCTGGCATTTTCATTTCTTTGCCGATTTTAGACCAAGCATCCTCTATTATATCCTTTCTTGAATACGATGGTAAATCAGAATTGTATAAACAAGGATATTTTTCAACTTCGGCGACTAATTTTAAATTTGTAAGCTGTTCTTCCATTGTGAAACTACGTCGAAACGCCGCGCGGCCTCCGACAAGACTGATACGAAACTGGTTTACGATTTTGTGGCAACCTTCATTGCTTGTGTTGTATCGTGTGTGTGTGTGTGTGTGTGTGTGTATTATGCAGTTAATATCCGTATAGCTCATTCACCTCTTATTATTGGAATAGCAATTTATATTGAAGCTATTTTTACTTTCTTACGTTGTCGATTATCATCTCCACTAATAATAAACGATCTTACTTATAAGCGTTGTTTAGCGAGTGATTAGATTAGTAAACAATGCTGTGTCTTCTTCTTTCGAATAGGAAAGAAAGAGAAACACTGTTTGTTTTTAACTAAACTGTCAATAACATTTATAAGTGAGGCCCTAGGCCAAAATCTATCAATACTTTTTTCAAGCACTTATGAATCGTGATTTAAAAAAAAAATCATTTAAGGTGAATCTAAATCTGAATGTAGATTCCACTAAGAACCGACAAGAAACTCAGTAGTTACTCTTTACCGACGGTTAAATTAAATTACTTTTTATCCGGCATGGAAATAAAGTAATATTAACTCCTAGTTTTTTCAACATCTATAGAATATTTTATCAAGTAATATGTCTTATCGGGCCTATTTTGTTAAAATGAGATTTAAGTTTATTAAGTGATAAAGCTAAAAGTATTTGAGGTAATTTATTATATAACATTTTACTGTATTAACAAAATAATTTCAGTTTATTATTAACAAAATGAACATGTCACAAAAATTAAATAAGAATAAAATTATAAAAAAACAGGTCAAAAATTATCCATTTTTTACTTTCCTACTTGAAGATTCCTTTATTGAAAAAATAATAAAGACTCATGCAACTTAGCTCAAATGACAGAAATGTATGCACAGAATTGCACATGTTCTTTTAAGCGATGCACTTATGTGTGTACAACTGAGCGTAGGCAGATACAGATAAATAAAAAAGTGGTTTTTATAAGCAATATGTAGTAATGTCTTAATATATCCGTGCAAGCTTTAAAGTGTATAAAAATATTACAGAAATCATTGGTAGAGTACGTCAACCTATTGGGGGTGTGCTATTCCGCCCTCCACTTGGTGGCCTGGCAGCTCGACCGTCTGTACTCGCAGTGTTAAAGTCGTGTTGGAGTGAGCGGCCAGACAGGCGACCAGATGTTCGTCTAGTCAGACTGCGCCTTAAGGATATGCACGCTGGCATGTATGTATAATCTTATTTTAACCATGGTCATGGTCATTAGCGTTAATTAATTAAACATTAAATATATATACTGGATATATAGTAAATGTTCAGGATTCAACATATTCGGCTTAACATTTACTTTTTTTTTAATGTGACAAAATCAAATCAAATTTAAACGTCGAATCATTCGGATTAATTCATGAGCAACAATGTGAAGTATAAAACGATACTCTACGATTTGACTCTACGTGTACAAACTTTTAAATCAACCAAAAAGTTAATACTTTCTTTCGAGAGGTCGAATATTTACTTAACATACATACGGTAGACCCATACGGGCCGTACCACTCATTTTAACATTAAATGCAATGTATAATATATTTGCTTTATTAGGTCATTGCAATGTAATATTTTTCGTCATATTTTGAAATTCCTGTGTCTGCCTGTCTGTTTGTTAGTGAATTGTTATTTGACTTTGAATTTTATAGTACTTTATTTTCTGTAGTTTGTTTGTTTTTTTGGCACATATATTTATTTTTATTAGAGTGCAATTATAAACATTTGTACATTTTCCTAACGGTTTATTGAATTTCACATCCAAAGGATGTCTGCAAAAGATCCTTCCTAAAGCAACAAGGCCGAAGAAATTTTTTGAAGAAAATTTTAACAGAACATTTTGTAACATTTTTTTTAATAACGATGTACTAAAACATAATTATGTTGTATTGTATAGGAAAACAAATATATTCGATAATATGCTGTCGATGATGGAGAAGTACGCGGCTAACTTGGAAGGGTTGGTAACGGCGAAGACGGAACAGCTCATGCAAGAGAAGAAAAGGACTGATGATTTGCTGAATCGAATGTTGCCACGGTAAAAATAACTATTTGTTATAAACAATGACAATACAATAGAAAGGATTTGTGTTTTCATAAGCTTTTATCTACTTTCGCCTAGTAGTATGGGTTAAATGATGGAGTGATTTTGAATAACAGGATGACGTTAACTATATCCGGATGTCGAATTTAATGGTTGAATTAACATACAAATACAATGGTCCATTCATTTATCTAGTCAGAAAATTAAAAAAAAACATTTATTTTTGTTATATTAATAAGAAAAATATTTTTATAATAGAGATTAATCGTCTTTGAGAGCTTTCAATTAAAGCTTTTGATTGAAACAATAATATCATTTACACTTGTAATAAAATCATAAATAGAAGACCAATGTTATATATGACTATTATTATGTATGGTTTTTGTTTCATATGTAAATAAAAAAAAAGAGAACGTGTATTACAACCTTTATAAATAATTATTTGGAGCTTTTTGTAATACATTTTATGAATATAAATCAATCTAATTGTTATATATGCTTATCTAGCATGTTACTAGAGAATGTGCATATTGGAAACGGGAACCGCTTGAATGCTTACAATTCTGAACAAGAACCACTGACGTCCGATTCCAAAATTAAATTCCGCAAGTAAATGCTTCGGACTCGATTTAAAAAAATGTGGAATTCTACATTTAAATCGATATTTCTGCATGAGGTGGAAGTCGTTTAATTAATTGATCCGAGTCGATTTCCCTCGTTCGTAAATTGTATCGATTCGATTCCCAGGACGGTTGCGGAGGCACTGAAACGCGGTGAGCCCGTACAAGCGGAGAGCTATGAATGCGTCACAATCTACTTCAGCGATATCGTCGGATTTACGAAGCTCGCTGCCACTCACACGCCTATGCAGGTACGAACTTCAAATAATTGAAATTTGGCAACAATTTGCAAACTAGTATTCGAGTAGAATGAGAAATATGTGGACCGTGATCGAAGGAAACAGGTACAAATTCAGGCAAAATTTGTGTTGATGGTGTAAGGATGAAGGAAACATCGTGAAAATATGAACATAACAAAAAAATCCGACGCACAAATCGACACAAAAATGAACGCATACACATGAGCAGAGTTATGTTATTATCCAAATATTATCCAGAAGTGGGATTTGTTACAAGCTTTTATTAAGCTAGCATTGTTAGTTCGTTTGCTTAGATCAAATTCTTCGAAATAATTTAAAATTACTTCCGCTTATCTGAATACTGAAATTTTACAAGAGCTTATTCTACATCAAACATTAGCTAAAGACAAAGAAACTCCTCATATAAACGAAATTTTCAATATAATGCTTGTTTATTAAAAAATATTTTTTTTTTACTTTTTATATTGTATTTAACCAAGAATCAAACATGCCAATATACTTGCTTGTTAACACTTTCAAATATATTATCAACGAGTTACTAAAAGCCGAGATGGCCCAGTGGTAAGAACGCGTGAATCTTAACCGATGATCGTGGGTTCAAACCCGGGCAAGCACCACTGAAGTTTTTCATGTGCTTAATTTGTGATTATAATTCATCTCGTGCATTTCGGTGAAGGAAAACATCGTGAGGAAACCTGCATGTGTCTAATTTCACTGAAATTCTGTCACATGTGTATTCCACCAATCCGCATTGGAGCAGCGTGGTGGAATAAGCTCCAAAGCCTCCTCAAAAAGGTAGAAGAGGCCTTAGCCCAGCAGTGGGACATTTACAGGCTGTTACCGAGTTACTAAAAACAATTTAGTATTAAACACCAAAAATACAATTTATATATGAAGTAACTATACCAATAGTTCCACAGGTTTCGGTAGACTCCAAATTTCGTATCGTTGGTAGCGATGACACCGCAGCTTTTTACTTAATGCAATTATGTAACATTAGAACTGCTCCACTCGAATGTTAAACCAACTACTCTTATGTAAAGATATTAAGTACGAAATAAGAATATAAATCGATAATCATACATTAAAACGATTAATCAAAACTACCAACTAGAAATTATAATATATTCGCTATTTTCACGGGTTCGTCACAATTTATAACAATGGTTTATTCGATTTGCATTGTTCATTTTGGTTCTATTATTCTCTTATTAATACACATGCAAACGTATCAGGTATTTTACCATCAAATTTAATTTCGATATCGTGCAAAATTAGCTTTGATATCATATCATGTTTTGACAATAATGGCAGCCTTTCTACCAGGAAATAAAAATGATCTGTGAACTCATATTCAAATAATCTCAAGAGATATAGATCATAACAAGTTATGTAATTAATTAAATTAGTTTGAATTTCTTATCATTTGTTCTGAAATTCGTCATCAATAAAATGAATTATTTTCAAATCAATATTCACAAATCGCATTAAATTGGAAAGATAAAATTATTCGCTATGATTACAAAAGAAAAGAACGTTGAAAGAAAATAATCTTCAGTCAATAATCCTTTCATCTTGTTATCGGTGCATTTTTAATAAAATATTAATCCCTTGAAATATCTTATCGCATTGGAAGATCTTCTAATAAATCTAGTCTAATTAGTATAGTCGTCTTGAATGCTTACACATCTTTGCCCATTAAAAGAACAGAAAAGTAATCCAGCACTGGCTGGACTACGGTTGGTGGATAAATATGTAAAAGGTTTTAGTCCGACATGCAGGTTTTTTTATTGTATAGGTGGACGAGCATATGGGCCTCTTGATGGTAAGTGGTCACTAACGCCCATAGACTGGCGACTGGCGATTGGCGTTGTAAGAAATGTTAACCATCGCTTACATCGCCAATGTGCCACCAACCTTGGAAACTAATATGTTATGTCCCATGGGCCTGTAATTAGACTGACTCACTCACCCTTCAAACCGGAACACAACTATAGCAAGTACGGCTAGAGCATCTGATATATAGTGGATGGTACCTACCAAGATAAGCTTGTGCAAAGCCCTACAGTAGCAGCAGCTCCAGCAGTAATACCTTTTTCACCTCGCAACTTGATACGAAATTAAAGTTCTTATACAAAAGCAATAACACAGATGTTCTCAACAACAGACTCCCTTTATAGTAAACTTTGTACCTATACATATATATATATATATATATATATATTGCCACGGGGTTCTCGTGTGTTTCGTTACACTAAGACCGTTACATTAATAAAACTCGTCATAAAGATTATAAAATTTTAATTATAAAATTTACAACATAAAAAATCAGGGGGTGGGCCGTTGACTGTTTCAGGTCAATTAAGTTAACAAAATAAAATATTATAAGTGAGTTAGCTGTAAGTGAGTTGGCATCGATTAAAACTAAGTGATAGATTTAAATAAATAAGCAGGATAGTGAAAACCCTGCACGCAGTGTCACAATGAGTGAGCAAATAAATTAAAGCAGTGCGAAGCAGGACACAGCACCGGCAGCAACAGCAGGCCTCTTCTCCACAAAACATCAGAGCCTCCGTATATAATACTCCTAATTCCGTATATAAACTGAAACGAAATATAAAGACCAAGATACGAAATATACAAACAATATATTCAATGCCAATAGTCCACTATATTTGTTGAATATAGTGGACTATTAAACAATTGTCAAAAACAGTTGTAAAAAAAAAATACAAAGGCAACTGAATTCCTTTCTAGAATATGTTATTATATATTTTTCAAATGGTTAAGGGTGGTTTTATATTTAAAATGAATGGAATTGATACCAACTAAGAATAGACTAGATTTTTTTATGTTATTGTCATTGATCCATGCATGAAAAATTCACTGTATTTCAAATGTCTATAAAAGGTACCGTTATATCTGTCAATTTATTGAATACTAGTAAACCGCCATTTATTGAATACTAGTAAATAACACATGATACAAAATCTAACATAAAAAAGGTTTTCTTATTCGGTAGCATATCTATATTAAATTTAAAAGGCAATTGAAATCACAAAGTAATGTTTAACATCACACAGACACATTTTGTTTATTTGTATAGATGTATAGATAAAATATGACACAGAACTTAGTCAGTGAAATTAATAAACAACCATTTAAATAAAGAAAAAATAAAATAATCAAGAGCAGAAAGACGAGATCGAGAAACAGTTTCTTGGATATTCTTTCTTGAATATTATCTAAGCGGGTCTTAATGAAAGCATATAATAAAGATTTTAATTATTTAAATGGTTTTTTAAAAAGATAACTGGCAATATTTTAATCTTATAATAAAAAAAATAGATAAGGTTTATTACACAAGACACAATTTGTAGATAAAAAAAATGCGTTGTGTTCGTATACGTTCATTTCCATACAGAACATATTAGAATTTAACTGAACGCGATAAACTCAAAAACTACGAAATGAATTTTCATACGGTTTTCTACAATGGATAAAGTGATGATAAGAAAAAAAATGTATTTTTTTATTAATATTTTGTGTAAATTGGCAGAAATATATATCGTTAAAAGCCGAGATGGCCAAGTGGTTAGAACGCGTGACTCTTAACCGATGATCGTGGGTTCAAACCCGGGCAATCAATTTCCATGTGCTTAATTTGTATTATAATTCATCTCGTGCTTTACGATGAAGGAAAACATCGTGAGGAAACCTGCATGTATCTAATTTCATTGAAATTCTGCCACATGTGTATTCCACCAACCTGCATTGGAGCAGCGTGGTCAAGCTCCAAACCTTCTCCTCAAAAGGGAGAGGAGGCCTTAGCCCAGCAGTGGGACATTAACAGGCTGTTACAGTTACAGTACAGTATATATCGTTGAAGATGTCAGATAGAATCATGCCGACTGGGAATTTTACTTGTGCTCGCCACGAAATCAATATGTTTATATGCGTATAATAATACGATATAAACCCTTTATACAGACAATTAGTCTACTCCTGTGAAGCCGAAGAAGAATTAAAATATATGTATATGTATGACTTGGTATTTGACTATGTATTTTATTTGAAAAAAATAATAACAACTGAATTACTGAGAGGATCAAATTAAGGTAGCTTCTGTGCTTTAAGCCACATATGACCAGAGTTCAAAAGAATAGTAGACATATTTTAGGGAAGTCGTTTCTACAAACCGATATCGGTAATTCGAATTTGTATAATAGAAAAGAATTTAAGACATAATGAATAATTTAGGGTCAGCAAGACATATTTTTCGTTCCTAGTATAATTAAAAACTAACAATAAATAATATGGAGTGAAATGAATAAAGCATTTTCGTCGAAAAAATCTCAATAGCAGCCTGGTGACTGGTGGTTGGATAGAGAATGCACTTGAGAAAGACAGTTTCTTTTGTATTTTTAAAAAATATTTGATGTACTCATTCATTACCTTAATATAATATATAAAAATAAGTTAATATTATATACTTTGATCGTGAATTGTGGATTGATTTGAAAATTTGACGTATAATAAGCATGTAATTTGGTCGAATCAGTAAGTAACAAGTTCAATAAAGATAGCTTGTTTTGGGACAATTTTGTCAAAGGATATGAAATGAAGAGTTAACTGATTAACCGATGAGAAATCTTCAAAGAGGAACTTGGTAGTAAATTGTTAGCATTAATGTTTGCATTATTTCACTCAATAGAATAATTATGATTTGTATAATCTATACAAATAAATAAAATTGGTATGTCAGTTATTTCAAAATAACTTTAACAAACAGATATGTTTGTCTGTTTGTCCGGGCTAATCTTTGAAACGGCTAAAATCTACAAATTGAAATAACCGAACTAGTATAAGATGTATTTCAAGGTTCCGTTTAGTCTTTATTTCATCAAAATCGGTTGAGTCTATCAATAGTTATAAAAACGTGACTATTTTTGTTGTTATATTATATGTTGTATAAAATTCACTGGTGGTAGGGCTTTTTGCAAGCCCGTCTGGGTGGGTAGGTTATAATTCCCGGAAGGGCAAATGACTCTACTCCACCTGATGGTAAGTGGTAGTAGAGTCCAAACACGACGACGGCCAGTACAGTCGGGAAGAAGGTTCTGCACTCGCCGCCTTCGCCTGGCCAGCCCGCAAAATCATGCCTCGTTTGAAGGAACCCGGGTTGTAAGAGGAGGGGAACACGTGAGCTGGTAAGGAATTCCATATTTTGGAAGTGCGACAAAGAAAGGAGTTGGTAAATTTCTTTTCCGCGATGGAATTGATATCACAGTTAGGAGGTGACATCGAGAGCCAGCACGCGTAGACTTTTGAAGGAAAGGGGAAGCAGGAATTAGATAGAATAATTCCTCAGAGCACTCGCCGCGATACAGTCGATAGAAAGCACTCAGCGCTGCTATCTCTCGACGCAATTGTAAAGGCTCGAGGGTGCTAGTGACCTTTACATCGCCAATAATGCGGATCGCACGTCTCTGCAACCGATCCAAGGCCTCAAGTAGGTACTAAGCGGAGCCATTCCAAAGATGCGAGCAATATTCAACGCAAGACCGTACCTGTGTTTTGTACAACAGGCACAGTTGTTGTGGCGTGAAAAAACGCCGCACCTTGTTCAGAACTCCGAGTTTCCGTGAAGCTGTTTTTATGACAACCTCGATGTAATCCCTTGGACTAAGGTCGCAGCGAACGTCCTTCCCCAGCATGGCGATTTTGCTTTGTATCACCAGCGGAGTGCCACAGAGGGAGGGAAGAAGGGAAAATGGTGACTTATTCGCTTTGAGAGCGCATACCTGTGTTTTCTTGGCATTGAACTCAACAAGATGATCAGAGCCCCATTTAGCGAGGAGCTCTAACATCCTATTAAGTTCAACGACAAGATCCTCCCGCCCATCCTCAATTTCCGCTCGCCCAGCCACTGCGCGTCCGTGGTATCCACCATGCACTGTACTATCGTCTGCATAGCAATGAATGTTCCCGAGAGAGAGCATATCATTGATATACAAAAGAAAGAGTGTGGGAGATAGCACAGATCCCTGGGGTACCCCAGCATTCACTACATAGAATTGTTAAGTGCAACCAACAACTAAAACACGAAGGCTGCGCTTGTGTTGGAAGCTGGCAATCCAGGTGCAACGCTGAGCAGGCAGACCATATGCCGGCAGCTTGGAGAGAAGACTTCTGTGTCAGACCCTGTCGAAAGCCTTGGAGATATCAAGGCTGAGTCAACGATTCCCCATGCTTGTCGATAGCTTCACCCCAGAGGTGTGTTACGTACGCTAGAAGATCACATGTAGACCGTTTTGGTCGAAACCCGTACTGACGATCATTAATTAGACAGTGATCTTCTAGGTTCACAATGGATCAGTTGGTTGTTTAGAATCCGTTCCATCACCTTACAAAGTACTGAAGCGATAGCTATTGGTCGATAATTTGCCGGGTCAGAATGACTCCCTTTTTTGGGAACCGCTTGCACATTAGCTCTTCTCCAAGCCTCCGGCACACATCCCGAAGAAAGAGAAAGTTGTAACCGGCACCGCTCCGCCGGAGACAGCTCCGCCGCGCACTACTTCAGCACTATGGCTGATATTCCATCGGGACCGCTAGCTTTCCGTACATCAAGTGATTGCAGCTCTGCACGCACATCACGTTGCCTGATTTTGATGTCAGGCATCGTATGGCCACATGAATTCACCACCACATGAGTCCGGATTTCTGAGCGGTGGCAGCGAAGATGGGCAGACATTGTTTTGCTCACACTTGGTCAGACGCCAGAAGCTACGGGAGCCACTAGGATGCGAAACAAGGTCATGACAAATCTGTACAATGCGCTGTGCATCCATCCATCTGTTTATAGTTTTATTAGATTAGAATGGTTGTTATTTTTATCTATTACTTGCTGCTGCTTTACCAATGGGCTACTATATGTAGCACGTTTACGTGTATCATGCCAATGACTTCGTTGTCCTAGCCAATGGAAATACTACATCTTATATATCTTTATACATCTTGTATATAACGAGGCATTACAAAATAATAAATCCATTTTTCTTTAATTACTAGAGTAATAATAATAATCTCAATCATATCATAAATACGAAAGGTTGTCTGTGTTGTGAATATGTGTTGTTTTGTTCTTAAAGCTTTATCACGGCTAAAATATGACATAATTAGCATAACATATTGTCTTTTTATCCCGTTTAACTGCATTTATGATTACGTCGCGGGCAAAACTGCGGGTGAATCGCTTATGTTAAATATATATAATTGAATTCCATTTTCAAACATAAGCCTCCACTTTGTATACGACACTTTCAGTTAATTAAATACTTGGCAGTAACTTATGCGTACCACAGTCACGATATATGAGTGAAATATTAAACGCTTGCTGAGGGTTTCTAAAAAGCTCTGACATTTTACTTGTTTATTTTTTTTATCAATTTTTTGTTTACGTACCATTTTCAGGCGCAAATTTTTAAGCCTTATTCTGTAATAATAGTAGTTCATTCTGGCTCTAGCTGAACATGACGCATTATGTATATTCCTTAGTAAATATGCTGCAAGATTGCAATGAAAAAGTGAGGTGGAGTTCAGAAAACTTCGAAGAATTATAGTGATGAGTAACAATAAAATAATTCAACGCCAGAGAAAAAAACGATGTTTATAAACTTTGTGATCCCAGATGTACGTGAACAAATCTGCACTTAGAACTTTGCTCGCGACAGTGAGAAAACTTTTGCTATTACACGGAGATATTTTAATCAAATCTTTGGAAACTCTATCTAAATAACATATATCCTGGTGTACCAAGAATTTACAAGCTATCAAACTAAACTTAGCAGTTTCAGTCTGCTTGGTCTCTATACCTAAAATTATAATTACCATTTGCTTGCCCGGATCCCATCATCTAAGATCACTCTTTTTCTCCTTGAAGATAGCTCTGTCGAATTACGAGAGAGTAGGGTATTTTAAATATTCCAATGGCCTCAGATGGCCAAAGATTGGTAGCCCTTGTTGAAAACAGTCATCACACGATTTTTAGTAGGTAAAAATTTCGAAAAAAAAAAAACCGGTTATTTCAGGATCCGGGTATCTTTTGATGATTTCCCATGCGTCACAAGGAAAGGATTGCTTTATTTTTCTCGACGGAACACACGGCACTTTATATATATAATAATAGCTACAAAAATAAATATTAAAAAAACATCCACAGACATTAAACGTTGCGTTTTATTAAATATATGTTTAATTAAACTTTTTGGGACGTTATTGAAAAGAATACATCAATTAATGTTTTCAATCAGATCGACGCACTCAATTGGATTATTTGCTGCGATTAATTTAACGTATAAAACCGCAGCAGCAAAATAATCAAACGAAACTATTAATTTAATTAAGGATATAACTTCACATCGCAAAGGAGCTACTATGTAGCTCATTTATAATAATAGTGTAGTCAGTTATGGGACATTTACGGGATAACACAATGATGAGACGAAGACGGAAATCACTCTTGAGTGTTGAGTTACGGCGACAGGCAGAGCAGAGCTGTCAAGTAAAAAAAATAGTTAACAAAACAAGTGATTCTAAGTTTGACACAGAAAATAGACTACGCTCGAGAAAAATCAGTATTAACTATATTTACAAAAATTTTCACTTGCAATATATCGTAATTGATTCTAAGTTTGACGCAGAAAACAGACTAAGCTTGAGAAAAATCAGTGTTAACTATATTTCCAAAAATTCTCATTTGCACTATATCCTGATCCCGATAAGATATATGTATAGATTATATATTCAAAACAGCATTTAAAATTATACGGGATAACCGAAAATAAGCCTTATTTCATAACAAAACTAAAATCAATATTCATTATAAAACTATTCTATTTATAGTTTTATATTATTTTATGCGTTTACACATCGTTCACGCAATCGAGTTGAAACCCGAAACTTAGGACGTTGCTGATGCTTGTGGGTAATGTTTTTGGGCATAGTACTATCAACCAGCTCCAGATTGAAAAATTAGACCTACAAGGCTCCGCGGCCTAGAAGTCGCGCAGACCGAGGGGCCCCACCCAGCCAAGAATAATATAATTTTACTCTAACTACTAACTACATAATGGGGGGTTCAAATGTCAAAGTGCCTAGGGGCCTTGGACTCTAAGTCCAGATCTGCAATGGACATACAATTAGGTGGAGTACGAATAGGGTTGCCAACATTTTTTGGAAAAGAGTTATAGTATGTTTCAGAAAAAGCTATAAAAATATATAAAACTCCAAAAATATATAGCACTTATGAGAAAATTAAAATATATATATATATATGTTACTTAGTTAATATTTATTTATGAAAACTATATATATTTGCACAATTTGCCTCTTGCAACAATTTTTTTCAACCAATTTTTCAACAATAATATAACTCATTAATAATAATAAAACTCATTTTATATTAAATATATACTAGCTCTGTGTCTATCTGCTTGCCATTTCAATATTAATAATATTAAATAAATGTTAATTTGTTTCTTATTACGCTTTCTGTTGAAAAAAAAATCTTATTAAATTAAATATAGTATTTTAGCGTATTATATCTTTTTTCAACAATACGTAAATCCGTAATATAGTACAGTATGATATATTATCGTGCGGTTGGCAACCCTAGGAGAGGAGAGGAATTGTAACAAGTTTCTATCAACAACAAATATTTGATAGTTCCAGTTGCATTGGAAGTTTCGTAATTGCGCTGCAGATGAGTTTCTACAAAAAAGGCATCGCAAAGCATCTTGTAATAACTAGACATAAAAAATAAGACCCTAATCATTACTGTGCCCATTTGTATGCTCGGCGACTATGAAATTTAAATAAAGCGAAGATTAAATAAAGCCAATGAAATCCAAGAAAACGGAATAAAATAATTACAAGTCGTAAATGAGGAAATGTTAAACTGGATTGAACGACTTCGTTGGGAATTTATTATTTACAATACTAGATTTATTCTTTCTTTTTGTTCAATATTATTGAATATTCATTATTTAAGTGATAGAGAAAAATATTATGCAAATAAATTCCATGTGTCGGATGATATTCAGTTCCATGATATGTTTACCATCAACGACTCTTTTTTTTTTTGTCAAGGAGGACAGGTATTTACGCCTACTGCCCGGTCCACGACCGGAACGGTTATGTGGGACTCACGGGGCAGAAGGTCACCATCCTACCCACTAAAACCTCCCCGTACCCTTTCAGTCTTAACGAGGAGCGCCACGGGATCGCTACCCTGGAGATCGCTACTCTGGAGCAGCATATGCTATGCCTAAAAACGTATAAAATTTACAATGGTCCAGTGAAATACGGAAATATTAACCGAAAATCGGTTTCCCAGGCAAGCACCATGCATCATCACTCATGTACCAGACGAATATCTTGCACGTGTTCATCCAAAAACTTGAATTAAAGCAGCGTGATGGAATATTCTCCACATTTTCTCTTCTAAAAGAGAGAAAGCCCAACATTAGCATATTTTTAGACCGTTACAATACTATAACAATATAATTTTCTGGTAAAAAAAAACTGACACATATTTTATTTTAAATAAGACTTTCGCAAATATACGTCAATACTTTTGTCATCGTTAGTAAAAAAAGTCTTCAATATATGCAGATATCCTTACGATATTTTCCTCAGATCCTTAGCTACCTACTAACCAAGTTTTCTTCCTTTAAATCTTTTCTATATTAAGAGCGCGTCTGATCTTCCGCACGTTCCATTTCGCTCTGCGTACTCTCAATGGGATGTGAAGAATTCATCTTTTCCTATATATTTTTTTCGAACTTAATGTTATGATTTACATGTATGTCTTTAAAGAAAAAAAGAATGCGAATATAAAAAATATACGTGTTAGAAATAAGTAACAATAACCCCATTTAATTTCATCTTTGTACATTCGTAAAGGTGTCTAACATAGAACCACGGACAATAATGCTCTCTCTGAAATAGTACATTGGTTTTGTGCTAATAATTTACTGTTAAACAGTAAAAAGACAAAATGTATTAAATTCACTACTCCCAACGTGAAATTTGTAAAAACGAATGTCCTTTTAAATGGGGAAGCTTTAGATGCTGTAGAAGCAACCAAATTTCTTGGTATCACCATAGATTCTAAGCTTTAATGGGGCCCTCATATTAATAAATTTGAAAATAGATTCAGCTCTGCAGCTTTCGCAGTAAAAAAAAATAGAATGTTGACTGATATAGATACGGCTCGCCTAAAATACACTATAGTTATTTCCACAGTATACTGTCTTATGGCATTCTACTCTGGGGTAATGCAACCGATATTAATACGATTTTTGTACTGCAGAAGAGGGCTATTCTTGCAATTAATAACCTGGGCTCAAAAGACTCACTTAGATGTAAATTTAAAGAAATTAAAATAATGACTGTCGCTTCTCAATATATATTTGATAATGTTATGTAAGTACGCAAAAACATAAAAGATTTCCTAGAAATTGTGACGTACATACTGTTAACACCAGGAACAAGGATAAACTTACAACCATTATTACCATATTACACAGGGTTAGTAAGTCTTTTATGGGACAATGTATACACTTTTACAAATGGCACATGAGTCGTATCCGATAATTCTTCTTCTTAATTGCCTAATACGATTATTTGGGGTCAGTATTTTGGGCTGTACGTTTATTTCCCGTGTACATTCCCGTTTTTAAGCTTTGGTTACTTCTATATTTGTTTTTCTTTTATTAGCAAAATTATCTTTCCGATAAAAAAATTAAATAATTTTCAATGATATAATTTAATTTAATACCATAAATAGTTAGATACTATTTTATTAAAATCGTTTGGAGTCAAGACATATTGTTATTTGTTACTGATTATTCTTTGGCGATGAAAGCTAAATTAATCAAAGTCAAATTTAAGTACAAAATCCATTGAATTATTAACACAAATTAAATAAAAGTGGTATTTGAACCTGTTCTCTTCTAGGATTACCACGGGGTATCTCGACTGATCGTGAGCATCTCAAATCTCCTTGTCTTAAATTAACTCAAGTAATACAACTGGATCCTTTTCTAAAGTTTAAAAGCCATCAATGAATACTGATAATGCATATTATGTGAAACGAGAACCAATAAATAATGACCGAAGTTGTTCGAATCAATACCGTCGTTACGTTATCCTGACGTGATATTTAAATTAATCAAGCTTATTTACTCGATCGTTAAAAATACATATTTAAAATAAAACTATAGCTACTCAATTCCACGAGGTAATCTCTTCTATGACAAATGTTTAAAAAAATACAAAAATAGTAGCTGTGTCCCGCCTTTTACGTGTCGATCACTATTGTATACACATAGGAAGTATATGATATTGTCGTAAATTGATGAGGCTATTGATTAATTCCCGAGAAGTATTTAAAAAAACTACATAACTTTGGGCGTCAAAGTATATTACGCAGTTGCTACATGACTACCTATAAAAAAATTTGGACTGCACTAAAAAAATGGCTCAAACAGCAAGTATTCTCTCTCTCATTTTTTGTTAATGAATAATTTTCTGTTAATGTTTTTTTTAAGCTGTGAACATTGGGTGGGTACTACCCACTCATCAGACCGCCGGACAGCAATGCTTTGTATTGTTTCGTTCTGGTTTAAAGGATAAATGAGCCAGTGTAAGGCACTAGGGACATAACATCTTCGTTCCCAAGGTTGGTGACGCATTGGTGATTTAGGAATGGTTAATACTTCTTACACCGCCAATGTCTATGGGCGGTGGTGACCACATAACACCAGGTGGCCCAATTGCCCGACCACCTACCTTTTAACATTAAAAAATATATATGAATAAGAAATTTCATTTCTACTAACAATAAATTGTAAATTTATTAATGGACATAAAAATGTAATGATGAAAAAATAAAATGAGAAAAGGAAATTTGTATTCAACAATATTACTAAGCCGTTAAGCTTTTGAAAGTTGTTTCGAAAATTTGGAAAATAAGTGTATGTATTTATATATGTTTATTTATCAAGAAGATTAATCGAACTTTGTTGCTTTATTAGAAAACTTTTGAGTTTATTTAATTATAGAAAAGGTTTTTATTAAGAAAATAAATATATATTTTTTAATCTATAATAGTGAACCTATTGGATTTATTTTGACGTAAATATATACATTTGATGTCGTATATTGACATCGACATTTTTCAATATAGTTCGATATTTTAAAATACGTGCTAATCAAGTCGATAACAATTTCGATAATGCATCTTCATCTTAAAATAAAGTTTTGATTAACTTACGTAGACAAGTGAGGCTTCGTTGTGATTTTCTAAACAAAAAATAACATTATATTTAGTTTAATGACTGACTTTGAATATGTAATTTCTGGTCATTCTGAAATTCATAGAGAATAGTGGGATAAGTAGCTTGAAAGTGAGTCTGTAACGCACAAAACATGGTGTAATGTGGCATAAGCGGTATTATTGAAAATCACGTATAAAAAAATTAATTTCAAAGTTAAGCTATCTCAAATAATCCGTCATATCTACATCGGGAAAATGGACCCGGATTAATTCTCTCTGGCCCTCTGTCTTAGTTGGCTGCAAAAATGCCTTTTTATTAGTAGGTAAGTATCAAGTTGAAATTTCAGTTGTAATTTATGTCAAGTAAAGTCTACATTCCCTTGGAGTTGAAAAAAATGTCCAAGTCCAAATTTATTTTCAAATTAATTCAATAAAAAGTACGAAAATGTATGTCACATATAGATAGGTACTCGAAATCCACTCAACAAAGATTATGGGATTCTTCCGGGTGTAAAATAAAAAAAAAGGTTTAATTCATATTATGACGATTAAAGAAAAAAGTCTGGAATTCGTTAATTTTTAGATTATACACAAAAAATCTATAGTTTTATGAGTTCCTGCTCACGTGTACGTTGGTTTTATTTTTATTTTTAAATTTAATATTATTGTATTATCGTAACGTATTATAAATTAATAAAACGTAAGAAATCTTCTGTAAATAACATACAAAAAATTAACGACCTTTTGCACAAGAAGTGGGGGGGGAAGAAGAAGGGTTTGTCCCTTCCGTAAAAAGTTTATATACTCTGTAGGGACTGGCAGCTTTATGTTACAATTGCGTTATGACGATCGTACGTTTTACGATCGTCATAACGCAATTAACGATTATTCTGCCATAAATTGAATCCACGTTTAGAAAATATATTAGCTATAAGCTAATTTAATTGCCTATTTTATTTTGTTGTATAATAGGCAATAGTCCGTCCAATAGGGCCTTCTGATGGGAAATGTTACTGCCCATAGTCATTGGCATTGAAAGGAATATTAACGATTCCTAACATCGCCACATCGCCATCAACCTTGGGAATTAAGATATTATGAACCTTGTGCCTGCAGTTACACTGGCTCACTCACCCACACTTTTTTTGCGCTAACCTTACTTTTTTGTAAAAGCCTGCCAAAGACCGCACGTTTTATTCCACAGATAAAAAACAAAAAGTTCAGTCATAAGTCGATTAACAAAATGATTTTTGTTTGATTGAGAACATTTAATTAGACATAAATAATAATTGGTTTGAAATATGAAGTAATATTACTAATTACTATTTCTAACATATAACAATTAAATATTATTATTATTTGCTTAAAATATGTATAGCGTAAGCACAGATCATATAATATATACTACTTTTCTTTTGTAAATACATACTTATATAGATAATTATACCCAGACTAAGGACAAACAGACATGTTCATGCACACAAATGTCTGTCCTGGGTGGGAATCGAACCCACAACTTTCGGGGTGAAAGGCAAGGATCACGCCAACCGGCACATCAATAGTAGCTTAAGTGTACATAGTAAGAATATTACAAGTAATTTTAAGCATAGTAAAAGTAGATATTCACAACTCTTTTCCTAGGTATTTAAAGTAATAAAAATATCAATCTACTTATAATTTGTCCTTCTTTTCAGATCGTGGAAATATTGAATGACTTGTACACATGCTGTGACGCAATCATATCTTTTTATAACGTATATAAGGTAAATGATTTTTATTATACTTCTAATAATGCTTATTTTCACGTTTTAATAATATTAAAGAAATAAATAATAACAGTATCTGTAATATATATATAAAATAAGATAATATATTATGATGACGAGGTATGTACTTTTTTCATAATTTATATCTCTATATTATGTAAATACCTAATTAAATTTTTGTTTACTTCAGGTGGAAACAATTGGTGACGCATATATGGTGGTGGGTGGACTCCCAGAGCGTTGTTCAAGACACGCAGCCGAAGTGGCGTCTCTCGCGCTTCATGTCCTGGAAGCAGTACCAAAAATACGAACCAGACATCTGCCGGCATCTAGACTGCATATTAGGATAGGTGCGCAACCATTAAACGTATTATATAGCTTAAATGAAATTCTCTAATACTCAATATATAATAGACAAACACTTGAAAGCTACAAAACTATTTTTATTATTACAATAATTTCATATTTGTGAATGTTTCATCAGGAATTCATAGTGGCCAATGCGCAGCTGGTGTAGTCGGAATTAAGATGCCAAGGTATTGTCTGTTCGGGGACACGGTGAATACTGCAGCACGGATGGAGTCCACTGGAGAACCTCAAAGGATTCATATCAGCAATGAGACTTATAAACTTCTGAAACAACACGGTGGTTATCAGTTCAAGGAACGAGGGATTATTAATATTAAGGTAGGTAAACGTTAAAAAAAAACGGATAAAAAACAAATGAATCTCATTTTCAAAAATTGGACAATTTGTGATGATAATATGTCATTTTTTTTTTGTTAAACATTAGAGAACCTAAAATAACATATCGTATCGAATCATTTACTTATTGTTCCAATCATTCAATCTAAATATTTCTTTGCACTGCACAGGGCAAAGGCGATATGAAGACGTGGTGGTTAATTGGAGAAGAACATGAAAGGCGGAGAAGTTCACTATTCCGTGATCGTAAGTGTTGTTTTGTTCTAGAAAATACAAGGGAAAATACAATAAAACAACACTGACAAAAATATTGACAGACTGCCTTAATGCTGAGTTTGAACAAGGTCTTTATCAGTTTGATATATTGTAAAAATATAATTATTGTAAATCTAGGCAGCTGATACTGACGATTTCTTGAAACAATCTCAACGAAGAATGTAGTATTTTAATTCGTTTATTAAATGAAAAAAAAAACTTTTTTTTAGAAATAATCAATCGATTCGGTGAGGGCGACACGTTCGAAGATTCCCCATGGAATTTGGGCCGATCCGCGCTCAACATCAGGGATCGGGCGCGGCTGTCATGCGGCGGCTCGCTGGGCCCGGGCTCGGCGCTGTCGTCGCCGGGCCCGCCCGCGTGCGCGTGCTTCGTGCCGCAGCGGGACCACCACTCCGCCCCCGTCGTCTCCTTCTGCGAGGACTGACGCTAACCAATCGAAGCACTCCATCCCACGGACCACGGGCTGCTTCAATGGAATCAATAGGGAACTGAGTAGTTTTAGGGTCTCGACATGGAGCGGTTTATCTAAGTATTTTCTAGATAAGGGTTACAGGGTGTACGAGTGTAAGGATTACGATTTTGAGGATCGCATGAAAAGAGACAGGGTCTTGGCAGCCATGAAGCGGCTATACTGTCTGGACTACGATTACAATAATTTGGTCTGATGCCGACTTGACGTGACGATTTCGCATCAAGTTCTGGCGACACCAGCATTCAATTATAATATAAGTATCGATGTTTAACGTGACTAATATTTACTTCATCGATTAAATTTAATCATATATATATATCATAATCATAATTATTGTCTATTTAATTAAAATGGCCTAATTGTAATTTTTCGTCCCTATAAAGTAATTATATAAAGAATTAAATGGTTATATTATAATATGCTTAAATGTTAAAGTTATACAAAGTGCGATATATGTTGTGAACCGAACTATTTAAAGCGACGTTGCATGAATGTTCTAGAATATAGATAATATTTATACTATTCAATAAAAATATGAACGTATGAGAACTGAATTTTGGACTGCATGGTAATTTATAAGGTTATATGTACTTGATGTTTAGAGATAGTTGATATTATTAAATTCTACGTCTAGTCTTAAATTGCTCAGCTTTGTTAGTTATAAGAAATTATGCATTTCAAACAACTTCATACGATGTGTAACAAGAAATGCTTCAACATTCCACTTTCCCCCAATTCTCACCTATCATCATTACGTAATTATTCGAAACCCAAACACCAATACTTTATATCACTGTATTAGGGCTTAAAGGTTAATGGAACCAGTGTAATAACAGGCACCTGGAATATAACGTAGTAGATCTAATCCTTCACGGCTTAAAGAGTAAACAACCAGTAAATGTTCAACTTCTGGGCTAATGCCTACTATCAGCTCCACAACGTTGCTCCAATGCGGGCTGGTGGTTGAACATGAGGTAAATTTTCATCGGACACATGCGGGTTTCACTATGTTTTCTTCCACGCCGAGAACGAGACAAATTATAAGCATAAATTAGGCACTTTGAAAACTGAATGGCGCTATCGGGTTTGAACCGGTTGGTTTAGAATCATGTACTCTAGCCACTGGGCCTGGCTATTATAATTTATATAAATGATTAATTATAAATTATCAGGTATTGTTTTACGAAGAGGAAAGACTACTTTAGTTGTAAAATTATAGACTTTGAGTCATAGGCAATAGAAAGCTTTTTTAAATACGGTGTATCGCTGAGCGCAGTAATGTGAGATTTCTAGTGACGTCATATAATTCATTCTTCTCGGAATGTACCAAGTTAGCTCCACCAATTCTGAGGGTGAGTGATGAGATTAAAGACAAGGAACTTGCTTAATATTTAGACTTTAACCTGAGGCTATGTATATTTAGAGAATTGTCATAATCGTTTGTTAGGACATAAATGGTTAGACTGTAAATATCCTGCTGTTCCTCCTTCAAAAAGCTTAAAATATGGAATGTTAGGCAAAATATATTGACTTTTTTTTTTAAATAATTCAAATAATTAAAAAAAAGTCAATAATTTTTAATTAGTTGCTGATATTATAGAAGACCAGTCCAATTAATGTGAATATTATGTCATTTTAAGTAGGTCTTAATTTTATTTAATATGTTATAGCGATTGTACTGTATTGTATACCAACAATTTTCTGATTTTACGAAATATTATAAGGTATTTTGCTTGAACCTAATTTTTAATCAATAAACAATGTTTCAATGTAAAGTAAAACATCAAAAAATTAACTGTTTTATAGTATTTGTATTTCAAAAAGTTATTTACAATGTCTAGTCTAAATTTTAATCTAGTCAATATAACTTAAGTATACCTATAGAAAAATGTCTAATTTACCTTAAATACATATTTATTTTCTGTAAATTCGATGTTTACATAATTTTTAAATAAGTGGTGTTGCTGTTTACTGTTAAATATACACTTTTTATAATAAAATATAATAAAAAGTATCTATTTATGGTCTTTATTTATATTTTGACTGTCTCGTTGTTGCCACAGACCCGGGGTTCAAATCCCAATAAAAAGTTATTGAGTTTTTCTGTTGAAAATTCTCAGTAGCAGACCAGAGTCTGGTAGTTGAAGGAATGCACGTAAAGCCGTTGGTCCTGTGCCTGAACTCTTTCCGGTCGTGGCGGATTGCTGTCCCATCGGTTTATGAGAGTTAGGGAATAGAGAGTGCACCTGTGTTTGCGCATACACTTGTACACTATAATTTGTCCTGCGCAGTTGGCTTGAGATTGGCCACTGCGGCCAAAATGAGTTGGAGAACATTATTATTAATTAGATTTTACAAAATAAAATAAAGAGTTGAATTAAATTTACCTAAGTATTAAAATAGAATTTAATCAATTTAAAACAAGCAATTATTTTATAGAATTACAAATAAAAAATTACAAAAAGTTTTATAATCGAATCGATTATATTTCCTCATAATATGGTTGTAAGAAAGTCAGGGAGACCATCGAGGATCCTTAATTTACAACAATATAATAACATAAATAAAATATATTCGTAAATCTTATATATTTCAGTTTCAAACCAATAATAAATTCTATTGACATTATCTTTAGCTTTTTCAAAATCAGAGAACAAAATTGTTAAAATTATGGGCATCACACAGACTCTTAATTGGTTTTATTATGCTGTTAGTCATGTCATGCCATGTCATGTTATCGTCTCATTTGATATATATCACCCTTCAAAAAACTTAATATAATACTTATTTATTTTTTATACTTAACAGGCCAGCGTTTGACCGTTGACTTGCCTGATGTTAAACATCGACATGGTCAAAGATGTAGCATGCTTGCCTAAAAGAATCCCATTTATTCCGGATTTGAAGACACCAACATTATACCTATGAGCTACAAGAACATAAAAATATAAGGGAAATTATGTTTATAAAAACCAAATCATATGTTCCTTTAATATGTTTTATTGAGTCATATAAATTACTATTACTAATATTTTTTTACAATAACTAGTGTTGCAGCTAAATATAAAACCTAAACAAGTACTTCTTTAAATATTTACACAATATTAAAAATTTTATAAATTATCTATTTCTTTATTTGTATATCTAAGTTTAATTTGTAATATCACTCTAATACATTACTATATGAAAATAAAGTCTTAATGCTTTTTTAATCCTCGCATTCTCAACTCTAGTTCTAAATATGCTCTCATAGATGGATCATCTACTTGCTTCATTATTTTATCTGTGATCTCCGGTCCAGCATTTTCAAATTTTGTTGCTAATGTCTCCGCCCATACAATGAATACACAGTTTGCACAGCCAGATTGACAACAAGCTGTCGGTGGTTCATCAATGGATGCCTGAAAAAAAAGTAGCCTAAATGATTTTTCCTGCAGTAGCCATTTTTAATAGCATTAAAATCCTTGGTAACTTAAGGGACTTTTTTATCTTATAGTATCAACTGCATTAAAAACTGACACTTTTAATAGATATATAATGAAAAAAAATTGTTTGTGCTTGATCTTACATTTTTCCTAATCCTTTCAATTTCTTTTTCCTTTTCCTCGTCTGCCGCATTTACCTTATTACAACACAAGCTTTTTTGGTAATACCCAAGCAATTGTGGTTTCACAGATAACGACCTTAATTTCTGAAAATGATAATTAATACTATTTACATGTTTCTATAAATTGATACATTTTAATATTTAGTGTAATGAGAATTACAAATCTATAGATTTCACCAGTGATCATAAATTATTTTCTTTTTTTGCTTGTCCTTTTACAAAATGTCACCTTAATCTTAAAATACAACACTGAATAAATGTAATACAATTAGAACAATAAAAAATTACACAATATAATACAACTTATACAAAATGAAAATGTGTTGTATTCTACAAACTATGAAAACATTAATTCTGTTATACTGTTTGTCATTTTTTGCACTGATGGATGTAAAAAATTGTCATTAATTTTTACTAAAGAGATTTAAAGATTTCACCGAAATTGTTATAAATTTGGAACTTCAAATAAAATAAACAATAAATACTTTGGTCTTAAACTATTATATACTTACAAACATAACTTAGCATAATTAAAATACTTTGAAAATTTCCTATTTTATATAATGTTTTATATTTATATAAAATTTCTATTTATAATGGCTGTATGTTTGACTTTGATCTAGAAGTCTGTTTTTCATTACATTAGCATATACATAATTATGTTATCAATTGAAAAAGTAACAATAACAGTACTATTATTACTTATTAATGGATTTTTAAATTTTGTTAGGTTATTTATTGTTTACTTTGTAGACTTCATTTGTCATTGTCAAAAGGCTGCCAACTCCTACAGAATAGGACCTAGGACCAACTTCAAATTCCCCTAAATATCGATTAAAAACCTCTAAATTTTTTGTTGTACACTCGTTTTTAGAGGTAATTTCAAATACAAATTAAAAATACATTCATACAAGTATAAAATTGTTGTTGTATTTAAGCGGGTGCATTTTACACATTTACATACATGAATTAATGATGATAATAATGAAATTAAATGATTTTTATTTTTTATTCAGTGACCAGAAATCAAAGCCCGGGCCCGGTGTTGTATAAGCACGCTGAGGAATACGGGACTCAACTAAACGGGAGCTATTATTTCAATCTCAATATATTATTTTTTTATTATTATTATTCAGCCTTTTGCCGTCCACTGCTGGACGAAAGCCTCCCCCATAGAACGCCAACCATCCCGATCTTGGGCAGTCCGCATCCATCCAGTGCCCGCCACCTTCTTCAAATCGTCGGTCCATCTTGTCACAGGGCGCCCTACACTACGTTTGCCTAAGCGCGGTCTCCACTCTAACACGTGTCGGCTCCATCGGCCATCAATGCGTCTGGAGACATGACCAGCCCACTTCCACTTCAGCGAGCTAATTCTCCGCGCAATGTCGGTGACTTTAGTTCTCTGGCGAATGTCCTCATTTCGGATTCTATCGCCCAGAGAAACCCCAAGCATCGCGCGTTCCATCGCTCGCTGAGCGACCTTAAATTTGTGGACCAGTCCTACGGAGTGTCCACGTTTCGGCACCGTAAGTCATTACAGGTAGGACGCACTGATTAAAGACCCTGGTCTTAAGCGACTGTGGGATCGACGATTCAAAAATATGACGCAACTTCCCGAATGCCGCCCAGCCCAAACGTATTCTTCTTTTAGCCTCCTTCTCAAAGTTGTGCCGGCCAAGTTGTATAGTTTGGCCCAGGTAGATATATTCCTGCACAACTTCAAGTGGAGAGCCATTTACGACCACTGGTCCCGGGGATACATGATTGTTTGCCATAATTTTGGTCTTTTCAATGTTCATCCCGAGACCTACTCGTCTCGAAGAATCGCTCAGGTTGTTTAGCATCTCTTCCAAATCCTGCAGAGTCTCCGCCATGATGACAATGTCGTCGGCAAATCGCAGATGTGTAATGTGTTGGCCATTGATATTAATGCCGCGTCCGTTCCAATCGAGCGTCTTGAAGACGTCCTCCAATGCATTGGTAAAAAGTTTCGGGGAGATTACATCCCCCTGTCTTACCCCGCGATGCAATTGGATTGGTCTTGTGCTCTGATCTTGTACTTGGATGGTCATGGTTGCGGCTTCGTACAAACACTTCAACACCTGGATATACCGATAGTCAATTAGGCACCTTTGCATGGATTCCAGAACAGCCCAGGTCTCAATGGTATCGAAGGCTTTTTCGTAGTCCACAAACGCTAGGCATAGAGGCTGATTATATTCCTCGGTCTTCTGTATTATTTGCCTAAGTGTGTGTATGTGGTCTACGGTACTGAAGCCTTTTCGAAACCCAGCCTGCTCAACGGGTTGGAAGTTATCGAATTTCCGGGCAAGACGATTCGTGATTACCCTCGAAAACAACTTGTAAACATGGCTTAAAAGTGAAATGGGGCGGTAGTTCTTCAGAAGAGCTTTATCACCCTTCTTGAAAAACAGAACCACCACACTTCTGCTCCATGTCTTCGGTGTAGTACCATTACGGAGGACGGAATTGAAGATGTTAGCCAGCTCTCTCAGAACTGGTGTGCCTCCTGCTTTAAGAAGCTCTGAGGTAATTCCGTCATCTCCTGGAGCCTTGTTGTTTCCAAGTTGTCCGAGAGCAATCCTAATCTCGCCCAAATCGATGTCGGGAAGATCGTCTGATAGGTGGCGTGTCAGTCTGGCTCGTGGGTCATCCGCACTGTGGGATATTATAGTTTTTTGATATTTTAGTTATAGCCACGCTTGGAGTTTATATTTGGTTTAGTTTGTTGGTTGGGTTCGAGGTTTAATATAAATTGTATAGAGTCGTGCGCTTTTTTAAAGAAAAAAACAAAATAATCTTAAATAAGATACCCTCTAAATAAATATACCCCCTAAAAAAACCCCTAGACTTCTTGAATCTCCCTAAATTTGGGATAATAACCGTTGTTGGCATCAATGTCAAAAGGACATACATGTCGTACATACCTTTATAGCTATGACGTTAAAAGTAAAAAATTCTTACCTATCTTGTTAGTGGTAAAAGTAAAAGATGGTATATCAGAGTTAAAGTTTATTGTTATTTGATTTCTTAAATAAACGCAAATAATAAAAAAAAAGGCTGACAATTAGCAAAGTTTAGTTACTTAATATTAAAAGTTACTTTAAAAGAACGATAAAGTAAGATCCAGACTCATTGAAACTCCTCTTATATTGAAACGGCAAATAAAATGAATGATATGACATAATTTAAATTAAATAATACAATTGCTTTTTGAACATATCAGCCAAATTAATAACATTATTTATTGGCTTTGATTTTGTTAAAATTAAATGAGTTTAAAACCACCGATATCATTATTCAAAATAATAATTATTATAAAATATGAATGTCTCAAAAATTTATCGTGCAGGTTACTATGATTTTATTCCTATTATTTTACACTACAAATTCTGTATAGTCTGCACTATCAATAAATTTTACCAATTAGGATACAAACTTGTCCAGCAAAAATATTATGTAGCTCTATAGTAATAAATAAAAATATGTATGATTTTGTTATTATCAAATAGTAGTTGTACAAGTAATTATTCTTTTATTAAATATATTATTTTCTACATTTGTAAGTTATTATTATTAATATTACCATTACAAGTTTTCTTTACAAATATGTATAGAAATGCAATTATCTTTAATATTTTGAGTGTTGTTATATTTGTATAATTTAATATTGTATTCGTCACTTTTATTATTGAATGTGTGTGTGCAACCTTAGTACTATTCAGAAACAAAACGAAGCTACCGATACCGACCGACCACCGGAAGCGTTTCTGCCGTCGCCCGACTGTCATTTTTGATCTATAGATTTTTTTACAAATAATTCGCTAATCGCTATTGTACGTGTATTCTATATTAATGTTACGTGTTTTTATTTGAAAGCGAACATTGTGAATTCTCTTCTTATCCTACGTTAAATATTATAAGGTTCGTATACATCTTTTACTATACCTGTCACGATAAGCCTAACGCTGGAATGACGAAGCCGATAATGTCCTCTGTTATTGTATAAACTACATAGGCGTGTATTAATGTCGTTGCTTCCTGATTGATATAAATATCTATGCTTCATTACCTTTAATTTACAATTTCGATTTGCACGCGATAAAGTGCAACGCCTAAGGGCGGTTCCAGAAACACGTTAGCGGCATCCAAGACCGCGCTATGCGATTATTATCTTAACGCTAAAAAGTTGTGATTCATTGTTGAATCGATTTTATGCATAGTTACTTGAATGCAATTCATTCATTGTATTATGTTTTGAATTTGTATGGCTTCTGATGCTATGTAGATAATTGTAGAATTGATCTGGCAAGTAACTGCCTGAAACGATTAAGGAAAATTAAGCTAGCTAAGCTTAGCTATTTAAAAAAATACATCCAATTTGTAAATTATTATTTGTCTTAAATTTTTAATAATAAATGGTTGTTTGCATATCCATTTCTATTTTAATGCAGTGCATTTAAAAGATTTAGGTTAGTTTATAAGTGCCTGATAAGATATAAAGATTATTCCATTATTAAGAACTCAGTCTAAGTGACACTAGTAAGATATGAGTACTACTAAAAGTAACTCAAAAGGTTCTGTTATTAAGATTTTTTTAATAGACAGCAACAAGTTAAATGCATTTTATCTTTATGCCTAGATTAGATCAAGAAGGTTATGTTAAGACCATAAGTAATACAATGTTGTTTAATTGATTGTAATAATATTAATAATACATTATTTATATTCTACTGCTAAACAGCAATACTTAGTATTGTTGTGTTTTTGTTTGAAGGGCAAGTGAGTGTAACTATAGTCACGAAGATCCATCTTAGTTCCCACGTTTGGTTGCATGTTGACTATGTAAGGAATGTTTAATACTTTTTGCATTGCCATGGTCTATGGGGAGGGGAGACCACATACCATCAAGTGGTCCATTTTCCAGATGGGGGACTCCCTTACTATAATGATAAAAAAAGTTACATAAAAAAAAGTAAATTTATAAATATTATTGTTTTATTGAATAGGTTGTAATAATGTCTGGAGAGCCAGAGGTAGCACGTACCCCTGAGGAAGAGGAAACCGAAGAAGAAGAAATCAAGTCCTCTTACAGGCCTCCTCCTGAAAAGACTATCGAGGAGATTCTAGCAGCAGATCAGGAGGATGAATCGCTAAGGAAGTACAAGGAAGCCTTACTCGGACAAGCTCAGGCAGGGATTGTTATAGTTGGTAAGTTAACATACTTAACTTTGATTTTTTGTATTAAATATACTTGCTAATCGCTTTATCCATTATATTTGGTTACCTATAAACACTAAAAACCTAACAAATAAAGTTTTGAAATGAATGTTTAGTTTATCACATATTGATATTTCTATTTTTCTGTGGTTGTTGAGTTGAGTTACACCCGAGAGAAGTTACAGCATTGTTTAACTATTCACCTCCTTAACAACAACAGTTATTTAAGCATGGTAGAGGTTATATCATAACAATACCACATGCATCAAATGCATTTCAGGGTTTTTCAATGCGATAAACCTTTATAACCTATGAATAATAATAATAATAACAATTTACAATTATATCCATCTTCTGTGCTATGGCATTGTTGTGATCAGAAGAATACAATTTTTCAGAAAAACACCACTACCATATACAAACTAAATATGGATACTGAAGCATGCCTGGTACAGCTGATTGTATACACATACACACATTGTCTAAACTGAATTGATTTGAACTGAAAGACATGCTATCTCTTTTAACTCCACACATTAGAATAGAATAGAAATAGTTCTAGTTCCAATATATAATAATTAAAACACACTGCATCATTATGTTTCATAAGAATATAAATGTGATGTAAGGGTATTTATAAATCCCTAGTCTTTGCTTGTTAATATAAATCATATTGATAAATATATTTGTAATGGATTATATTCATATATACTAATTGATAATGATTCATTATTGACAATTAATGAAAACATTAAGATTATCTTATAAACAGACAGTTTGAGAAACAAGTTAACCTTTTTTTTCTAAATTAGAAATCTAAATAATAATCTCCAAACCTCCTCAAAAAGGGAGGAGGCCTTTAGCCCAGCAGTGGGACATTCACAGGCTGTTACAAATAATAATCTGTTTCACAGGACAATAAAAAAAATCATGAGTCACATAAAAACTTTTTGTTATAAATATATTAAGTAAAATAATTAATAAATAATATAGATAAAAAAAGTTCTATTCGATCTGTTATAAACGAAATGTAGATTTGTATTTCTGTGTTATGGTTTTAAAATGATCTGTGAAGACATTGAATTCTTGAATATACTATCTATTTAATCATCGAGATAAACTCTCGAGACATTCTTATCACTTTCATATTTCGAAATAGGGCATTTATTTCTATGTAATGTACGTGGCTGAGTAAGATGTGACAAAAAAAAATCAAATTTGAATCATTCTTTATAATATATAAGTTGATATCCTAAGTTTAGCTGTGGCGGTTATTCTAAAGGGACATTGGGCAACCGTGCAGTGTGTATGTGTTTGCTAAAATGTAGGTGCACTGTCGATTTATCACTCTAATTATTAATAATAAATATATAATATTATTAATAATAATAATAATTCTGATTTCCGATGGCACGGAAATCTGACATGACTTAGAGAAGGCAGAAGACCAACGGCTTCATGTACTCTCTGAGAACACGAGTGTAAACAACCAAATTCCGTTTTTTTTTTTTTTTGTGTAATTGATGTAGTCAACACTATATTTGGGGTATTTGGTATATAAAAAGGTTTTATGATGATGTTTTATTTTAAAATAATGATATATAAAACTTTGAATTCCGTTATCATTAATATAACGTATCCTTCCTAGTCCAATAATTCTTAGTCATTTTCATACTTGTGATATTTTAAACGTGTTTTTTTCCTGTTTCGTAACTGAAAATATTATTGATAGGTTTTAAAAACAAGACCGCGCCTACACAATAGGTTAGATTATAATTTGTAACCGTATTCAAGTAAATAATTAAACGTAAAGTCGAGTTATTCCAATGGGTAAAACACGTGAATCTTTACCAAAGATTCCGGGTTGAAATCCGGACAGGTACGACGGACTTTTCATGAGCTTAATTTATAATTAATATGTTCGTTACATGTATCTACTAACTGACACGCACTTGAGTAGTTTGTTTGAATAAACTCCAAGCCTGCCTATGACGAGATCTTTGCCCAGTAGCCTTTCTAAAATAAAAAAACCTAAATTAATTTACATACTAGAATTTTGTTTCCTCAAATTTATATCAATATTTTAAATGGGAAAGTGACCCTGTCTGTCTGTTACGCTTTCACGGTTAAACTATTGAACCTATTTTGATGAAATTTTATATAAAGCAAGTTTTGAACCCCGGGAAGGACATAGGCTATATACCTTTTATACATCATCATACCTCTTATAAGCATATCCCCTAATAAGCAGGCGAAGCCGGGGGCGAAAACTAAAGCAATTACATTACGGTAACCGATTTTAATTTATTTCTAGAGCCGGACGACCCCCGTAAAGTAATAGTGAAGAAGCTGGCGCTCTGCGTGACCGACCGGGCCGACCTCGAGCTTGACCTCACTGGTGATTTGACTGATTTGAAGAAACAGGTAACTATTTTGATTCGTTACTAAATACAATTTCACTTTCTCTTTCCAAGTGTAATGCTTAATGCTCTTAGCATAAGAATCGTTTGTGGAATTAGTAAGAAAATATTGTATTATATTCTATAGCCTATTGCAATAAGATAATTCACGCGATATCATTGGTCTCTTATTGGCGGGATCTTGAAAAATCTATGATATTCATTATGGTATCGCGATATATGGCGTCTTGAATATCGACAAAGTTGATATCGAAACATTTTTTCATATTCACGCGTGGCCGTTACGTCGTTCACGTTTTGGCTTTTTTTTTATTTTGCATTACGAGATCATTAACCTGCTCTTAAATATTTCTATACATTGACTATGTCTGCTTTCGGGTATTCAGAAAGAAGTGTGAAAATTATTACAATGCCTCATTATCTCTGTAATTGCATTCATTCGTTGTTATTGACTTTTGGACAGTTTTTGTTAATATTAAAAGCACATACTTTTCGTAGTTTTGATGTTTAGAAAATATTACTATCCGTAAGCAAAACGTATCGTTTTTTTGAACATAGCAACCTGGCCACAGTTATTTGTTAGTAAAATGTTGATCGAAAAATGAGTTTGATTCTTTTTTACAGTTCGTAATTAAATAAAACAAAATTTTTAATGATTATAAATGAATTCAAACAGTTGAGATGATCTTAATGATAAATAGTGGGTATGCTATTGTAATACCGTAATTGTAACCTTGCAAAATCTTACGGCTGGCTGGGCTTAATTTGCGTAATCTAATTATAGTTCTTTAAAAAAAAATTAGCACGAAGGCCTGATAAATGTGGCAATCATAAACGCGAACTCTTGATTGTAAATATTGACTTAGTGGAAATTATATTTCACTGAAATTCTGCCACATGTGTATTTCCACTCGCATTAGAGCAGCGTGGTGGAATAAGCTCCAAAACTTCTCAAAAAGGTAGACGAGGCCTTAGCCCAGCAGTGGGTCATTTAGAGGCTGTTACCGTTACCGAAATTATACCTCATCATAATTGCGACATGATTTGAACTGCATGGGATAGGAATTGTGATTCCCTTATGTCCTGTGATTAAATTGGCTCGTTCACCCTTTAAACTAGAATGTTGGTGACTTGGTTTACAATGGTTGCTTTCTGGTTGTTTGTAATTGACGAACACGACGTTAAGCGGGACGAACCAACTGCGCGGGACACATCCCAGTCGACAAGCGTTTTCGCAAACACAACTGCATTCTCTCTTTCACTCTCGTTATCCGAAACGGGTTGAGGGAGTGCATGCGAGCGATCAAAAGCTTTTCGTGTTTGCTCGTGTCACGGGAATGTAATCGCTGCCAACTTATCAGTGAATTAATAGAATTGTTTTTTTTTTTTAATGCAAACATGTGTTAAAGACCGACTTAGCACGTGCAAGCTGTCCAGTGTTGCAGATGTCGAATGGCGGTAGTAGACAATTTCCATTTTCCATCAGGCGAGACTCCTGTTCGTTTTTCCCTTTTATATATCGGCTTGTATACAAAGTTTGATAAGAGAAATTTTAACCAAAAATATATAGTCTTGCATTGTTGGAAGAGCATTTAGCAATAAGTCCATATGATATTGTACTAATCCAGAGCTTGCACGAAGAGGAACCACTAGAAGTGTTTGTACTATTCGGTTGCACAACTAGAGTTTTATATACTTTTTTTTAACATTGTGACGTCATTACCTTTGTCTACGATACGATTGTGATAAACGATATCATAATTTCGATCTTAAATATTGATATCCCACGCGAATTTATAGTCGAAGGTCTTCGTAATAAAATCCCTTGATAAAGTTTATAGTTACGTTTTTTTAAGAATATTTTTCCAAGTTTTTACTATGTGATAAAAATGCAATGAATTATTACCGGCGACCCTTATTTACTAAAATATCAGGTATTCAAGTCTTTACACGAACTTTTGAATCTAAGGTATTCAATGTAAAGCTACCGCCGGGTCATCTAATTACTTATCCTTTTTGCCAATAAGGTTATGTTAATAATAAAAAACAATTCAATCAACGAATAGGTACTAACACAATATATTTTATCATCTATATAATACTCTATCGAGTAATATGCTTTGTTAATTGGCATTTTCTACACGTGTGATTTAATTTTATTATCGTTCGCTTAGTAGTATTTGAGGAATTTTATTCAACATTATTAAAAACGAACACCTTTCCAAGGAAGGACGAATCGACTTTTCCTATACGCAAACCGGGTGTTATACATACTTCTCTACTTGTCGGCTATTATAACGTATAGAGAGAATATACGATTATGATTTATTTTTGATTTTTCACTGGGCGTATAAATTAGTTAAAAGCCGAGATGGCCCAGTTGTAAGAAGACGTGAATCTTAACCGATGATCGTGGGTTGAAACCCGAGCAAGCACCACTGAAGTTTTTCATGTGCTTAATTTGTGATTATAATTCATCTCGCTCTTTTCGGTAAAGGAAAACATCGTGAGGAAACCTGCATGTGTCTAATTAGTATTCTACCAAACTGCATTGGAGCAGCGTGGTGGAATAAGCTCCAAACCTTTTCCTTAAAAACGGAGAGGAGGCCTTAGCCCAGCAGTGGGATATTTACAGTTACCGTTATATAAATAAGAACGTCATTGAGAAATTTAATAAGAGATTCCTCGTTTTATTTCTGTGTGCTTAGAAACAGATCCTTTCAAATGTAATATTGTTCAGTAGATTCTCACTAGCTTAGACAGATGTTTCGGTTATGCCATCTGTTTATACATATGAAACATCTCGAATACGTTTTATTGGCAACACGCCAAGCCAGGCGCGTCGGCTATATCAATCAGTTGTTTGCATTTTTGCACCTCTACAAAAAGCTATATTTTTCTTTTTGTAATAATATATTCAAATCGTTATATTATAAATATATGAGAAAAGTTGTAAATAGTGACGAAATTTTCTACGGCTGAGCAAAGGCGGCTTCTCCTATTAGGGAGAAGGTTCAAGTTAATTCCGCAAAGGCAGTTTCCTCACAAACGTTTCCCATTACCGCTGGGCACGAGATGAATTGTAAACACGTGGTACTAGGCACGTGAAATATGGCGAATTTTAAACGCATGTTATGCACATGTATGACGGTGCTGACCCATATTTGAATGTGCTATATTTGGTTTAAATCCACGTGTTCTATTCACTGGGTCAACCTCGCCTATTTTTTTCAATTAATGGAGACTTTTAACAACAAAACATTACAATATGATATTCAATTTATTTGTCCATATAAGGAAATCATAGTAAAAAGAAATGAACATAAGATTATATGGGTAGTGCGACTATTTGAACACTTATTACTTTCACATAGCATCTAAATCATTTATGAGAGAAAATAGAGAAGTCAAAAAAAGGTGAGGCCTCTCTTATTTCAACCTGTGTCTCTTGTAAGGATAGTCATTTCTTCTGTAATTAGTGCATCTTTTACTTTACTGGTGGTAGAGCTTTGTGCAAGCTCGTCTGGGTAGGTAACACCCAATCATCAGATATTCTACCGCAAAATAGCAGTACTTGATATTGTTGTGTTCCGGTTTGAAGGGTGAGTGAGCCAGTGTAATTACAGGCACAAGGGACATAACATCTTAGTTCCCAAGGTTGGTGGCGCATTGGCGATGTAAGCGATGGGTAACATTTCTTGCAGAGCCAATGTCTAAGAGCGTTTGGTGACCACTTACCATCAGGTTGCCCATATGCTAGTCCGCCTTCCTGATCTATAAAAAAAAAAAACAAAAACAAAAAAAAACTATCAGGACTTAGCGCCTTGACAATAAAGAACGGGAAACGAACTCATCAGCACAGGCCTTCCCAAAGAAGTTTGGTCTGAGTCAGACGGCCTGCCGTTAAAGTCGACCAAATACTTATTTACGTTGTGTTTTATAACACATTGAATTAGCCTTAAATAAATAAATAGATCAGAGTTTGAGAACTGTTACTTAAATTATGTGGAAATCGATCGAGTACAAACGTCATACCGCGCCATGTTTTTGTATGATATGTTTAACAAATTGTCTTAAATTAGTAACGCATCGCTTTGATGTGACATGATAGCAAGTAGAATGGATTTCACAGCCAGAAATGTACAAATAGTAAAACAAATATTATTCCGTTTGTTCTCTTTCACCGGATGATGTTTCCGGTCCTTTATTTATCTAATCCTAAAAAGGGCGGCCATGTTTAAATTACTGTACATGTATACAGTAAAAGTCTGTAAATGTCCCACTGCTGGGCTAAGGCCTCCTCCCCCTTTTGAAGACAAGTTTTCTAGCTTACTCCACCACGCTGCTTAAATGCGCGTTGGTGGAATACGCATGTGGCAGAAGTTCAGTCAAATTTGACACATGCAGGTTTCCTCACGATGTTTTCCTTCATCGTCAACCACGAGATGGATAAAAACACAAATTAAGCACGTGAAAATTCAGTAGCGCTTGCCCGGGTTTGAACCACGATCTTCGGTTAAGATTCACGCTTTCTAACCACTGGGCCAACTCGGCTCACATGTACACTGGCCTCCAAAAAAATCGACCCACCTGCATTTTTTGTAAAAAAAGCCATCGTATGGTTTTAAACTACCACATATTTATATTTTTAAGATTGATAATAAAAAAATGCAATTGTAGGATTGTACAAAAACAGAAATAGTGCGCTAAAAATAGGTTTTTAGGAAAATATGTGACAAAACACGAAAACACAAAATTTTACGCAATTTTATTTTTTTGTGTACAAAACGATTATGCCGTTTGTTTTTAAATTTGGGTGCCTAAATCTTACTTTAATAGGGAGTGTTTCCTCCTCTTGACCTAATCACTGCCTGCATACGCCTATTAAGTGACCTGATTAGCTTTTTAATGTCTTCCTGTGGGGTCCGTTGCCATTCTTCAGTTAGGGCAGCTTCCAGTTGATTCAGGGTTTCTGGAATTGGATTTCGTGCTCGAACCGTACGTTTTAGCTGGTCCCAGAGGTGTTCTATCGAGTTTAAGTCCGGACTATTGGCTGGCCACTGCATAACTGGAATTTCGACTTCCCTGAGATAGTCTTTAACAATTCTAGCGACGTGAGGTCGTGCGTTGTCGTGCATAAGTTGGAAATTATCACCAATATATCCAGCGTAAGGCATCACATGAGGCTCCAGAATGTCCGTTATGTAAGTTTCAGCATTAACAGCACGATTACGGAAAAAAACCAGCTCTGTGCGTCTCGTCAAAGAAATACCTCCCCAAAACATTGTAGAGCCTCCACCAAATCGGACTGTTTCTCGAATGCAACACTGAGAGTAGCGTTCTCCTGGCCTTCGCATGACGTTACGTCGTCCATCAGAGCCTACTAGAGACATTCGGCTTTCATCACTGAACAATACTGTCTCCCATTGGTCCAGTGTCCAATCGACGTGCTGCCTAGCAAATTGTAGTCTTCCTTGTCGATGGGATGCTGTGAGTTTTGGTCCTGTTGCTGGCTTGTGAGGGGTTAAGTTTTGCTCTCGAAGTCTTCTTCTTACAGTATTTTCACTCACAGACTCTCCACGACTTTCTCGGAGTCTACCTTGAACGTCAACAGTCGAAAGATGTCGGTTTCTTAAAGACGTCAAACCAATGAAACGGTCATCGGTCGGGTTCGTGACACGCCCCCTGCCAGATCCTGGTCTCCGGCGATACTCCCCAGTCTCCAAGTAGCGTTTGTACACTCTTCGCACCGCTGAACGACTTAATTTTAGTGTTCTAGCCACATTTCGCTGACTTAACCCCTCATGAATAAGAGCTACGACTTGAGCAGCTTCTGCTTCAGTAGTATCCATTTTTTATGTTTAAACTTATTAAAATTATTGTTTCAACAAAGTTTCATACACTTAATCAATATTAAACATCGAACCGAGATGACTCCGCGTTAAGAACTGGAAATAAACTAACCATGCACTTTGTGCACAAAGTAACGTTTTCTTATCAATACTTTAAAATTATTCCAAATATCCTCAATAACACTTACAACTCCTCCAAATCAATATCAAGTGGGTAATAAAATGTTAAATGTATGTCCCATAAGTAAAACAATCCACCTAGCTCGTCGCATAGTTAAGATAACAACTTTGTAAGTAAAAAAAATACGGGTGGGTCGATTTTTTTGGCGGCCAGTGTATATACATTCTTAAACGTTATGTAGTAATTGATAATATTCGTATGCTTTTTAGGATTGTGTTCGTTGCAGGATAATATCGCGAACCTCGAACGCAAAGCGACACTGTGTTGGTGGTATATTAGTCATATATAATGGTATTCATTCCATGATTTTTTTAGTATTCATGACACGGGAATCATTGAGAATTAAAATAGTATCAAATGAAATAGTTTATTTATTAAATAAATCCGGAAGGGAGTGTGTGTATATGATCTATTTTGTATATTTTAATGTGTGCTGTCTTAAATATAGAGATATAAGTATATAAATATATAGTTATATAAATGAGTTTGTATTGTATTTGTAATTCGAATCGCGTACGGTCGATATCGTTATAAGGATATGGGCATGACTCATGAGAGCTACCAGTAGTTGCCTGTTATAGCTCCCAATTCTTATCATCAAATTAAATCCAAGTATCGTATCTATTTAAAAAATGTATTCATATTTTTAACGATGTCCTCACGATCGATTTCGGCCACGGCGGCCAATTTCGAGGCGGACAAGCCAACTGCGCGGTACGTGGTCGCAAGTGTGTGCGCGAACACAGGTGTACTCTATTCCCTCACTCTCGTAATGATCATTTTTCGACAAAATATCCTATTGACTTTTTTACCGTTCCGATTTGGACCAGGACTTTGGGATAGGCGGCTTTATATCTTGCCACTAGAAAAACGAGGCAGTTGTTAATATTAATAATTCAATCAATCCTCAAAACTATGGTCCCGTTTTTTTTGGTTTATAGTTTAAAAATTTATTTCTCAAAAAAAGAATACAATTCACTTTAAACATTTGAGAAAACAAGATTAACATACTGAAATATTATATATACAACATACACACACACAAAAATAAAGAACAACAAATTAGACTCTTTACTTAAAATAATTATTTAATTAAATATTTATCGATAATTCAGAATGGAATTCATCAACTATAATTATGTTTGGCTCGATTTAAATATAACCATAACGTTGATACGATCAACTGATTTTGACTTGAATATACGAGCGAAATAAATGTCTATGTAAATGAGCGAAATTCCTAGACAATCGTATACTTTTCAATTCAGAAGAATAATAATACAAATGACTTATGCCACGATTTTCTCAATTAAATTTGGTACACATAACGTCTAAGGTACTAATTGTCAGACACGTGCATGTTTTTTCTCGTTATGTTATTAGAAAATCATTTGTAAATTCGTTTTAAAATTGTACTAAAAATGAAAGAAATGAATTAATTAGTGAATCAATGTTGAAAGTTGTATTTAATATTTCAGGTGTTCATAATAAAGGAGGGTGTGCAATATCGGATAAGAATTGATTTCATCGTGCAGCGCGAGATCGTGCACGGGCTGAAATATGTGCAGAAGACCTATCGCATAGGAGTACCAGGTACTTATCCCATACATCTCTCTTTAATGTTCTCTGTTAGTTTCTTCTTGAACATGTCATTTGTAGCAAAATCATTCAGTCTTTTCTCTTATATTCAACGCCATCATTCATTACTCTACTACTCCTACTCTACTATATCTATATATGGGAATCTCTTTTTTATTCTATCGTTTTCATCGTCATTACTTTTCTTACTACTGGGGCTATGTGCAAGCCCGTCTGAGTAGGTACCACCCACTCATCATGTATTCTACCGCTAAACAGCAATACTTAGTGTTGTCGTTTTCCGGTTTGAAGGGTGAGTGTACCAGTGTAACTGCAAGCACAAGGGACATATCATCTTTGTTATCTATGTTGGTGGAATTGGCGATGTTCCAATAAAAAAAAATATAGTAATTTTATTTTTATCCAATGAGTATTCTTAATTAATTCCATTCGTTATTTGAGTTCGTATCATACTTATGTTATAACTGCGAAATTTGCTTAATCTATTTGATTTTAATAATTGCACGATTAAATAATTATGTATTGAGTTAGCTTGACCCTAGGAAAGAAGAATGCTAATAACAAAAAAAAAACAATGAATGAATATCTAAGTGACATAGATATAAGCTTTGTATATATAATGTACATTAATTTATATCCAATAAAACACTCAGTAATAAATAAATCCACGAGTGCAAAGTGAGGTACGCCGTACGGCTAACGATTGCCATAATATCGATGTCTTTGAACACGATTGTTCTTTACCATGATGATGGCTCACTCGATCGTTTATAATTTTACAAGATTTTGTTTCGAAGTCGAAGTTACGTGCGCTGGTGTGAAATAAATATTTCATTCTGTATCGCTTATATAAATAATTTAAAAAATATATATTTTTTTCGTTCCACGCATCTGGATAGTGCCTGGTATGTATTAATAACGAATTAATTTATATTCGTACACTGTTATTATTACACGACTATAAATATTCACTGCGGTGTCGAGCATTGTATGCACTGATCAATATAATAACCACGCAATTGTCACCCTCGCTGCCGTAAACATTAGGTGTATAGTAGCTTATCAAGATTGATTTCATATTAATAATAACAGCGTATGATTTATTGAATTTATTTATTAGTGTATGACACACATGCTTTTGAGCTGTTGTGACATTTGTAAAGAACATAAAATCGTGATCAAAGAAAGTAATATGTTTAGATGACATAAATATATTTCCTATATAAATTCAATATAAATACATATATATGTATGTTAGTAACTTTTGTTGTTTCTCATTACAGTGGACAAAATGACTCACATGGTCGGCTCTTACCCTCCCAAGACGGAGATCCAATCGTACACGACTCCCCCCGAAGACGCGCCCTCCGGTCTGATGGCCAGGGGTGCGTACACAGTAAACAGTTTATTCACCGACGACGACAAAAACATCCATCTCCAATGGGAATGGAGCTTCGAGATCAAAAAGGATTGGAAGGACTAAGCGCTTGGTATCATTGTGGATTGGATTCGGACACGTCGCCTTTACTGATCTGTTCTGGGCTTTTGTCGAACGAAGCGATCGCAACAGAGATTTGAATCCATGTATGTTGATATAATTGTATATGTGATGCGGAATTCAATATCAGATATCACTGTAAGATAAATATATACATTACAGTATTGCCATTTTATAATTTTCAAGTTTTCACACTTTTCTGTGAAAGGTGATGTTATTTTGGCGCTCTTTTGTAATTCATTAAATTTTTTTAAATACTAGACCGTTTACCGCATCGCTGAATCGTAAACATAATAAAGATTTTATATAACGTTCGTCCGATCGACAAACGCATTTTGTTGTTTGTGCCATAGTCTATGATAAAATTGTCTATGACTTCACATTGCTCAAGATATCCTTCAATTTGTTACGCACATATAAAAACGACGTGTTTCCAATCCAATGCAAGTGTCGATGGAATGGCTGACTGGGGATTGACAAAATTATTATATAAGGAACTCCCATTTATATGAAGGTTTTACATAATACGCATTTTACATTCGTATGAAACTGAAAATGGTCTTTTCTTTTTTTTTCAAATCTTCTCCAATAATTTTTGATACTACTTATAATAATTCTACTACTGATCGTAACGCTATTTTTAATCTGTCAAATCCATTACTATTTTTATACTGTCGATGTAATCTGTATATTTAAATGTAATACTAAATTATCCTCATTTCAATGTTCTTTATCAATAATAATTAGTACCATAGATTAAGACGATTTTTCTACAATATTCAAATTAAAATATTAAGCGTTTATTAGCGTAGACATAACATTCAAATTACAAAATTATATTTAAAACTTAGTGTTTATAAATATTACGTCTATTTAAAAAAAATATATATAATTGTATAAATCACCGTAGTGCCGATCGAGAATAGTTCTTATGCCGCGAGGAATAGATACACTTTTAGGTTTTAGTCAGTCTTATTGATATCGACACTTCATGCGGTCACACCAGCATTCCTGTCCAAGCATTTGAAACAGCCTTTGAGCTTACGTCTGCATCGGACTATCATACTTAACCCTAGGGTTATAAGGGTGTTTATCGTACGTGTTTACGACACGGCGTCTATATGTTCCGATATTCATTATTCGTATTAATCAGTAAGAGACCGTGATATGTATATTTCTAACCCGTATATCGTAGTGGACACACGTTGTATTACGTAGGTCGTTGATGTTTTTGGTGCACTAAAATGGAGTCTATTTTTAATACCTAGCTTCTAATTTAATCAGTGCCAGAGACGCGTAAACGTGGCAATAATTATTGAAAAGTATTAATTTGAATGTACGATTTTCACAATGTTAGTGTAAATTTAGACCGTAAGCGTTTTGCGATAAAGTACATTTTACAGATACACTCGACGATCGGTTGATACGTCGTTTTGTAAAGCAATGTCGTTGCTTATCGTGCTGTGGGTGAAAGAATTATATAAAGAGGTGCTTCAGTGTTTCCACTGGTGCTTCGTTCTTAGACTGAACACACGGTGTGTGAATTAAAAAAAAAACAATTTCAAACAAATTATTAAACGGGGTGACCACAATATTAAACTTAAACATAATCAATTTCATTGGCACACGAGTTCCTATCTTAACGACCTAAGGTTGAAAATTCCTAGTCTACAATAATGCAACTATTTAAGACGTTTTTCAGACGTTGTCCAGAAAATCCAACTTTGTTTTATTAATCGGTCTTTGATGGTACGGCTACCAGTATTGCTTTCTGGTTATCTAAGAGCCTTATCATTTACAAACAGACGGACACAAATCAGAATAATGTTTATTTTAATTGTTAATGTATGGCTCTGGGAATTTTGTGTTTAATATTATTGTGATTGTGGATCTTGCAATTGTGGTCGATACCCTGTTGCCCCATGTGATAAGGGCCTAATATGACCTCCATAAAAATATATCAGATTTAATGATGATTCACGAACGTATGTTCAGTCTACTCGTAATTAAGGCTTTTATAAATTACAATTATCCAATTTTTTTAAAAATAATTTACATATCTAACACTTTTGACGTCACACCGGGTTAGTTTTCGATTCTTGATTGCGTCACAAACTATTTACTGCCGAAGTGTAAAAGGATTTTATATAAAATATAAACAATATTGTATAATAAGCGTACAAATCGCTTTCCTTCTAGCGTTTGTAAAATCGAAATTTTAAAAATATGCTGATCTTTCTAAATTAGAATTTTTATAAATCTCACTCTAAAAATGTCACCAATTCTTGTAATTATAATAAACAGTACAATTATGTTATTCGGACTTTAAGAAAAAAAAAAGGTTAAACAAATTGCCCTAGAAAGGAAATTCATAGCTTATTTAGCTAGATTTTTTTCATATATTAAATTAAATTCTATGTATTTAATTATAAGGTTGATTTTACTTGGCTTTCAACCTGTTTATGATTAATAGTGGGTTTATTGAGCATTTGTGCTATATTTTATTTTATATTGATTTATTTGTTACTTCAGTAATTGATTTTTATTACAATAGATGTAAAGCTGTATGCAATGTAATAGTTTGGCCAAAAATAAAGCTTATTTATTCAATATTATTTGTTTTATTATATACATAAACACATAAAATGTATTTATAACATGTGATATATTTGAGAATTTTTATATATATCTCTAAGGGTCTAAACACAAAACTGCAATTCGGCATGCGTATTCCCAACTCTGAATCAGTAGCTCACATCACCTATGAATCAGTTCCTGCGTGGCGATGTCATTTCGCAGTTTTGTGTTTCGGCCCTTATTTACAATTCATCTATATTTTTAGGATGTAAATATAGGAAATACAATACCTGTTAAATGTTCCTATTTAGGAGATTCAAGCGTAAATCTTGTGTTAGAGTTCTAGCTCAAACTTGGGCTGGTGACGCTTTAAAATTATTTCTTACAAACCTATTAGTGCACTTAGAATATAATATTTTTTTTTTGTTTAAATTAACTTAAAGTAAATTACAGAAATAAATTGTGAGGCATTATTTGTGTAGAAATAAATTTAAAGAGGTTTATACATTTGATTAATTTTTATAATTAATTTTAATCCGACAATAATATTTACAAAATCGGAACTAATATATGTGATCTTGTCAAATGTAACGCTTGTTAACGCTTTTAAGCTCACGCAAGCCAATCCAAATGCCTCGTAGGATTCATCGTAATCTACAAATGCTTGTCAAATACAAATTACAATAGCTTGGCATGACAAGCATTTGTAGATTACGATAATTATTGCCATGACAATGAGCATTTCTAGTCAAAAATCCTTGAACAGTTGAAGACTCGAGTGGATGAAGGTGTCATGAAACTAAAAGATAATTTTAAGTAAAAGTTTTATATTTTTGAGTTGATTACTTATTCGTGTGCGTAGACCATTTATGCATTGTTCTAGAGCTCTTAAAGTTTTAAAACGTGAGATTTGAAGATACAATTATGTGAATAGTTACCATTTAAAATATTCATTGCTGTAATAAATTCAACAAGTTTAAGATTACCTTCATTCACTTATGTCATTAATTGCAAGACAGACAAGCGATTTTGATACATTTATCTTATTGCTAAGATTTGAAAATCACTTAAGGTCTAAGGCGTCGTCCTAATTGGCGAAGATCGCACGATGTCACGATGCGTTCTCGTCGTGCGATGAGTTCAAACAGTTTCATCAGAGTGTCCTATTTGAACCTCGCAAGTAATCGTGCGAGCACATTAAATGCTTAATAACGATCGTACGATGCGTTTGATCGTGCGATCGTGTAATCAAAGCAACAGATCTCTTTTGAGTGAGGATCTATAAAGTATTTTATGTTGTCTACGTTTCCTTTTTTTTCAATGTCATTTGCAATTTTTAAAGCAATATTGCCCGACGGCAAAAACTGTGCATCTCTGTAAAGAGCCATCGTTAAAGTGGCGTGAGCGCCAGCCATCGAGCGACGGCATCACACGATGGAAATCGCGCGATCTATTAGGACACCTGTGAGGTCATCGCACGACCACTTTGATCGTGAGATAAAAAACGCATCGCGCCATCGTACGATCGCTCCCAATTAGGACGCCGCCTATAGGTTTTATTAATTCATTATTTCATTCAAATCGACTTCATTGACCCGGCTGCCGGTCTGTGTGTGGGATGTTTTCCTGAGGGCGATGTTGACGAATCCGTCGCTGTGTGTCGGACACAGTGCGGTCAGACGCGTCGGCACGTAGCTCGTCCCCAGCATCTTCAGTGGCATAATTATTGCCATGCAACCACGTTCTAGAAATAAACTCAAAGTAAACCCTATCATATTTTATTTAATTATAAGTGTACATAAATAACATTTATATATTTTTTACCATCGCATCACAAGCTTTGATTAATTGTGTTAAAATAAAAAACTTTAATTTTGTAAAGGCACTGTTTTTTTTAACTACAATGCCGCCAATGCTAATTATTGACAAGAAAATATTTATGAATGGCAGTAGTCTCGTGCTAGCTCACTATTTTACAGGATATTACCAGGTAGGCGCCTCCTTAGATTCACATTCTCGATCATGTAGACGCCGCTTTTCCCCAGCACGTTGGAGACTGTCCGTGACGTAATTTCCCTGGTTTGATCTGACTCCAATGTCGGCGCGTCTGTGGCTACACCGACGACGTGGCTTAAGTTCGCCGCTATCCATTCCGCTAACTCGTAACTTAGACCTGATTGAGAATAAGTTTGTTTATTCTAAACATACTTTAAAACTCCTACTTGCAACTGATATTTCTCGACAGAAAAATGCAATGCACAAACGAAACGAGTAAAGATGTTCAAAATAACAATTCATATTAAAATTAAATAGTTAAATTTATTTAAATAAAAATATAAAATGATTGCCTTGCAGAAATCTAGGTTTTGTTTATATAGTATATACCACTTATATATCTCATACGACATTATGGTATCTAAGATAATAAAGAATTCACTAACCAGGAATTTTACAAACACATTTTCGTTTGAGGTTCGTGTCCGTCCATCCAAACTTGAAGAGAATCAGCGTGGGTTCTTTAGGATCATGTTTTAAAGTAGGCCATTGTAATGCAACATCTAGGCTCAGTGTCAGATCAAGCTCCCTTTTGGCAATGTAGCTCACGTCTATTACTTGCACTGAAAATCTCAAGCAATCATTAGACCGGCTATATAAATAAAACAATACATAAAAATTTTTGACATAAAGGGAACGCAGTAAAAGGCCTTCTCCTCAAAAAAGGGAGAGGAGGCCTTTAGCCCAGCAGTGGGGCATTCACAGGCTGTTACGGTACGGTAGTAAAAGGCCTATAAAACTAATATAATTCTAGTAAATTAAGTTATGACGACGAAATATCAATGAGACTATAAATTTATTAAAAAAATAGATCGTTCTTATAACTCTTCCCCTCGGTTTCTTTTTCTATCAAATAGAAATTTTGCATAAAATTAGTAATAAATAACAGGAGTAAAGTGAATATGACTACAACAATAACTACAACCTCCGCTTGAGTGCTGTCGTAAATACACGTTCACACACACCCAACACCTACACATACATGTCCATTAAGTCTAAGGAAGGAATTACTTATATTATGTAAGTTTAACTGTGTGTTAAGCTGATTATTTAATTGAAATTTCTATATCTTCTGGCACAAGTATTTTCATACTTAAAAGAAGGTCCCAAAAACGTTTGTAATAGTGATAAGGTTTTGCCATAACAAAAATTTTTTCATTATTATAACTCATAGTAATAATGTCCTGCAGACCAATTTCGGCCACGGCGGCCAATCAAGAGAGATTAGCCAACTAAGCAGGAGATATTATAGTGTACAAGTGTGTGCGCAAACACAGGTGCACTCTCTATTCCCTAAATCTTATAATCCGATGGGACGGCAATCTGACACGACGGAAAGAGTTCAGGCGTATTAACGGCTTTACGTGCTTTCCGAGGCACGGGAGTGTACACACTTTCAATTTTCAGACTCCGCGCGGCTAATGTGAATTTTCTGACAGAAAACCCAATAACTTTTTATTGGCCCAACCTGGGAATTGAACCTAGGGCCTCCGAGTCTGCGGCCTTACATATAGCCACTACACTAACGAGGTGGTCAATAACTCATAGTATTATTTCAATGGATTTCTTTTTTTTTCATGTCAAAAGTTTAACGGGATAAAGCCAATTTACGTGTTTCAATCTTGTAACTGTTTACATTAATTTTATATGTACTTATTCAGTATTTATGTTAAGCGTCATAAATTGATGAGGTTTTGTTAAACCTTAAGGTTTTACTCACATCTTGTAAGTAAATACTCAGTCGGAATGATAGCTGGTTGCATAGATCCAGACGCTCCCGTATGTTCCAAATGGATCCCAGTACCCAAACCGGGCATACCACAGTTAATACATATTTTCCTATAAAACATATTATTTTAAAGTTTATTATACGTTCATTTACTGGTGGTAGGGCTTTGCAACGTCGTGCAAGCTCGTCTGGGTAGGTACCACCCACTCATCAGATATTCTACCGTAAAACAGCAGTACTTGGTATTGTTGTGTTCCGGTTAGAAGGGTGAGTGAGCCAGTGTAATTACAGGCACAAGGGACATAAAATCTTAGGTCCCAAGATTGGTGGCGCATTGGCGATATAAACGATGGTTAACATTTTTTACAGTGCCAATGTCTAAGGGCGTTTGGTGACCACTTACCATCAGGTGGCCCATATGCTCGTCCGCCTTCCTATTCTATAAAAAAACCTTTAATCATTTATTGGGCAATGTAACATAGCTCGAATTTAAAACCTGACCTTTACATCCGCCGCCTATAAGCGAGCCACTAGAACAAGGAGGCAGTCGGTTCAATAATAATAATAATATATTATTTCAACTTATGACATACATAGGGAATTATAAAAGACGGGCTTGCCCAAAACCCTACCACCAAATAAATTCCTGTTTGAATAATCATTTATATAATATAAATTTTACATACCAATGTTTATCGATAGCACTGTAATATTCATCGAATTCCCTCCAAGTTGTAGGATTAGTTAAATCGAAAACATCTATAACGGATAGATTTTCGTCATCTATATTTTTTAAAGAAATCACGATAAAGTCCATTTGGATAATTATAACTAAGGACAATAAAATTCTATTCATTTTAGATGAACGATCTTTAGTCAAATAAGTTAACGTTTGATTGAGTAATGTCACTGTTGGTTGAAGTGTTTGTTTTGGTTTCATAAGATGTTTATTATGTTAAACTAGTTTTGGCCGCGACTTCTGAGTAAGAATTAGAAAATATACCAACCGTACTTAAAGTTAAGCTAATTATTAAAAATGTGGTGCTTTTCCGACTTTTCCAAAATTGTATACAAAGGTGTTCTTCAGCATTTGAAATAGAATTTAAGTGCAACGTTTTTATTCATGTTGATGAAGAGTTCTTCCCGATGTATTTGCTTTACAACGCAAAGGAGCACTCGCTACTTTTTCACTCTTATAATTCGATAGGACGGCAATCCGACTGGAGAGTCAGGCGTAGGACCATCGCTTACTAAGTGATTACCGAGGCGCGAGAGTAAATACTGCCAAATTCTAGTGCGTGCGACAGTGAAACTTTATTGGCCCATTCGAGGGCTTGCACTCAGGATCTTATAGCCTTATAAGCTAGCTTCGAGACCGTTGGGAACGGAATATGTAATGTTCGAATTAAACGTCTCTAACGTAAATACTTAATATAATGTGACGTGTATCGAATTCTATGCCCTTTTTTATACTCTATTAATTTTTGTTTTATGCGTGTATCACATTGAATTACAGACACTTTTACTGAAAATAAATTTATTTAGTTAATTAATCTTTACTGTGAACAGTGAAAATATATTCAATATTTTAAAAACTTCACGTACAGACACACTCTTTACTTATTATGGATATAGATTCTAATCTGTCATTGTTTGATAAACACTTGTGTTACATTTAATAAACAAAAATGTTTAGATAATTGTTTTGCTTCCAATTATAAGCGGGTGATATAATAGTTCAATACTTAAAGGCTCTGCCTTTGCATTTTGTCTTTGGTAACAGGCGTGTAATGTTATGTTTATAATGTTTCATCATTGTTTTTGCCTCGTTGTGATCAATAAAAAAATTAGCAATCAAGTCAAACAAAGACATGGATGCCATATTATGAAATTTTTGTTTTTTGTTTCAATAATAATCGTAGAGCGAATCTTATTTACTCATTTTTAATAAGCTAAATATCAATATGTACAACTATTCTATACTACAATTCTACGGTAAATAACTATCTTTATTTTAAAATTATAATAATATTTATTAAATACGAAGATGGATTACTTGCAAAAATCAGTTATTTAAACAATTACTAAAAGAAGATAACTTAATATATTACAATGTACATACTAGTTCCAAAATTTAATATGGATTTTTTTCTGGTGACGGGATGGATCCGCCTGGTTATTTTTTTTTTTATTTCCGGGAGGGCAAATGACTACTCCACCTAATGTTAAGTGGTAGTAGAGTCCAAACGTGACGACGGCCAGTACAGTCGGGAAGAATGTTCTGCACTAGCCGCCCCCGCCTTGTCGGTCCACAAGATGCCTCTTCACGCCTCGTTTGAAGGAACCCGGGCTATGTACCGCCCAGTGATCTGCTCTCCAACGCCAAACATCTGAACTTTGTAAAAGTATGTTCTCGTTTGGTGTGTGAGCCTGTTTAATTACAAGGAACTTAAAATGTAAGAAATAAAAAAATGTATTGATGTTCTAAGAAGTGAAATTTAATTCTGGGTCTGAGAACTAAGATGCCAGTTTATCAACAATTTGCAGACTTGCCTTGTCTACATTAATAGTACAAATGTATAACTGTCTGTGACGCTTCCACGGCTAAAACACTGAACTGATTTTATATGAAATAAGGTTGAACCCTAAGAAAGTACATGAGCTACTTTTTTATACCTAACACTTGACCTCCCCCCTAACACACGCGCGAAGCTGTGAGCGAAAAGTAGTTATATATAAAGAGAAAGGTGATTATAGATTACTATCAGTCTTCTTTGCGTTTAAAATGGCGAAAATAGTACCTAATTAAATCTCGCTACTATTATTGCTATAATAATAATAATATGAATAATGTCCTCCAGACCGATTTCGGCCACGGCGGCCAATCTCAAGAGAGATTAGCCAACTACGCAGGAGATATTATAGTGCACAAGTGTGTGCGCAAACACCGGTGTACTCTCTATTCCCTAACTCTCATAATCCGATGGGACGGCAATCCGACACGACCGGAAAAAGTTCAGGTGCAGGACCAACGGCTTTACGTGCTGTCCGAGGCACGGGAGTGTAAACACTTCCAACTTCCAGACTGCGGGCTGCTACTGAGAATTTTCTGACAGAAATACCCAATGACTTTTTAGTGGCCCGACCTGGGAATTGAACCCAGGACTTCCGGGTCTGCGGCCTTACATCAAGCCACTAGACCAACGAGGCAGTTATTGCTATATAACTACAGTTAGTACCTTAAAATACAAGATGGGTCAAAAATCTGGCAAAGAAAAACAAAATTAAGAAAAGGTTGTTGTTCAATTTTTAATGACAAACATTTTACAATTCAAAGAAATAACTTAAGTAGCAAAAAGTAATATGTACAGTCAAATGCCATAGGAATACATGCAAATATAAATAGACTAAAAATTAGTGTAATAATTAAATTAATCATTTTCCGTTTAGGGATCAGACATACTTGAGCGACCAAAAAACATTACAAGAAACCTTGAAATCCTTTGAAAGCAAAGGTGCGACCGTAGCTTTACAGTTTACTTAAAAAAAGATAATTCAATATCATCTTCAGCATCTTAAAGGCAGTTCTAGATGATATAAATTTAAATAAAATGTATAAAATCTTAGGAGAATTTTGTTTGATACAAAATTACCAAGACTCTATCATAGATCCTACAAGATAAAAAATACTCTAGCAGGATATAATATTGCACTAAACAAAGTTATTAGGTACACAAAACTTAGATTAGTCGTTGGTTTTTACGAATTATATATCTATAAGGACTTAATACAGTCCTGAAGGCATGTCCGTTACTTTATGCAATCCAAAGCTACCAGACGAACCGACTGGGGATACGGTTTTCTTTAAATCGCTGTAGCTATGCGTTCCTGTCATAACGAGGCTGGTCATACTCGCTGGGGCGTCCCTTAATAGGGTCCCGGAATAGAACCCCGCGTTACTACCACGCTTCATGATGAATGTGTTGTTGAAACTAGAATCGAACGGCCCCGTACCCATTTTGGATTGTGGCAAGAATTTCTGGTCGAGTTTCTCTTCTTTGCTTCTGTAGCTTGACGATTTTGAATTGTATGTATGAATTCGACTGTTCGATCTCGCCAGAGGCATGAGAGGCGATTCGTTACCAGCGTCACTGTTCGTTTGCGAGCACGACCTCTGCCTCCTCTCGTATGGCCAGACTGGTTTCTTAGGTCCCGGCGTCATTACGATATCCACGATCGAGTTTAATCCCTCGTCGATCCTGTCCAAGCTCTTCGTCAGCTTTTTCGACTCGATTAAATTAACGATTTCGTCTACTCGATTATTACTCGACCGAACAGAATCGATTACTGGACTTTGAGATTCATAAAACATGCTATCAATGTATTCCCTTTGTCGCGATCCTTTCTCTGAAGTTTGGAAGGATTCGCTTCGTTTAACGGACGTCTTACAATTTTCATCTCTGGATCTAGTTCTAGAACGCTTCACTTTGGTATCGTCAACGTCTCGTTCGATGGAGTTAAATTTTGCACGACATTCGTTAAAATCGAAGCTAGTGACTGAAGTTTTTTTCGTAACATGGTTTTGGCAACGCGACGCACTGAGCAAAGAGTCTGAGCCCTCATCGCTGGAGTAGAAATTATTATCTTCTAATAAATCGGGTGCTTTGCTGTAAAGTAGGCCTTGTTCGACCGGTGGAACGAATAAGTGTATCAAGCTTTTGGCTTTTCTCGGTGGATGTGGGAGTATTTTACTGGGCACGATCTCAGCTTCTTCCTCTTCGTTATTTTCATCGTCTAAATCTTTATTCGTTATTTGAATGCTATGTCTAGTACTTGTGATTGAATCTTCCTTTTCAATCGACTTTTGTTTCTGATAATCTATAGCGTGTAATGATATTTCGGAGTCATCGTTACATCTGGACCTGTCGTCGTATGCGATGTCTCTGACGTATTGTTCGGATTCAGCGTGATTAACTATATTTCTTAATTCCTGTATAACTTCATCTATAGTTGTCTCGTCATCTTCGTCTGATGATTTTTTATTATCAGTCTTCTTTGTGCTCTCCAACTTTTTGTGCAAGGAACGTTTGTTTCGCAATAAATCAAATGTTTCGTTTTTAATATTGAATACTTCATACACCATAGAATCTCTCTGTGGATCACCTTCAGGACTTAAGGAGCGTTCGGATGAACTTATACCTTCATCTTCTGGTGGGGATGATTCATCTGAAATTGAACGCATTTGATGGTCAATTACATATAAGTAAGTTATTTTTGGTTGGCAACCAATTGAGCACGTAAGGAATAGCTAGGCTATTCCTTACGTGCTCAATGCTTGCCGTTTTTTTCTCGAATCTCATTTTATTATTATTAAAAAAGTGTACTTCTAAAAGAATTTTAATTCTTACCTCTATTTTTGTGCGTGGAGTTTTTTTTCTTAATCACAAAAGTCTTCTTCCTTGTAGAATTACTGTGCTCTGATCTCAGCGTGCTTACTTCTTCTTGTAATTCACAGCATTTTTCTTGCAAACATTTTTCCAAGGACAGTAAAATACCTTTTTCTTCTTGTAATATCTGGAAGAGTATAAATAATTAGTCAAAAATAAAAATTATAATAAATATACTCATATTTAATAAACTGTAATTAAACATACCTTAACTCTCTTCTCCAATAAGTCAAGCTTATTTCTAAGATCGTCTTTCTCTTTCTGCGCCTCTGTTGCTTTCTCGTTCAATGTATCGATATCAATCAGTTGTCTTTCGTAATTTTCTATTTCGCTAGAAACGTTTTCATTGACGTTGGGCAATTTAGCGACAGTCTGTTGACGAAAAACAATTATTTATTACATAATAATTAATACTTCGGTAATAGATTTTAAAAAATGTTTGAACTCATCCAATGAAGAATTTTATCTAAATGCGACTACTAATATTATAATAATTCTTTCTTAAATTGAAAATACTATTACAGTATTTAATTCGATTATAATTTATATTAAGCCATAGATCATAGAGCTTAGGGAAAAAGATTATCTACACTAATGTGAATGAATGTCTGAATGTCATTAAAACATACCTTCTTTAAGGTGACTATATCGAAACCAGCTTGTTCTAACTCCGCTTGAATATACAACTTCCTTTGAGGTGTTGGGGCACTCATTAGTAATGCATTTATAAAGGACAGTCCAGCTGCTTGCAGGTCTCCAGATCCAGCTGCGCTTTGTAGCATACCAACTAAGAAACGAAAGCGAACTGGTTCTCCGAATCGTAGGCGTAATGTGGATAAAGCTTCGGAGATCATACTGTGGCCTGACGCTGGTGGGCAACAGGCTTTCGTGAGAAGCTGAAATAGAAATTACTATTATTGTAAAACAATAAGTTTATGTTTTCAAAACAATAAACAGTTGTTTTTCTAGAAAAACAAAGCATCCATGAGAACTCTATTTTCTGAATTATAAATAATCTAGTTAACAAAACAAAATAAAAAGAAAAAAAAACATATTAATTACTAATAGATACCACTATTTTTAATTACTAAAAAAGTTAAAAAAATGGACAATATAGAAGAGACAATATAAAAAAATATAAGAAATATCTTTTAAGTGTGATTAATTAATGAAATATCGTAAACAAAAAAATATAAATAAGATTGACGTAAAGTCATTGAAAAACTAAACAAAGTTAAGTTAAAGTGTGGCCAACAAATACATATTACACTGCCTGATAATGCATTTTATTTTGACAATTATCATATGGTGGTGTATCATATACAGCATTGTTCGAAGGGTGAATGAGCCAGGATAGAATATATAGGATAGAGCCAGTGTAATTAGAGGCACAAAGAATATAACATCTTAGTTCCCAAGGTTGGTGGCGCATTGGCGATGTAAGCGATGGTTAACATTTCATACAATGCCAATGTCTATGGGCGTTGGTGACCACTTACCATCAGGTGGCCCATATGTTAGTCCGCCTACCTAACCAAAAAAAAATTAAAATCATACTGTTTTTCTTATATTATTGCTATTACCTGCAAAGCCAGGACTCTTGTTTTGTTGACAGTGGACATGATGCAGACAGTGAGGGCGTATACACCATTAGAGCCAGACACGAGTCTTCGAACACAATCCGAGTATCTTGTACAGCAACTCCACAGGCATTGTCTATGGAAATAACAGTTGAAAATATTTTAACTTATAACCATAAAAAAGTTCCTTTGATATACATTGTCCTAGTAAGAAATCTTCACTATTCCTTACGCGGTCAATGTGTTAATAACTAGGGGAGAACTATTATGTATCACAGTATAAAGTAGTTCCAACTTACAAGCAAGCTAGCTCATCCAACAGAGGTCGTCGTCTGACAGCGGGCGGACCTCGAGCAGCGTCTCCCGTTTGACTAAGCTGAATATTGCGTAAGAGTTCCAGCAGAAGAGTAACGCCATCTAGCGGCTCGCACGCGAACTCTTGCACAAAACTAGAAACAAATTAAGGAATTGTTAATTATTACTTTATAGTAAACCTATTAAATAAATGCTTACATTCATACAGATCCTAGTTGTGGTTTACACTCAAATGTTCTCTGGACAAAGTTTAATTCTTAACAATAGTACATTTTATATCTATGTTATATTTTTATGTGTAATAAAAAACAAATAAACTTAATTTGTTTTTTTTTAAATTAATTAAAGCGAATGTCGCAGTTATAAAGTTCTCTGGTAAAAAGTACTCTCAAAGCCGGCGCCGGCGTTCAAGACGTAAAAACGAGAATAAATAGTCATCCCATTAGCGTAATGCCTGCGAGATATGCTAGAATGTAAGAAATCTATATAATCTGTCTGTATAAAGAAATGATTGTCGCAAATTACAGCTACTACCGGCGAATTCACTTCAATCGTCACAACAATTTTAGATGCCTACTAAACCCTGTATGTTCCCAGTTGAATACTGTCGCGTTTTAAACGTACTGGCTGCTCCGCGTGGTTTGTTCCGCGTTAAGCGTTTTTGCTCAGCCCTTGTGGATCGTAGCGTGATATTAAATAACATATAACCTCAAGAATTGGGCGATTTTTTTTTTCAAAATTCTAATTTCGAAAAAAAAAATCTGCAAATAGTTCTAGAGATTGGCAATTAAAAAACAGCTAATAAGCATTGATTGCTTCTTATTAGTTACTAGTTATTAGCACGCTTAATGCATTTTACATTTTATTTCGTAACAATTATCTGATGCAAGTAGCACCTATTGTATTGATGGTACTGTGCCAGAAATATTCACGCACGTGTCAACAACGACTGTACAAGGTTAAAATCAGTCATGTATTCATGAAAACGTCGGCGTGGTTAAAAATATGTTTTAATTTTTCTCTAATTTTGTAGGTCGATGATAGGATCATTGTTATTTGGTAAAGATAAAATTTATAAGTGAACTCTTCCTTATAAAAATCCGGGCGAATTGTCCATGTAAGCATACGTCTATATAAATATATGTTTAATTGATTATATTAAAATTAGGAAGAAATATTTACTACGAAGTAGATTAAATTAGAGTTTAAAGTAGATTCAATTCGTCTAACCTGTATACTTTCGGGAAATTGATAAATGTCTTTTCATAGACCCAACAACAGAAGAATGGGCTACTTCATTTAGCTTCTTTATTAAATTACATTTTTATATATTGAACGTAAATCAGCTATGATAGTATTAATTGTGGTATGGATAAGCCTTTATTATCCTCGAATATAACATGAACGCAACAAGCTTAATACAGAACAGTCTTTACATATAAGTTAACTCGTTAGCCTTAATGGTTTTTATTATCCTGGAATATAAGTTACAATGTAATTTCAGGCACAAGGGACATAACATCTTAGTTTCCAAGGTTGGTGGCGCATTGACGATGTCAGCGATGGTTAACATTTCTTACAATGCCAACGTCTATGTGTATTGGTGACCGCTTACTGTCAGGCTCATATGATCGTACACCTAACTATTCTATAGAAAAACATAAAATTTTCAAATCGCTGTCGCTTATGTCTTAAGCACGCTCATCACGAAAGCAATGCAGCTGACCGCAAAGCGATATAAAAATAAGATGTAATTGAAAAAGATACTTGTCCATGCAATGATAATATTTTTTTTCTTTTTATATGAACATGGGAATACTTTTATGAAATTCAAATGGATGCCATTAAAATAATTACGAAAGGATAGAAGTAATAAATGAACTCGGAGAAGACATTTTAATATTATTGCATTCAATGTATAAATTAGATTTAGTATCGGAAAATATAAATATATCTTAGAGCATGATATCTAAATATTTCCTTATTTTTTATTAGTATAATGTTATTATTTTTGTCTGGCCCGTTGGCGCAGTTGGCGCAGTGACTGCTTTTCGATCCGGGGTTGCGGGTTGCGAGTTCGAATCGGTGGTATATTTATGACAATCAATAAGTAAGTGTAACGCTTCTATATTGAATAAAAAAAAAATGATTTTGACTTTGATTTCTAACCTAGGTCTTGGTGTATTAAAGGATGTATTACGTATTTATACGTTTATTAAAAATATATATTATGTATTATATATAACCCAGGAGATTTATCATTAAGGAAATGTGGTCCAATTATATAACTCGCAGTGTATCAATGCTTATTTTTTCAATATATTAACAAGTTACAGATTTCAATATTTTCTGTAACTTGTTTGTTGTGTGTTTCAGGTTTGTCACGTGTCTCGCAAAACCTATAAATAATATTTAAAATCAATCTTTATTCATGTATCGCTTTGATATGCAAGAAACATAGTTTTTTTTAAAATGATGTTAGGTTATAATAAAAATGATTGGAACTGAATAATTCATTGCAAATATAAGATAAAAGCAAGAAAAAAAATTGAATTTCAACGAATTTTATAATCACATAGGCGCCCTTATATTTTTTTATCATAAACAAACATACATAGATTACTAAGTCCATCTATTATTTAATAAAACACACTTCATAAAAAATTGAGATGGCCCAGTGGTAAGAACGCGTGAATCTTAACCGATGATCGTGGGTTCAAACCCGGGCAAGCACCACTGAATTTTGATGTGCTTAATTTGATTATAATTCATCTCGCGCTTTACGGTGAAGGAAAACATCGTGAGGAAACCTGCATGTGTCTAATTTCACTGAAATTCTGCCACATGTGTATTCCACCAACCCGCATTGGAGCAGCGTGGTGGAATAAGCTCCAAACCTTCTCCTCAAAAAGAGGAGGAGGCCTTTAGCCGAGCAGTGGGACATTATGGTGGACACAGGCTGTTATGGTCATAAAAAATTGTCTTTAAAATAGTTCTTATATTTATGTATGTATGTAGAGAGGGCTTTATTGTAATATGTAGGTTTTCAGTTCCATCTAGGTTATCGCATCACGTAATCCTATTACCGGTCTGAAGTGAGGCCTTAGTACAACCATCAAATATAAGCCGTAAATTGTGAATGATATATTCCCTTGTTATTTACTCCTACTAGTATATAATTACAGGAACTTAAATATGACGGAAAGACCTCCGACCCGTTATAATGATACAGCACGATTAGCCGGTGAATTTTGATTTATACTGCGAATAAGGTTACCAACGCAATTTCCTCAATTTCTGTATTATGAAAACTTAGTTTGATATAGATTACGACTTCATACATTATAAACATTTACAGAATATCTTGGAAGCTCTTGGCTTTTATATTTTAGTGTATTTTTTTACAAATTTTGGCAAATCTTTATTACTAATAATTCCTATGTTTTAATTTAGAGCTTTTTCTCCTAAAATCTCCTTCCGTGTCACTCCTAGTACCCATAACAGAAGCTATTTTGTAACAAGCTGACAACGATATTAAATATCATGTTGAGTTTCTTGAGAATATATATTGGTAGTTGGGCTTTGTGCAAGTTGTTATGTTCCGGTTTTAAGGGTGAGTGAGCCAGTGTAAAGGCACAATGGACATAACATCTAAGTTCCCAAGGTTGGTGGCGCATTGGCGATGAGTAAGCGATGGTTAACATTTCTTACAATGCCAATGTCTATGGGCTTTGGTGACCACTTACCATCAGGTGACCCATGTGCTCGTCTGCTTTCCTATTCAATAAAAAAAAAATCTAAACTGGTGAAAATATTATATAAAACATTTTGTGAAGTTATAATTCACACGTGCGTAAGAGTCTGCATAAATATAGTGTATTTGCATATTTAATGATAAACGAATTAAAAAAAACAGCCTATCACCGTAAGGCGCTGTACAATTTTACATTATTGCAACACAAAGTGAGTTCTTACAGCATAGCAACACTGGGCTCTAGCGGTGAAATTAATCGTCTAAATCATTAGCCAATTAGCTGCAGTATCTTATATTATCAATGTTGTCATGTCCCGTAATTGCCATCATAGCGAAACTTGTTAATACCGAGCGTTGCTATTTGGTAGTAAGGTAATTGGTGAGCTGGTAACACTGGCTTGTTACCCTTAGAAGGATAATATATACACTGCTTTCTCTATGGTAAAGGTTATACATAGATCTTTATGGTTTTACTTTATTAATGACTTTAGCATATTGAGAATTTTAACCGTAAATATATTTTGATTTCGACTCCCACCCGAGAATAAGGACAACAAAGAATTGACCACAATTTTTCTTTTGTTTTTTCTTCATTGTGTATTTAAAATGACTGTAAAAAGAAAGAGACAAAGAACCTCTATGTCAGTCTTTTTTTTATATATTTTAACAGTTTTTTTATTAGTTTGTTACCGAGTGAACAAAATGATCTATTATTAAGTTAGCTTTAGTTTAACGTCTTAATTATCAGTTTAGACTTTTAAGTAATATTTAAAAAAAAATTAAGGCAACTCTTTTTTTATATAATTTACTACCTCTATTATTTTAATTCTTTAATATTATCTTTATTCTGATCTAATTGAGGGTAAGCGGCTTAACCTTTTCACAGATCCACACAATGTACAGTCTATTCTGGATTAACAAAGGATTGGTCAGTCATGTTTCAAGTGACATCAAAAGTAAGAATCATAAGAAAGAATTCACTTTGTCTTCGAATATCATTGAAGAAAATATGAATAAGAAGACACGATTACATTAAAATTTTCAGTTAAGTAAAGCAAATACGCTAATCGCTCCCGCCCATGCAATAAACAACAATGACTCAATAAATTAGCTTTTGTGCTAGAATCGATTGTTGTATAAAGCGTACAACTCGATTACCGTTGACTTGAATGACTTTCTCAAATCCTTTAGCTAATTATGTGTGAAATTTCTAGAAAATGTGTTCGCAAACAATGTATTCTATATTTCATACTAACTGTATTCAGAGATATGTTTGTCTACTTAGATGGGAATTTGAAAGTCGAATGAAAACATCGGGAGGAAACCTACATGCTTACCGACCTCTATTGGAGCAGCGTGGTGAAATAAGTCCTAAACTCCTCAAAACGAAAGTTAGCCTATTGGGGGGTTTTTTACCTATTACTTTAGTTTTCTTATTCTATAATTATTAGGAGACGAGTGATTTCTGGCAACGTAGATTAAAACAACCCATGTTAACCCCAATAGGCCATATGTTGATGGTAAACCATCCCTTGATTGTAATAAAAGCATTCCCAAAGAGTAAGGCGCTAAATAAGCGGCTGAATGTAATCTTCAGATTAATATATCTTTACACAATTGTAATATAGCAGTTTAGAAACTAGCTGAGTAATTCAAGACAAACATTGTGATGCGCACACTTATAACGTTACAACGTCGAACATTACTGCAGTGAGTACCGACAGTGCACTCTGTACGAGATTAATCAATATATAAAACGCTTGTAAATATTACATGTACACGATTGAACACGATTGAAACAAGGAGAAATGGCCTAGTGGTTAGAACTCTTGAATCTTAACCGATGATCGTGGGTTCAAACCCGGGCAAGCACCACTGAATTTTCATGTGCTTAATTTGTGTTTAAAATTCATCTCGTACTTGACTGTGAAGGAAAACATCGTGAGGAAACATGCATGTGTCTAATTTTATTAAAATTATGCCACATGTGTATTCTACCAAACTTCATTGGAGCAGCGTGGTGGAATAAACTCCAAACCTTCTCCTCAAAAAGGGAGAGGAGGAACATTACAGGCTGTTACTGTTACTTTACTGATTGAACACATATTTGTTACGTCACTTTTTTTTTTTTTTTTTTATATTTGCCGGGTGGGCAAATGACTCTACTCCACCTGATGTTAAGTGGTAGTAGAGTCCAAACGCGAGGACGGCCAGTACAGTCTGGAAGAAGATTCTGCACTAGCCGCCCTCGCCTTGCCGGCCCGCAAGATGCCTCTTCATGCCTCGTAAAGAGACGTGAAGCGAGCGACGGATTGCCACGATAGGGATGGGCAAAGTGTGGAGGCGTGTTTCCCCCGGCATTGGTTCAGCCGCCGTCTCCACTGGACCAACACCCATCGCGGCAATGCTCGCTCGGGCACTGGCTGTACGCTGGCTGACCTCGAAACGCGGCTGCAAGCCACTTCACGAGATTTTCACCATGCGTACGGTGGTAACAAGCCAGGCGGATGTTTATCATCCTACCACCAGATAAACTACCACCAGATAAACACTTGCGCGTGAGCAGTTTTAAAAGGCGTAAAATGTCGATTGATGGTCAGCTCAGATTCAGCTCCGATATCTCCTTATCATACTAAGCGTGTGACTAAGACCGTTCCAATGATTGTAATGAATTAATCTCATTCACTCTTCACACGGTCACAACAATACATCTTTCTTGTCTGTCGAATATAGTAGACTGGTAATTTTTATCATCATTAAGATTTTTTTTAAATGTTATTAAATGACTTTTAAAAAAACATAATTACAACTTATAAAATGCTACAAAATGCCATACGTTGGGCGTTTGAATTCAGTACTGCGCGAGCGCTTCTAGGAGTAGGACATGCCGAATTTTTGAGCGCCAAACTACGCCAAACGATAGTGTGTACTGTATAGTGCGACTCCTTATTGTATTTAATAAATAAATAATAAGCTCGATGTCAAAAACACAATTAAAAACAAATATCGTTTCATTGTTAATGTATGTCTTTCATTTACAATCCTAAAATATGACGTAGTGAATTGAAATAATTGTAATACTAATTACCAACAGACTAAGATATAATCTTTTATCATTAATGAATTATTTGCCGCCAACAGAAAATAAAGATATTATTTTACCTTGGAAATGAAAGCCTGAGATCTGCTCTCAGTTTGGTGAGCAGTTCGCTAGGCGTGCCGAACTGACGAAGGCTCATCTCCTCGCCTACATTAAGACACGGATTTCTGAAAGTAATCATTAATTTCTTAATATTCTATGAACTTAGAAAAAAGTTGTATTATTGTTTGGTTAAGTTAAATAACAATATATTATCGTTTTTAAACATTTCAAATTTGAATGTATATTTATCAAGAAAGTTCTAGAAAATTCGAGCGTATTTTAAAAGTACATTTGTTAAATGAACTGTGCTGTGTTTTCTTCAATTGACCGCCAAAATAATTTTAACAGAATCGAGTTACCTGAAATCTTTGCTGCCCTGGGTGGGTAGCGTCCTCGATTTATTCGGGTCCTGCCCTGGGTCTAGGTCGTATAAACTGCCTGTTCCCGTCTTTTTACCCCATTTCTTAAGGGAAGTTGCATAGTCTTCGGGGTTATAAATTGGTGGTCGTTGTTTGTCCTGATAAAGAAAAATACACATTAAAAAGAAATAAAAATAGACTTATTTATCGTCACTTTACACTGTCTTATGAATCGTCTTTTTTACAAGATAAATAATTAACTAATCCTTTCCTGTATAACTTTTAAGATACCTAGCCTTGCCGTTTAGTTTCAAATGTGTATAACTATATAGACCTATACTGAAATTTAAACTGAATGTACTGATGTTGTCGTCCTGAAAAAAGATCCTCAGAAAAGGTCATCAAAAGATTAGCCAACTGCGCAGGACACACATGTTATAAGTTTGTGCACAAGTGTGTGCGCACACAGGTGCAATCTCTATTCCCTCATTCCCGTAATTCGATACGACAGCAATGCGACACGACCGGAAAGACTTCAGACACAGGCACAACAACCAACGTACCTTCCGGGGCACGGGAGTGTACAAACTTCCATCTTCCCGACTCCAGGCCGTTACTGAAATTCTTCAAGAGAAAAATTCAATAACTTTTTATCAGCCCAACCTGGGTTCCAGGAACTTCGATATCTGCGGCCTGATATCTAGCCACTAAACCGACGAGACAGTCAATATAATTATACATATACATATTCGTGACCGATGAAAAATCACCTTAACAAGATTAAGCGTGATTGTTTTGTAATAGCAAAACCAAGGATGCATATTTTAAAAGAGGCTGGAGATAATCTAGAGACAGCCTTATAATAAAATATTTACCATAATGTACGAATATTCTATCTAAAATTATCCTATTCTATCACTTTAAAGCTTTATATTTTATGAGTAACCTTATCGAGATATGTGCTTAGAATGGCTCATTAAATACTTTTATATTCGTGTGTAATTCACATCAAAGAACCGTCATAAGTCACTTTCGAGAACTTATCTTTTAATTAATAAACTTGTTGCGGCCATAGTGTCAGCGTTTTTGTCGGTACAAATAAGAATTGAGAAAACTGCCTTGAATATAAAAAAATATAAATAAAAAATTATGTCGTATTGTGTTTTTTTTTTGTTGTCGATATCCCAAAGAATATGTTCTATTCGTGGAGCTCAACTGAATTTCACTAATTGAAATCGATACACTTCTGATTTTCATTTTTTTTTATAGGAAAGGAAGGCGGACGAGCTTACGGGCCACATGATGGTAAGTGGTCACCAAACGCCCTTAGACATTGGCACTATAAGAAATGTTAACCATCGCTTACATCGTCAATGCGCCACCCACCTTGGACCTAAAATTTTATGTCCCTTGTGCTTGTAATTACACTGGCTCGCTCACCCTTCAAACCTGAATACAACAATACGAAGTACTGCTGTTTTGCGGTAGAAGAGAAAATAAATAAATAATAAAAAAATAATGTCATAATCCCCTTATAAGCCTCGCTGACAATAAGACCATACAGTATTAGATTTAATATATTTTTTCTATCACGACTATACCATTCGAGTGCCTGTTATAGCCAACAATGGGAGCTATGACAATAGTTGTAGCTGAGTGAAAGTTTTACTATATTCTGTTTAGTGTGTGAATATTAAATGCTTAAATCCACTTCAACGTAAATGTTTGTTTAATCTAAAAAGTTATGTGTGACCAAATATATTATAGCATAATTCCATTAGTTCAAGTGTATTCTTTTCTTAATTATGTGATAATTACTAAAATATAAATAAAGTATATTACTCAACACATAATTACATATGTAATTAGATGATAATAATGCTTGGAATTATTAGTTGATTCTCAAGCAGATATATATATATATATATAAATTGCGTCTATTTAAATAAACCTTATTAATGGAAAATAACAGTACAGTAACAGTAACAGCCTGTTAATGTGCCACTGCTGGGCTAAGGCCTCCTCTCTCTTTTGAGGAGAAGGTTTGGAGATAATTCCACCACGCTGTTTCAATGTGAATTGGTAGAATACACATGTGGCAGAATTTCAATGAAATTAGCCTTATGCAGGTTTCCTCATAATGTTTTCCTTCACCGTCGAGCACGAGATGAATTATAAACACAAATTAAGCACATGAAAATTCAGTGGTGCTAACCGGGTTTGACCCACGATCATCGGTTAAGATTCACGCGTTCTAACCACTAGGCTTTTATTTTTATTTAGTGGAAAATAGTTGGTAATAATAATTATTTGTAATCAGCTTATAATAATATTTCAAAATTCGAGCGTGTTCGAGATGCTTAGTAAAACATTTGAATAATATTTTTTGTTTTTTTTTTTTTTTTTTTTTCGATAAAGACGATATACGCTAGATATCATCAACAATTAATATAAGTTGTCACATAAATGTCAACAAGAATTTATGTTGTTACATATTTTAATATAAATTCATATTTATAGTTTAAAATTTACATGAAAAAGACACCAACCAGATTGAGACATTAATATGAATATGTTAATAACATGTTTACGTGTTGGCATGTTCGACTTAGAAGAAAGTAGCGACGAACGGACATCTTGTTTTTTTCCAGAAAAAAAAATATTATGAAATAGTTATACTTACGACATCGATTTGGAAAATTCGTTTTGATTTAGTATATTTGGAGTATGTTGCGTAATTTGTTATTTATTTGAAATTTCTGTTTTAATAACGAAGTAACATACGCTTGTAGTATAGAACAAAATATCTGATAGAACAATGCCTGAAATGTGACCAAATATGGAATAAATTAGCAAAAATGGGGAATACAATAAACACGTGGTTCATAAGCTTTGATCTCCAGCTAATCACGTGTTTGTTTATTAATTCATTTGTCTCGATTATTATCGTAGGGAAGGTAACATGTTTATGTGCCTGATGATTTTTTGCCAAATACGTAACTAAAAATTTTAACAATTTAATAAATGAATGCCGAGCAATGTGAAATTATTGGACTATTTTTTAAATCTAAAACATGATAAGTTTTTCATTTAAAATCTGTCAAACTTGAAGATTGATTTGGAAATGATTAATGTGACTTTTATCATAATAAATAACTCCATAAATTAACCCAACGAGCAATGGAACGGCGACATGGAGCTTTGATTACTTCTTAAAAGAAAAACTGATGAAACGTTTTTATTTTATTTTTTATTGCCACAGCATATACTAAACAAAAAAGGATCTATATAACAATTACACTCTAAATGCAGTGTAGCTAGCTAGAATACCTACCTCAGAAATCATGCAAAAACAAGAAACGACTAAGACTCTTAAAAGAAGAGCCATTCGCTTACGATAAGCTGTTATATCATATTACGCTACAAAAACAACTTACGTTATGTTATAAATTATATTTTCATGTCCCTCTTGCATCACACTCCATTAATTTACTTGTATTTAATGTTTATGTGAAAAATTAATAGCACTATTGTATTTTCATCTCAAGATATTTATCTGTGAACATTTTATGACATGGCGTGCGTTTTTGACACATGTATTCCGCTCATAATGCTAGGCTTGGCGTAACGTTTGCAATCAAAACACGAATTAAACAAGAGAAAGGTCTTTTTTAGAATAATCATCATAGTTAATTAGCAGAGAACATTGTGTTCTTGTTGTTTTGTGATTTCGAAACACATTACAAGTTGTTATTTTTATAAGGAAAAAAACATGTCTTTTGAAATTATTTTTTACTATTTGTTGTGTTTTTAAAAATTGTATAAGGAAACAATTTTGGTCTAATCGCTAGCTTACAGGCTGCATATCACGAGGTCCTATTTCAAATTTAAGCCGCGGAAAATATAAGTTCTATCAAGACGGAAGCTGATGAGGCTGGTCTTGCATCACCACGGTAGCATGCGAAAGCGATCCCGTGGCGCTCCTCGTTAAGACGGAAAGGGTACGGGGAGGTTTTAGTGGGTTGCCTTCTGCCCCGTGAGTCCCACATAACCGTCCCAGTCGTGGACCGGGCGGTAGGCGTAAATGCCTTTCCTCCTCGACCAAAAAAAAAGGCCGGTCTTGTTGTCTATTAAATAGATTTTTTTTTTTTATAGAACAGGAAGGTGGACGAGCATATGGGCCACCTGATAGTAAGTAGTCACCAAACGCTCTTAGATATTGGCATTGTAAGAAATGTTAACCATCGCTTACATCGCCAATGCGCCACCAACCTTGGGACCTAAGATTTTATGTCTCTTGTGCCTGTAATTACACTGGCTCACTCATCCTTCAAACCGGAACACAACAATACCAAGTACTGCTGTTTTGCGATAGAATATCTGATGAGTGGGTGGTACCTACCCAGACGAGCTTGCACAAAGCTCTACCACCAGTGAAGTTACCAAATAAATAAATAAACGCCGGTCTTGCATCTGCTCTTTCTCCGTTCCGTCCAATCTGACTTTCAGAAGTGAGGAGTAGAGTGCACCTAAGATTTCTCAAATACCTACATGGTACGGCAACCAAGGCGTGAACATGTGTACTATGCTTGAACAAACGCGAAATCCGAATAAATTGGAATCACGACGCAAATACTGACGCGGAGCAGTCGTAACAGTAGCCAGTTTTGGTTATATATTATTTTAAAATAATCTCTAACATATTATATAACTTAAACCAATTGAAAATTCAAGAAAAAGACTGCCTTTAAATAATAATAAAATAAAAACTATATGCAAATAGTTCCATTGATATAAATACACTTCATGCAATGCAAATAAATAACAAGTCATTTCGTTACAACGATAATAAACTAAATGATCTAGATAACTTTATCTCGCGAACATCTAGACTAAATCAATTAATACGTCACTCTGATAGCGTTTAATGGTAAGGTCGTGAACACATAAACGTAGATTACATAACACATTATTTACCGATACGAAGTACCATGTCGGGTAATCAATAGTAGATGCAGCTTTATACAGTTGTTTTGCTTTCTTGCGCCGATTCTCTTCTATGACATCTTTAAACGGCCTTGATAGATTCTTTTTTTTTAAATATTTTTTATTTTACGATTGTTTTTTAAAAATACGAGTAAATTCCACATTAAATTTTAATTAATAAACGTCCATTGAATTTTAATGTGTGTGCTTTTTTCTGATACATAATTTGGACTATACTTGTTTTTTTTATTCTTTATAGTCTTCTTAGAAGGAGACATAGAATACACATTTTATGATAATTGGTGCAATAAAAGAAAGACTTAAATCTAAGTGCTATAGTGTAATAACGTCCATATCTTTTCACATAACAACCTTCAACATTATTCGATACGGTATTAAATGTTTGCCGATAAATAAATTCAACAGATTTTATATTTCATCCAATGTTAACTTCATCTAACGAGTAAATGGGTTACCTAATGGTAGGTGGTCACCAACAGAACCAACTTTATATACATTGTTACCGTTTTTCATCTAAAGACAAAGCGAAGTAAATATTTATTACATAAGCGTAGTTTAACATTATCCTTTCGAAGTATACAAGGCTAGAAAACTTGACCCATCGTAGGATTAAATCCCGTACAAAGTTTTTGTTTTCTATGTTTGTAATACATTGTTTGTTGTGAGACGGGTTTTTGATATATTTCAGAAAACTAAGACGTGTATTACGTCTTGCAGCTTAGGAATGATCGTTCTTTCTATCGCCAGATTAGCTTCTTTGGATTTCAGAACATCCATTTTAACGTATTGTCTACAGAACCATGGAACGCAATAGACCTAAACGTTACCATAAATATGTTAACAGCCCAAATTTTTCTGATATGTAACAAAATATAAAAAGTACATGTTGGTACACTAATACACTATCTCTATATAATATAATCCAGCGCTATTAAAGCATGCGTGAGTTTTGTACACCCAAAAAATGGCTGCCAAGAATTTTAGTTAGATTTGGTTGTTTATATTCAGACAGAAGCGTGCGTTTATGCTTTAAATGATGGTGTATTAATCGTCAATGAAAACTCGTTCCTTAATCGTATCGGTGTTTGTACAAACGCTCTTAAGCGGTCAGATCAAGACGTTGGACATAAATAGTCATTACGGAACCAGCACGCTGATAGCGAAGTCTTTACGACGGTCGTGCGATGCGGTCGTAAATGTTTCGGCCGGACAATAGGGTTTTCATTATATATAAACAATACTTCTCGTAACATTGACTAGGAAATGTTGCTTGAACAATGGTGTTTACTAGATTTTCATGTATTTAACATGATTTTATTAAACGTCGCCCGCCCGTCTGTGTGTTTTTGGAAAACGATAAAAACCAGTATATGTAATTATATTTTTTAACAAACGAGGTTCTTGAATGAACTTAGTAAGTATTGATTTTAATAATGTTTCTTCTGGCAGCTGATTGATATACTTACCAGTTACTGCACATTAACCTTTTTTTCTATTGAGGAAAACTTTGTAAGTTTCATGGTGTAGATGTAGAACCAGAAGTTCCTCCACAATTAAACCTCCTTTGTAAATTGATGACTATCGCGAATTTTAACAAGCCGGGCTATCCAGATTTAAATACATCGACTGAAGTTCAAGGAATCGCATCATACCATTACTGAAGCGGTTCATTTAATTCAGTTAAACAAAGAGACGATAAATTCAATAGGGCTTTGTTAGCTTGCTATTTATTGAACGTCTCATACTATGGATTTATCAAACTTTTTAATTAAAGTATATTTTTATAAGTTAGGATTAATAATAATAATAATTTGTTTTTTTAAGTAACAAGACTCATATACAAAATTAAAATAAAATAAAATAAACACTACTATCTACTACTTATATAATTTACTGGTCCAGCTGAAACTTTAACAGCGGTTTATAAATATACAGTCTAGTCTGTTAGCAACCGTGATTAGAATTTTGTTGGAGCTGGCCCGCACCCTGTGAACCAAGGATGCACACTATTTTCGCATTAATGCGTAAAAACAGTCTACATTCGCTTCAGAATAGCTTAGGTACCACTCATAAGTTATTCTAACGTTGAACATTGACACAGTATAGCTGTGTTCCGTTTTACAGGGTGAGCCCGTAATTAAAGGCACAAGAGAAAAGATTTCTTAGATCACGTGATTGGCGGGGCGTTTACAGTTAAGAAAAAGTTTATACGTCTTGTAGTGTCAACGTTTGGACGAAGGTAAGTAGCTTACCAATAAATAGTTCGTATGCCCGTCTGCCAAAAAAGACTGAATGATTGTGATGATTAATATCAGGCGATGATAGTCATATATTTTTTAATCGTGATCATAATTTAAATTTTAATCCGGGTTGTACATCAAGCTTAACTAAATTTTAATTTTCCTCCGCCTCCGGTTAAATCAGCCGTGTAGGCATTGCACAAGCACGCTCACAAATACAGGTGCTGTCTCTATTTACTCATTTTCATTGTCTCATGAGAGCCTTAAGCTTCACGTGCTTTTCGTAACACACATATAAACAAAGTGGTTTATATACATCAATAATTGTTGTAGGTATAATCGATAAATGGACGATATTCAATTGAATATTTTACATTATCAATGTTGTTATAACATAAAATTTTGCAAGGCGAATTTTTAAAATAACCGTTTTCCGTACTAAGGAAAAGGCGTGTTAATATTTTTTTATAATTAAAATTAATCGTGTCTGTAATAAGCCTTTTACTTAAATAACCGTTATTAGCATAAAATAAAACGTTAATGAAACTCATTACGCGCAAATAACAAATTAAGGTAAACGTCGATTTCAATACCCGCATTTCGAAACGCTATTTAGGAATGGATAATGAAATTAATATTAGAATCAATTAAATTCAAATTCAAGTAACGGTTTCGTATTGAATCGGTTGTCAGGTCAGATTCGTAGATTTCTTTGACAAAACGTTATAAAAAAAAGTAAATAAAACGCGTACTATTTAGTATACGTGACAGTCAAAAGAAGTCAAACATTTTTACGGTTGAACATTTGGTACATTAAGTTGGAATTTTAATTTTCCAGGTCCTTCTGGCAGTATTCTAGTTCATTATTCGCATACGGAATCGTAATTGCGATTCAATTGGAAAATGCTTATAGCATTCTTACTACCATTCCATGCAGTCATGAATTAGCTAATTTTTATTTGAATATATGTATGAAGATAATTTAAGTCCTCACACACGCATATATATATATTCGTCACCCGATTTATTCACCTTTCTGTGCTTATGCTCAGCCTATTTTCCAAGCGTTTATTTGAACATCTTTTATTATTTCTTAGTTCGAGTTGCAAAATGTAAAAAGGTATATTTATTTATATTTACAATGAAAACAACGGGGATGATCAAGTTTCCAATTATTTCAAATACAAATTAACCTATTAAATAAAGAAGAATCATTTACTTGTTGTCAAACTATCAAGTTCATATTACCGTGTAATACTCTGGAGTAGTTATCAATATTATTGTAATTATGTTCATACCTTCGCTACGGGTTCCTCACTCCAACCTCCGCAATTCGCCATTCCTTCCAGTAAAGTCAGCTCACTGTAACAATAAAAAAAAAAATTATACCTGTCATACAAAATAGTTTTCATATCAACAATACTACCAATCTTTGAAACATACAAAGTATTTAGCGTTCAAAAGTAACATTTTGAGTATACGATTCGTTAATCATGAACATTTCTTAAAAACTACTCAAATATTTTCCAATTATAAAAGCATTAAAATATTCTTATTGTAATTGGCATTGTTGAAATAATACAAAAACTAATTTTAACATACAAGTAAATACAAGCTTGTATAAACTGTACCGTAACCGTAACAGCCTGTGAATGTCCCACTGCTGGGCTAAAGGCCTCCTCTCCCTTTTTGAGGAGAAGGTTTGGAGCTTATTCCACCACGCTGCTCGAATGCGGGTTGGTGGAATACACATGTGACAGAATTTCAGTGAAATTAGACACATGCAGGTTTCCTCAAGATGTTTTCCTTCACCGTAAAGCACGAGATGAATTATAATCACAAATTAAGCACATGAAAATTCAGTGGTGCTTGCCCGGGTTTGAACCCACGATCATCGGTTAAGATTCACGTGTTCTTACCACTGGGCCATCTCGGTTTTTTTTTAATACAATATGCATGTATTATTCAACAAGCGTTGAAACAGCGTGGTGGAATAAGTTTCAAGCCTTTTCTAAAGAATAGGCCTTAGCCTAGCAATGAGGCATTTAGATGCTGTTAGTGTTTTATATAAAAAAGTAAATGATTTTTTAATGCCTCTAAGAAATTAATTGTCGGATACGGTCGGTAATTCCTATGGGGCAGACGAAACATCTGCCCCTTTTGTTCGATTCATGATCATTTTATTTGTTAAGCGATTGGGCAATGACTTTTAGCTTTATCCACTTGACTGTACCGTAGGTAGTATCGAGTTTGATTTCTTGGTAATAATATTATTAATTCCGGAGAAATACTGACTCCTTGTCTATGTATGTGATAGATATAAAGTCATATCTACATAGATGAAACTATAACTTTAAGTGATGTCACTTATATATGTATAATTTATGTGTAACATACATCTACGTTTGCTAAGATTAATTGAGTTTCCCTAGTTTACCTTATTTTCTTATCAATATAATAATAAGACATAAAAAATCTTAGTAGCTCTTTATCTTCTGAATATTTCAAACACCAGGACACACTTTAATAACACTTATCTAAGTAATAGCTAAAAAAAATATAATTTCAAAAGTACGGTCAGCAGAAAAAAAACATCACATCTAATTGTTTTGATATAATTATAGAATTAGCGATCTATAACAATATATTCTTTTCATGAATGTTCACAGAATTAATAAACAATACGTAGTGACTTAAACTGCTATACAAAGCCAGTGAATCATGGTGAATCCAGCAGGTGTAGTCGGATAGTCGTGCCGGAGTACCGTTCAACAATAAAGCATATTTTAATGTCGCCACAGATACAACAAAGCATACCTTAGAACCGCATCGGTTGTTTGAATGTGCACAGAATAAAAATATAACGTCTTTGTCTGACGGGAATATAGATATCATAAACATTTCCTTTTGATAAATATTTAAGTGTTTTCATTCATAGTTTTACATTAGCATTTAATTCTAAATATTAAAATGTAAATAACAACTATGTAAGTACATATCAAAACAATGTAATCTAAAATATGTAACTGACTTAAATTTATAAACTTAATTTTATGTCATGGGTATAATGGTCAGTGAAATTGTCGATGTAAGGAACAGTAACCTCTCCTTACATAGCTAATGTGCAACCAAATTTGGTAACTAAGATTTTATGTCCCTTGTGCCTGTAGGTACACTGACTCACTCACCCTTCAAACCGGAACACAACAATACTAAGTATTGCATTTTAGCGGTAGAAAATCTGATGAGTCGGTGATTTTAGCGTTATCAAGATTATCATTTAGTGGTAGATTTAAGTATTGAAACACTTATTTATCTCCATTTGGCAGGTCTTAAAACCACACCGCAAATTTAAACACAAAACAAAATAGCAAACAAATAATGGAATTGTCTCTCGGTAGTCAATCGAAAGAGAAATTGTCTTATTTTTTATTAAGTTTGAAGTTTGTAAAACAAATAAAACCTCATACTTATTCGATTACATCGATTCCGTAAATGATTATAAAAGTTACAACATTTCGGATAAATCGGTAAAAAATCGAATATGGAAAATCAATTAAAGTCACTTTTGTTTTAAGTATCAGACTGTACTACATATATTAAAGTACAGTCTCATACTGTATAATATAATTAATATACAATATACAGTTAAACGTAACTTGCAACGGGGCTTTAGTGTAAACGTAAAAACTTTTGAAAGTTTTTTAACAAAAAGTTGCGGTGTTTTTTTTCGGTCAGTATTTTCCAAAAGCATTTTCTGGAGATTTGTGTCATTTAATAAAAAAACATCCGTTGAATATTTAGCAAATACTTTCATATAAACAGGCACAATTTGTAAATATTTTAATAACTATAAAATAATTATAAATAAAATTCATTCACTAATCCGATGGCTGAAATTTTAATAAAAATATTTTATGATTCAAAATTTTAATAGTTATTTATAACCAGCGTTCAACCGCTAAAAAAATATTTACATAACTAACTTGCAAGTCTATTATTTATCCCGATTGCTTTGGAATTCCGTCGAGTTCCGTTATTCGTTACAGACGTGACCTACCGCATTCTACATTTACACCTCGCTTTCATTCGAATGATTGCTTTTGTTGCATTTAATAATATTTGTCTTCCTAGAAGACGAGAAGACAAACTTGGCGTATGATATTGACGTCCTGCTCTGGTAATGCCAAGCTTGTTTAACGTTATTTGTACCCACGAGTATATGGAATTATTCTAATTTATATTGAATATGTTAGAATAATTATCGAAATATAATTTGAAAATTCATGGCAGTAAAATATCTGTTGGTAAAACTTTTGTAAAATGAGAGCAATTAGGTCATGTAATGAACATGTAGATGGTAGATCTTTTGACTGTTGTTTGTATGAGTCTTTAACTTGGTCTCCCAAGCGGACTACGCACTTAATTAAAAAGTTTTTTTTTATTAGTCTTATTATTTATTCTGTACTTCTGTCCCAGTACACTAATGCTTACCCAATACGTCATGTTAAGAGGGGCGATGTCTGGTTTTGATGTAAAGAATACAGTAAGTGTAAATATTCAACAGTAGGTTTGTCCTGTATTAACAAGGATATATCTCAGATATTGAACATAAAAAAATGTATTTCCTCAAAAAATGCAATATACAGAACCGAAGTGACTTCTTGGAGCCAGAAGTTACATTTCACTAAAAAATATATAAGTCAGATTGGCATGGGCGACACTTGTAGTAAGTGGTCACTATCGCTCAAAATCTTTGGCAATCTAATGCGCCATTAAAATTGGGAACTAGAATATTATGTCCATCATACTTGTACTTACACAGTAAATACACATACAGAAACCTTGCATATTCAAATACGACCTTAATACTATACACATAACGCTTGAAATTCAAAAACACAAGCTGTTTATTAAAATAATTGCCTTTTAGTAACCATATTAGTTATCCATTCGGTTTTATTTATTCAAAAAACGTAACGCTCGACAGCCCTAGCTAACTTTTAGTGTAATGTAGAAACTTCAAAGGCATCACGACCGCGGACGTGCTGCGACGATAACGCTATTAATTTGTTTAGTTTGCTAGCATTTAACAAGAAAACGGTTTATTTATATTTAGTAAATATCAAAAGCAATTTTAAATGACGTCATAACATTAACATTTAAAAAATATGTGTTTCAACATATACTGTTAAAACCAAAATTTTTCAATGCCTTACAAATGTCATATAAATACCGAAACGATATACAACAAGTTTTGAGTTTCTTAGTCGTTTTGCCCGACAGTAAATAAACGTTATATCGACGTGTATAATATGTAGCGTCCCAATAAGTCTACCTGAACTCCTTGGACAAAACAGAGCGTGTAAGCCGAAAGCGTTCACCTCTTATCCACTCGGACATCTGCACAAAGCAGGTCTGTGTGCCCAGTTCTAGCGTCTAAGATATTTGGGGGTATCCGCATGCAATCAGTACTAGCTCTTTAGTTGATATATCTATAAGCCACGCACGGTTATTTGCACTTGTTAAATTTTGTGTCTAACTTTGTTGTGTAAGGTGACACAGTAACAGTAACAGCCTGTGAATGTCCCACTGCTGGGCTAAGGCCTCCTCTTCCTTTTTTAGAAAGTTAGCAGCTTATTCCATGTGTAACGTGAAATAACGGCGAATTCCAAAGTTTTTATTTGGAAATTCTTTAAGGATATCATCATTAGAATACTAGTAAGATAAATTACACAATAAAGTATTATGTTTTTTATTAATTTATCAAAATTACTCATTATAATAGTTTAATCGTAACTCAATGCTTCTGGAAACTCGTAACTGCGCCGTAATGGAATTACGGGATCCGTCACTCGACACACTGAAACTAATGCGCTGACCCCGTTGTCGATTCGATTCCTGACGTGACGATTATTGTAATTTAACTGTTTTTGTTGATATTATGTTACGTCTTGTGTAAATAATGAATAAAAGAAAATCCACATACTTAGTAGTAAATAGTAAATAGCTTCTTGAGCTTTATATGGAATGGTCACTATTTTTGTATACATTTGTAGATTCATCCACATGTATGTTATTCTACGGTCAAACATTAGTAAGTTGTATTGTTGTCATTCATTTTTTAATGGTAAGTGACCCATTGTAATCACAAGCACCAGGGGCATAGCATGTTAGATTCGAGCCTGACACTTGTCTTGGCTATTGGTATCATATAACGCGATATTTACATTCCATTACACATATTTATTTTACATAATATTCACGTCGACTTTAAGCAATATTACATGATATATAAAATAATAAAAAATCATTATAAAGCCGTCAAATTTAATGTGCTTTCTACGTAATATAATAACAGTTTACGTTCAACCCAGACTTGGGGCGTTCTAGACTACTGTCTATACGTTTATACCTCACGACTTAGGACGCTGTCACTTACGATCCCTACTATTAAGGAAACTACCTTAACTTGACTATTTACATATTCGTTAAAAGCGTTTTTTAATATTTAATTTCGTAGTAATTTGTAATATACAACTTGAGTTTTTTTTGTCAAGTCATTATAATTTTTTTGAAAATATTTACGGCTTCACTTATAAACATTCTTAAGCGGGTGATTAGTAAAACAATGCTGTCTTCTTCTTTCGAATGTCGAATCAGTAATGACAGAAAGAGCGAAATAATTGTTTCACTAAACAGCCGTTAAAAAGCCATTTGTAAGGCCGTTAATTACAGGAAACTAAGTATATTCTTATGAAAATTATACAGTAACCAATAATAATTAAGCTTACATTATTATGGAATAGGCAACTTGGTATTTTAGCTAAATTAGTAATTGAGATTATTTTGTAATCATTTCCTGTAACCACCACCAGTAGAGCTATTCTGTATTAACAAATTCGTAACTCGTAATGTCAGAAAGAGATACAGAAATATAAGTGAGACAAAAAATGAGTTCTTAAAGAATAGCGCTGTAGACAAATATCGTCGAGACGTTTTCCATCAACGTCGTTTCCATCTGACGTTTTCATTATAACGATAACACATACAGTCCTTACTAATGATTATTACTACTATATATTTCTGTCGGTACTCGGGCAATGAAGGAGCAGAAATCAGTTATTCTAAACAAAGAGGCTGTATATTAAGAACAGCCAGTACCAAAAAGTGAGCACGGCTAAATTCTGTATTATATCTTATATGTTCAAAAATCCTTTTATGTTGTCTGGAAGAGATTTCTAGAATCAATAACACCGCCTATGCACTCTCAATGTTTTATAACCTTTTTTACGCTGGAAAAATGCATTACGCGCTTCCTCCACGGGAACAGTGGGGGTTATGTGGGGCTTGCTGGTATCCAAAGAAATGTATTATACCCTTATTTTATGCTGTTTATCTATTCTATGAGCGTATTTCTCATTATATAAATTTAATAAATATACTCGTATATATTATATTCAGAGAAAAGATGCACATTCGCCAATACCATTTTATTACAAAAACTAAAACATTCTAATCTTATGTCAATATAATAACAATAATTAAAAAAAAAACTATTTATTAATTGCCAGTGCCAGCAATATTCACATACATTACAGTATTAAATAAAATACAACCCGCTGCCGCTCATCAATGTATCCGAACCGCGGTCACGTAATTTACCGACGATACCGTTGTCGCCTCAGGGCTGCTCACTGCTGACCGTACGATAGCAACCAATCATAACCCATTACTCTTTATCCGATACGATTATTTGTGTTATTGAAGATAATTCTACTTTTTCTTACGCGCTAAGACACGGTCATTTGTGAGGCTTTCTACGAGATTAGTATGCTATTAATGATATTACGATAAATACGTCAAACGAAGCCTAATTGCTATAATTATATTATATATTTGTCCTCGGTGCGTTAGTTAGCCTATCATCTGATTGTGATGAAACATACAAACAGCCTGAAAGAATGGTATATGCAAAGTAAGTTAGCGAGAACGTGCCATCAAGCTGCTATATCCGCGTGTGCGTAAATCATGCACTCTTATAGTCACAAACCGAATTCCAAGCGGGAACCAAAACCGAAGCCAAACCGAAGAAAAACCGAGAAACCGCTGCCAAAGCTAGTTTATAACCTAACCTAACGTTTCATAAAATTTTAAGGTGTCATATATACATAAATATTAATTCTAACACATCGGAAGAAGTTTTAGCGCCAATTACTTAACACGAAAACTTTCGAAATAAATTATACAACCAATTATATTAAGAATATATTAAAAACGGAAGTTCTGTATGGAATTTTATAACAAGGTTTTATGATTAAACACGAAACGTTTCTCTTATGAAATACTGTGTTATTTATTATTTGTTTTGATTCGCAATTAATTGTTTTTGTTTTATAATAATTGTTTATTATTATAGTATAAAAATATAATTATTCTTGAACAATTTGTGAGAGGAAATAAATAATTATTATTAATATAGTGTGTTAGCGATTAAGTAAACTTGTTAAGGATTTGTTTAAGTTTATTCGATTCTTATATATTTATAATATTTTATGTAATATATAATGAGGGCCATGTGAATATATATAATAGAACAGTATTAATCCATTTAACCAATTGGCTATAAAGGTCAACTTGTTTCTAAGTGTTGATTGATCTTGTTTAGTAAACCATTGTTGTCTTCTTCTTTCGAATGTAAATTCCATGATAAAAGAAAGAGATATATCAGTGTTTAACAGAAAACCAGCTAAAAAACGTTTATAAGCATGCTGCTTATTACATATGCTGGGACCAATTTACCAGCATACACTTTTTCAAGGAGGTGAGCAAGCAGGCTACCCGCCATAATTATAATAACAAGCAAACGATTATAAAGAAATTTATAAATGAAATTTGAATTGAGAAATGTAGCTGTCAGTTTAAAATAATAGAAAACATAATTTTCCGCGAGTAATTTTAAACCGCAATATTTATTGATATTAAAGAAAGCAGGTTACAAAATCATTGATCCAGTTTAAAGTTTCTAATAATTTGGAAACAAATTTGATCGATTGGTTCACCGCGCATTCGTCGCTCATTCATTCTTTGGACTCTTATATTCATATGAACCAATCAATGATAGAACGAGCAAATGGGCCATATGGTGGTAAATGGTCACCAACATGCACCGTTATAAATATTAACCATACCTTGCATCGCCAATGCGCCAACAATCTTGGGAACTAAGATGTTATGTCCCTTGTGCCTGTAGATTCATTGCTCACTCGAAACACAAAAATATTAAGCATTACTGTTTGGCGTAGAATGTCAATTCTATTCTACAGGATTATATAAAATATAAAGTTACCACTGGTTCGAAATGGATAGATTTCTGATGAATTTATAGACCAAAGATTGCGAGTCCAGGTTCGGGTACCTTTGATTTGATGCGCTGAACGAAAACATCTCGATTAAACCTGCACGTCTCCAAGCATTTCAAAGAGTACGTACAACATGTAAAAGACGTACGTATATTGTAATCACTGTAGCCAATATCGCATATCACTTTTGGACATATTTTTTTATATAATAGGAAGGCGGACTAGCATATGGGCCACCTGAAGGTACATTAAGAAATGTTAACCATCGTTTACATCGCCAATACGCCACCAACCTTGGGACCTAAGATTTTATGTCCCTTGTGCCTGTAATTACACTGGCTCACTCATCCTTCAAACCGGAACACAACAATACCAAGTACTGCTGTTTTGCGGTAGAATATCTGATGAGTGGGTGGTACGTACCCAGACAAGCTTGCACAAAGCCCTACCACCAGTAAACATAAACATTAAATATTTCACTGTCAAGTTCTATAACTGATTGAGATTGTTTAATTAAGATTGCAATGTATTCTAAGACCGATCTGGTCCAAATTACAATACTATAGAATATTCACTATGCATTATAATATAAGACATTTTCTTTTCCGCAGTCTCCGTAGTAATAATTCATTACAATTCTCGTCGTAACCTCTAAGGGGTCTATTGCCAGCAATTTGGTATTCAAATATGTGCAGAGCAATATAATATGTGCAACTTGGGTTATTAAAGTGTGGGAATACTTTAGTGGTGTTCTGGGTATCGCGTGAGAATGAATGAACCATTGTTTCATCGACTCGATAATGATGTTCTGTATTATTATCGATACATTAATTATATATAATAAGAATATTTTTGCGTTCATACTAATTTTAAATCTTATAAATAACAAGCTGATTCACTCAATCGTTGCTATGTCTTTTAGCTTATTCATTATAATAATCCGGTGCGATTCGTGCCGTGGCCAATGCCAACGTTGTTCATAAATATATACTTATTATATAATATTATGGACTAATACATCTTATTTTGTAGCGAATTAATGTTTGTAAAAATAATTATAATAATGGAATCGAAAGGCCACCTGATGGTAAGTGGTCACCAACGCCCATAGACATTGGCATTGTAAATAATGTTAACCATCGCTTATAGCGCCAATATTTATACAAAATAAATTGAAAAATCATTATATATGATTGATAAAAAAACACATGATAAAAAAATGTATTCGTTATTGCATTTTTTCAAGATATTTTAAAAATATTTGTAACTTCTTTTTAGTGACAAAAAAACTTATTTCTAAAAATGTTGTCAATAATAATTAATTTTATCGATATTGTTTCAAATCACTAGTGTCCTCCCAGACCCAATATGCAATTACACGTACATATCGGTCGGTCGATGAAAACAAAATGTAAATTCATGTTTGACGTCTATATAATTACAAAGCATTTATATTTATTTACAAATCCAGTAATGTAATGTTTGTAGCGTCATTAATCAAACATTCTGTGGCCAGGGGCCGAATTCTTCTTATTTATAACGATTACGATACGTTCCCGATTCAATTCCGATCCGACTTTGGATTACCTGTATTTATTCGAATCGGAACCGAACCGATATGATGTTAACATATACCGTCGTAACCGTAACCGTAACAGCCTGTGAATGTCTCACTGCTGGGCTAAAGGCCTCCTCTCCTCTTTTTGAGGAGAAGGTTTGGAGCTTATTCCACCACGCTGCTCCAATGCGGGTTGGTGGAATACACATGTGGCAGAATTTCAGTGAAATTAGACACACGCAGGTTGCCTCACGATGTTTTCCTTCACCATAAAGCACAAGATGAATTATAATCACAAATTAAGCACATGAAAATTCAGTGGTGCTTGCCCGGGTTTGAACCCACGATCATCGGTTAAGATTCACGCGTTTTTACCACTGGGCCATCTCGGCTCTTACCACCAATACCATTGGGTCAAAAACAAACTTAAGTCTTAACTCTTATAAAAACAGTAGACAATTAAATTAAAAAATAGGAAAACGATTCGGTTACGATAATGTGATAATTTCTTAGTAGAATAGAAGTACCACCAGGGAGGTCAACGACCAATATCAATAATCCTTACTTTTGGTAATCAGGAGAAACATCGAACAGATCTTAGCTGTTTGATAGAACATCTTGGCGTTAGTAACGTTTTATTTGACGGGCCGGTTGGCGTGGTTGGTAGATACTTGCCTTTCACGCAGAAGGTTATGGATTCGATTACCACCCAGGACAGACATTTCTGTGCATGTACATGTCTGTTTGTCCTGAGTCTGGGTGTATTTATCTAAAAGTGTATTTACAAAAGAATTGTACTATATGTAGTATGTCAGTTGTCTGGTTTCCATATTACAAGCTCTGCTTAGTTTGGGAACAGATGGCCGTGTGTGAATAATGTCCCAGGATATATTTATTAATGTTAAGATTATGCCCTTTGGGAACAAATAAATATGTTATATTTTATACGATTTGGCAAACGACAATATGTCGCTTATATTTTACTAATAAATGTCTTCGACCCTTTTGCACCAGGTCACAGAACTATTCTCTGTATAAAGGAAGCTGTGGTACATTCAATCTAATGCTCTCACATGGCCGTCACTTTTATCTGTGCGCACATCCTTTTGCTAATATAAAGCACACCACCACCAGATTAAAATATAATATAGGTTTTATTTGCTTGAAATATGATAGAACCAGCTCAGAGTGATGCGGCTGGCGACCGGCGTTACACTCAAGTGCTTTAAAACACGAATTTATTCAGTATCTTCTGCGTAGATTAAGCAAAGTATATCCAAGAGCATATTGAACATACTTATGTATGTATATTATATATGACACTGCATATAAATATATAAAAAGTATTATCTTTGTTAACAATCAAAGAAAAGAGACAACAACACATTGAATAGGGACAATGGGGCAGGTGGCTCACTTGATGGAAAGTGACCACGATCCAAGGAGATGTGCAAGACCGAAGTGCTCAGAGGTGAGTTGCAGTCTTTTAGGAATGAATAGACTTTAAGATTCCCAAGTTATATCGGTTCAGAGAAACTGCCGGCGACAGCTGGTTACACAGAGTTATGCGAGGCTGAAAATACCTTAAACGTCGCGCTGACGTCGAACGCCAGACTATTTATTAGCTTCATAATATATATATTCTCCGTTCAACTGGAAGAGAATGCCTTTTAGCGTTCGTAAATAAAATAAAATATATACATAATAATATGAGTAAACATTAATCATGAAAAACATATACCCGCTGAGGAGATAGTTTTTATTACCTTGGATGTCCTTGGATAGAATTATTTATCCATGGACTACTTACCATCAGGTGGTATCCTGTCATATAAAAATGGATTAGAGCGAAGATACGATCGTTAAAAGACACAAACATTCAAGTAAAAAGCGTACAGACGTATGATAGCAATTTTCTCATAAACTAAGTACTAGCTAGTAGCTACTACGTGCCACTAGATTACGCCTATTATCACGCGAGTTCATCTGCTCCAGCTGCTCTCAAGCTGTGGGCAATATTTTTTTTTCGTGACTAAATAACTCTTATTGATTGTTCAAATTATTAAGTTTGAGTAAAATACAATGATGAATGTACCTGTGCGAAAATATTGTGCAAACTCATCTTTGTGGGACATCGAAATTTGTTACAATTTGAGTAAATATGAACGGAGGTGATTTAATACCAAATAAGTGTTTTTTTTGCTGTTCTGACTTCCTGGTACAAAATGACAAAATTGAAAACGTAATACTACAGATTTTGTTGTGGGAAATTGAATCCAAAAATTAAGTACCATAGGTAAGTAATTTTTGGATTCCATTTCCCTAAATATTTTAATAACATAAAAGGAATCAACTTTCAATTAATTATCATTAATTATATACACATAGTTTACACGGTTGTTGTGCAACAAAATCATTAAATAACCAAATATTTTCTTTAACAGTTAAGTAATAATAGTTTGAGGTTTGAGAAGCTCAGAGTTAAACCGGTTGAGCACACTGTACGCAATGGAGCGGCAAGTGTTAATATCACATTAAATGGCCGGCTGCCGACTGGAGACCCGATAGCCATACCGCCCACCACCTCATTATAACGTGAATACTAATATACAAAGCGGTAAGTGTTTGTTCGCTACCATTAATCTCGAAAACGAATTCATTCTACTTAGATTTTTTTTCTTGAGCTTCTATGTCAGAATACATGGCTTATACCTCACGTTTTACCCATATGCCCTTAATTCAAAGCCTGAATAGCTCTCTTAGTGATCACGATAACAGCCTGCAAATGTCCCACTGCTGGGCTAAGGCCTCTTCTCCCTTTTTGAGGAGAAGGCTTTGGAGCTTATTCCACCACGCTGCTCCAATGCGGATTGGTGGAATACACGTGGCAGAATTTTAATGAAATTAGACACATGCAGGTTTCCTCGCTATGTTTTTACCGAAAAGCACGAGATGAATTAAAATCACAAGTTAAGCACATGAAAAACTTCAGTGGTGCTTGCCCGGGTTTGAACCCACGATCATCGGTTAAGATTCACGCGTTCTTACCACTGGACCATCTCGGCTTATTGGACCATCTCGGCTCTTAGTGATAAGACAATTAATTTTATTAAGACGTTAGTGGAAAGCGTCATGAAACAAAAATATGATTTTAACTAATTTGCAGTTGTAATATTTTCCGTTGATTACATATTCGTGTCATACCGTTCTTCCATTACGTATCTTTAATAACCAGTTAGATTCTTTCATAACTATCTAAATCATGTTTTATTTGTATTTAATTATTTATGAAATTTTACTGTCGGAAAAGACTAATTACTTTTCGTGGGTAGCAATTGTTAGATAATTGTAACACGCCAGACAAGCTGTCAATTTTTATTGCAATTATATTTAGTAGAATATTTGACTTAATAGGCATATTTTTTATGAAATAGGTCTGGCAATCAGGCGGACTGGCAAATGGTCCACCTGATGGTAAGTGGTCACCGCCCATAGATATTGAAAATGTAAGAAATATCAACCATTCCTTATATCACCAATGCACCACCAACCTTGGGAACTAAGATGTTATATCCCTTGTGTAGTTACACTGGCTCACTTACCCTTCAAACCGGAACACAACAGTACTGTTTTGCTGTTTGGCGGTAAAATATCTGATGAGTGTGTGGTACCTACCCAGACGGGCTTGCACAAAACCCTACCACCAAGTAATGTGAATATATCATATATTACTATTGTTTATTCTCAAGTATGCTGAATATGTCCAATACTAAACATGAATAATAAATAATAATAATATCCTGGGACATTATTCACACACGGCCATCTGATCCCAAACTAAGCAGAGCTTGTACTGTGCAAACCAGACAACTGATATACTACTTATAATACTTTTCTTTTGTATACACATACGTATATAGATAATTACAGCCAGATTCAGGGCAAACAGACATGTTTATACACACAAATGTCTGTCCTGGAGTGGGAATCGAATGTCGGGAATTGGCGCGAAAGGCAAGCATCTACCAACCACGCGAACCGGTTCATCAAAATTTAATCGACATTAAAATAAATAGCTTCTTGACTAGTGTTTAAATAATATAGCAACATTTTTTTATTATATATGGATACAAGAAAACAAAACGGAACACAAAGTCCTTGAACTTTAAAATTACAAGTATTAATGATGATGATGATGACCAACTCTCGTATGATATTTGTACATGAGTATGTTATGTCTTCTGTGTTACGATTGTTTTACCATTATGTACCTTATGACATTTTATTAAAGATCAATTTAGTCCTTGATGATAGAATTTTTTAGTCGTTAATTGATTAAGAAAAAAAATATTATGAATATGACGCCCTTTTAAATTGCCGGGACAAGAGCCCTACTAAGTATGTATCGAAACTAGATGTGATTTTATTTTTGTCACATAATTTTTATTGCGAAAATAACATATAGATGGATTTTTTAAAGAGAATCGCTTAAATACAATATTATTAATTGATAAAATGAACTTGAATTAATATGCGAATATTTGTTTTCTATATAGTCAAGTTGAAATTATCTAACATGCAATCTTTTAAAGGTACAGTAAGTTTACAGGCAAATGTATTTATTTATAACTTGCAAATTGAACATAACGCAGTGCACACGCAGATGTACTAACCAATATATTAATAATTTATTTTAGTACAAGCAGGATATGCCTTGATTAATGTTTATATTATGCAGACAATCCTAGAATTAAATAATTTAGAAACAGAATAGTTTATATATTTTTTTAGATTTTTAAAAATAAATTTATTTTTAATTTATTTTTAATCTGTTTGAATTTATACAATTTATAATGAAACTTTTTGATGCGATTCTTCTTTCTTTGATTTAATTAGATCTGTAAAGGTGGAATTTGAATGGGTGACGTTTCTATACAAAACAAAGAAAAAAAATCTATATTCGATTTTTTACCTATTACATTAATATGATTGAAATAACATGATACAAATTTTAGATCCATTGGACCAGTAGAAGTTGCTCACATTACCTCAACCAGACAAGAGACCTTCGTACAGACATACAGAACAGAATTTCAAACAAAAAAAAACTAAATCCGAATCGATTAATCCATTTAGGAGCTACGAAGCCACAGACAGACAAATAGAGAACACGTTACACTAATAATACATTTTTGCTTCGATTGTTAAAACGACGTCGGAATCTAATTTTTATATAATACGTTATAGCGTTAAAACGAAATTCCAATGTAATAAAGTAGTTTTCGCGTGTTTGTAATAAAAACAAACCGACTTTCACCTTTATAATATAAGTTGTATGTATTTATCATAATAACTCAACGTCAAAAAACTATATATTAATTACAAATAGACAAGCCAGGTATCGTATTAACATGCATCTATTACGTGTGATGCAATCTAGAAACATTAGCTTGGCTGTAATTAAATAGCCTAGGTAATGAACTAGGTTCTTATCAAAAGCTAGCTATCTCGGTGATGTATGTATGGTTTAGACAAGAATAGTGCGTGCAAGGCCTTAAGTTCTAGCTTGCTTTATTGCATTTTGTATATCTCATCATATAAGCTAAAACGGCCGGTGGTTAGAAAACGCAAATTGTCAACGAACGATTGCAGTTTCAAATCCGAGTAAGCACTGTTAAGCTTTCATGTGTTTATGAGTCAACTCAGTCGTCGTTAGTTCATGTATTAATTAAGAGGCAATAAGGTTAATTTAATTAACACAAAGTAATAATCCTTATCAAATTAAATTGCATCGTCAATTTAAATGTTGATAAAATCTTTTTTGACCCTTACTTCGGGACGGGATGGGACGGGACATATATACATATGTCCCGTCGATATAATTGATACAATCAATTAATTAAAAAAAAACTTACACTCATTGATTTGTTTCTCGCTCGTAATGATTTATATCAATAATAATATATTTAAGATACCATTCAGAAGACGTGTGTTTCATCGAAGTGTTATTTTAATATCTTAAAATTAAATTTAGACAAATTTATATTTATTGTTTGACCTGTCGATGGACCGGATTTTAAGTTTTTATTAAACCTGTTTAGTCATGGATATCATCGGGTTTTATCGGGAGGTCTTAGATATAGATAGAAAGAATATAAAGATAGAGATAAAGAATTATATAAAAAATTAATGAGATTGTTACATGCTTAAGGTATATTCGCTGATAATGTCACTGTGTAAACATAGGATCTTCATTTTAAGTGGCGTATAGAAACTTAAGTATAAGTTATTCGGGTGATAAAATAATAATTTACTTCTAAATTGGACGAATTATATCTTCAATGGCGTTTAGTAAGTCCGCCGTTATAACTAATAACTGGAGTTTCGAGAAGTCCTTTAAAATTTATATCACTTAGAAACGCATTATATAATTGGAATATTTTCTAAACTACAATTATTTTTTATTAAAATTCAATAAAAACCGAATGCTTAATGCATTGAATAAATTTGTGTTATTGAATAATAAACATAAAAATAGGCAATTCTTTTCTTTTAATAATAAATTCAATTTTAATTTTCTAAGTCATAAATAATCTAGCAAATCTTTCATTTGTAAATACTTTTGAATTGTTAATGATAACAACCGGAATGTTGAAGAGAGAAAAGCCGCCAAGAAACTTGAATTCATATTTCAATTTTCTTTCTACGTAATAACAAGCTCGTGGTAGCAATAGAAACGATTTAAGCTGAGGTCAATATAGAACCTGTGACTTTCACATCGCAGGCAGCACGTACACCTTTGAGCTATTTAAGTTATACTTCTGAAAATTTAATATTAGGTATTCATTATGTATGCACCGCTATTTCACCTGGGTTAAATTTTGATAAAGCATAATCGGGCCCATAAGTTAATAGGTTTTTCTGGGGTGATATCCGATTAGTCGCAGTGGATGTTAAGAGTATTTACAGTAATAATATAATGTCCTCCAGACCGATTTCGGCCACGGCGGCCAATCTCAAGAGAGATTAGCCAATAATGCAGGAGATATTATAGTGCACAAGTGTGTGCGCAAACACAGGTGCACTCTCTATTCCCTAACTCTCATAATCTGATGGGACGGCAATCCGACACGACCGGAAAGAGTTCAGGCGCAGGACCAACGGCTTTACGTGCTTTTCGAGGCACGGGAGTGAACACACTTCCAACTTCCAGACTCCGGGCTGCTATTGAGAATTTTCTGACAGAAAAACCCAATAATATTTTATTAGCCTGACCTGGGAATTGAACCCAGGACCTCCGGGTCTGCGGCCTTACATCACACCACTAGACCAACGAGGCAGTCAGTATTTACAGTACCTCCTATGGGAAGCATTAGCCGAGTTATCGGGCGACGATAGTGAAGGAATAGAAAGTGCACTTGTGTTTGCGCACAAACTATTTAACTATAGGTCCGCGCGGATAGCTTACCGTGGCCGAAATCTGTCAGAGCAGTAGCAGAGAGCCTGGTAATAGACTATTAACTTTTTTCAATAAACGGGCTATGTAGCGCAAATATATTTTTTCGAATCGTATTTCTAGCGATAATTTCCTTTATAACAGCGCTTCCAAATACGCAAGCTATTCAGCGCTTTATAACATAAACTATTCATAGATAAAAAATTAATTACTAAATAATTTTAATATGTCAAGGTATTTCTCGTTTATATTTTCTTAATATTATCTGATCTTATGTAAGATAAAAACATATGATGCACACGCTGTCAATGTACCGAGATAAATATATACAACCTGTTTACTTGAACACGTCATGTACTTCTTGGCAACAGCGGTATTAATATATATACGTATAGTAAAATCGTAACAGGATCTTGGCTGGACGTGAAATATTTTACAAGAGATTAATCGTGAAGTAAATATGTATTTTTTCATTTGTACCTGTATCACATCCATTGGTTGGATTGAAACTATAATTAATTTATACGATGTGTTTAGTTTAATGTGTACAATTTTTTAAGACTTCATTTAATAATACGCATTATTATTAATTGAAGTCTTAAAAAAATTAACTTAACTTAAAAAAAAACACCGATTCGGAAAATAAACTTATTATCTTTGAGGCTTTTTTTTGTTTTTGGAAATTTGGATTAAATTTAAATAAATGCTAACTTGGGACGATGCAAGGAAAATGATGCATCGGTCGTCATGCATGTCAGTCTCAAAATCTGTGGTCGGATCTGGAGTGGTGCATGTCAGTCACCTCCATGTGGTGCACCCTGGGCAACGGGGTCGACCAGCAATCCGACGTTTTTTCCGGAATGCTTGTCGACCGCGGCTGAGACTGACGCGGCGGAAATGTCACGGGCCGCTCCTGGTACTTCTCTGTCGCAGCAGAGTGGACTAGCGAGCGGCTTCGTGGCAAGTAGGTGGACTCCGGGGTTCTTTGGGCCGCCGGAGCGAGGAGGAGTTGGTCTCCGGTGTCCTTTCGGGCAGCCGGAGACAGGAGTAGAGGTAGAAGGAGGAGGGAGAGGCGGGCTCGCCCAGTTTCGGTGTCGTTGCTGGGTGGACAGACCGTAAAAAGTCACCGCCATTCAAACTCGTTTCCCCATCCAGGCGTTAGCCTGCGGTGGGACCGAGGGTCTGGCCTTCACCGGCTGGGCCAAGAGGAGACAACCTCAATAAAAACACCCGGTGGGTCGCTAACCCATAGCGACGGCCGCTGGCGGGGTCGCGGTGGTGAGCTAACGCGTTCCCGTAACCCCGCCGCCTGCGGTGAGACGGAAACGGGGAGGTTTTAGTGGGTAGGACGGTGGTCTTCTGCCCCGTGAGTCCCACATAACCGTCAGGGTCGCAGGCCGGGCGGTAGGCGTAAATGCCTTTCCTCCTCGACAAAAAAAAAGAAAAATTGGTCGGATCTGGACCAGATTGGCGAGGACCTGAATCAAATCGCTTGCTTAAAAATATTTGTTCTGGGTAGGTATTTGTACAGACCAGTTTGGGTGGATATTAAACGTCAGCTACCAGTAAATTTATTGCCAAACAGCAATAAATCATTCTCGTGTTCTAGTTAAAAGGTTGAGTGAGCCAGTGTATTGGGGCATTGTCGACGGCGCATCGACGGTATAAGTAAGTTGTATTGTGGGTATTTTCTTCATTTTATTTTAAACCGTCTTTCCGACTGTTCTAATTTTGAAAAATACTACGCAACAATAATATGATTAATCACGTCTTGGAATAAGTCATGGAATAAGCTCAAAACCTTCTCCTCAAAAAAAAAAAGGAGAGGAGGTCTTAGCCCAGCATTGGGACATACACAGGCTGTTACCAATTATGTACATAACATAAATGTATAGGATTGCAGTCATTGTCAAACTCTTCAAAGACGAAGATTAAGTATTACGCTATTAATCGCACTAGTTTAATGGTAAACCACGAAAAACATACATTGAGTATTTATATACATACATATAAATATACATTGAGTTACATATATATTGAGTTATTATCAATAGATTAACTGTATTGACAAAACAACGAAATAACACTCCATTCATTGAAACGATGATCAAAGTCAGATTAACTCATTTGACCAAAATTGTCATTGGTCGATGACGGATTATGACGAAATAGGCGACCAATGAGAGATCAGTATTTAGTTACTTACTTTAATCAGCAAATCAGGAATGGACTTACGTATTTATTATTTTATTTTAACGAAGTATCAAATGATAGAAAATAATGTAATTATATATTTTTCGACAAATTAATGTTTAATGCAATACGACTAAGGCCTGCAACACACATTACAAGACGCGCGTACTGACACGTAACTCGACCGGTTTTTAAGTATGTACTTAAGTGAGTTAACTTAAATAAGACTTTATGTTACAAGATACTTTACGATAAGAACATAGATTATAATTAAGTGAGCTACATCATCCAAGATGCCTTGAATCCGGTATTCCCTTTGTGAACATGCTGTTAAATTTAAATAGGTATGTCATAAGTTATGTACGTCGCTTCAATCTTAAAACTTACATTCATTTATTTTGTTTTTTGTTTTTAATCTCCAATTAAGGCAATAAGTTATGAAATTAAAAGTCAAAACAAATAATGAACGAATTTTATTATTTTAGCCTTATGCTCTTCAAATTTGAGGTCATCTTTGGTTTTCAAATATTCCTTTGATATAAATTGTTCTTTTGCGGATAACCAGTAGTTGCTAAATGATTTAATTACTCGTGGTAGTATTAAATATATATATTTAATGGAAAAGAAAAACTTTATTGTATACAAGTTCTATATATAATAATAATAATAATATCTTTATTTTACAGGCATCAATACTACATACTTTTGGTACATGATTCCATGTACAGTCATTTTTATTTTTATTATATAAAATTAAAATAAAACAAGATGATAAATGCTAAGATATATTGGAAATATATAATTTATAGTTTTTCCTGTTATTTATGTTGTGATTCGTTATCTTAATGTCACAAAGGATATTAAATTTCTGGAACAAGTCCAAGACAAGACATGTATTTGTAGTTCGAACTTGTCTGAGTTTATAAGAGCCGGTTACTTTACCAATTAATTTTAATAGTCAAAACATCTCAACGCGATATTCTCCAACCGATGTTTTCTCATTTTTGATCTAATCTTGCTACAAATAAAACCAACTTTATATTTCCTGATGATGAGAATTACAAACAGCGGCATTCGAGGAAAGTTAAATCATTATATTTGATTTCAGCGCGTTTGCTTAATCAGAATAACGTATGACACCGTTTTTATAGAAATTCCTTCAAAATAATATCAAGTGGAAACTTTTCACAGTACGTTAAAAACAAATTTATTCTTCACAAAAAACAAATTTATGCTTTACTGATATTGCACTCACTTACAGTTCAAAAAATCCGAAGCAACTGAATTAACTGAATTGATTCTATTGAATCGTAACTTATAATAAATTATTTAAAAAAAAACCACTAAAACACACACGCGTGCGCGAGCACACATGCACAAGCATCAAACCGAGTATAACCGGTTTTTTGTTTGTTTGTTGTTATGTATTTTCATTTCTTGTACTCATTAATTATTTTACTAAAATAAATTATTATGTCTATTTTTATTTCTAAACTTTGTTGTACTGGAAGAGCGGTGAGTTCTTTAACAAAGATAGATTAAAATTCTCCTGCATAAAACTTGTCAAGTAATTTTAAGTTAATAAAAAAAAAGATTTTTATTTATTAATAATTTATAGACAGTATCAAATTGTACTAATCTCAAAGCATCGATTCAAAATTATAAAAATAAATTAAATATAAAACTAAGTACAAATAGATAAATATCCTCAACGGTCAAGCAATAAAAAAAAGAACAAGACATTCTAACATCCGCGCAGACTAGACACACACACAGCATGTCAAGTACAATAAAAAGTAATATTCCTGTCCAAAGGGAATGGCTGACCGGAAATGCAATGTCGTGCTGTGTGTAATGTCGTCAGAACCTGTTGTTAGAACCTATATTTTATCCTATTTATTTGTTCTAAGATGTCCTCCTGATAACTCGAGACTTCTTAGAAATTCTAGCGTTGCAATTGCAAATTACTTTTTTTTTATACACGGCGCTTTGTCAGATAGAAAATCTTTGAAAATACGTTTAATGTTTTTTTTCAACGGTTGTTTACTTATTTATGTATTAGATGTACTTCGAGATTACTAATAATTAAAACTAAACAGGAATATTCACGGAGATATATTGTACTTATCTATTGATAAAAAGATAATGCTTATTATGGGTAGCGTATTTTATGGGTTTACTTATCGTTCATATGATTTGGATTCAACTTTGTACAGATGGTATTAGCACTTCCGTGAAGCTTATTAACGTCAAAGTGCAAATAGTTAGTATCAGATTGCTTCAAAAAAATGGCAATGACGTAAAATTACTTCCTACCTTCCTTCCTAAGGTACCATCCACTCATCACGTATCTTACCGCTAAACAGCAAGTCTTAGAATCGTTATGTTCCGTTAATTCCTGCAAGACTCGCTAATTATATTTTAAACGAATTCTTACAAAATCCCCTACATCTTTAGAGTAGTTTGGATTCATGCAAAAATTCTTAAGAAATCTAATCAACGCTAGTGAAAAATGGGAGAGGTAGCTTTGTTTTGATGGATATCTTGATGCGAAAACGATGCGAACCAAGACACGTAGTGCGACAATCAAAATTAAAATGTGAAATACATAAATTCTTCATACATTATTTCTATATATATAATAAAGTCCTTCAGACTGATTTCAGCCACAGCGACCAATCTCAACGTTGACTAGCCGCACTGGCGCTGGCCAGTACGGCCAGAACATGGGATATAAACTAAAGTGTGTCAAGACTGTAGATTTAAAATTATAGCGTAACAGAGCCAGCTTCCTAATTCCTTAGGGTTCCGGGACATAAAAACCAAATACCGTTTATAAGACCGACCCAGATTTGATCCGAAAACCTCGGAACCTGCTCTTATAATCTAGGCAGTAGACCAACGAAGCAGTTATCTATATAGAATGCTATTGAAATGTTTGAATTATATCACAAAGTTACAATCAGTTGCGTTTGACACATCGTGGACCCGACAAGCCATTCAAGTGCCTCTAACAAACAACACGACTCCTGAATAAGTTACCGTTAAGGAGATTGTCATTGAAATCCCTCTCAGCGCATAGTGTATCAATATATATGAATTATAAGCTGTATCAGTTTTGAGAGTGAAAATTCTTTTGGCGCTTTATGAGTTTCAAGGTTAAATTTGAGTATCACTTAAAAAATGAAAAATCAGACTCAAAAAAAACTGCTGCTGTTTGTAAAAGATGTTGAAAAATGATAGAAAACTAGGAGTTCATGTAGGATCTTACAAATAGTTAACGTGGTTGTAATTTTATTTCATTTTTGCCAATTTGATAAATTTAATCGTAATTGTGCTACTGGGCAAAGGCTCTCGAGGTCTTGGAGGTCATTCCACCACGCTGCTCGAATGCGTGTTGGTTAATGTATTTTATGTATATCCTCTTAATTAAACAAGAGGCTTTCATTTTCCGAGTATGTGGATTCTCCGGCAAATTATAACAATTAATGTTTTAATGTTATCTCAGTGCACAGTTATTACTTACAATTAAAAATTTTACGTCTCGCATAAAAATCAGCTTAGAAATAATAAAAAACTGTTCGCAGTTTATGCTTGCCCTAAGAATTTACTAAGAATTTTAAAAATATAACGCCTGCCAATAAAAATAATATTTATAAATGTCGGAATTACCTTTAGCATGGAGTAGAAACATTATTTTGTTAAAATTATGCAGAATAAATAAATAAGTTTATATATTATTAATTATGCAATGAGACTAATTCGTGCTTGTATCGGTGTTAATAAACAAGATAAACTAATTATAATTTCTAAACCGTAAAAAGTGACGCATGATATCTCTATCATTTGTGAGCGAGAGGGATGACATGAGATCGGTTCAAATTGTATAAGCTTTAATCTTTACGTTCTATTACGTTTACTCTATTGCATTTAAACGTTATGTTACGTTAACGATATTTATTTGATACATGACAGTCCCTCAATATCTGCGACCTTAATACGAGTAAAAGCGTTGTTTAGCGGGTGACTTGTTAAACAATCGTGTGTCTTCTTCATTTGAATGTCAAATCAATAATGACGGCAAGAGACAAATCCATGTTTAACTAAGCAGCTGCTCATATTTATAAGTTAGGCCGTTAAACATTTTGATCAAATGAAATTTAAAATTACACAACATGGTGATAAATAAGGTTCAGGGGTAGTATATTATGTAGCTTGTTAAAACATAACACTCAACAATAAAACATTCATCATTAACCCAAGCCCGAGTTTACAAGCTCGACAGCACGTACATATTTATGGTACTTATAGGAAACTTAATTATAGATGCTATAAAATAACTAGACACGATAACGATATACCCTCAGTAAGTTCCAATAACTTTCACGTGATAGCTGTACGAGCAGCCATCAAAGCTAAAACAGTAATTTCAAGACCAATGTCACTTAGTCAAGAGGTTAGTGAAAGTGTTTGTGGACAGGCAGGTAAATCGCGAACTTGTCGGCTCCGAGAAATACAGCGTTAATAAATGGAGAAGCAACGGCTCTTTGATTGGAATCTTTAATCTCAAGAAATCTAAAGCAGACAGCCTAACAGGATGCCAGTTGATTGAATAGTTTTAGCTCGTTATTATTACTGTGTCGATGGTACTTTGTTTCATAATGAGTCTAAAAGACAAAGACAAGAAATAAATGTGTACATAGGAATCAATTCTCAATAAGAAACTCAATAAAATGTCATGCATTAGAATATTATTTGGACATTTATTAATGTAATTTTGTGCGTATCATTTAATGATCAAAACTCATTTAAGTAATCTTTCTATTTGAAATAACAAGATTGGATATCTAACTTAAGGGAAGTTAACAGTAAATTCTATTTAACATACCGATCAAGTATTATAAGGTAGGTATTTTATGGCAGGAAACGGTAGCGTTTAGAAAATAATATTAATGTGGGAAAACCTCGATAGATCTTTTTGTTCTAATGTAACTCTAACCACAAATGATTTTCTAAGCCCGAAAATACATATTTATGGCGAGGAGTTCAGGTGATGAAAAATCGAGGTCGAAAAAAGGATGTATCTTCTTCTAAAATTACTTGACCATGTGATTGATAATTTAAGCAAGGTATTGGAATTTCTACCGTAAAGAACTGACAAGAAACAGTTGCTACTCCTTTGCTTAAATTACCAACTACATAGTCAACTAACATTAGAAGAATCTACCGTAGAATCTATTTTCTGAATCGAGGATATCTTTACAATTTAATCCTGTAATATGAATGAACAATTATGAGACTGAAACTAAATTAATTAATTTCGTGCTCCGAATGAAGAAAACCACGAAGTAATCAAGACCATGCTTATCACTCAACCAAACACATGATGGTTTTCTGAACTGTTCTTATTTCTCCTAAACAAGTTTTACATGTGGAATCTTTACAAGTTATTACTAATCATGTAATTTGAAATATCTCAAACAACCTTTTAAAATGAACCATAAACATTAATTAATATTATTCATAACATTTCTATGTATGAATCTAATAAATTAAGCGTCAGAGGAAAGAGCGACTGGAACGTCATTAGTTATGAAATAAGCGACCGATTCGAATACATTTAACTTACGTCGGATTACTAGGCTGAGATGATAGAAAATGCGGCAATATATTAGTCTATTAGGGCTATTATAAGTATTACCATAAATGCATCATTACATCATCTTCTTTTTATTCTAAGCGCACTGTATTAAATACCACCTTATAACGGTGATTTTTATAATGCTTCTCTTTTTAAACGGTACTCTCTGATAAAGGAATTTAAAGTATACCAAAACAATCTACTTGTACAAAATTATTACTTTCAAAAACAGAGCAGTCGTGTACATCAGATATGCATCATGAAACTAAGAGATTGAGATGAGTTTAAGGCACAAAATCTTATAAAATGTAATATCCATAGAAAACACTACAATTTCGTTCTATCTTATTCCAATGAAGCATTATTTCAAGGAAATTTCCAACAAGATCGAATTTAGCTTCTCGGTCAACTATGATTATGCAGTGATCTACTTTCCCGTAATTATACTGTCATTATCATTGTGAGCTTTTTGTACATTTAGATAGTATCTAGATTAGATAGTTAATCAAGGGCATATTTTATTTATCGTGTATAAATTCTGCTAACATTTTCTCTGTTAATCCGTAAACTCAGCTGATAGGGCTGTTTTTCGAATGAGCTTTATATTTTATATTTTATATTTTACCATTTCGGAATTATCCAATTTTATAACTAAAATTTAACAAAAATATTTTCCAAGTTAATTTATTTAATAAAATTAAGTGCATTGTGCTTTTTAAATGTTTTGAATAAATATGCAGATTTTGAATAACACTACTAAATATTACATGACAAATTTAGAAATAATATATTATATTATACTGTACACACTCACTCCAAAAATTTAAAACATATCACATTTATGATTGTTCTAATTTTGTAGTAGAGGAAGGAAATTTTATAAACAAAATCAATTCAGATATTAAAACATAAAAAGTATAAATTGAACATGTTATTCAATCAGTATCTGGCCCATATCCAGGTACCAATAAATCTTTCAGTTAACCAGCGGAAACTGGTTCTCTCATAAAAACTGTCATCGTAAGAATTCTGAGACAATACGAGTTTTGTACAGTTAACTTCCTGAGTGTTTTATACGGGTTGTCGATACATATGGAATATTCTGTAGAATTTGTTTAATGAAAGTTTAAATATAAGAAATTTCGAACCACATTAACAAGACACTAAAGTTGATTGCACGAAAAAGCCATTTCTAATGAGTCGTTGAATAGATGTTAAGTAAGATTTAATACATACATTATGTTTGTATTATGTACATAATATACAACTATTCATAATTATTCGGTTTAAACAATGGGCGGGCGTTGTGTTTGAAGGTATTCAGCCGACTCATTAGCTAAACAGAAATTTCTAATAAGTATAACGATGGTATCATTGTATAAATATTTAGTATAGAAAAAAGGACTTAAGAGTTCCAAAACCACTTATATATTTGGAAAGAGATGATCAGACATAATGAATAAATATACGGATATGTGAATTCATTACTTTTATACTACGTCTATGTAATTTTTTAATTCATATATTTATATCACTGAATTCACAATGTATTTTACAAGAAACACGTTTGCTTTAATAAATTACTAATACTGCCAAACCATACATTTTATCAAATAATCTATAGAAACTTTTGGACATACATAATAATTAATATCGATTTTAGTAAATAACTTATAATCACTTGGTATGTGGACTAATTTATACATAAAAATAATGAAATTAATTCGATTACCACATTCAAAGGGGCCTACTCTTACGTCAAACAGCAATACCTACTATTTATTATTGTTGTGTTCCGGCTTTAAGAGATAAGAAAAAATTGAGCCTATGTAAATACAGGCACAAGGGACATAATATCTTAGTTCTTAAGATTAGTGGCGCATTGGAGATTATTATCTCTTATTTTACTTTATATTATCCCTTATTTTACTTTATTCTTAATTTACTTATGTGTATGCGGTGGTGACCTGTTAAGTCTAAAAGGTGCAAAGTCTGACTACCTATTTCAATTAAAAAAAAAAACATTAAAAAAAACCTATATATAAAAGTTTGATCGATCTAGTAAATAAATTGCATCATATTATATTGTATAACCAATGCTGGTTAAATTCTTGACACACATTTGCCTCGCCATCTTTCGATTGACCGCTTTATACGCTTTGCAAAAACCGTCTGAGACAATAACGATGATTCTTTACAGTTATTAATGAAACACCAGTTTACATTTTACCGTAAAGGTAAAAAATAATTAATTAAAGTATTTAATATCACACTGACTGAACCTGTAAAGATAAAAAAAGATTGTTTGCTTTAAGTGTAAGTATGAAATTATTTTTTAAATGAAATTAAGAAATTAATATTTTTTTTATCTTAGTGCGCAAATATGATTTACAGTATTAAGTATACAAGAATAAAAATAACGACTATTCGGATAAGATCTTCAAATAATATCCGTAACAGCCTGTGAATGTCCCACTGCTGGGCTAAAGTCCTCCTCTTGAGGAGAAGGTTTGGAGCTTATTCCACCACGCTGCTCCAGTGCGGGCTGTCAATTAATATACAGCCTAATAAATAACATACATCCAAATCCACCCCTTTTTAGCCACTATTACTTTCCAAATTCAAATAATAATCATAAAAAGAATAACATTTGTATACATTTAACAGAAATAGACTTATCAACAAGTTTCCAATAAATATGGACAGTAACGGGGCCTGAAAGTGAAATAAAAACGCGTAATGATCAAACAATTTAGCGTCCATCACTCGACGTGATAGTCGCTCCAACGCAATGTAAACGGGACATAACTGTCGTAACCGGTCGAGTATTTCAGATTCACGGAAGAGAGTGGACAAAAACTGATGCTTATTATGGTTAAAAGAAAAAGTTTTCAACGAGAATTTTACGAGAGCAGCAGCGTAAAATTTATCCAGATCCAGTCAGACTTGTGGATTCCGTTAACATCTTAACTAGACGAGATGTAAGCTGTTTTTTATCTCTATCATCATTGCCGTTTTCAGAAATGTCCTGGAGCGAAAAAAATCTATGGACTTGGATTCTTAGATAACGTCTAGGTTAAGTTCAAGCTGTGTTGAACGACATGTTTTATGAGGAAAAAAAACATGTTTAGTTTAAGCAAAACAATCACAAGACTATAAAATACAAAGACAATCTGAAAAAACTTTAATCATCATATCGTTAAAGCAAAATAAGTTGTAATAAAATGTGAAGAAAAATGTAATTTATGAAATCATAAAATTTCAGCATTAATATGATGATATACATTCTTCGTGATCCATTAAATGAGTAAAATTGCCTTTGAATTTTATCACTACTGAATAAGAAGAACATAAAATGTTTTAAAGTTGAATAAGATTAATAAAATAAGTCAGGTTATTGTATCATATAACACTAAATTACCCTTTCTTCCCTTAGACTTCACTGTTTGAATTTAAATTTTCAATTAAATTTTATCTTCGTATTTAAAATATGACCCAATGATTACATAAGAATGGAGATTTTACATATATTTTATAACACACAATTAAGTTGATGTTAGTTTAAGTTATTAAGAAGATTTATAAGACCGTCATTAGGCCTGTCGTGATGTATGCTTCTGAATGTTGGGCAACAAAAGAAGAGGATGTAAAAATAATACATGTGGCAGAGAGGGATGTGCGGTGTAGCTAGAATGGACGTGATTAGAAACGAGTATATCAGAGGAAGTCTGAGAGTAGCACCAATAGTTGAAAAGTTGAAGAGTAATAGATTAGCTTGGTATGGGCATGTGAAGAGGAGGGATGAAAGGCATGTTACCAAAAGAGTAATGAGTATGAATGTTGATGGATATAGAGGACGGGGGAGGCCGAAGAAAATGTGGATGTATTGCGTAAGAAAGGATATGTGTAAGTGCTGAGATGAGTGACAGAGAGAAGTGGAAGGAAAAAACATGTTGAGCCGACCCCACGTAGTGGGATAAGGACAGGAAGAAGAAGATTAGTTTACGTTATTAAAACAAAATTGGAACAGTGCCATAATTAAATTTGAAGTGGAAACGAACGCGTTCATAATTTAAATAAATTTAATTTCAACGGTAGCTTAACAAGTAAATGCTCTGTACAGTTAGATGAAATATTATTCTGTAATTTAGCTGTAGCTGCCACGTTTATCTAGTGGTGAGATCACGGTTACACAGATCTTTATATTAGATTTAAATTCCAGGTTGGCCAGATAAACTCAAATAATTCTCAGTAGCAACATGGAGTTTCCATGACTCGGAAAGCACGCAAAGCCGGTGTGTTTGTTCCTGAACTCGTGTCAAGTCTGATTGTCGTACAGTGCCGTATCAAATTACGAGATTAAAGGAATAGAGAGTTTTTTTTATGGCATAGGTAGGTGGACTAGCGTATGGGCCAACTGATGTTAAGTAACCAACGTCCATAGACATTGGCATTCTAAGAAATGTTAATCAATGCTTACATCGCCAATGCGCCACCAGCCTTGGGAACTGAGATGTTATGTCCCCCGTGCCTGTAATTTCACTGGCTCACTCACCCTTCAATCCAGAACACAACAATACTAAATACTGCTGTTTTGCGGTAGAATATGTGATGACCCACTCATCACCTATCCTAGGTACTCACCCTTTAAACCGGAACGCAACAATACTAAGTAATGCTGTTTAGCGGTAGAGTATCTCATGATGATACCTACCCAGACGAGCTTGCACAAAGCCCTACCAGTATCAGAGTTGGACCTAAGTTTTAGTGCACAGACTTGTACACTATAATATCGTGTACACTATAATATCGAGGCGTGAAGAGGCATCTTGCGGGCCGGCAAGGCGGGGGCGGCTAGTGCAGAACCTTCTTCCCGACTGTACTGGCCGTCCTCGCGTTTGGACTCTACTACCACTTAACATCAGGTGGAGTAGAGTCATTTGCCCTCCCGGCAAATATAAAAAAAAAAAAAAAAAAAAAAAAAAAAAAAAAAAAAAAAAAAAAAAAAAAATATCGCGTGTGTAATTGGTTAGTCTTTGTCATGAAAGACATTTGTGTCAGATGATAATTCAATTCCAATACCAAATTAGTTACGATAGACTGACTGATAAATTGATTCAATTAGGGTATTCATATTCCTATTAAAACTACTGTATTAGCATGAAACTCCCCGTACCCCATTATCTAATTCTAAACATTTTTTATAATCTCCCAATTTATTTACATATATTATGTAGGGCAATTGTTATATAAGAAAAACAGTTTAGGATTGCTAAAATAGCTTTAGTTTAAGTATGTTAAAGTATTTTTTACGTAACTTTTAAAGAGTCGTCAATTTTAGTACGATGGGAAAAAAGGTAAAAAATATTTATTAATGAAAAAAAAACGTAACTACCCTTTTATTTACGACGGTTATCTCTATTTCTTTAATAACAATTAAAGGTTCAGTATATTGAATATTCGCAGTTAATATTTTTTGATAATTTAATAATTGTCATATATTTAGATTGTCAATTAAATTATCAAATTAATTAAATCCAAATTCAATTAATAAAGATTTTGTTAGTTAGCTACAGACGAGTTATGGATTAAATAATATCATCATCACTCAGGTCGAAAACATAATGTTTATTAAAGTTTTGTAAAAAATAAAATGTAGCTCAATAAATCATATGATTGAAGTCATTTAATATGAGATAGATAAGAATAATTACATTAGCATATAGCATTATTTAAATGGATCAGTTGCCACTATCTGATAACTATGCGGACTTTAAATGGGATTAAAACTAGTTTGCTTTTTGTTTTTTTTTTTAATTTTTATAATAAACTACACATGATTAAGTATCCTGGCTTATATATCGATCGTTATTACACAGTGACAATTAATAAACGCTTTAAGCTCATAGTATCATAGTTCTATTCGAATAGTAAATGACGGTTGACTGTATATTACCTACTTTATATAATATATCAATATAATACAGTTCTTATTAAAGTTACAGACTAAAAATAATCTTTAATATTTTGGAACCAAATCGGTTTAATTTATTTTATCTTATATTGTATAACTGAAAAATAATTTTATAAATGTTAGGAATTTCATTAAAATTGACACACGATTAATGTTTGGTATTATGTAACACAATTGCGATTTACATAACGTTTAACACATTAGATGACTTAAGTAATTAACTTAAAGTTAAAGTATGTATAAGTATAATAGTAAATTTCACTACTATAATAGTGTTCATAGTATCGTATCTCTCTAAAAATTTTACGTAACTTTTAAATAAACGGGAATTGGAAGTTTTATCATTAATTAAATCTTCAATATGGATACCATCACGATCACACACAATGCTATGAATTTAGAAAGTGTTCTTGTTACAGACGTATCGCATGGTTTCAATATGCGAAGATTTATAAGTTTCCGTTCTTGTTAATTATTCTTTACGATCTCACGCGATATGTCGTTTATATGCGATTGAATGTAACGCAAGAAAAAGTATTTCGATTTTTAATTAAACATTTTCATATATTTAATTTCTGCCCTAGACTATGAAATAAATTAATTCAACCAGGTACCAATAATAAATATAAATAAATTAAAATAAGGGATCTACTAAAGGAGTCTGCGGAAATCTTTATGATCCATTACAAGAGCTTCAAGTTATAACAATTTCAAATTGTTTTGACTATCGCATGCTCGCAATAGATTTATTATTATTATTATTATTTTTTTATTATTTACGTCCGCTGGAAATACTATAACTTTTTCTTTTAATATTGAATAATGATTACACGATGACTCAGCCGTTTGTAGACACATTTTATTTAAATTATGAATAGATTGAAGCGATTTCAAGAATTCATTAAATAAACAAATAAACAAAATATAGAAAAGAGAGATTACGTTGCATTCTGTTTACATTTAATAAATAACTACACAAATCATTTGTAGTTAAAGCGAAACCTTCGGTTCTAGTGATTCACTATTTATACATTCATTGTTACTGGCGGTACACCAAAAATGTTTACAAAATGATATGTGTAAAAGAAATGTGTATAGTTTAGTGTGCGTAATGTTACCAAATTAGACTAACAGCTTAAAAGAGGTGGTAGGTTTTACATTTACTTGGTGGTAGGGTTTCATACGATCCCGCCTGCCTAGGTACTCATCAGATACGCTACCGCTTAACAACAATATTTGCTATTATTGCGGGCCGGTTTAGAGGGTGAGCCAGTGTAACTACAGGCACAACGGACAACTTAGTTACCAAGGTTGGTGGCACATTGGCGATGTAAGGAATGGTTAAAATTTTTAAAAGCGCCAAAATTTATCATCGGTCATTACCCAGTCAACCTACCTATTTCATAAATATATATATTTTTAAAGTGAATTGATTTGATGAATGAAAATGTTACAATATATATCATATATATAATCTATATACTATGATTATCACACATATGTTATAGTCGTAAGACTAAAGACCTCATACAGGCATCATATCAAGATTCGTCATGCAAGGCGTCACTAACGTAGTCGTAAAGATTAATGGCACCTTGTTTATAATTTTCTATCGGATCATATTATATTTAAATTTTTAATTGTAATTACTCCTACAAGTGATAGGGCTTGTAGGCTTTTATAATTACTCTTACAAGTTGTAACTTGTGTGTAACACAGAGTTTGCAAGTAACACATATGCCCTATATGCCCTATAGGGCTTTTTTGTTATAACCTACTAGTTAATCGATTGACAAAAAACAGTTCTGTATATTTTAATGTTTCAATTTAAATGGTGAGATATATTATTATAAATTAAGCATGAGATATATAATTTTGTAATTACTCATGAGATACTCTACCACTAAACAGCATTACTTAGTATTGTTGCGTTCCGGTTTAAAGGGTGAGTGCGCCATTGCAACAGACAGAAGACATAGCATCTCAGTTGCCAAGGTTGGTGGCGCATTGGCGATGTAAGGTATGGTTATTATATCTTACATCGCCAATGTGCCACCAACGTCTATGGCCGGTAGTGACTACTTACCATCAGATGGCCCATTTGTTCGTCCCCCTACCTATAACATAAAAAAGTAAAAACAAGATTGTTTCTATGATTGCTGGGGTATTAACGATGCAAGGAATAATTAATGGTTCTAAAAGTGACAATGTTTATGGGTAAAATGGGTCTCTCTTTATGAGTCATCCAATATATAAAAAAGGCAGGCAAAAAGGTCCATATTTCCAACGACGAGGCAAGATGTTGACTATACTAAGTTGAGTTTTGGCTTAATTTGTCATTTTCTTGTTAACTAATTTTTAACAAGTGTCTCTAGGAATGTGATCTTGATATGTATGACTTAAAATCACATCATTTGACAAACGATAATTTCACTAATGCTGACATAAGCTACCTTTCTATTAGTAAATAGTGAAGTACAATTAGAGGAGAACACACTCATAAGTGTATTTTCTAAAAGGTAAAGTATGTAACAATCATCAGATGGAAGCAGACCATTGAGTTTTAACGAATCAATTCTATGATACCGCGATAAGAGTGATAATTGAATAGCAAATTTATTACGGCGAAAGTATTCTGGTATTTTGATTGGATGAGCGAACACAAAGTATCATTTTTCTAACATAATTGTAATAAGTCGATAATGATGGATGCTATTTACACTGTTGTTATCTCTATAATTATAAAATATCTACGAAAGAGAATTTAACTGTTTCTTTAAATAATGGCATTGCAGTGAAAAATATTTCATTCATGTCATGTCGAAACTGTAATGATTTTATAGAACAATTTGTTAACTACAGTATTATTTGTAAGAACTTCATTTCTCACCCGTGAAATTCGACAATTGACTTATGATGATATACTATTTTGGTGCGTGTATTCTTGATATATTATAATGTTAGTTTCGAGTTTGTTCTTACAGAGTAGCCCTACAGTAAAAGTAATTTAAATGTACCTAATTTTACTGGTGGTAGAGCTTTGTGCAAGCAAGTCTGGGTAGGTACCACCCACTCATCAGATATTCTACCGCAAAACAGCAGAACTTGGTATTGTTGTGTTCCGGTTTGAAGGGTGAGTGAGCCAGTGTAATTACAGGCACAAGGGACATAACATCTTAGTTCCCAAGGTTGGTGGCATTGGTGATGTAAGCGATGGTTAACATTTCTTTCAATACTAATGTCTAAGGGCGTCGGTGACCACTTACCATCAGGTGGCCCATATGCTGGTCCGCCTTCCTATTCTATAAAAAACGAAGTCGCATTGCAGATATCAATATTTTCGATATTATTTTACTCGAACGTCAAGAATTCACGTCTTTTAGCAATTTGTTTCAGCATGAATGGCGAATGAGCCATTGTTACTAGAAGGGAAAGGGGGCATAAGCCGTCTTACAATGTCAAAGTCAAATACAATGGTAACCACTTACCATTAATATAATATTTGTTCTTCTTATTATTAATAAACATGTTAGAAACTTTAATAAAACATTTCACGTTAAAAGTCTTTTGAATATATCTGATAATAAATAGACACCGACTGAAGACTTTTGCTATTGAAGGAAAAACGTCGATACGTTGACGTTATTGTTGATATTCGGGCATTTGTCATTTGGGCATATTGCAAAAGAAAAACCTCAACGGGAAGACCATTTCTCAATTTGCATAACCATAGACGGATGTCAAGGATCTTGTGGGAGTGACACCTGAGCCTGAAGTGAAGATTACTATGGTAGAATAATCATAACATATTTTATTAACATATATATATATTGACTAAAAATATAAAATATAAATATATGTATAAGGAATAAATAAGACTCGATTCCTAATCGATAATAACAATGGACTATTTACTAATCTTACACTTTTCTTAAAGCGCAAGCGATTTCGTAAGATCCACGAAGATACGTAATGGTTACTATTGCTATTCAGTAGGTATTCTGGTGCGTAAATCTCACATAAGACACCTTAATGTTGGAAACGTTTCTGATACGCACCACCAAGGTCTGGAATACCCTCCCGACCTCCGCTTTCCCCACCACCTACAATGGCACCTAGAAGGTGCGCGCGCTCCATCTTAGACCTTATCTCACTTTCCATCAGGTGTGATAACGGTCAAGCGCTTAAGCCTAAACGGTTAAGCCTATAAATTAAAAAAAAAACGAAAAGTCCATCTTTTTCTAGCGAGAAAAAAAATTGCTAAATACAAAAATATATAAAAAAATATAATTACAGTAAGGTACAAGTATCATACATATACCTATATTCTTTATAAGTTTGTGAAGAACCAGAAAAAAAAAATCTAAATTGTCTATTATTATTGTATTATGCACACTTCTAGTTTTTTATATACACTTATACTCATTACTTGAATTGAGGTAATAAATATAATACGACATTTTGTAATCATTACGAGTTACAATATTATTATTCCATTAACAAAATCATAGTAACGGAAGGTTATTGACCTAAATTTTTAAGCATATCGTTCTTATTTCTATATAAATAACGATGACTATAACTGTATGATTTTTTTCGTGACTAAATTCAAAATTTCATAGAATTATTACCCTTATGGCAATGTAAACTAGATTTATAATTCAGTATAATGTAATGTTACAACATAATGTAGATACCGTTCGGTTGGGCGTCCATGCCTTAGAAAAATATGTTGAGTAGAATAACCATCCGCACGAGATTAAGTAAAAATAACATACAATGAGATGGTACCACACAATAAATAACTCTTTCTGGTAATGTTGGTACTAACTTTTATTGATGAACAAGTGTGGATGGTATTCGTTAATTTCCACAGTATATACAGTACCAGCCTGTGAATGTCCCACTGCTGGGCCTCTTCTCCTTTTTTTTTTTGAGGAGAAGGTTTGAAGCTTATTCCAGAACGTTGCTCCAATGCGGGTTGGTGGAATACACATGTGCAGAATTTCAGTGAAATTTAACACATGCAGGTTTCCTCAGGATGTTTTCTTTCACCGTCAAGGACGAGATGAATTATAAACACAAGTTAAGCACATGAAAATTCAGTGATGCTTGCCCGGGTTTGAACTCACGATCATCGTTTAAGATTCACGTGTTCTAACCACTAGGCCATCTCGGCTTTTCACAGTATATGTATAAATTTAATTGTATTTGATTTACTTTGTAATTAAAAGTATAAAAAACAGTAACTGGTGAGTTTCTTACCGGTTCTTTTCAGTAGAATCTACATTGCGAACCGGCGGCTTTACATTGAATTCAATATTGCAACATGATGATTATAAAGTGCACTTGAATAAAGAAAAATAATTAAAAAAAAAAAAACAAGAAATATCGTTTCGTAAAAAAAAAAATAATCAATGTATTTAAATTAATACATTTTTTTTATCAAATTTGTTTGGTATTTCTAAAAAAATTTCGATTCCGTGTTTAAGCCATTTAACTAAACTGGGTCTCAAGTACCGCATGGAACTTTTTATTACACAAATTTGGTTTTAATTATACACTAGGTTTAATTGATTTGCCGAGTATATCCCGCACTTTCGCATTTAACTCAAATGTAGCAGAGCCACGTTTCCTTAATAAAAAAACATGAATCATCCAAATTATTTTTTTGAATGCAATGACGTTGTAAGATTATTAGTTAAATACGATTATCGAGCGTAGGTATAAATTCAATGAGTATAGAGCTAGGTCGAAAATTCGAGATAATTGATTGATAGGTAATAAATAAATAAATATTCTGGGACATTACACACACGGCCCTCTGATCCCAAATTAAGCAGAGCTTGTACGATGGAAACCAGTCAACTGATAAACTACATATACTACTTTTCTTTCGTAAATACATACTTATATAGATAATTACACCCAGACTCAGGACAAACAGACATGTTCATGCACACAAATGTCTATCCTGGGTGGGAATCGAACCCACAACCATTGGCGTGAAAGGCAAGTATCTACCAACCACGCCAACCGGCTCGTCAGCGTAATGTTGAACTATCTGCACTAGTTTAAAGATTTAGGCCTCCATATGACTTCAATGTTATCTATATAATAATATATATACCACATAAAAGAATAAATAACCCGAGCAAAACAGCAAGTAAAGCACTAGATCTATTAAAACTAATTATTTTATATTACTATTCTTATTTTATATTACTATACTAATTTTTTGTTTTATTATTTGTAAAGATACACTTACAATATTACTACAATATTATTACACTTACAATATACGTATTTTGTACTAGTATTTGCCCGCTTTGCCGCAAGTTAGTGAGGGGAGAGGCAGGAGTTGGGTAAACTTTTGTCAGTTCTGCGTACGCCCGTGAAATTTCCTGGCGCAAAAGATAACAAGAATTGATACCTTTTTTCATCTCATGCAAAGCCGGGTAAGCTAGCTAGTGTATGTCTCGTCGTCATTTAAGAAGTCATCAATCAGTCAGTTGTCCTATTCTATGTGACTGCTACCGGTTGGGAATGTCGATTAGTTAGTTACGGGTTAAGGGACAACACTGCGTACTCCTTGCTTTTCTGTCATGGTATAGAGATAACAAATATATCTTTTATCGTTTGGTGGATTCTGATATCTTCCTTCTATATATAAATATATAAAAAATCAACGTTTATCCGATTAAGTTGATACGTTGTACAGTAGTTATTAATAGTTTAACGTATTAACGTTCGTAAAGATACTATGGCGGGTATGTTAAAAAACCAATTCAAATAAAATCAAACTAATTAAACAATGAGTCTTTTGCGAGAACTTTGATTCGTATTTATTCAAAATTTAATTTAATTAAAATCAACCGCAGATTCGGAATTTAAATTATATCGAGAAGATCCATAAACTCATCGGTTACTTTTTTTCGACAATTAAATTACATTAACTGGTAGCAGCGATTTGTGCCAGCTCGTCTGGGTACCACCCACTCATCAGATATTCTACCGCAAAACAGCAGTACTTGGTATTGCTGTGTTCCGGTTTGAAGCGTGAGTGAGCGAATTTAATTACAGGCACAAGGCGCATTAGCCATGTAAGCGATGGGTAAGATTTCTTTCTTACAATGCCAATGTCTATGGGCGTTGTTGACCACTTACCATCAGGTGGCCCATAAGCTTGACCGCCTACTTATTCTGTAAAAAAACGTAGATAATTAAATCCAACTAAATTATTATTGATCCTGCATGGAAATAAACGAATACTAACTTCACACTTCTTTATCTACATAATCCTTTATTGTAACGCATACTGGGTATATAGCTGATAAATACAACTTTTCGATTTTCAAAACTTAAAACCGTAATGTTCGTAAAGCAAATACTTTTTTAAATCAAAGGTACTTTTAAGTAGAAGGATTGAATTCGATGACCTCGGCCTAACAGTTCCAACAATTGTTCGTCGTTAAGTTTCCCACGACCGATGGGGTACTTCCTTCTGACATGGGTATTCAATTAGCTTTATGGGACACTACTTTGGTGAATCAGAAATAAAAAAATTTAGATAAATAAACGAGTCGATCTCTGTATCTGTTTTTTAATAGTGTTATTATTTTTTAATTGTTTCGAATAAAAGGAACTTCATCGCTAGATGGCCCAGTGGTAAGAACGCGTGAATCTTAACCGATGATCGTGGGTTCAAATCCGGGCAAGCACCACTGAAGTTTTTCATGTGCTTAATTTGTGATTTTAATTCATCTCGTGTTTTTCGGTGAAGGAAAACATCGTGAAGAAACCTGCATGTGTCTAATTTCACTGAAATTCTGCCACATGTGTATTCCACCAATCCGCACTGGAGCAGCGTGGTGGAATAAGCTCCAAAGCCTTCTCCTCAAAAAAGGGAGAAGAGGCCTTAGCCCAGCAGTGGGACATTTACAGGCTGTTACCTTACCTTTCATCGCTAGATGATAATGTTCGGTATGTTTTAGTAATTTATTTTCATACAAATCTCGGTAAAGATTTAAGCACTTATCATTAATTCTAACTTAAGTTAAAGGTCATACTCGCTGAGTTTCTTAGGCCGGTTCTTTTTAAGTCAGAGTACTTCTTTATCAAACCACTGGTAATATCTAATTTGACAAATAAGTAAGTTTAATGATTCTATGTTGAATAAAATATTTTGATATGATCATGGTCATAAACGCTATATAAGCCATGAGTCACCCTTAACACGAACGTTACGCTTAATGGGGGAAAAATAAGAATATTAATAAATCCTTTTAAAAAAGCATCGTACATTTGGAGAACTGAACGAAACGTAACATCAGTTTTAACGTTGCAAGTCAACGAGTATATGGATTGTTTTAGGCTTTATAGTATATACTTATATATGTTTTAATAGCTGTTAGTTATATCTATATTTATGTCACCAGTTGATTCAGACTTTTTTAAATTCAAATTTTCATTCATCATAGAAACATTACACTTTCTTATTAATTGTCAAAAACAGATACGTAGCTCGATAGTCGATTATTCAAAATAAAAATAACATAAAATTACGAAATAAAACAATTGACTTATCTATTAATACAGTGTGGTTATATATTTACGAGATAGTTTTGTACTGAGTAAAAATATTTAAAGTATAAGTTTTTGTTATTATTGGTCCTTGTTTATGTAACTATATACGTACAGTACAGTAACAGTAACAGCCTGTTAATGTCCCACTGCTGGGCTAAAGCCTCCTCTCCCTTTCGAGGAGAAGGTTTGGAGCTTATTCCACCACGCTGCTCCAATGCGGGTTGGTAGAATACACATGTGGCACAATTTCAATGACATTAGACACATGCAGGTTTCCTCACGATGTTTTCCTTCACCGTCAACCACGAGATGAATTATAACTAACTTTTTACTTATAACGTATTAATTGTCATTGAGCTTATTGACCTCACATGTAGCCTTGAGTCAGACTCTCAATACAATACTGTAGATACTATAATAAGAAATATATTAAGATGAGATCATAGACAATTATTAGTACTTTTTTTACTTTTGATATATTCTTAACAAAAACAACCTGTTTGGAGCCTATACAACGCTGCTCCAATGCGGGTTGGTGGATACACGTGACAGAATTTCACTGAAGTTTGAAACATGCAGGTTTCCTCGCGATTCCCTAAACTGAGACACGAGAAGAATTATAAACATAAATTAAGCACTTGAAAATAATTTAGTGTTTGAAACAGATTTACGCGTCCATTCCATCGGCTAAAATTATTAAAAAATATTGATGATAATTTCCGAATGTATTTTTTTCATATTTAATATTTTCTGAACATTGAATTAGCAACGGTTGTTTCTCGTTAAGGCTCTTTAAACAACATAACATTACAAACAATTAACAAGTAGCTAAACTCGTGTATAGTGTTATTTTTTAAATTACCGTGATTGTGCCGACATTAGAAATGGTAACGAGTTAGAAAGCTACCATCTATCTACCACTTGATACGGTCTGCCATAGTTTTACAACTTGGTTGTATATTATATAATGGAGTGTTTCATATACAGTGATTATATAGAGATTAGAGAGAAAATTGAATTTAATGTCTTTTGAAATATTTTTAACATTTTAAAACGCAAAAGCGAATGGATTTTAATAATAATAATAAATTTATATCACATAAGGGTTTATGTATTTATTTAGTTTACGATAAAAGATAACTTATGCAGTAATTAAAGTTACCCAAGACATTAAAGTACTCTCGTCATTCTAGCTAGATTATAAGAATAACCTGTTTAGAATGGAGGTTGGACCCCAAGTGTGAATAATTAGTTTATAACACGAGTAACTTTTTTTACAATTATCGGTTAAGATTTTAATGGTACATTTATATACTAAGTTTCCGACCGCGCATTCGCTCGAGTTTGAGGGGGGGGATGTGAGGTACCCTATGTAATCTATATATGACAACAAACTGTAGCAACATGATGATCGGTTGAGTAAGTATGATGTGAAAAGGTAACAAGCACACAAATTGTTTTTATATTTATAATATAGATAAAAGATACATAGGTTTAAATATATATTTGACGGGCCGGTTGGCGTGGTTGGTATATACTTGTCTTTCACGCCGAAGGTTGTGGGTTCGATTCCCACCCAGGACAGACATTTGTGTGCATGAACATGTCTGTTTGTCCTGAGTCTGGGTGTAATTATCTATATAAGTATGTATTTACAAAAGAAAAGTACTATATGCCTATATCAGTTGTCTGGTTTCCACAGTAAAAGCTCTGCTTAGTTTGGGATCAGATGGTCGTGTGTGAATAATGTCCCAAGATATTATTATTATTATATTTATTGGATAACTATATTCGTGTGGAGCGTGTGGAGCGATATTGTGTCTGTTGTGTGTCAATTCCAAAGATAAAGAATAAAAGATATTAGGAATCAAAGTCAAAGTCAAAAATCTTTATTCAATATAGAAGCGTTACACTTACTTATTGATTTTCATAAATCTACCAACGGTTCGAAAATAAGCACCTCAGACCTGAGAAGAACCGGCGAAAGAAACTAAGCGAAATTATTTTTTTTTGGAACAGAAAGTTATTAATGTATAGGTTACTAATATTGTAAAGATGAGAAGGTAATTTGATGATTAATGTTTTTTTATAAAAAACACTTATTACTAAAATTTTATATAACGAAATACGAATAAAGCATATATTTTTTTATTTAGTCAATGTACTTGCTGGTAGAGTTTTTCGCATATTCTACCGCCAAACAGCTACAAACAGTATGGTTGTGTTCCATATGGAAGGGTCAGTGAGCCAGTGTCACTAAAGGCACGAGAGACATAAATCACAGTGATTTGTTAAACGGTATGTAAGTAGATGGTTATTAGATGGCAGGATGGCAGTTTGGATGGTAAGGTAAGGTAGGAATAATAACTACTAAACAGATTAAAAAAAATCTTTCACTTACAGAAATCTACCTTATCAGCGAGTAACATGGGCTGTATTTTATACGTATTTACGAAAATTGCTTTAATGTAACCCAAGCTTCCCAATTCCTATATTTTCCTATTTTTCAACCAAGACAAAGTCGGGGGTATTTAATAATATGAATCCACTAGCATTTGACAATATAAATCTACTTATCACAAAAATTGATCGTGACATACTTAATTTTTTTTCTCAAACCAACAATGCCCGTTACCATGTTACCATAACGTTATAAGAGGTAGTTGACCGCCACAATACAAATCAATGCTAAGCCAATATACACTCTATTCCAATAGCATAGAGTTTGTTAATTTAGACTATTTACTTGCTAGTAATAAGCATCGTTCTGCTTAAAGATTATTCAATAAGCATTATTGAACTGATTTTAATGAAGAAAACGAAGAATTCATCTGTTTCAAGGCCAGCTGATTGGGTCGGAAGAACGATAAAGAAATTATAAATTAATAATATTATCTTAATTAATGGTATTTGCTTGTAATAGGAGGCCGTACTGGCCAATACTCCATCCGATGGCCAATATTTACGAGCGGTGGTGACCACTGAGGTGGTTAGATATATTAACCACCTATTATATCGTCAATGCGCCACCAACATTGAGAACTAAGTTATGTTCCTTGTGCCTGTAATTGCAGTAGTGCTGTTAAGCGATAGATTATATGATGAGTTGGTAGTAACTTCCAAGACGGGCATTCACAAATGCCTACAACCAAGTTAGTTAAACACTGATTTATCTCTTTCTTTCATTACTGATTTGAAATTCGCTAGAAGAAGACGCAGCATTGTATAACTAATCGTTCTTAAAAGTTCTTACTTAATACTATTGAACAGGATAAAAACTGCAAATAAATATATTTCGAAACGATGGTAAGTTTGATGAATACAATAATCAAATATTCAAAGCAACGTTTATCAACCGATCAATAACTTAACAAAACGTATAAAAGTCCAAGATCTTAATTAAGCAGGAAATAAAGTAGAGAAAAACACTATCGAAGATTTTACATTTTTCTATTAAGTACTCCCGTGCGGTTTATCCGCGTTAAATGTTACTGCTCGCTCTGCCCGTGGGTCATAATGTTATATACCTCTTTCAACAAATGCACTATAAATAGCACACATTATTTCTACTGTTAACTAGTGGCTGGTTAAAGAGTTCTTCATAATCTTAATTAATAATAAAAATTATATTTCATTCTAGTGTCTTTAGACAAAATACTAGTAAAATAAAATAGTTGTACATCAAACATTTTTACTGCGATACACACGTTACAGCCTGACAGTTCAAACGATATCTTACATCTACCCCATATCAACAATCGATTTATGTTATACTAATTCAATGACATAATATATCTCTAAGTAAAAAGGATACGGATAATTCACACATATATGTATAAGTTATCCGTATCCTTTCATTTTAAAGAGCATTGAGGTTGTTCAGAAGATGTAGTAGGTGGAATGCAAGAAGGTTCTAGAAGTAAACAGCGTGTTTCGTTCTCACAAGTGACTGATAAATCAGTCTAGAATGCTAAATTTTCATCAGTTTGTCAGATTATTTTGCGTGTCACGTCCGCAAAAATCCGACTCCAAGTTTGGTCTTGATAAATTTACCACAAATATTCATCTCTGCGGCTGAAATATTCTCTATCATGGCTGCGTTCTAATCCTAATAAGTCTACGTGCCCAGCTTATCACAACAGTATTGTGGCCCAAACGTTATAAGTACCATGGCTGGGGATGAAATTAAAATCGGCATTTATGTTTTTTTTTCTTGAGAGACCATGTAATTTTATTTCATATGAGCTTCGGCTTTATTGTAGGATTTAATTGTAATTGTTATATTTTGAATTGTAGTGTAATTTTGAGGGGATTTTCGGAATCTAAATCGCATCTATTATGAGTATCTTCAATCTTCACAAGTGGGGGCTGGCTATTAAGCAAATATTTCTGAGTTATCATGTACCGGTTTCGACCGGTCTGATGTACGCTGAGTTATGTTGACATACGTGACAACTGCGCTTGCGCACAAGACATACTAGAACATAGATATAAGAAGTACTAATATTTGTTCTAATAGTAAATAAATTGGTAGCTTATTAGTATTTGATTAATATATTTATCTACCAAAGCGACATTTTTTTTTTGTTAAATAATAATTTTACAATGACATGAATTTCACATTATCATTATAAAAAAAATGCGTAGCTTTGATCGTGTTTTATTAAAAATAACAATAAAATAAATCATATACTTTAATTTAATTTAAATGCAAATTTTATAGAACAAATCTGGTTAAAGTCGGAACCGGTTAGAACTAAGAGGAATCTTTATATTCTGTAGAAATTTCTAAGAATGCAAGTTGTTAATGCCCTATGTATGTAGACTTTATCTGATGACGGTCTTGTGTTGCGAGGCTCTTGACACCAGGACTACAGGAGATTGTCAGATATTTATCTTAGCGACGTTCTTAGAAGATGAGTTAGGTTCAAGGGAAAATAACACAATGCTATTAAGTGTTCCAAGTTTGAATTTATTTATTAAGCTAAATATAGACTTGCGTTTTATTACAATCTTCTCTCAAGCGGCAATATATTTACACACATATGTTTATATTATAAAAACGGCCACTAAGACACCGTTTTTACAATACATTACATAAACCCAAATTTTACATAAATAATCAAATTAACAGATAAACTCGGTTACAGTTTTATCATTTATGTGTAATTATTTACTGTGGAATAAAATCATACGAAGTATTTATAAATAGTTTTCATAAAAAAAGAACTTCATTTAGTGCTCACAAAAATAGATTAAATTTTGATGTAACTTCTTCGAACTTAAATTGATTTTTTTTTAAAAACCGGTGGTTGCTTTACATTTAACTCAATACCAAACCGTTTTACATGAATAATATTATGATTTTTGATATCGAAACAGTAACAGCCTGTGAATGTCCCACTGCTGGGCTAAGGCCTCCTCTTCCTTTTTGAGGAGAAAGTATGGAGCTTATTCCACCACGCTGCTCCAATGCGGGTTGGTGGAATACACATGTGGCTGAATTTCAGTGAAATTAGACACATAGAGGTTTCGTCAAGATATTTTTCTTCACAATATAACACGAGATGAATTATAATCACAAATTAAGCACATGAAAATTCAGTGGTTAAGCTAAGTTCAGCTGTTAAGATTCACGCGTTCGAAAGGCAGAACTAAATTACAAGTAATGTTTTATAAGTTTCTTCTTCAAGAAATGATGCATTTACACGTAATGTCGTTGTTTCCGGTGTGTAACGAACTGACGATTGGAATAGAAACAAAAGCCGTTCTAATTACATGTTATATAGAAGTCATATGGGAAAATACGAAGAATTTCTTTGTTTAGTTTCGATCGTTAAAGTAGCGTTATGAATATTGTTTATGGGATTATGTATGTATAAAGTACAAGTTAGATATATACACTAGTTAAAAAAGGTAAATAACAAGTGTGTCACTTGGCGCCTTGGACACCGGCAATCCCCACATACCAACTGTTCCCATGGGGGAAACGCTTAATGCGTTTTTCCAGCGTTAAAAAAAGGCGAATTACAAGCGTTTTGATGTAAAAACTTCTTTATGCGAGTTGAATGATTTCTGAAGTCTTGTTTTTTTCGGACTTTTTGATTATTTTTGGCTCAAATGGTCTCAACAGCGTCACGGGGCGAGGGCGAATCTTAAATATTCTGCCCGAGTCCGCGTAACTGACATGATTGTTTTAAATAAAGTTAAAAAAAAAACACTTATTTAATAGTGTAAGTTATAACTTCTCTCAGTCTTCTTGACTACCTATGTTTTTAATTCATTACTAAAATATAATATATTATCAGGTCTTATGTCTACTTACGTATAGATATTTCTTCCGTTTGTAAGCCAAAAAAAAGCGTACCTGAAAAAAAATACACATCTAAATAGATTATTCTGGACGTGGTGATATGGTTTGGGGATAGGGGCATATGCAAGCCCGTCTCGATAGATATGACATTTGTTACTTATTTTACCGTCAAGCGGCAATACTTAGTATTGTTGTGTTCCGGTTTGAAGAGACATAACATATTAGTTTCCAATATTGATATTTCTTACAGTGCCCATGTTATTGGCGATAGTGACCATTTATTATTAGATGACCAATTTGCCAGTCTACCTATTATAAATCCTAGCCTATTATAAATCTATAAAAACAAACTGAATCGAGAACCTCTTTGGACTAAAACAAATATCTTATCTCGCATCTTAATTCCAATGTATATTTTTAAAAGTAAAAGTTGTGCAATTAATTAGAATATGTAAATTTATTTATATAATAGATCAAACACCTAAATATAGAAAAAAAAATAGCTGTATCACTTTAATAGTACTAATTGATACAAGCTACTACTTCGCCGACTTCCTTACGGCTTTGTTCGTATTAACTGTGGGATTTACTGACAGACAATACAGACAGACAATAATAAGTGGAATGATTAGTTCAACGGTCCCCAGCTTTCGCCTGCGTGTTTAGGGTATACAAGGTGACTTATGTTCTTGGGGCTCAAGGCCACCATCTTTTCCTCTTTCCTACTCCCAACAATATGATTTATTACAAATTTATTATAAACAAAAGCCAAGATGGCCTAGTGATTATATATATAATTTTGAATTTAATAAACGATAGATACTCTTTTAATGTAAAATGTAAAATTATTCTCATAAAAATATTATTTACGCATGAATTATTTGAAACGAGTTGGCCCAGTGGTAAGAACCCGTAAATTTTAACCGATGTAGGTTTAAACTTAGGCAAGTACCACTGAATTTTTATGAGCTAAATTTGCATCTCGTGCTTGGGGGTGTAGGAAAACATCGTAAGGAAATCTAATTACACTGAAATTCTGCCACATGTGTATTCTACCAATCCGCATTATTCCACCACGCTGGGTGGAATAAGCTCCAATCCTTCTCCTCAAAAAAGGAGAGGAGGTCTTAGCCCAGCAGTGGGACATTCACAGGCTGTTACTTATTACAAACAGACACCCAGACTGGAATTAAAACTTTTCCATAAATATTTGTCACGAACGTGGATCGAATTCGCGACCATAACCGCAGCAGTAAGTAATTACCGCGCTACGCTAAATAGTCATTAATAGAAAGAGTGGAACATGTTAATAAAACAGTTTAAATTTATCATATAATCACATTCCTCGCACGCGAGGTCGTTATCAACTGGTTCTTGTCATAATTGCTGCATCTCGCTTAATTTGCATGAAATGTATGTTATAAATTATATGATATATTTCTTTATAAAACGAATAAATAAGAATCTAGGCGATTAAACTAATGGTATAATTATTACTATTAACGAGTCTCTTGATTACAAATTCATTGGAAATATATATATAGATGTAAGTAATCCATTGAGTTATTTACCACGTTGATATGCTCCATGGGTCCGTGGGTAAGCATCTTCATATGAAAATCTTCAAATCAAAATATATACTTCGTTCAAATCGACTTTTACAAACTTATGTGTAAAATTGGAAATGATTACGTAAAACGTAAAACTTCCACCTATTCGGGACATACTATTTTTCAACAATTAAATTATAAAGATAATTAAATACAATTAAATTCTTATTTATCCTGCATTGTAATCAACCATTACCAATCACAATTTTTTATCATCTACATATATAACCTATAATTGCTAAGTAAACTAGGTATAAAGCTATCAGTTATCAGCAAGAACCTCATTAGTTCTTTTCCAACCTAAGACTGCAAAAACCCCTACCACCAAGTTAAATATATAATACGATGTATATAAGTAATAGTTATGTTATGACAAGCTGTCCGCCCATCCTATCATTGTCTCGAACATGACTTAACCTAATCATTTGTTACGATGTCGCAACTAGGCCAGATAATATCAATTACTAAACAACATGTGATGTGAAACACTCCATTATACTCGCGTCATAAATATGCACTCATGCGCATATGTGTCAAAGATATTATGACAGGGTTACATAATTATGTCAAGATTGCCTTCAAACTAGCAACGAGTATAATCAAATCCTTGCCTTAATCCTTAAATTTTTAATTTTCATTTTCATATCTGCTGACTAATTCAAATAAATTTTTAAATAAAGATACATTGAAATACTTTATCCAACTTGCTTCAAGTATGCTCTTACAATTAATTTTAGTTCCCACAAAAAGAAACGGCAAGAAATCAATTCTGTATTTTATATCGATTTAAAAATTAAATGTTGATTTATTTAAATACTAGCCTGTTTTAACTGTATCAGACTTTATTAGGCACATAAAGAAAATATCCAATATTATAATATTATTGCATGACGTCATTACTTCTATGTCTAATTTCGTTTCAATCCATACAACATCCAAAGATATATAATATACATATTCTTATTTAAAATATTAGTAATCTTAAGAAATGAAGATTTTATAAATATTTAAAGTTCTAAGTCATATTTTTTACATTTACTTATTGTGTAATTAATTTAGAATGCCTTGATGGTTTAGCAGCTAGCTCATAAGACCAAAGATCCGCAGATTCTGGGGTCAAGCCCAGCAAGCTGCAAGGTACCCACAACCAACCTATAGCATATGTAATATATATATAGTTGTATTATTTAATATATATAATGTAATTACATAACGTATTAACATAATTGACACCGATGTTCGTATAGTTTTATAAATTTATAATTCGAAGCTAAAATGTAATTAAAATAAAAATAAAACAGATGTAAAATGTAAATTAAATTAAAAAAACCGGATCAATCTAATAAAAATTGATTGAGTTTATCCGTGACAACAACTCGTGCTTAGGAAAGTACGTAAATTAATTAGTCCTGCGCCTAAACTCTCTCCGGTCGTGTTGGATTGCTGTTCCATCGGATTATGAGAGTGAGGTCATAGTGAGCTCTTCTGTATTTATGGGCATATATAACTCTATAATGCCTTCTTCTATGCAATGGTTTTCTGCAGACCTGTCTGGGTAGGTACCACCAATTCATCAGATATTCTACCGGAAAACAGCAGTATCTAGTATTGTTGTGTTCCGGTTGAAGGATGTGTGAGCCAGTGTAATAACACAAGGGGATATAACACCTAAGTTACCAACTTATAAGGTCTATTTTTCGTCGCTGTGACCGAAATCGGTCAAGAGGATCAGCTTAGATATTAATGGTGGCGCTGTATCTATCCGTGCGTAACAGGTTACGTTTAGAAATCAGCTGTTAATTTGCGTATCCCTTGAGCTTTTATTATATGAAATATTCACTTCAAAGATCTGGTCTAGACTAATTTGTAATTCAAATTCAATCATTAAATTTCACTCTAGAACATCAATTCCGGACTGATGTTTTTAGGTGATATTTATTTTATTTAGAGAAAGTTTTTTTTTTCTTTTGAAGTTTTATTTATGTTTAATACAAAAATCTGTTTGCGAATTTTCAAATACATATATAGTTTTAAACTAATGACAATGATAGTTGAAGCTGATGAATCATCGTCTCCTATTTTAATATACATAAACTAATTTATTAAAAATAAAGCTTTGCAAAATTAGTAAGGAAATATAATTCGTACCATTTATTCAATCGAATTTATAAAACATAATAAGATAAAAAGAAATGTACAAAATATGTTATGAAATGTACAAAGTTTTTCGCGCCAGTTTTATTTTTTTGTCAATCAATAAGATAGTGTAATGCTTACATATAAAAAAAAATATATGACTAATTTAGATAAACACAAAGAGCAACGATTACCATAGCAACGATGGCAAATGAAATTATAATCACGTTAACTGGTTTTTAAGATATATTTAAATAGACTAATGACTCCAAAGCTCTATATTATTTTCACTATCATAATCAAATATAAAAATATTACAAGTCTTATTCAAATATAAAAAAAAATAACATCTAATGTACGAATGGAATTCTCACAAACATAATTCACACACGTCTTCAACTAAATTATGTTATTTGCAATAAAAAGTAACTGTTATATTTGACGGTGATGAAGATTTGAAATCCTTAGAATGTGTAATTTCGCATAATTTTTTTCCGCTACTTATTTTGTTTTAACACTAGTTGAAAGCCACGATTCTTTTAAATTATCTAGTACTATATGGCCCAGCGGTTAGAACACGTGAATCATAACCGATGATTTCGAGTTCAAATCCAGACAATCACCAATAAATTTCCATGTGCGTAATTTGTGTTTATAATTAATCTCTAAATCAGCGGTGAAAATAACATCGTGACAAAACCAGCAAGTGTCAAATGAAATTTTGTCGTGTTGTGTGTGTTGTGTGTCAAATGAAATGTGCGTTCACCAAACCGCTTAGAAGCAGTATGATTTTATTTATTTTTATAGTTTTAAGTATATTATTGTGTACATATGTTTGTATTGTTCATGATATAATTTACTAATTATCGCCTTCACGGATTTCTGTTTAGCCTAAAGGTTCTCTGCCAGTCTGCAGAGTATAACTTCAGGGATAAGTCTGCCTTTTGTTCAAACTGCATAATGTGGTGGTTAATAAAGTTTTTGAATAAATAAATAAAATAAATATGGTGAAAAAAGCTGAAACCTTTTCCAAAATTGAGAGAAGGTCTAAGTCCAGCAGCGGCATATTTTTTTAAAGGTTTTTAGAAAAATCGATTTCTTGGAGAGGTCACTAAACTGGCACTTGATGGTTTATGTCACCTTCTCTTATAAAACTCAACTTAATAAACTTCAATTTCTGACCATTCTCTATCAAATGTATAAACAAAATCTAATTGGTTTCTCATATGGTTGCAAAATATCCCTCACCAATATTTCCGTGCTAAGCTAAATGTGTTCGAAAACGGTACAATTGGTGACCCCGACAATCGACAGCCAATGACATAAACAGTAATAAATGAATAAATTATTTAAATATGTACGAATGAACATAAAAATAATTACTTCATCAAACAAAGAAAAGTAATTTTCGCGTGGAATGGCAGCTAGCAGAATGTTTCATTGAAATCATAGTTCCAATTTTTTGGGATAAAAATTTAGTTTATTGCTTTATACAAGGTATGTTAATTCGAAGAGCTACAAAACGCACCATAGATTATTATCTCTCTTAGAAAAATGTTTGAGTCTGTTTTTTAAAACTAGATATATAAAATCTACAAGAAAATATACTAAAACTAATGTAAACGGAAATCTTCCAACTGTAAAATCCACGGCGGACACTCAATAATGAGCTCTAATAGAAGTCAATTTAGATAATAATTGCTGTAAAGATGATCTCATGATATTAAATATAACAGCGCGTAAAGTTGTTCACGCCTCAGGCCCTCAGATTGTATGGTAAAGCATTAAAGATATAAATTCTAATAATCAACTTCCATAAGTGATTAAATACGCTCATAATATTGTTAAATAATTTTACGATATTATTGATGTAAAACGTTTATGAGCCTTGGGGAAACGTAAACGTCATGTGCCGTGACGGCAAACGGCTTGACGCTTTTTGATGCCGTCCCCCTTCCACTGCCACATTTATATATTGAATAAATTCAAGAGTTAGTGCTAACATGACCACGTAAAGTCGGGGCTATCTGGTTATATATATATATATACATACAAAACTTACTTTGACTTTAGTAAAGAGTACTCTTGTCTGTTATATACATATATTCTGTGCTACTTTCTCCATTACGATATATCAAGTCACTTGTTGAAAAATATGATGAGTCAGTATTGATTGTGAATAGATGGCCTTTAACAGAGACGCAGATATAACATTTATCCATGAGAAAAAGAGATAGGTATCATGTTATTCGTTTTCTAAACCTACGGTGAAATTTTTGAGCCTTAAATTTCTTAGTTCGCGGGAGAAATTGAACGAACTGTAATTATACTATATACTATACTTACGACTTTTTATAATTAAGAGGCTAATTTCCGGCCGCCGAGAGACGGCTTTCGTGACAGAATGCTTTAAAGAATGAATGCTATTTTTCGCTGAACTTCTATCGATATAAATGGAAATGAATGTTTGTATATTTGTTCTGTATACGTGAGGGGTGCCTAGCCCAAATAAGCAAGATTTTTTCTTTGTATGTTTTTTTCAATATGAATATTCTATGTAGACCCTTATTTTACTCGGACAAAGCCTGAAAATAAGTCATCGGTCTCTCTGTCTGTTATTTTCGTGCCTTAACCACTGAACCGATTGTGATGCAATATAGTCCAATCTATAAATCCACAACGAAAACTAGTTTTAGATAAATAAGAAAACAATTTCATTAAATTTAAAACTAGCTATTCTAGAAATATATTTCTCCAGTAATAAAAATGCCTTGACAATCTATACTTATAAAATAGTTCGTTCTCATTGACTGGCAATTCACAACTAAAACTATTGGGTCTAGAAAGCTGAAATAGAATAGAACATAGGTTTATTTTCTATCGTAAACATCCGCTAAGTAAGTATTTTTTGAAATAGCGATTTTAAGGCTTGGAACACATATAATACTTCTCTATATCAAAGAGCCGTGATGCCGCAGTGGATAGAAGAGAAAAGTTTGAACCGATGATTCCCAGTTCAAGCAGAGTAAGCATGTGCTTAATTTGTGTTAATAATTCATCTCCTGCTCAGCGGTGAAGTAAATCATCATGAAGGTACCTCCATTTGGTGGCTGTCTCTACCAGATGTATTCACTAAAACGTTTTGGAGTACAAAGTTGGGACAATAAACAATATAATATTATATACAAAAAATTAAATTCTGACTCATTAGTAATCAACGCACAAACTAAGCTATACTACAGGTTAGCTATATATTGTAAAAGGACATATTTTTCTATAAACAATTTAAAATATGTCGCCACGATTTGAATATAATGGCGAATTACTAATACAAATGGATGTCTGGCAATTTATATGTAAATATCTGAATACATCTGTCGCCTGTTAAAGGAATAACAGCTGACGATATATACATGCATGGTCCTAGTATATACCAATCTATCTATCTCTTTTTCTCACGGATAAATGTTATATCTGCGTCTCTGCTAAAGACATGAATGCACATGCTAGTTATTCGAACGTGGGATGCATTTTTAAGATTATTTTCTACATGCTAGTTTCCACCGCGGCTTTGATGTGCCGTGGTTAGGTATTCTATGTCCTTTTCTCTACCCCTGTCAAATTGTATTCAAAATTTCATGATGATCGGTTACTGGTGGTAGGGCTTTGTGCAAGCTCGTCTGGGTAGGTACCACCCACTCATCAGATATTCTACCGCAAAACAGCAGTACTAGGTATTGTTTCCGGTGTGCCAGTGTAATTACAGGCACAAGGGCCATAAAATCTTAGGTCCCAAGGTTCGTGGCGTATTGGCTATGTAATCGATGGATAACATCTCTTACAATGCCGATGTCTAAGGGCGTTGGTGACCACTTACCATCAGGTGGCCCATATGCTCGTCCACCTTCTAATTCTATATAAAAAAAAAAGTTAATACGTGAAAGCGTAACAAACAAATAAACTGATTTTCGCATTTATAATATAAGTAAGGATTTGAATTTTCGGAAAGTAAAGCTTGTACAGCATATTTTTAAACTGCATCACGCAATATTAAATAGAAATATCATAAATCATTTGTTTTATAATTTGTTATATAATGATATAATTACTTATGGTGTCTTGGACGAATTTCTACTTGTGCTGCTCTCTCTTTCCTAGTGAATACAAATTATATATACGATAATAACCGGGTTCGACGATGAACTAATCATAACTGAAATAAGATTTTACAACTGACTGTATTCATATTATTTTTATGAGCATAGCGTTGACATATGTTTCTGGAGTGTGATCTTGCTTAAAACTGTATAAGCTTATATGTATAAATATTAATGTATGTTCTGATTATATTCAACTGAATAAGAATAAGGCACTTCTTATATATTTTTTCTCATATCTAGCCTATTTTAATCAAAGAAGAAAAGACAAACAAACCTTAGATTTACACATTCCATGCCATTTGCGAATAGCCTAGCTATAGCACTACAAACAGTTTTCGATTAATATATCTCTATTTATAATACATCACTATTTCACTTAAGTACTTATACCCACTTTAATTTTACTTAGTTCGCGATAAGAACTTTCGACGCCATTTTTTCACGAATCCATAATGAATACCATAGATAATTCAAGATCTCGACCAATGATATCGCGTCAATTCAATTTCAAAGTTGTTTATTTCTCTTTACGTCACTTATGATTGGAACAGGCTATAAGAAATATTTATTTATCTATAATCATTACATTTTAAAATTTGAATTAATGTATTGTAACCTCTTTTAACGATAAACGAAACAATTCGTTACAAACTTCACTCCAATTAGAATGATGTTGTAAAAGCGAATCGAGAAATCAAATATTAAATCTTTTTCGCTATCAGTTATTCAGTTTTGAAATAGTCAGCATTGAATTAAACAAAAATGTACTTTATTTCGTGTTACTAAAAACTATAATAGATTGAGATGATTGATGAGGGTAATGAATTAGGAAATTTAATTAGCCTCTGTTATTTACCGTGGATATAAACGCCATATTTGCGGAGTAGAAAGCTAAGATTGATTAGATTTGATCGTCTAGATTTTTAATTGGATTAAAAGTATCCGTTGACTTATCTACCCGTGGAGGTGATTTAAAAAAAATTAGATCACTCAAATAATCCTCAAACCTTTTAGACCATGTTTATAAATATAAATATTGTATATAATATACATAATGTATTCCTATAGCAAAACCAAACCACGACACACCACACTTTTTACTCTCCATCTTTCTATTTGCATTTAAAATTGAACCTTGATCAAAAACAACGCAAATTGTTTTCAAATGTTAACAAGTGTAATGCATATATAAGGGATTGTGCATACCCATGTGTAAAGCGAAGAGAACACGACGCCTTGCTTTTGACAGTGGGTAGGTAAGTCTCAGCTTTGATTTACGTTATTTATTCAGTGTCAGACGAATGAAGCTGATACTCATATTTTATAATTTAATAATTTTATTTAAAAACCATCATATCAGATCAGAAACAAAATGTGACCGATAAAGCTGTTTTGCAGTTGAGTGGAGAAATGGCACAGCGCTTTGCCATATTTTTCTTATTTTTCTTTGCTTACTTGGTGGTAGGACTTTGTGCAAATCCGTCTAGACAGTTGCTAACCACTTATCACATATTATATCCCCAAACAACAATACTTACTATCGTTGTGGTCCGGCAGGAAGGGTGAGTAAGCCAGTGTATCTACAAGGGACATAACATCTCAGTGATGTGGTATTAGATGGTAAGTAAACATCACCGAAACCAATAATATGAAAAAATATAACTGCAGTGAAAGAGACAAACGTACATCTTGTCTTTCTTTCTAAAAGTTGCAACGCATTGTGACTAGACTAACAACTTGCCAGTAAGCCAACGTCAAAGAGCAAATACAACTAATAAAGCCATAAATATATCTTTTCAAATTCCTCACAGTTCGTGATTTTAGTATTGCGTCGTTTCTTTTAATACATTTGTGGACGTCGAACGTATGTTTTAAGGTTGTAATGTTTAATGACTTGAAGTGAATAGGTATGTAAATAAATTACAAGGGATATAAATCTAAGAGTAATATAATATTTATTTTATGAATTAGTTTCGTTTCAGTCTGGTAACTGGAGACGTAAAAATGTCCCAGATTCGAATCCCGAGCCGGTGTGAATTTATAAGAAGAATCAAGAAGGCAGTAATGACGTCAAAATATCAGCAGGACATACACATATAAACAAAAAAAAAACTTTTTTTTATCTAGTTGTAAGCATAGATAAATTATTTATGATGGTATCATAATTTAAAACTTTGAAGGTTTCTCATTGGTCGAAATTGATGAGGTTTCATATTTATTGGCTCTCAAGTAACGAATATACTAACAAGCTAATCTTATTGGTTGTTTCATCGTTTATGAACAGTAACGTTCTACTAATCATAATCAAATACTAGCCATCATTCACCTGTTAAGTCGGTAGTGTGTATTTACTGAATATAACTACAAACATGTTAATAATATTACAGAAAAGTTTAGTGTAATAATTAAATGCACAAATAACCTTATATATAAGTCTCATTTATACCAATTTTAATTTTAATAAATATACTAAAATACATTTTAAAAACACAAAGAAAAATACATAACTTTCCGTATTGGTTATGTATTTTCTTATAGATTTAAAAAAAAACCTAGTTATGAAACCTAATTTGAATTTGGAACTAACCAATCACGTGCGGTATTCGCTGACAGCATTCTATTTTTAAAAATAGAATACTTTTAAACCAGTCGGTATATAATATACATGTACATAATATGAGATAACAAAATAAACATACACTAACAATTCAATTCACATAGCCAAGTTGATAATATGTATCTTAAAAGTATATTTTTGCTTAATTAACAGAATCATTATCGTTTCCATTAAGTAAAGTTACTAACAAGTAGGGTCACTATAGGTTCAGGTTTTCCTGGACTCGTCCTGGTAAAGTACGACAGTGTAAGGTTCAATCAATGTTTTCTATCCAGGCAATTTCATTCAAATTATACATAGTGACGAGCCGGTTGGCGTGGTTCTACCGGTTGGTGGTAGATATCTGTCTTTCACGCCGAAGGTTGTGGGTTCGATTCCCACCCAGGACAGACATTTGTGTACATAAGTATGTATTTACAAAAGAAAAGTAGTATATGTAGTGTCATTTGTCTGGTTTCCATAGCACGAGCTCTGCTTAGTTTGGGATCAGATGGCCGTATGTGAATAATTAAACAGGATATTATTATTATAGTGTTATAAATAAGCATAGAAAATATCTCAAAAGAATATTAACTCTCTTGTATTGTTAAGTCGAAACTAGATCCAGAGAAAGAAACAACACAATAATTCTTTTAAATTTATACTCCTGTTCTATTTCTATTTCTTTTTTTTCATTGTATTAGGTAAACATAAGGAGGCACCTGATATTATCATCAACTTCCCCTTACATTACCAATGCGCCAGCATCCTTATAAAATTAGATGTTGCCTTTTGTGCCTGTAGTTACTACCTACCCAGGTGGTGTGATCAAAACCCTACCACCAAATAAAAATAACTTTACTTTAAACAATTTCGAAATTGTGGCAATATTTGTCCTAGATTATTGATTTTATAGATGGCAACCCTATCATCAAAGGACATAGATTGCTTTTTAATGCAAGGAGTTTATGCAGGTGCTAAGTTTTTGTAAGACAGGACGCGCCAACATTCTTAACTGGCTGGTAATACGTTAGATTTTTTTTTTTATTCTATAAATATATGGTATTTTTATCAGACGTACCGCGCTTAAAGAAAAATATATTATTGCGTTGTCAATTATTTAGTTATTAATAGCGTCATCTCAGTCTCTCGGTGTAATCATAGTGATAGCCAAGGAATGTAGAAATATTAAGAAATCCGGTCCTGCTATATTTGTAGTAATAAAATCTTTGTTTAAAATAGAAGAAGTAATGATTGATAGATAAAAAACTCGCTCTCGTTTTTTGGCAAATTTATTTACATAAATTTATATTGATTTTTTATATGAATAGATAACAGTTAAAATATATATTTGAAAAACAAATGGATAAGAGCTTCACGTTTGTTCGTTTTAGACTCGTAAGCAACTCTTGCAAGTCGAAATGTGAGCATCAATTATAAGTTAATTACGTTATAATCCGATGACTTACTTTCGGAACATTGTGTGGTTACATACAGTTATCTGCGCCGTGTACGTTTTGTAAACAAAAGTGGAACGTTCGAGCAAAAACCGATACATGCGTGTGCGCATTCGGCGTCTCGCTGGGAAAATTAAGAAAGCCGATTTTAACGCTTTTCCTTTTTTACCTTTTCGATATTGACTTAGATTAATGCATGTATAGCATGCGCTGTAATGAGAAAAGTTAGCGACAAAATAAGCTAGATATATATGTTAAGATAGTCACGAGTCGTTGATAATACTTTGGCGTTAAACATGAGAATCATTCTTTTTTGTAACGTCTTCGTAAAACTAATACAAGGTGCATTCTGGCAACATTTATATAACATAATGAAAGCGGCTGATATATGTTTATTATTTTTACTTTATTTTATTAAATTTACTTTTTTTTTAAATTTGTATACATATTTCGTTCTTTAAATATTGATATTTATTTATAATACGTCATATATGACAACCCGTCCCAATAAAGTTCCGTTGAAAAATGTTATCATTTCTGATAAGGATTATAATAATAATTATTTTTTTTTGTAATTGCAATATAGATTTATTATTTATGTGAGTAAGGTATTTTATATGTCTGCACTTCATACGTTATGTCCTAAATAAACTTTTTCTTATTATTATTCAAATTTTATTGACGATTTAATTTAATTTAAGGCTTATAAAAATGGTAAAATATTTGATATTAGCAAAAATTTATGCGGAATAAATATCTTCGTATCTAAATTCTACTTTTATTAATAACATACACACCAAAAACTCTGACTTTGTTTATTTAATTCAAAAAACACAAGCAAGCGTCGCGGTCGACGAACTAACAAAAAACTCGTCCAATGTTATACTTTTAACACCGGAAATCCGGTGATGGGTACCTTTATTAAAATACATATAAGATCTTTAATACCGTTAGAGAACGAAATAATTCGTTTGTCGTTGCGTAACGATTTCATTAGGCCCTGTATATTATTAGATACATAAATTATAAGCGAAATGAATTATATTAACATATATTTACTGTTATGTTAACATATGTCGAGTTGCCTCTGAGGTCGTGTATTACTTAAATCGCTGAAGCGCTGCCTTATTGGCGTTTATTGACTATAAAGCGAATAAAATTTGTTATTTTATTTTTGTTTTCATTTAAGCATAAAATTATAACACATAATAAATATAAAGGTTTTGATATTGTTTTATTATGGATATAATATTTTTTAAATTTTCTTAAAAATATTTTTAAACATTACCACAAAAGAATATCTAAAATCTTGATTGAAAACATATTTATGTTAGCATCTCTAAGATTATCATTCTTGAATCGAAGCTGAGATTAATATTATTACGAACTGTAATTAAAGGTATTGAAAATGTTTAATCGAATCATTTATTTATGTTTTACTTTTCAACTTTAGTCTCAGCAAAAAATGTTGAAGCTGCTAAGTAACTATTTTCAAATAAATAAACGGTATTCATATTTTGTTACATTTTATTGAAACTCCAATTTATCAAAAGTATTTTTGTGTTAAAACATGATCGGATGAAGGTATATGAAGGTATGAAGGTATATATATATATCCTTTATTAAGACATTGATTTGATTATAATTGAAGGTATTTACTTACGATTGTCATACAAATGTCATTAAGAAAATTTGCTATCGCGTTATATTTTACTTTCTTTCATTTCCTATTTGTACATTTACTAGTTACATGAATAACGTAATAAGATGTTATTAACAAATCTATTTTGTTGTTAGCTTTATTTAATTTTTCATCGATAATATAAAATACTACAACACATAGAATTTGTATTTCAAAATAACACATAAGTTAAAATCAAATTAAGAATTCAAAACTTTGATGCACATTTTTATAAAATTACAAATTCGCGACGTTCATCAAGTCATATTATCAATTGTCAAGCGCTATCACGTTAAGCAATTGAATAAGAGTAGTAGAGGTCATCATTAAGAACAAACACCAAACTCATAGCAGACCACTATGATAAAATATCGGAAATTGATATGCGACAAATTACAATTATTTTAGCATGTAAAGGATATATATGGCGAGATGGCCCAGTGGTAAGAACGCGTGAATCTTAACCGATGAGCGTGGGTTCAAACCCGGGAAAGCACCACTGAAGTTTTTAATGTGCTTCATTTGTGATTATAATTCATCGTATTTTTCGGTGAAGGAAAACATCGTGAGGAAACCTGCATGTGTCTAATTTCACTGAAATTCTGCCACATGTGTATTCCACCAATCCGCATTGGAGAAGCGTGGTGGAATAAACTCCAAAGCATTCTCCTCAAAAAGGGAGAAGAGGCCTTAGCCCAGCAGCGGGACATTTACAGGCTGTTACCGTTACCGTAAAGGATATACGCATGTAAATACCGTGCCGTCGAAAGTCTAAGATTGGAGATACGAAGTGATTTTATTGAAATTACTTCGTTTTCATTGCTCGATATATACATACTTTTACTAAATATTTTTTAAATATAGAATATAGAATCGATGGTATCAGGTTACATCAATTAGCAATTAATGCCTGCTGTACCATTCCACCAAGGTCACAGAAAGTGAAATCTACTTGTGACGCCCTGCGTGTTAAGTGCAATGTATTAATTTCATAACATCGATTGAGAAACAGAAGGTATTGTATGGGAATTATATTTTATAGTTTAAAATCACGCAGCCATTCTCATATTTATTATATAAAGCTATTAAATACAGAAAATAGAAATCGTTGTATCAGATCTAGAATCTGTTTGAATTATCTTGTAGTGGAACAGTTAATTTTGTGTTAATTAGGACACATTTTATGGGAGAGTGTGTGTCAGTATACAGCCGTCCAGTTACCGTTATTATACTACTCAACTAGCGAACTACTAACAACTCACTCTACTAGCTACTAAGAAAAAGTAAAGCAGAGCCGATATGGCACTGGACTATGTGAATCTTAAACATAGATTGGGGATTCAAAACCGCCGCATTGATTTTCCAATTTTTTGGGCGTGATTAATGTTTAAAATTCACCTTGTGCTCGGCGGTGGAGGTAAATATCACAAGGAAATCTGCTCAAAGCCAAAAGTTCTCCTTTAGTAGACATGATACCTTTGCCCTAAAGTGGGAGAGTTAATATACTTAAAAGCTGAATCAGAGTAATTCGTGCATATGACAGGCTGTAATTAGCTCCCAAACATACTGATTGAAACATAATATACTTTTTAAGCAATGTCTTTGAGCAACGGTGATCACTCATGGGGTGAGCTATTTGCCTTCCTTCCTGGTCTCAATTAAAAAAAAAACCGATCAATATTTATAAGTTTTTTTTTATCATTACGATGAAAGTCATTAAAAAGGAGCGATTATAGTCCAGTCGAGCAGATCGAAATGAAATTATCATAAATTATGTATAGCATGAACAGGAAAATGGGTGTCATATATCATATATTTTTATCATTTATTTGTCATATATTTACTATAATTATATACGGATATATCTAATAACATATGTTCTAAAATCGTTAATGCAAAGTTCGTGATCTGATTAAAAGAAAACTTGCTTAAAGAAAAAGCCTTTTGCTCAGCCGTGGGACATTTACTGACTGTTTGAATTATAGAAATAAGGGGAGTTAGACGCTAGATATGAAAAAGTAAGCTTGATTCGTACGAAATTTCATCAATAACGGTTCAGTGGTACAGCCGTGAAACAGACTGACAGACAGAATTACGTTCGCATTAATAATATTATTGTAGATTAATTGCAACGCATTCCAGCGATTCGTAATCATATGTTATGAAAGTTCCTCAAATGTATTTTGTATATACATAACAAAACTGCAAAGCCGTGTCAGGTTATGAATTATATTCAACGTTTATTATTTACTTACTGTGGTTAAGTACTCTAAGTATTTCATTTTGTAAGACTACACAACAATGAATATTGAAAAATAGTAACAGATAGCTTTAAATCTGAATTAACCTTGTGTGACAATTCCAGGTGGTAGGACTTTGTGTAAGCCCGTCTGGGTAGGTACCACCCACTCATCACCGCTAAACAGCTATAGTTAGTATTGTTGCATTCCGGTTTGAAGAGTGAGGCACATAACATCTTCGTTCCCAAAGTTGGTGGCGATGGCGACGTTAGGAATAGTCAATATGTCTTACTTCGCCAATGTCACACCAATGCCACTTGATGGTAAGTGGTCACCACAGATTGCCCATTTACCTATAACATAATAAAAAATCGAAAATGCTTGTAATACTGTATTACTTGACTGCTAAAATTTATTTTCATTAAATCAACGAATTAAAAATCTATTATTTACTTGCGTAATTTCACTATTTATAGACGTAATATTAACTGGAAAATTTATAGTTGATTTCGGTTGCGATACCACGTGGTTTTGTATGCACCATCTCAATATTGTGCCTGAAGCCTTTGCCCGATAATTTATTGTATGCATACATTATTAATTACTTTTCAATTAAAAATGTGATGAAGAACAGTAATTATAACACAAGCTTAAATAACAAGTATGTATATCAAAACACTCAATTTAAAAAAAAAGTCAGTCAAGCGAGACTTCGTGAGCTGTGAGGGTTCCGTAGTCACTCACGGGAACTTCGGGCATTGAACTGAAATCGCTATTACGAATAAAAGCAGGATATTTTAATTATAGCCTAAACTATACTAAAATATTTTAAAGTAATTTTATTAATAATTAATATTACATTTCAACTATTAAAGATTTAATAGCCGGTTCTTCTCGGTAGAATCTTTAAGCTTAATCTTGAAAAACGATTCAAATGCTCGTAAAAGCCTACTCAATAAATAATTCCTTGATATTATTTTATCCACGGTTCTTATATTAAAACAGTATAAAATGCTAATGAACACAATTTATTTAAAATAAAAAAATAAACTGAAATTGCTATTGCAGAATTTTTATTGTTTTTTTTTAAAGTTAATGAAAAAGTTTTTATTTCACAATCATTATTTTAGCAATATTACCACTTATAATATATATAATAGTATATAAAAATAACGTTATTTATTTATTAATACAGTACAGTAACAGCCTATGAATGTCCCACTACTGGGCTAAGCTTCTCCCTTTTTGAGGAGATTTGGAGTTTATTCAACCACGCTGCTCCAATGCGGGTTGGTGGAATACACATGTGGCAGAATTTCAGTGAAATTAGACATATGCAGGTTTCCTCACGATGTTTTCCTACACCGTCAAGCACGAGATGAATTATAATCACAAATTAAGCACATGAAAATTCAGTGGTGCTGGCCCGGGTTTGAAGCCCACGATCATCCATCTTGGCCGACTAATTAATAGGTTTATATAAATATTTTGCAATCACGAAGGAAATTTATGACAAAACAATATTTTAACAAGTGCTCTAATTAACTTCGTTACGTTACTTTAAGTTAATAAATTATAAATTTCATTAGTTTAATTAGTAATAAAGCTTTGATTTATTATCTTGTAATATTTATACCATTCAAATGTTAGTCGTCATATTTATGATTTATAATATTTTTTAATAACGAAAACAATAATTCGACGTTATATTTATGAAAAATAATAAACTTACCGTTAATAAAGCCGATGCCAAATTCAAATCCTGGCCATATATAACACAAACACAAAAATCTTTTTTTAAAAACACTTACACAACTCGATAAAACTTTTTAAACTATTTTATTTTATCATCTGTGCAACTGACGCGCGCATTTCTCGCCAGTCGCTAGCGTACTGTCACAAGGTGGTCACAAGTTATGCAGTGTTGGAGTTTGTTTGAACTTGGAACGTTTCAAGAGCGGCGCCTTATTCTGTTAGCTTTTAGTAAAAAGCCAACATTGTCTTAGTATTTTTAAGATTTTTGATTTATTGATGAAAATATAAATGTTTTTTTTATATTAAAAAAGCAAGGAAAGTACAATAAAGTCATTACAATATAAAACACAATTAAAAATATATTAATCAAATAAAAATATTTCAGAAGCGTAATAAAATATATAATTCACATATAATTTTAGCCTTAATCGTAAAATTTATTTTACAACGATACCATAAACCAAAAAATAAAATTTTATCACGACATGAAAACGATAATAAAACGATTCATTCGAATAACCCAATGTCTCCATTGATTACGGTAGCCACGGTAGCGTAACCACGGTCACTCACCCGCACCACGATTGCACCTCGATTTTTTTTTCGTCTATTTAACTCACGAGTTCTCTTCATTTTATATGTATATTGTTATCTAAGATGTTAATGTATTGTAAAATTGTAATTTTATGCTTTTTTTACTATGTCGCATGTTCGTTTCTGCAAAGTGAAGGATAATTAAAATAACACAATAAGCACAATAAGGTCAGCTTGGCTGATCGATGCAGCACTGTTATCAATTTAGTAGTTAAGTACACTAAAAAAAAAACACCTATTAAGTAGTTGGTACGATTGGAAATTTTATACGTGACATTGGCAGCCTGGCAGAATATTTTGCTCTCAAATAGCGTAGATACACGCCAGAAAAGAAAGAAAAAAAAATGATTGGAAATTAAATGAAATTTTGGTGGATAGAAAAAAAAAGAACTATGACAAAACTAATGTTAAACATTAAAAGTAAACAAAAATGCGCTAAACAATTGTGTTTTATAATATAACAAGTCCATTTCTAGTTGACATTTAATTATATATATAAAATTCATACCCATATGTGAGGAGGTACTCCAGTTTTTCTTACATACCAGGTGCTCAATATCAGTATATAATGAAAATCCATCGATTTTAATGAATATTTACTATGAAAATGTCAACTATTTAATAAAAAGATGTCCAGTCCAGATAGTAGGGGGCAGTGAGCTTAGCCATTTATACAAAAGTCAGTTTGTATTTATTTATGACCAGGCTTGATAACTTGGTATAAAGTATCTCTTAAAGTTGTTTATAAACGTTTAACAAAATGAATTTCCTTCGTGAGATGCTTATATACAGTCATATAGGGTATAGTAAGCTCTCAGTCAGCATATTTTTTTCTTACATCTTCAACAATAGTATTATTTCAGTTTTTTTTAAAATATTTATGTTAATCATATTCATTACACTTACATCGCCAATCCACCACCAACTTTAGGAACTAAGGTGTTATAAAATATAACTTATGACCCTTGTGCCTATAATTACACTGGCTCACTCACCCTTCAAAACAAAACAAAGAAATACGAAATATTGCTAAGTATTGCGAGCCTGCACAAAGCCTATATATATTATATATGTCTTGTAATTTATTGGTAAAATTACAAGGCATATATAATAGATGGTGCGTAAAAAAATATTGTTTTTATTTTTTGATTGTAATGATGAAATATAAAGCGCTTTGATAGCGCTGACGACGGCCATGATTACATCATTTCATTACTGATTCTTAATAGCCTTGTATTATTATTATATTCATATTAACTTTTGTATAATTAAAATTCAATTTACTGACTGTAATGCTGTACCCCTGCGGCTTTGAACTCGCGGAATTGGCTATGTGCCTCTTAAAACGCAGTTAAATATTAAATATGGCAATACCAAAGGCTCAATTTATCGGTGCTGTAGTTTAATAGTTACTAATACCGTTTAGTATTATTGTAGGATTATTCTCTCGATTTATTTAGTTTTAATATTTCAAGTATTTATTTTTATTAAAATGCCTACCTAACTTTAACTGAGTTTTGTTACAATAGATTTGATGTATTAAGTACAATACAGATATTATTAACTTTTTTATAGAATGCGGACGAGCATATATGCCACCTGATTGTAAGTGGTCACCAACGCCCATAGAAATTGTTATTGTAATAAATGTTATCCATCCCTTACATCGCCAATGCGCTACCAACTTTGGTAACTAAGATATAACGTCCTTTGTGCCTGTATTTACACTGGTTCACTCACCGTTCAAACCGAAACACAACAATACTAAGTACTGCTGTTTTGCGGTAGAATATCTGATGAGTGGAAGTGAGTGGGACCACCCAGACTAGCTTGCACAAAGCCCTACCACCAGTAAAAGTCGTTAATCCTTATAAATATTATAAATGGAAAAGTGAGTTAGTTTGTGTGTTTATGTATTTGATTGTTCGGCTTTCACTTCTTAACTACTCGACTGATCATAATGATTTTTATATGCACGTTTTCATGGGTCAGAGAAGTACATAGGGTACCAACACCAACCCCAAGCATCGTGCGTTCCATTGCTTGCTGAGCGACCTTAAATTTGTCAACCGTAAGTCATTACAGGTAGGACGCACTGATTAAAGACCCTGGTCTTAAGCGACTGTGGGATCGACTATTCGCAATAATTTGACGCAACCTCCCGAATGCCGCCCAGCCCAAATGTATTCTTCTTTTAGCCTCCTTCTCAAAGTTGTGCCGGCCAAGTTGTATAGTTTGGCCCAGGTAGATGTATTCCTGCACAACTTCAAGTGGAGAGCCAGGCGACTCCCTACCGCAAAACTGCACGTGGCTGCATCCTATCTAAAATTTATTTGTGTTAAATATTTATTGGCGTGTTACATTGCCAGTATTTCGGACGTATGTAAAATCATATTATATTTGCGGGGTACTGGGGATGCAAATCTTACTCATTCGGAATGTCATATATTGCATTACATATATAGGCAAAATATTTACCCTGCCGTTTTTAATTGCTTACCGATAATGGAGCATTATCGTTGCTTCGCTTTGAGGTATAGGAAGCCAACGTTACATATTCAGAAAAAAACATTTCTTATTGCATGTATAAAAATATTTTAACAAAATGTCATCCATACTTTCTAGACACGATCGTTGCAATAAGATTTTGAAATAAGAAATTGTGACACGAAAATCACGCGCGAACTCATAATTGATATTAACGTTTTTGAAACCTACGTAATTTTATGATGAATGTAATTGCAAAATTAAACATTTCTTATTAACGACAGATAATAAAATAACATAAATTAAAAAAAATAATTAAAGTTGAATATGAATTCATGATAGATAGTAATAAAACTGAACTTCGTGTTACCAGCCTTCTAAAAAGAAGAGAGTTCTTAATTCTTGTCTCTATATATTTTTTTTATTTGAGAAACAAACATTACATTCATTCTTAAAACTACAATATTAACATTTGCACACATAACAGTCAAGTTTCCCCTTATAACTAAAACCTAATTAGAGCAGAACAAACTAATAATAATATATTATTTTTTTTATAAAAAAATGAGTCGAATGTGATTCTTATTTGTTTATTTGTGTGTATATTACTCGATTATTAAGGTGGAATAAAGTTCAAAACACGAAACTGCCATTTGGCCCGATGCAAATTCGCAACATGGATAGCTGCGACGCGAATTTGCCTCGATTTCATGTGATAAATTCAATGGTTCGGCTTATCAATTTTTACATTTACGGTGGTAACGCAAGCGATCTCGTGACGCCCTCCGAAGAAACGGTGTACCACTGATTTTTTAGTGGGTATTCCGATTCTAGACGAGTCCCACATCGTGTAGGGGAAACGCGAAAATGCGTTTTTCAGTCAGATCAAACAAAAAAATTACATCACGTATGAATTAATTCGCAAGATCTTACTATACGTCATGCGAGCTCTCATATATCTGTGTTACGTCGTCAAGTGAACAAAAATACGTGTAAACAAAAATAAGTGATCAATTAATAATCAGTAAACCAATCCAACTATATCTGATATTAGCATTCGGCATAGAAATTAAGACACACTCGTTTGAAGCGTGTGTTCTTCCGAATTAATGTGTTTATTAATTCATTTCATATTAATCATTGTATCCATGTCATCAATAATATTTCATAAATGCGAAAGTAACTTTGTCTGTGTGTTACGCTTTCACGGCTAAGCTGATGAATCCAATTTGATGAAATTTAGTGTAAAGCATGCTTGAACCCCAAGGTCGAATATAAGCTACTTTTTATACCTAACAATCCCCCCCCTCCCTCCTAAAACGTGAACGAAGCCGCGGGCGAAAACTACCAGTTCATATAACACTATTTAGTATAGGTACTTATTTACTACTAACACTGGAATGATAATTTTTTTACTAAAAACGGTAGAAAGTTCGCAAGGACAGTTCACGCGAAATCGTTAAACTGGTTTTCTACTTTAAATAAATTTGATATTAATCGTAGGAAATATAAACATTTTTTGGTTTCTTTTTTCTCTTTGATGGAATGGTTTTATTTCTATCTATAAAAATTTGCTATACTTCGGAGGCCTTAGCTTGAGGCCCTGTTACCCTACCCTAATAGTTCGGCCTAGGCTGAACCAATATCTAGACTAAATTAAAAACTATATCATATTGATAAATTGAAACGAATTTGTTTCTTATACCAATTTGTATAACAAAAAATACAGATCAAGTTCGGCCTCTTATATTTTATGGAGCTCTTCCGCGTCCAATTGACGTTTCCCAGAAATTTATTGCAAGTTCGATTCTCGGTATAGGACAATGTGTGCTTGCAGTGTCGTATGATACAACAGTAAGCATTATGTTTCGACTTCTCTTTCCACTTATAAACATGTTTTTAAAATGTTCACAAACGCAAAATACACGTATAATAATAAATTAATGTTTTACATAAATTTTCTTAATTTTTTAGTAAAATTTTATTAATAAAGTTTTTAATAGTAATATTCGAACATTCTAGGGAATTTATAAGATCATTTTAAATTTGTATTTTAAATAAATGAAATACTGCATGCCGTAACTATCTATAAATCAAAGTGTAAAATAAGCTTTATGTATTTTGTTAGTTTTATTGGTAGTTTTATTAATAAATAAACAAAATCGTTACAACGAAGATTGATTTTGAATGAGTCCAATAAAATTTGACTATGCATTTATACATAACTAAGCTATTGACTTTATTATTTTAATTATTATTTTATATTTTGCTTTTTTTAAGTTTGTTTATTTTAATATACGTCGTTTATTATTTTTATTATAGTTTTATGGATTGTTTTCAACTGGTGGACAGTCTTTAAGTTATACTAAAGAATACCGACATAATAAAACAAAGTTTAACGAAGAAAGTATGCCATCTTTATATGTTGTCAGTGCTGCCATCTATTATCAGATTCCTAAAGATAAAATACTACGAGGTTGTTATTGAATCACTACGCGGTTATTCGTAACATCGCTAGATGGCAGAACTTACTTATAAATTACGGTATCTAAAAAAAAAGTCATAAGAAAATTATAATTAGATAAGACGCTTACCATATATTTTGTTTTGTTTTTCTATTGTAAAAATTGTAAAAAAAATCATCAATTTTGTTAAATAAGTTATTCAGCAATGACATCTAGCGTTATTATTTTTAACAATCTTCTATATAGTTATGTAGTTCTTATTAACATTGTTAGATGGCAGCATTACAGTATGTTTTGATAATAAAAAGTGTTGGTAGTCCTTAGCCGCCATATTTATTATCGTATAAAATACGATTTCTGTATCCGATAAAATAAAAACTGAATAATAACTTTTGCTCTACGTTTCATTAAAATTATAAAAAAGAGATCGGATAGATTGGCCTTGAAACAGGGACCTTGAAACTGGACATATTGTGCGGACCACATGCGTTGACATATTTTTTCGCTGTTTCGTGTATGAAATATTTATCGCCTTATGGACAGAAAGGGAGGCTGAAAATGATCAAGCGTGATAGCAAAACATTTTCTTTCTCTCTCTCTTTTATATGATTCTCGGCATTAAATACGAATAATATATTTATGTAATACGCTAGTCAACAGTGTTGTCCAGGGTCTAAGTTACCCAAGCCTTAAACACAAAGAAAGCTGTTACGCCTCTTATTAACCTCTAATTGTTTTCTTATCAAGGTCAAGATATTAATATCGAGGTCTTAACCAGAACACTATTACAGATGACTGCAAATTTAGACAGCAATATGTAAAGTACTTTTGCTTTAAGTAACGGACAGTGATGTCCCAATATTTACCTCATCTCCAGTTGAAGAGAGGGGTTGGATTATGCCACCATGCAGCTTCGCAAATCAAATCAAATTGGTGTGATCACGATGCTTACCTTTACTAACACGAGTTGAATTCGAAATACAAATTACTCACAGGAACAATCTGCGGAGGTCGTCCTTAAATTATATAATTTGAATCCGTTTTTTTGGCGTAATTATTCATCTCGTTCTGTTTATTGAATGCATTAAACGAATTCGTCCGATAAGGCTTGTGTTCCACCTGTTACATACCTGTATAACATACGTTAATGGTACACTGCTGAAAACCTTTATGCAAGTCTCACCAACGCCTATACGAAATATCAAATCAATCGGTTGAGCGATGCGTGAACGTATAGCATACAAACAGTAATATTATCAAATCGGATCAAATCAAAATAAATTTTATTCTTATACCGTCATTTTACATAATTAAATTAAAACGCTACTACCGTTTCGGAACGTAGATTCTACCGATAAGAAACGACAAGAAACTCCAATGTCTATGGTGATGACTTCCTATCAAATGGCATATTAGCTCGTCCAGCTATCTATGACATTAAAAAAATGGGGGATTTCTGTCATCATCATAATGTTTTCTTGTATATAATTTGTAATTACGCTAAAATAGGACCTCAAATGTAACAAAACAAGACAAACGTAATAGGAGTGGCTATAATGTCGATTGAAACAACGGACACTGCAGAGCGAGCGTCTTAGCGGGATTTTAATTGTTTAAGAGGCATGCGGGCGGCGTGAGTTGCGACTATCAGCGAGGTCTAGAAGATTTGCTCATTTTATGATTTTTTATTTAAAACCTGTGCTTACGTGTGTGTTGATATTTTGCACAGGTTTCTAGCGCTTATATTCACTAATATAATATATTAAAAAAATATTATTCGTTGATGTATAATATATAAAAGATTCGAAGAGTTTTTTTTTAATTTTCTCTTCTTTAGTTAAGAACTAAATTGTAACTACTTTTTAAATGTATTTTATAACGATTAATTATTTTTCATACAACCCAATAGGAGATATTTTTGAAATATAATACGTGTAAATAGTTATGTATTAAATTTACAAAGCAAACGTTTGCACAATACTACTTAACATATATAAATAAATAAATAGAATATATTTCATTGTGCACCACAAAAAAAAACATGGATTTAATTTAATAAGCATACAACTTTGACGGCCTCATTGCTACATAGCGATTATCAATATATAGGTATATAATAATAATATATGAAAGCCAATAGAAATACGTCGACACTCGGCCACACAGCATATCTGATCGTGAAAATAAAAGAGTTTCTTTAACGAACTGAAACGTTACTTGATAAGTTGAAAACGTTTGAGCACTTCAGAGATTAAAACTTTTTCGTTCTTGATTTTAAAAGATTTTCAAACAATTACGGCGAATAGAAAAACCTTTCGACGGATAAATTATGTTCTCTTGTGAGTTGTGACGTAAGCATTAACTACAAGAATCCGCATGCGATAAAGAAATATATAGATTAATTTTAAAATATATAGTTCTCTTTCTCTCCCTTTCAACGTCATATCTATTATCTCTGTCATGCAACAAAAAGTGCCTGAACGTCCTCGTTTTTAGAATTTTACTCTCTGTTCCCGCACACCCCTTGATTGCCGCCTATGTATTTTCAATTCAATAAGGCTTCACGATATTGAATAATTGATAGCGCAGTCCATATAATCAATCAACCAATCAAACGGAAGAGAAGGCGATGAATCCTTTTTTAATTATTTAACTTTTTTTTATGGAATATTTAATATTTCTTCAGATGGCCCATTTGCTCTTCCGCCTACTCATTCTATAAGTATAGGGTTTCATGTTGCTAACAAATTAAATCTGTCGTCGCGATTAAAATGTATAATTTTTTTTTTAATTTCAATTCGTTTTTGATTGAATATTTAAAACCTATTTCTTCTTTGAGCCATTACATATTTATATACTCTGTGATTACATCATTATGTAAAAATAGAAAATGCATCTAAATTATTTGGTTGAAAGAATTAAATTTTTTGTTAAAAATTAATATTGTTGTTGAAAAGTAACCTCAAAAATAATAATAATATATATATACGGTATTTTACAAAAAAACATACTGAATGTATGACTACTTCATAAGTCGTTGTAAAAAAATAATCTGGAACTTTCTTTCTAACATTTAAACGAAATTCTATTAGACGTGTGTGTAACTCAAGCGAACTGAGAGCTGAACGTGAAAAATAGAAAGAATTCCTTTGAACAGCTGAGAAAACGTTCATTACTCGGGCGCCATTAAGAGTTTAATCATTTAAAATAGAATTACATCTTTAATTACATTTTTAAAAGCGAATATGTACTAACTGGAGATAGCTGGTTTAAGTTTCAATAATACCACTGATTTTTCATGCGTTTTTGTCGAGTTTATTATTAACTAGTGTCAGCCCGCGGCGTCGCCCGCATTTGAGGGGGTAGGTGTTAGGTATCCGTTAACGTATACGTTTACGCGAAATTTGATGGTGATCGGTTGACTTGAGTAGTAGAATGAAATTGTCATAAATTAACAATTTCACTTTCGTATTTTTTTCACACAGTTCTTTGGTCCTATGTTAGGCAACTTAATGCCTGTACATGAAATATATATAAGTAACATAATACATACTTATATATGGATATTACACCCTGACTCGGAGCGGGATCCGCAACCCCAGAGTGGTTGGCAGGATCACTGCCCACTGCCTCCACGTACCTGTCATACTCTCCTATTTATAATATTACTAAGGGTTATCTCAAGCTGAGTGATAAAAGAAAACATAGTTGCTCGATGAGTCTAATAATTTGAAGTCGTGCTTGACACGTGTAGCGAATTTCGCGACAGCAAACAAACCGAAACAGGAATCACCATCTCGCTAAAACAAATAAATTATATGGATATGATTCGTAAAGTCTTTAGTCTTTATGTCGCTAGGTATGTATATCTGTTTAGGAATAATAGACTGCGATATTATTTTAAAAATATCACAAAATTGATACATAGTATGTGCACTTTTTCATATATCTATCCACTTAGTTCCTATCACACCGCTTGATGGTGCTGCAGCGTATTAATTTCTATATCGTCCAACCGCCCTGACAATTGCTAATAACTTGAACTATTACTTTATTTCAAGAAGCAAATAATATAAAACCTATAAAGCTAAAATATAAAAGTTATCTCAATTTCATATCAACAGCACTCCCTCTAAATTAGCGAATTCCACATATTGGAAAGCAGACAAACCGTACCGGGAATTCAATCTAGATCTTACTAATAACCTAATGGGATGCTGCAGTGTGTTTGCACTGACGAAATCAAACAGCACTTATCGTAATTTAAATATCTTCTGGAGGAATTAGCCTTAAGCGCATTAATAATTATTAGCCAAAAAAAGCAAATAAGGAAGTATTTTATCTTTATCCAATAAGAAATTGACTTGAGGAAATACCCTTTCTTCGATAAGAAAATACTAATAGTGTATTCCCGGCCGATTTTCGCCACGACACTCATTATACCATAATTATCGTAATCCGATGAGACGGCAATCCGACACGACCAGAAAAAGTTCATGCGCAGGACCAACGGCTTTACGTGCTCTCCGAGGCACGGAAGTGTACATACTTCCAACTTCCAGAGCTCCGGGCTGCTACTGAGAATTTTCGACAGAAAAACCCAATTACTTTTATAAGCCCGACCCGGGATTTGAACCCAAGACCTCGGGTTCTGCGGCCTTATATCTACCCACTAGACCAACTGCAGTATTAGAAAACTCTACAAGTATACATATATATTTCTATACATATACAGCGGAAAATGTATTTCTATTTATAATTGGTTTACATGTATATGCCTCATACATATATAGCAATTATTATTGTTTGAAGTCATCTATGTCATGTTTCGGGAAATTGGCTGGAAGGATCGCTGTTTTAGCGAAAACAATTTTTTTATACAATTATATTTTTCTTGTTTTTTCTTCTTTAATTGGTTTACAATATTGTATATTTGTATTGTATTATATATTGTTTTTCATTCATTCATTCAATCAAAAAGGTTCTAATGATAAATTATTAATTACCAAATTATCATAAGCAGTGTTTAAGATATTCGGAAACATATGAACATACTTAGCCTGCTGAAATCATAATAGTTCATTTTGATTCGCCTTAGTGGCCTAGTAGGGTAAAACAAAAAATGTTTACGTCTTTATCGTAATATATAAGGTAAGTAAATAAAAAAAAACAATTAAGTCTAAAGACCAACGTTATCATAACGATGGTATCTCGGAGAATTTTTCAAAAGCCGCAAAGCGAGGATGAGGTTTAAGAGATGCTTAATACGCCTTTTAATTAAATTTCATCTTAGCTTCTAAGCTGGTAAGTTTTATCATTTATCAAATTTTTATAGCAATCACAACCACGTGACCACCGCCAGTTTTTGATGAACTTTCATTAGAGAAGTTATTTTGCTGAGTTGATGTCATTTTTATTTATATAATTGAAGGATTTGACGTGTTCAATGATATACACAAGCTTTTATATCTTGAAAACTCGTTCATATTAGTTGACATACCTGAAAATAGAAAGAATAGATTATTAATTTGGTATTATTATTTCAAGAACTATCTTACTAATATCATAAAAGATCTTTCTAAGAAACTGGTCCACACTTCTGGTGAGCCAAGAGCTGGCGCTTATTTGGCCCAAAGGCTGAGTCTAGCGGTGCAGAGAGGCAATAGTGCCAGCGTCTTGGTTACAATGCCACAGGACAATCTTTTAGACGGCGTGTTTTTGCTATTAATTTGTACTGTGTATTTTATAATAGTTTACTAATAAAGAACATTAACATCCTACTTATATAAAAATTTGTGTGTGTTACTGTATGCCGCGAAAATAATTGTAATTTTTATCAATATCTCGATCAATAGTTGTTTCATAGATTATGATGGCTTGAAATTGAAAAGTGAAACTTTGTTCTTAATGTATATTACATTAGTATAAATAAACAAAAAAACTAATTAATATTATGTTTATATTTGCGAATTTATAAGTTATATTGAAACATAGAAAGCTCATCATCATTATCTTTCAACATTATTAATCTGACCATGTTGCTTATCAGGCCAAATTTATCAAAGCTTAGAGCTATATTCCAATGAATACAAATAGATGAGATTTTAAGATAAAGTATTAATTTAGTGAAATGGTCGAAACTATTATGACTATCGTTGAAATATATAAATAAATCGAATTCTTATTACTATTCTATTTGTAATTAAATTTATAACTGTGTAAATTTCGTAAATATATGTTTAAAATTAACTTAAAAATATTATATATATTTAATTTTAATAGATATTAATTAATAGGTATTAATATTAATACCTATTAAAATTATTAACACTTCCTAATTACCTAAAACATAGTACTTAAGATGGAATGGCGAATTTAATTGTACACATTATGTGACCTCTGTTCTCAAGTAAGATGTAGATATAAGACTATAATATCAGTAGAAGAGATTCTGAAAAATTAATTGGTGGTAAACGAACAAATATATAAAATAATCGTTAATAGCGTCTTAGATTTCGCTTTCATTATGTAAACCAATATTTTATCTTATTATTCATTATTTTCTTAATTACTTTGTTTTGCATCTATTTAGAATTTGTCAACCTTATAAGTTTACCTTATAAGTACAATGTTATTAAGGATAATATTATACTTAATTGTTAGCCACGTTTCACGTTTGATTTAATTTCTTCTAATATTTATGCAAAAAACTATTTCATTAAGCCGTCTGACATTCTGCGTAAGAAATGCGCATCGTTATATTTTTTTAATTATGGGTTGAAACGTTTAGGATAATTGTTAAAAAAATAAAGATCATAAACAAAATTATGCGCTTCCTTATATGTTTAGAAGTATTATTCCAAAAAAATAGAAATGTTACCTGACACAATCCGCAGCGCAGTCCCGAAGACGACAGTAGCTGCAACTACAGGCTGAATAACATGAGCCGGAGTCCAGGCTTACGGAGTCGAAGTGACGAACTCCATCCCCAGAACTAGGAACGTGGGAGCCACGCCATCTGGAATCGGTGATTGTTATGTCAAACGTCATGTCGACGATTAATACTTAAAAAGGGAACTTAAGAAAATAGCTTATACAAATTATTCCGAATATAATGATTACAAATATTAAATAAACACGTTTCTTGTACCTTGTGCTTTTTGAATCCATATGTTCAACAACTACATTCCAAGTTCTGTGTATGAGGTACAGAAGGAAGAGGATCCTAGAAGACTCCGGATTTGGAGCTTCTCTTTTTGACCACTTCCGACTGTTGGCGCTGCTGAAGCCAGTACCCATTTTTATTTTTATTTCACGGCATTTGAATCACGATTGTTGTGTGGTGAATATAAGGTCTGAAAAATAAAAACAAACAAATCTTGTAAAGGGATTGAATGCCAAGAAAGTTTTAGTAGCGGCCCGGAGTTTTGAAGTTGGTATGTTTAAAAGCGTGTTGCGTTGGCTCGCGCCCGAACTCTCTCCGGTCGTGTCGGATTGCCGTTCCATCGGATTATGGGAGTGAGGGTCTAGAGGGTGCGCCTGTGTTTACTTGTACACTTTAGCTGTATAATATGCGCGCAATTATTCTCCAAAGACCGCCCAAGCCAAAATGACAAGCAACAGCAGCGTGTCGGCATACGTGTCGTCAGTAATAGTTAATGTCCCTGGAGATCCGATTTCATTTCTATAATTAACATTAACATTTCATTCTGCATAATAAACGTAGTAATAAAACTGGAATATAGTAATAATACCTGACAGTATTCCGAGAAATCGCTTTGGAAAAAGATACAAGCAATTTTTCTTTGTTACTTTATTAGTTAGAAATATATGAATAAAAAAATAAGGTTCGATGAGAACCTTCCTCTCAACGATAATATATCAAGCAAACAGAGAAATGTACTCCACAAAGCCGACGCTTTATTTCGCGGAGATACACAAAATTCTTTTCCGTGAGCCACTTGACTAAGAGGCTCCAACAAATACAGTATTAACTCAAATTTATCTCAGTCCGAAAGCCAATGTTATGGTTTTTATTACTGCCGGCTCTTGTTCCAAGATACATTAATATTGTGGAATGATATAATGACGCATTTATCATTTATTTCTTGTTTAGATTTGGCCTTGTAGGACCTTTTTCGCCTTTCACCGATAAAGATGTAGGCATCAAAATCTTTTATTTGGAATTGTTGCGTTGAAAAAAAGATATTATCTTTTTCATAAGAAAAACTATTATAGATGACTTCTGTATGTTCTGAAATAACTGTAAGGAAAGATCTTTATAATTATAATATAAACATAAGTACATTATATATTCTCTTTATTCCTAATCTAACAGTAATGGATTATTATTATTATGATGGATTTTACAAACTTTTCTTTAAATAATAACATAAATGAGAAATTAAACATGTAAATATTTTATTTTAAGGTAACAGATTTACATTTGTTCTTAATTTAATTAAACATACATAAAACAGAAATTAATTATTCGAGTAGCCGACGAGTTTTGAATTGTAATTAAGCCTAAAGCACCCATCGAACAGTTCGGAATGTCGAGAAAAACCAACAATAAAATCAGTAGTTCATATTAGTAGCCACAGCAGAAAGAATTCGCTCCCTAATTAAACATCCACGAGTTCTACCCAACATTCCGTGTTTGATAATTAGTAAATAATACATTATGTATTTTATTAGGTACGTCGCAGGAGTAATTCCTATATAAAAGTCGTAAACTAGTCTTGTAAAGACATTAATCTTAGCTCAACGTAAGAGATTTACTGGAGAAAGTACAAGTAATTAAGTTTTAATTTGGAATTGAATGAGATTTATTTTACCGAGTACTTGGAATGTATCGTTATTTCATTAATTGTCGACTGTATTCGCAAATAAATGCATATTGCGAAACTCTTTTTAGTTTTTAAATATATATATATATATATATATATATATATCAAAACCAATGGTCGATAAGCAATCATTATCGAAAATTTGGGGACAACGCGTTCATTTTTTTTTATTATTTAAACCTAGGGCAGGTTTATTACTTTAATTTTAACAGTTTAGTTTATTTAATTTTTTTTAAATATTTAAACTTGCCTTACTCTATTTTTTCAATTTTAACAATTTAGTTTATGTAACCTAGGTTGCCTTCTATCATTGGACTTTTTTAACTTGCTTAATAATCTGTGCCGTGATGATGTGCTATTTACTATCTTTGAGTGGAATAAATTATATAAATAGGTAAAACATTAACTAAATACTCCAATTAATTAATCAATCAAATTATATTTTATTCAAATAGTCTCCAACCAAGTTTCTACAACCAGTTCAGTTCTTATTCTAATAACAAATGAAACTTTGTATGGCTGTTTTCCGAAAGGTGAGTGTACCAGTGCCATTATAGGCTCATGGAACTTAACATTTAAGATGATAACATTGTTGGTAGTGAAATGGAAGTAGTATCCGACGGGAATCCAACAAACCGCGTTGAAGCAGCATGGTGGAATAAGATCTTCTTTTTAGAGGGAAGAACGCCAGTAGTGGGATATTTAAGAAGAAATATTTGTCAGAACTAGAATATATAATGTTGGTAGCGAATTGTCGCTATAAAAACACGAACAAAAATTTAATGCAGCTATAGAAATATATATTAAAACCTTTTTCTGCTCGGCCTTTGACTCAGTAGTTTTTTCAGTTAGGCCTTACAAATTGACGTCATGTATTAGTATAGATATTGATATCATAGACACGAATACATATACCGAGTTTTATAACACCTACTATTTCAAACAAATAGTATCCGAGCGAGTTAGGAATGGTGCAATTCTAATTTATATAAAATAATAGACTATACCATTGACTATCACAATAAACCCCATAAATCTTTCTCCACAATGACTAATAAATTTGAATTCAATGGTTGAGGCTCTAGCGAATATTAAACATGCAAAACTGAGCGTTATTTGTTACTAACGATCGATGGCTGAGTTAGCTTTCAAATAATAAAAAAGTTCCGATTAATTTAATGTTTAATCTGTGATGTGACGATTTGTGTTTGGTAACAGCATGTGAATGTCCCACTGCTGGGCTAAGGCCGCCTCCATTTTGAGGAGAAGGTTTGGAGGATCTCGGCTGGGCAAATATCGATTTGCATTTTGCAAAACAAATGTCATTCGAAAATTATATCATTCTTACTTTGGAAGATATTATCGTATTCAATTTACGTGCAAACAAAAAAACATGCGATAAGGGTAAAATGTTTGGTCCTTGATACAATAGAATTATGATTCAATCCAATTTTTATCTTATATACATACTTATATTAAATAATAAATAAACATTAATTAATAGATTTTTTGCTAATAGTAAATGGTACAAATGCGAAAACGGGGCGGGTCGCGCGTATTATATAATTATTACTAAAGTATATTTTACAGTTAGATTTCATTAAAAAATATGTATGATTTATTGATTAACTTTCACCCGCGTAAAATTTTATTTATAATTACTTTATTACATGTTTTATAAACATAACATTTTATTATAAAAAAAAGTAATCAAATTTCACGAGAATTTAACATGTGAGTTGTACACCTTAGTTAATATTTAAAATGTTGGAATATAATTTTATGTTCGATAAGTATTGATTTGGTATTTGTTATTCTTTCTTATCCTTATTCATTTACTAAAATGGTTATTTTGAAAATACATCTAACCAAAAATTTATTCAAGTTTTGAGTCTTGGATTCCTCGAGGTCCAAGTCTTTAAAAAGGTGGGACTTGACATGACGACGGCCAGCATAGTCGGCAGGAATTTGCTCTAGCCGCCCCTTGTCAGCCCGCAAGATGCCTCTTCACGCTTCGTTTGAAGGAACCCAAGTTATAGGAGGAGGGGAACACGTGTGCTGGTAAAGAATATAGGTCACTTATATTCCAATATAATAAGTGAAAACAATTACATTAATAGAAAAGTAATTAATTAAAAAAAATCAATGGGGAATATTAAAACCCATTACGAATTTACGTTATATTTATTCACACATCATAAACATCGTGAGGAAACCTGCATGTGTCTAATATCACTGAAATTCTGCCACATATGTATTCCCACCAATCCGCATTGGAGCAGCGTGGTGGAATAAGCTCCAAAGCCTTCTCCTCAAAAAAAAAAGGGAGAAGAGGCCTTAGCCCAGCAGTGGGATATTTACAGGCTGTTACCGTTATTCACACAGCACTAACTATATACAATTGAATTTATATATTTTGCATGGGAATCAATGAATAGTAACTTTACTCTGCATGTAAGGGTACCTTCACAATGAATTTCCTTAACAAACCGCGATTCGCGACATAGTTTCATATATCTCTCGTATTGAAATGTTGCAAGTCATTTCAAACCGGTGTATTGGAAGCCATTAAGAAATTTGCATGCTTCGCTAATTAAGACGAAAGCGATGCATAATCGACCTTGCCCAGCAGTTGTTTAGTTAAAAACTTATTTATCTCTTTCTGACATTGTTGATTTGAGATTCAAAAGAGGAAGACAGCAGTCTTTAACTGATCACTCGTTAAACGTTTATAATACCGAATATGTTTGAATCTAATAAAGTTCGTATATTAAATTTCATTGCAATCATGACTAGACATATTATATTAATTTATATTAATCCTATTATTATATTATAAATGTGAAAGTTAGTTTGTTTGCTTGTTACGGTTTCACGTATATATAATAATAATAATAATAATAATAATATCCTGGGACATTTTTCACACACGGCCATCTGATCCCAAATTAAGCTTGTACAAAGCTTGTGCTATGGAAACCAGACAACTGATATACTACATATACTACTTTTCTTTTTGTAAATACATACTTATATAGATAATTACACCCAGACTCAGGACAAACAGACATGTTCATGCACACAAATGTCTGTCCTGGGTGGGAATCGAACCCACAACCTTCGGCGTGAAAGGCAAGTATCTACTAACCACGCCAACCGGCTCATCAATATATATATATATATAACTTATATATATATATATATATATTATATATATATATTATTATTATATATATATATATATATATATATATATATATATATATATATATATATATATATATAACTTATCATGAAATTTGCATACGCGTTGTCTGGGGTATAAAAAGGATGTAGGCAACTCAATACTGACATCCTCTACCGCGTGTGAAGCTGCAGGAAACTATTGTAGTACTTTTATTAAATATTTCATTTGGATTTTCTGTCTCTTTTCTTCACTTATTATATTTTCAAATGAAGTTAGCTTCGTCTTAGGGTCCCGTGTGTCATGTGTTATGAAGATATTATAAAGAATGCTGGCCCTGTTTACACTCGTACCTCGTAAAGCACGTAAAGCTTTTGCTCCCGCGGTTGAACTGTCTTCGACCGTGATTGCTGTCCTGTCGGATTATGAGAGTGAGGGAGTATTATGTACATGTGTTTCAGTACAAATTCGTGCAGAACAATACATCTTACGCAGTTAGTTAGCCTTTTATTTATCGCTGTAAAAACGCATTACCCGTTTCCCCCACGGGAACAGTGGGGTGGTATGTGGGACTCGCCGGTGTCCAAGGCGCCGAGTGCGCCCCGAACACTGGAATACCCACTAAAATCCAGCGGTACCCTTTCCGTCTTAACGAGGAGCGCCATGGGATCGCTTACGCATGCTACCGTGACGCTCTGACGGCAGTTAGTTAGCCTCTGTTGACATTGGCTTTTAACCCATTTACGCCACGACGTAAATCGGTTAGGCGAACATTATGAATATGTCACAAAGCAACAAATTTTGTATCAATATTGATACCGAATCCGACACATTATATTCGAAAGATTAATAGAAAACGAGACTATTAATCGACGATTTAAGGTTTCCTACAAGCTCATGTGTTTAATTTTTGTTTATAATTAATTTACACTCATCGGTTAACCGCCGATAATAGTGACCGACCGTGGATAGTGGTGGATTATGTTCCCAATACCTCAACAGGGATGAAGCCTGTTCCCCAGGGGTGGGACACGTACAGACTGTTGCTTTATAAATATAATAACAATGTCCTCCAGACCGATTTCAGCCACGGTGGCCAATCTCAAGAGAGATTAGCCAGTTGGCAACTGCGCAGGACATATTATGGTGCACAAGTGTGTGCGTAAACACAGGTGCACTTTCTATTTCCTTACTCTCATAATCCGATGGGACGGCAATCCGAAACGACCGGGAAAAGTTTAGATGCAGGACCAACGGCTATACGTGCCTTCCGAGGCACGGGAGTGTACACACTTCCAACTTCCAGACTCCGGGCTGTCACTGAGAATTTTCGACAGAAAAACTCAATAACTTTTTATTGGCCCGACCTGGGATTTGAACTCAAGACCTCCGGGTCTGCGGCCTTACATGTAGCCACTAGACCAAAAAGGCGGTTAAGTTTATAAATACAAAACTAATTCTACAAATCTATCGATTTATTAAGCAAGCAATCGCATAGAAACTGGTATGTAACACTATCGAAGTAACAGTAATCGAGAGGCGAGAAGCGGACACAATGAATGCCAGTACACAGAAATTATCATAAATAACCTATTAGCATATAAGAATGCACATAAATATTACGGAGAGAGAAAATTAATTGGAATTGATTACGTATTTATGGTTCTACGCATAAAATTATTCGAAAGAACCGTAAATATAGTTGTTATCTATGAACTATATGGGGCCGTAATAATACGGAGCTTCATTGCACTATTTTTTTTAAGAAATAAATCAAAATAGTGAAATTACAAGTAATTTTAAAATGTAGTTTTATAAGATTTATTTATTTCCTTAGAAAAACGAGATTGAATAAATTACGTAATACATAAAGTAACAGCCAGTGAAAGATGGTCCAGTGATTAGAACGCGTGAATCTTAACCGATGATCGTGGGTTCAAACCCGGGCAAGCACCACTGAATTTTCATCTGGTTAATTTGTGTTTATAATTCATCTCGTGCTTGACGATGAAAAAGAACATCGAACCTGCATTTCACTGAAATTCTGCCATATGTATTGGATTATTGGTAACCCGCATTGGAGCAGCGTAGTGGAATGAGCTCCAAAACTTCTCCTCAAAAAAAGGAGGAGGCCTTAGTCCATAAGTGGGACATTCACAGTCTGTTACTATTACTGTATATAATTTCATTGTTAAGATTGGATTTTTAATTTTTATATATTGTTGTTTGGTTTATACTTATAGAACAAAACTATAAATATTGTTCACATCTACAAGACGTGTCACTTACGATTAGTAAGATTATCTGTTTGAGTTGTTAATTTTAATTTTGGGTGAGTGAGCCAGTGTAATTACAGGCACAAGTGATATAACATCTTAGTTCCCAAGGTTTGTGGCGCATTGGCGATGTAACCACTGGTTAAGATTTCTTACAAATGCCATTGTCTATGGGCGTTGGTGACCGATTACCACCAGGTGGCCCATATCCTCGTCCGCCTACCTATAGTATAAAAAAGTGATTAAAATAAATATATAATTTATAATTGATGAAAGTCAACGTATTACTCCAAGCTTTTTTATATCTTTAAATTTATTCAAATACAATATACAAATTGTTATACAAAATTTTATCATTATTATAATGAAAAATTGATGTTTTACGTAAGGCATATATAGTAATAATTGATTTCAATAGCATTTGATATAGATAATAACAATAACATTAACTAGTATTGTCTCTTTCATAATGTTCATCCGTTTTTATGGTTTTTAACTCGTTGCTTTTTTTGATTGTTTTAGTCGACTTAGACTAATATCTTAACATTAAGTGGCCCACTTGCCCGTCCGCCTACATATAAAATAAAAAAATGTATTATGATATATTTGCCAATAGTGTAAGGATTTAGATTTTACTTTTTAAAACACTTTTTTTTACACTGATGTTAAGCATCGACACAATCTATGTATGGATGTAGCACGGTTGACTAGAAGAACCTGTTTACTGTGGATTTGAGACACCAACGTTGTACCTTTTAGGAAAAAACTCCTAAGAATATTCTAGGGTAGAATAGTAAAATTTAAGAATATGACTCTGTTATATGGTCACCTATTTATACCACGCCCTGCAAAAGAATAGATGCTGAGTAGATTATTTTGCGTATGCTTTGTTTACGGTGTTAGAAGATTCGATTCTATCAGTGATATGCTTTGCTAAAAATGCAAACTAGAATGTCTTCAAGAGTCTATTGACCTGTCAAATTTACATAAAATATAATAATTCATAGCAGTATAGACTCCCATTCAGTTTTATTATTGATTAATAGCAATTCTAGTTATAAATAAAGACATTCTAGAAATTTTGTGCTAAAAGTTTACACAAATAACCCCGCGTATGATGATGATATACTTCGGACCGATTTCGGTGAAAGCGGCCAATCTCATGAGAGATTAGCCAACTGTGCAGGAGATATTATAGTGCTCAAGTGTGTGCGCAAACTCAGGTGCACTCTCTATGCCCTAATTCTCATAATCTGATAGGTCGGCAAGCCGAGACGATTAAAAAGAGTTCAGGCTTAGGGCAGAAGCAACGGCTTTACGTGCTTTACGAGGGACGTGAGTGGGCTGCTACTAAGAATCTTCGAAAACCCAATAGCTTTTTACCCAGGTCCTCGCCCTTACATCAAGTTACAAGACCTACGAGGTAGTCAACACCATGCATTATCAATTCCCAATTTGTATTCCCATAGTTTTTTATCGTAACTCAGTCAAATTGTATCGTTTTTTTTGTTTTGTATTCTTTTCGTAAAATCCGAATTACACAAACTCCACCTCAGGGATAAATAGCGTAGTCTTATTTTTACGTAACGGAAATATATAAAAATTTTGACAATCAAAAATAAATTCGATTTTATAAAATTTATTTTAATTTATTTATCAAAAATATAAATTATAAACAGTATTTTCTCTTGAAAGTACGACTAAAGAAAAACAAGTATTTATTGAAAACGCGGCAGTGATCGTACATTTCCCTGCGCGTGCGCACTAGAGCCTACTTACCCACTCTACCTTGCAAATTACCTGCTTTAGTAAACACTAAACGTTTTTCTAACTATCGTCCATAATGCACTTCCGGTGTTTGCGAATTAAGTATGTATGGTCTTATGTTGTAATGTTACATCACTAGTACTTATCTGGGACTTTGTCTATGTATATTTAAAGTTATTGATTTAAGACTAATGAATACTACATTTAAACATTTTAGTAATTTAACATAGTATTTTACTTTTTTATTAAAAAAATCTAAAACATTTTGGTTTTTATACATAGAGAATAATGTAATTTTATACTGCTTGGCAAAGCATTGAAGGCCCAGGATTGAGGTTTACTCCACCGTCTGCTGATGATGATCAGCGTTATTTGCCTGAATTTGGTGTCTTAATATTTGGTTAAGAAAAACCATATGTATATCATTTCCATGGACCATAAGACCACTTAAGTAATGTTTGTTACGAGAGCAGATCGAACCCTCAACTATTTACAATGACTCCTCGATAATAATGGATTGTCAGTCTGCCTGACAGCCTGGACATACAATAAATCGATGTATAAATATATGTAAATACATAATATACATGTCATTTGTATGTAGCTCCACGTGCTGCGCGTGCGCATGTGGGAATTAAGAATCTTCTGCCTATAACATGATATATGGAATATGCTCTGACCGAGACAGACAAAAACGCATACAAATTGAAAATAGAATTTGAGACATGTTTTAAAAATGATTTTAATACTTATCTCATTTGTATTCTTTATAAATGGACAGACACGATGTCAATATGATATGTACATATATTGATATATAGATTATGCTTAGCTAAATTATAGACTGCTTTTAGTTCATCCTAGATTTTAACATCAACTCCTTAACAGGTTTTAGCACTTTCTCCGCTTTTTACTGCAGTTTGTATTTTAACATAACCTAGAAAAATTATACATATATTGATTTAACCTCAAAGTCCGCCTTCATCGTTTTTGTCTAGAAATCGTGGAGATAGCATTTTTCAAGATAAATAATAATTCGGATGCATTTCATTAAAATACCGGTCTGTGTAATGAAATCGGTGGTAGCTCTTAATTAGAATTAATCTTGTAAAATTACGATTAAAAAATGAGCCTTACTCAATAATTCAAGGTCACACAAAATTCGATCAGACCCTACCTCCTAAACGCTTGCATCCACGAATGTGCTTTACCTGAATATAAAAACACAGTTTCACCTTTGCTTTTGTAATTTTATATAACTCACAATAAGCATATTATATTATTGAAAATTATTCTGATGGTCGTTCTGCTGAAACAATTTCCTTCCTGATTGCGTAATTTCTTTTGACCATATGTAGCGTCAGCTTTGGACTTTTATAGCGGATGGACATTAGGCTCTCGGTTTCGAGTGACGTCCACCGGGAGGGATACCACAGGGAGAATGTAGTCGGTAGGGTAAGAGCACTTCTGTTTACACACTTGGTTTGGTTTTTGATATCACGACCGTTAGCGGGACATTACTAGTCGGGCTCCTCATTTCCGTCGACGGAAGCGATGTAGGTGTGATTTGTATGTATAATGCTTTTCCTACGAAGGGGTGTTTGCTGTGGTTATTCTATCGTCGTTGTCCTGCAGGACGTACATAGGACGCCTGAGTCTGTTCGGCTTGTAATATTAACAGCTTACTTATTTTATCGGCCTCCCTCAAAACACGTTGTTTAGATTTGACGACGATAGATAAGATTCATGAGTATTACAACACACTTAATAGTGTTATTTTATAAATGTAAAATTGGAAGGTGGACGGGTAGATGGGTCACCAGATAGTAAATGATCACCATCGCCCATAGAAATTGGAAGAAGTATCAATCCGTGCAGTGACGGAGAAAAAAAATACATTTCACTGCCCCTTTCCCATGGGTGTCGTAAGAGGCGACTAAGGGATATCATCTGGTGGTAGGATGATAAACATCCGCCTGGCTTGTTACCACCGTACGCATGGTGAAAATCTCGTGAAGTGGCTTGCAGCCGCGTTTCGAGGTCAGCCAGCGTACAGCCAGTGCCCGAGCGAGCATTGCCGCGATGAGTGTTGGTCCAGTGGAGACGGCGGCTGAACCAATGCCGGGGGAAACACGCCTCCACACTTTGCCCATCCCTATCGTGGCAATACGTCGCTCGCTTCACGTCTCTTTACGAGGCGTGAAGAGGCATCTTGCGGGCCGGCAAGGCGAGGGCGGCTAGTGCAGAATCTTCTTCCAGACTGTACTGGCCGTCCTCGCGTTTGGACTCTACTACCACTTAACATCAGGTGGAGTAGAGTCATTTGCCCACCCGGCAAATATAAAAAAAAAAAAAAAAAACCATTCCTTACGTCAATGCGCCACCAACCTTGGAAATTTAATATCCCTTGTGCATGTAATTACTGGCTTACTCACGCTTCGAACCGGAACAAAACGATACTATCTATTGTTGTGTGGTGGTTGAATATTTGATGAGTGGGTGGTACCTACCCAGACGGACTACCCTACCACAAAGTAGATTTGTACCGACAATTAACAATTTTTCGTACTGTCGATGCACTTATATTACTACCCACACATAAAAATTAATATGTGTGAGTGTAATTACAGATAAGAAATATAACAAGATCGTATGGTTGACAGAATATTGGTTTTTATAATGATAATGTACGTTGCAGACGTGATGTGTTTTTTAAAAAAATGGACGGATGGATTAGCTTTGTTTTGATTTCTACTGTATCGTATTCTATATGGAATAAGCTCCAAATCTTCTTCTCAAAAAGGGAGAGGAGGCCTTAGCCCAGCAGTGGGACGTTCACAGGATGTTACTGTATTCTATAAGCTAACCGTGTTAGCAAAACGCGTTATCAAATTACTACTACTATTTAAGACGTAATCACAAATCTACATTACTTTTGGGCTTAAATCTTGAATTAGTCAAATTCAAAAAGTTAATTCTATTTGTTAAATTGTCAGTAGCCATCAGGTGTTCGGAAGTTAACAGTTGTTTGTACTCTTGTGCCTTTGAGAGCACGTAAATCTGTGGGTCCTGCGCCGGATTTATCTCACGTCGTGTGGGATTGTCCCATGGGAGAGAGTGCATTTGTATTTACCCACACAGATCCACTATAGTATGTTGTTAATAAAGGAGTGTGTCAGCATTTGGATACGAAGATTAATTTCGCTAAATCCTTCCAAATTTATCAACGCAAAGAGGCGTACAATATTCTAATCGTTAACTAATATGGGATTCCTTTAACATGTTAATAGTAAAGAACATAAGATATTATTAAGCTGACTTTTAGTCTATTTCCTCATCGCTGAGCACAACACGAATTGCATACAAAGCTTCCATAATTGAAAAATCCAATCACTCCTTGCACTAACAACTTCAATTTTCGTTCGTAACAAACTACATTTCCAAGTCAGTGACAAAAAATAGAAATCGGTTTATATCTCATTACTATAGAAACATCATCAGAATCTAATGTAATATTAATGTATCTGCAATGTTGTTAACGAACTTGTTTGCTTCGAGATTATTGTAAAAGGACATAGTGGACATGCAATTCCTACGTCTAGAAACTTCTATAACTATTATGCCTCGAATCAGGTTTAATAGTATCAGCTATTTCTGATGTATCTCATTTTCTAAGATTAATTATACTATCGATAGAGGAACATAAATATAACGTTTTTTTATAAGCTGTTATTTATATTGAAACGTTTGTTTGTTCAGGTGAAATCTTGCATGCTGAATAAGGATGCTTTCTCTTATCCTACGGAGTTGAAATTTTACATGTTATACAGAAACAGCCTGTGAATGTCCAAATGCTGGGCTAAGGACTCCTGAAGGTGTGGTTTCCACCACGTTGCTCCAATGCGGGTTGATGAGATACACATGCGCCAAAATTCCAGTGAAAATACAAACATTTTTTTTGTAAAATAAAATCAGTTTAAATGTATATAGCGTATAACGATTTATACAAGTAAGAGAATTTTTTTAAATACAGGAAGTATTTTGAAGAACGACGGAAAAAGGATCCAACTGTATTTTGAATAAAAAGCATTCACTAAAAATAATATATAAGGTCACATTTTTTTATTACCTTTGCCGTTATAGCTTTCCGATCTATAGATGAAGTTTTGATTAAACACCTCTCTCCTCCTAAATATGTACACTTTGAGTTGTGTAAAGCGGAGTGCTTTACACAACTCAAAGTGTACATCTCTTATTTGCAGAACATAAACATTAATCTTCATCACAATAAATAACATAATATTTATGAAGTTTTTCTCTAACTTTCTCTTTGAACGGAATGAAACGGAAGATATAATAAATATAAAACGTGCAGCAATGAAACCGGAAGCCGATACAATATAGTTAAACGTTTGTAATTTGTTATTCATATTATAATAAATTTTAAAATAAAATACTCAAAATTATGTATCGAATATTTGCGCAATTGAATGACATTGAAAGTTTTATTTCGATAGAATTGGAAGTTATTTTTGAAATTTAATATAAGAAGGAAGAGATGAGGTGAATAAAATATAAAAAAAATAAAAAGAAAAAAAAATTAAGAATTATGAAAGAAATTAAAAGAAATTACGCAATCAGGAAGGAAAATGTTTCAGCAGAACGAACATCAGAATTATTTTTAATAATAATACAAAGGTCCATACGGATAAAGGCCCATTTATCCGTGAGGTGCTATGATCGACTCCATCCACCATTATAATTCCAGTAATACATTTATGTATTATTTATTTTTGAATTAAGCTTTCTAGCTTGAAATGTCAAATTAACTGTGAACTATTCCTATCATTAAAATATACATTTCAAACCGGTAGCTTTGCAATCACATATTGATGGGTGACTGGTTAGATAATGTGTCTTCTTCTTTCGAATGTTAATTTAGTAATGACAGAGAGAGATAAATCATATAACTAAACAATCGCTAAGCAACGTTTATATGTAATTTCTAAAATTACTTCGAAATTGCGAGTGAGAACCAATTTCAACAAAGTTTATTCTTATATATTAATTTAATATCGAAATTATCGTAGCGGTTTGTAATATTGGGTTTGCGGGGCTGGGTTTTGAAACATTAGGTCCATGGTCGTCTGATACCTAAAAAAAAAAATCAGAAAAGAAACTGGTCCACACTTCTGGTGACCCAAGAGCTGGCGCTTATTTAGCCCAAAGGCTGAGTCTAGCGGTGCAGAGAGGCAATAGTGCCAGCGTCTCGGGTACAATGCCACAGGACAATCTTTTAGACGGCGTGTTTTTGCTATAAATTTGTAATGTGTATTTGGTTTTATTTTTTCTTTTATATATTATAAAAATGACTGTACATATTTTCCTTTCAAGTATAATAACAATTGATTATTATAAAAAATTCAAATTGTATCAACGTAAATTTGTAAGATGCCATACTTTTATTGAATCGATTTTTGTTGCTTCAACTTAATGAAAGGATTATTTTGCTTTCGATTTAGCAGTTGCGCGATTATAATCGACTCGTTCGACGGCGTTTAAGCCGTCCAATATTTCGAACCGCTATATTCGATCTAAATCAAATCAAGTGGTAAACGGCAATTAGTTTCGGCTAATGGAAACGGAACATGTTATATTGTATAACATCAGCCTTGTTATTATACCCGTTTCTTATAATAGGTAATTTTATCAACTGTTATATCTATATACTACTTATCTGCTAATTGTGAGGGAGCGGAAGTGACGCTCATATTCATGGTATGGCTTTGTGCAAGCTCGTCTGGGTAGGTATCCACTTATCAGATATTCTACCGTTAGCGATGGTTAACATTTCTTACAATGCCAATGTCTATGGGCGTTGGTGAACACTTACCATCAGGTGACCCATATGCTTGTCCATCTACATATACTATAAAAAAGACGGGTCTAAAATAATCACGATATTATTATCGATAAATTTGATGTTTATTTATGTTGTTTTATATTTATTTTATAGATTAATAAGTTATGTGGTGGAATTTGGTTTGGTATTAACACAAAATAAAAATAAAGTTGGTTAAAAACACACACACACATAACAAAATACTAGTAGACTACGCTGTTACGATAGAAGATAAAAATTATCACTTTCAATTATCACTAACAATTATCAATGATCACATTTCATCTCCTTTAATACCTATAAACTACGCGTGTTGAGATATCGTTAAAATAAATAAATCAAGGCAAATCCAGAATTCAGACACGACCGGATGGAGCTTAGGCACAGCTCCAACGGATTTACGTGCTTTTCGACGAATACTGCCAATTTCCAACTAGCAGAATGTTGACAGAAAAGTCTATTGGCCTCATCCACGGATTGAACTCACGACCTTGAGATTTATAGCCGTATAACCTAACAATTATATCAATATATATATGTTAATAATACTATCGTAAATGGAAACGTTTGTGTATGGACGTTTGTTACACAATAACGCTCAAACGACAAGACGGGTGCTCATGAAATTCGTTATAAAATAATATATAAAAACTATTATACATGATAAAGATTTTGATAAATTTGGAACGAAGCAAGCTCGATAAAGGACGTGAGGTACGTTTTTTACCTAATACATGTTACCTCAAGCTGAGATGGCCCAGTGGTAAGAACGCGTGAATCTTAACCGATGATCGTGGGTTCAAATCCGGGCAAGCACCACTGAATTTTCATGTGCTTAATTTGGTATAATAATTCATCTCGTGCTTTTCGGTGAAGGAAAACATAGTGAGGAAACCTGCATGTGTCTAATTACACTGAAATTCTGCCACATGTGTATTCCACCAACCCGCACTGGAGCAGCGTGGTGGAATAAGCTCCAAACCTTCTCCTCAAAAAGGGAGTGGAGGCCTTTAGCCCAGCTGTGGGACATTCACAGGCTGTTACGGTTACATGTTACCTATCCCTAACATACGGACGAAAACTATTTTTATATATGTAATTTTTACTGGAAAAGGTTTTTGTACTATTTATTTTACTGTAACTCGCCACTATGGTCATCATTATAAAGTATCAAATTCTATACCCTTCACCCTACACCTCCCCCTACCCTCAGTACTGAAACTATCTATTATATAAAAATAACGCTTGTTTTATTTTGTATTTTTTTTTTCACGTCTCGTAAGTCCGATTGAATAGAAACTTTTTACAGTTGTCTTTGGTATTTACGTGAATGTTTGTCATAACGTACGTACAATGGATGGCGCAAGAGATACATTGTATATTTTTTTGTTAAATAGTCGGATTAGGCATTGCAACGAATACATTTATTATCGAATAAATTTATTATCTGCCCTTGCAAAGTGAGCGTACAAAAATTGATCAATGCTTTAGGGCTTTGTCCCTGTGCTATGATCCTTGTGCCTATGATTACACTGGCTCACTCACTCTTTAAACCGTAACATAACAATACTAAATACTGCTGCAGAATAATAAGAGCAGCGGTAGAATATCCGAGCCGAGATGGCCCAGTGGTAAGAACGCGTGAATCTTAACCGATGATCGTGGGTTCAAACCCGGGCAAGCACCACTGAATGTCATGTGCTTAATTTGTGATTATAATTCATCTCGTGCTTGACGGTGAAGAAAAACATCGTGAGAAAATCTGCATGTGTCTAATTTCACTGAAATTCTGCCACATGTGTATTCCACCAACCCGCACTGGAGCAGCGTGGTGGAATAAGCTCCAAACCTTCTCCTCAAAAAGGGAGAGGAGGCCTTTGGCCCACCAGTGGGACATTTACAGGCTGTTACGGATACGGGCGGTAGAATATCTGATGAGTGGATGGTCGACTCAGACGAGCTTACACAAAGTCCTATCACAGTGTCAATCAATCAAAAATATTAGGCATTGATATTTACATTGCTATTATTTTAATAGTGCAATTTTTAATGATTGCATAGTACTCTTGTATTTGTACACATATGTTTGTATATAAATATTTTATCACCGGTATTCGTACGTACTTTCAAATATCGCCTTACACATACCGTGGTCGTGATATTTCAAACGATACGATGTAGTCAAATGTCAATCAGAGGAATTCGAACTATCGGGTGATACTGTGGAGGGGCGCAGAGTTTGTGAAGTTAACGAGAAAGTCTCTACTTGTCTTGTACTAATGATTTAAGTTTTGAAAGGGCAAGGTCTGTGATCGCATTGTACTTAAATACGTAGTCATAATATAATATATATTATAACCTAGCAACTATTCCAACTTGAATACACATTGTCCATACAACATGGATGATGGTGAAGATACTGAATGATCAACAAGAAAGCGGAAATAGGCGGTGAGCGGTTGGAGCCCTTATTGGAGCTGGGAGGAGTGATTTTGAAGAGTAAAGCTCCCTGAGCAACAATGTTGCATCAATATGGGCGAAATGTAATTTAAATTAATCTGTTTAAATGTGATTCCTACTCCTCAAAAAAAAGAGGAGATGAGGCCTATAGCCCAGCAGTGGGACATTCACAGGCTGTAACGGTAAATATGATTCCACGACACAAGCTTGCTTAGTATGGATGCCACCGGAAATACAATTATGATATCGTTTCAGCAAACAACCCAGCTAATGTATCAAGTGTGTAAAATTTTGTTGTAAAATAAACTATTTATGATATTTTTTTATTGTGAGCAATGATGAAAGAAAATAATTGTTAGCAATAAGCGCATTTTTGCCAGCGTTGAATTCAGTTTGTGTCGAAAATCCTTCAAAATTTGTTTTGGTTTTGTTAACTCGCAAATAGCCATATTAACTTATAAATAGGCTATTATTTTAAAATCACTAACGGAAATATCTATTTTATTTATTCATATTAAATCTCATTAAATATTCAGATTATTTAATAAATATCTCAATAACTAAAAGACGTGTCTGTATATTTTATCAGTTTTGATACTACAGCTTTAGACAATTCCAAGTTATAATCCGTTATCGCTTTGTTCGAAGCAGTTCTTAACTATACAAATCTATGTCTAGGATAATTTCTATACATCAAGTACAAAGCGTTATTATCAAGATATAAATACAAATGAACGAATGAATTTACAAACGAATGAACACGTTAAGTCCATTGTCTTCAGACTGTTTTAGTTATAAAATAAATTACACAAGTGTATTTTCTTTACTTTTTTATGTTATAGGTAGTCGGACGAGCATATGGGCCACAAGATGGTAAGTGGTCACCAACGCCCATAGACATTTTCATTGTAAGGAATGTTAACCATCTTCTACATCGCCTATGCGCCACGTACCTTAAGAATGTTATGAACTTTGTGCATGTAGTTACATTGGCTCACTCACCCTTCAAACCGGAACACAACAATACCAAGTACTACTGTTTGTTTGATTGAAAGTATGTATTAACATTAAATAGTTTTTGTTAATAAATTATTATTATACAACAAACATGTATACAATATAAATTATTAATTTCACCTTTTAGTACGTGAAATTCAACATGAATTTATTTAGTATGTGTTTGGAAAATTTAAACATACTTTTAATACTGCAGTACTATTCTGCAAGCACTCACTTCATTACTCACCTAAAATGCGATTTTGTGTTATACTATTTTGATGCGTATATCATTGATTTGTTATAATTATAATAGTCAATGTCGCATATCACTTTTTGATCTTACACGACCTTTTCTGCGGTGAGTTTTTAGTTTGTTCTGATAGAACGACAATTTTATTCGGTAAAGTTCATGAATGTAACAATTATTTATTTATTTTAAAAATGATTGTACATAGTTTTCTTAATACACTAATTCAAATATTATTTTGTTATTATTACTATTTAATATTCGGAATTATCGAGGATGAAAGATAAATTATCCCAATTCAAATTAAAACAGTCCCTCCCGATCCCCACCCGACGCAAAGCTGAATAGCCCATACGTAAATTAAAATTTTTATTAAGAGTTTATTTTTAAAACAATAAATATGATTGGTAAGCTAAAAAAAAATACATTTAAATATTATATTCGTATTTAGTTTGCAGCACTTTTATTCAAAAACTTTTAAAAATATGTTTTTATAGTTTTTTTTCAAAGCACATTTTGTGATCAGCTCGCAATAAAAATTATAAATGGATTTTTAAATTAAATAAACAAGAGTTTTTTATATAAAATACAGAGCAATTTATGTCTATAAAGAATATAATGATATGATAAAATATGATGTATTCAAAACTTCCTTTTACTTTCACGCGAACTATAAAATTTCCTGCTTCATTAATTTTTTGTTTTAAGCTTAACTGCTGATTTATGACTGACATCGATTAAATTTTCCTATCTGTACTGCACCAGGCGATTCGTTTTTGTTTTAAACATTTGTTGGTGAAAGTTGTTGATTTCTGGAACTAATGAATCGGTTTATCTTGTGTCTAATTTATAAGGAAGCAGTTCCCGAGATCCTGGGTTCAAACTAGCTTAGACTGATATTTATTGGGATTTTCTGTCGAAAAATTCTCACTGGCAGTCCTGAGTCTGGAAGTTGGAAATTGGTGGTGGAAAGCACGTAATGACGTTGGTGCTGCGCTTGAACTTTTTTCGTTTGTTTCGGATTTTCATCCAATCGGACTATGAGAGCGAAAAAATAGAGATTGCACTTGTTTCTGCGCATACACTTGTGCACTATAATATGTCCTGCTCGATTGGCTGATCTCTTTCAAGATTGGTTGCTGTGGTCAAATCGGTCAGGAGGACACCACCATCTTCTGTAATCTGTGCTACTTAAAATGTCATTATTTATAAATGAAGTTTGACGTGAGGAAAACCACTATATATAGCTAGTAAAGTTTGGAGTTTATTCCACCACATTGCTCCAATGCGGGTTGGTGCATACACGTGTAGCAGATTCTCATCCGACACATGCAGGTTTCCACACGACATTTTCCTTCACAGCTGAGCATGAGATATTTTTTTATTAAAAATAAGTAGTATTTATAAAATAGAGTATTTATTCCACGAAATAGAAGTACGGGTATAAGACAGTAATTAAATTTAACGGCAGAAGTCTATATAGTCTACTTCTTAGTTTTTATATATTTAAATAACATAGACATATATTTAAAGTACTTACCTTACAGGATACCTCTATCAGCACCAAATACAAATAAGTGACTTTAAAATTGTCAAAAAGTTATAAGACAAAATTATTTTAACACTTATACAATTTTTTAACTATATTAAGTATTGCATTAAATAAAAAGTATCTCTTGACTAGGATTTACTATAGTATTCTACTATTAATTAAAGAAGTAAATTTAGTGAATATATTTTTCACGTTGTCTGAGCTTACCCGGTAATACTGTACGACTTTTAGAATAAAACCACCGAATATACCGCTGGTCAGATAGCTTTATTGTTCCATCTTTTTAAATAGGCCAAGCCTTATTAAGCACTAAAAAAGCCGAGATGGCCCAGTGGTAAGAACGCGTGAATCTTAACCGATGATCGTGGGTTCAAACCCGGGCAAGCACCACTGAAGTTTTTCATGTGCTTTATTTGTGATTATAATTCTTCTCGTGTTTTTCGGTGAAGGAAAACATCGTGAGGAAACCAGCTTGTGTCTAATTCACTGAAATTCTACCACATATGTATTCCACCAATTCGCATTGGAGCAGCGTGGTGGAATAAGCTCCAAAGCCTTCTCCTCAAAAAGGGAGAAGAGGCCTTAGCCCAACAGTGGGACATTTACAGGCTGTTACCGTTATTAAGCACTTGCAAAAATAAAAACTTATAGCGCGATGTAAAATACCACTAGCGCCATCTATTAATGAAAAGAAAAAATAAAATAAAATAATATTTGACATAATGTAATTTGATCTCGAATAAACATCCTTAAAAATTCAGTTTATACGAAGACATTATGTTTTCATTCCTCTAAATAATAATTTCCTTTAACGAAATCGTACACACGAGCGAAATGGTAGCTTCGTTTGGAATGAAATGCGAGGCGTATCAGTAATACAAACATTATGTTAAACAATAATTAAGTATTAAGAAATTGTAATGACATGTAACATAATAAAGTGCATTAAATATATTATTTTTGAATTCAATTATAACTTTTTCTTTCGTCGGCTTATACGCGTCCCACGCTATAAATAATAAACATATGTTTAAAATTATTACATTTTAAGGTTGTTTTTGTAAATGTGGTAAGCGGACGAGAAAATGGATCACTTGATGGTAAGTGGTCGCTACCGTTAATACATATTAGCGTTGTTAGAAAAGTAAACCGTTGCCTACATCGCCAATTCACAACTAATCTTAGGCACTAAGATATGCCTAATTATATCCCTTGTGCCTTTAATTACACTGGCTCACTCTATCTCCAAACCAGAACAACAATACTGAAGTTCGGTGGTTGAATATCTGATAAGTTGATGGTACCTAAAGAGATGGAATTTATAAGGTATGTAGTTGTAATCTTTATATTTTGATTATTTTTATTTATTTATAGTAGTCGTATAACAACACATAGGTAGTTAAAAATACACCAAAACAAAGAAAAGAAATAAGTTGCCTTAAAGCGTAATAGCAATTTCTTCCAGACAAAATTTGTGATAGGACATTTGTAAACTGAGGTCAGGATGTCTGGTGTTTTCATCCATGCCTTTACAAACGGATTATACTACATAATATGTGAATACTACACATATTATTATCACATAGAAAATAAATAAAAATCATCTAATAAACTCAACATACAATATTGATTGTATAAATATAAAAAGGATGCAAAATGTAAGCCTTATCGCTTGCGATATGTTCATGTCAGCCAGTCACACTTCTCCATTTATTAGAAAGTCGTTAAGATAATATCTTCCCTTTCAATGAAATATTATAAATATTTATTACATTTATTAGTTCATGTTTTGAATTTATTTTATAAAGATCTTGGTGTACCGTTATATTCGTGCTCGCTATTTGGACCGCTATGCTGATTTGAATAACTCACTCCGGCATCACCGCATACTTCTGAATAAGTTTCTTTGCATAATTTGCAAATTAAAAAAAAAGCAGTAATGCATATATATATATATATATATATATATATATATATATATATATATATATATATATATATATATATATTGAGTTTATTGAGCCTATTGCGTTAAATATATATCATTATGATAACTAGAATAAAAATAATTTAGAGGTATAATTTCTGCAATTAAATTAAATGATAGTTACACGAGTAGTACACAGCATGGTGAATTATGATTCCAACCTCTTCAAAAAGTTGAAAATGCTTAACCCAGCAGTGGGATATACGGGCTGTAATTTTTATATTATACATAAGTAACATATTACTCCTACTGCTATTATTATACTTATATATTGTAGGTAGTTTTTTTTTGTTCGAAATAGTGTTTTTTTTGTCTTGACTTTGTACTATTTATAAAAAAAGTTATATCTGATAGAAGAAAAAAAACCTCTACGCTTGAATGATAGCAGTTCAAGGCGTAGCGCCTTGGAGTGGAATGTATAAGAACTTTTTGTTACAGAAGGATTTATTAACAAAAAGTATTAAGTATATATAGTATCTGATTATTTTATTTTGTTTATATAAATAAGATATATATTTGTAATATCTTTATAAGTTTTTGAAGATAAAAAAGTAAAAATGGAAAATGCAGAATATGGCAACACATCGGGTGTGTCAGATATCGCATTGCACTGTAAGCTGCTCCCATTGACCACATGATATAATTTATTACAAGTTTTTTAAAAAAACATGTTGACGCGATACTTTGTAAATGTTGCGTACACTTGTAATCGATATCATGTCATCATTGTTAGTATGCTTTAAAAAAAAGAAGATTTTTATTTTGATAAAAATATATAACTTTTAAATGTATTTAAATTCAAAAAGAACACATTCTTTAGTAAATAAAATATAAGTATAAATATTATATAATTCGTATAAATAATTCGTTTTATAAATAATAATAAAACAATTAATAATACAGCAATTAATAACTGTTTAAACGCTCGCTACGTTTGGCGTAAACAACATTAAAACACTAAAAATGTTTTAATGAACATCTATTAGTGCACATTATTGTTATAAAAAATGTGTTCGCTCTGCCTAATATTATTATAGATCGAATTTCAAAATTTATGAATAAAAAATTATAATTAATTTTATCTAGTATATGCGAAAGTGAGTTTGTTTTATTTTCACGTCTTCACTACTCAACCGATTAAATTTTGCATACACCTTCTCAGATGTACAAAAACGGGCAAAAGGTACCTAACGCCTGCTACCCAAAGCACGAACGAAGCCAACTTTTGAATAAGGTAGGTGAGGTACAGGGGCCCGATTATTTCTTAACGACGTAACGCTGCATTGCGGCCTTGAACCGCCTAGCTACGCTACTAGTGGTTTTAAAATTGTTTTCTATAGCATAAAATTGCATTAAATTAAAAATAACAAGCCAGTAAATGTTTCACGATTAGGCAAGCGACTGCTATTATCTTGAGGAGAGGGTTTGGATTCCCACCACTACTACCACCATTCCCGATGCATATACAGCAGTATTTCATCTGACACATGCAGGTTTCCTCACGATGTTTTCCTTCACCGTCATGCATAAAATTCTAAGCGCAAATTAAGAAATAAAAAACTCAGTGTTGCATGCGTAAATTTTCTAGCCTTGGCCAAAATTCTATATTAATAAGAGATGAAAACATCTTTAACTGCACACCCCGGCTTCAAACAGATAGAATAGGTCAACATAAAACGTCTATATAACACATATAACTCTCAACCGACGTAATATTTTTCTATTCCATAATCCGTTACACTAAACTTCAATGAATTATACACTAATATTCATGAATTCCATTCCATCTTCATTCCGTTGGTGAAAACAGTATGAAAATCCATTCGGTAGTTCTTGAATTTATCGCGATGAGATAGACACTAATACGTACTAATACGCACTAACTCACACGTGCAAAAACATTCTTTCAAGTCTGCATACTCGTACTAGATCTAGTAATTTGATCCTACCTTTAAGTACTTTAACCTATCTAATTCAGAAACCGCGCAAATGTGGCTGCGTAGCCTCGGAGTATCACGTTACTTATGTTAACGGACTTTGTGTTTGTTTTTACTGTGTATACACGTTTTTATTATAAAATATATTGTTTTGATGTAATTATGTAACAATTATTCATTGAGACTCAAAGAAAATATGATTGAAATAATTTTGATGGCATGACTGATGACATGCTTTTAAATATAATAGTTAATCGATTTGATTACTCTATAGATTAATTATAACTGTTAGACATATATATTAAACTAACCCCATAAGTAACTGTTAAGGAACTGTACGTATTTTAATAAAAATAACATTTTATTACTTTATAAAATTCTTTTCGGTTTCGGTTTCGTACTGGTAACTGAAGGACAAACATACAAAAAATAGTCTTTTTTTTAAGCTAGGAACCTTCCCGAGCATATAAAGAACAAATCATCAAATTTTCATCGCAATCGGATCTATAGTTTATAAAAGCATAAAGGACGAACATACAAACATTCGTTTTTATTGATTAAGACGATTCACAACTTAATCATTCATTGAATCAATCTTTTTTTTTTATAGAAAATGAAGGCGGACGAGCATACGGGCCATTAACGGCCCTCAGCCATTGGCACTGTAAGAAATGTTAACCATCGCTTATATCGCCAATGCGCCACCAACCTTGGGACCTAAGATTTTATGTCCCTTGTGCCTGTAATTACACTGGCCCACTCACCCTTCAAACTGGAACACAACAATACTAATTACTGCTGTTTTGCAGTAGAATATCTGATGAGTGGGTGGTACCTACCCAGACGAGCTTACACAAAGCTCTACCACCAGTAAAATCTTATGTTTTTGTGAATGAATTAGAACTAAGTTATCATACGTCGTTACTACATAATTTAAGATTTTTTTGAGAATAAATATTTATTATTATTAATGTATCACTTTCTCCTTTTATGTTATTAGTCTTAAGATGTATAATCAATTATTTTATAGGTTATAGTCATCGCCATGTTCCTTTCAGGTCGAGTCGCTTTCATAAACGCGTAAAGCCATTCAATATGATATATTACTCCGCATCTTTCGCTCTATTAGAAATAGTCATAAAATATTTTCATTATATTCAAAGTATAATATAATAAAGAATCTTACTTTTATAAATCATATTAATATCATAATTAAAACATCAACATTTCAGAAAGTAACGTTTCCATGTATAACGTTTGGGTGTAATATTGTTATAAAAACGTGCCCTTCGAACCACGAGTCCCCTTCGAACGACTAACGAGTCGTTTTAGTTGTACTCATGAATATTAATATAATATCCTGCGACATTATTCACACACATCTGATCCCAAACTAAGCAGAGCTTGTACTATGGAAACCAGACAACTGAAATACTATATATACTTATTTCTTTTGTAAATACATACTTAGATAGATAATAGCACCCATACTCAGGACAAACAGACATGTTCATGCACACAAATGTCAGTCCTGGGTAGGAATCGAACCCACAACTTTCGGCGAGAAAGGCAAGTATCTACAAATCGAGCCAACCGGCTCGTCTATAAAATTTTCTCTCTCTAGAAATTATAACGTCATTAATAAATAATTGATTGATTTTAAGCTGTAGTATAATTAAAGGCTTACACATCGTTTCAAATTGTTGTTAATCGTAAACTGCTGAATTATAAGAATAATTATATCAAGTAAATTAATGATAACAATATAATCAAAATATCAGCTTATCGCCGTCCACTGTTGAAAACCTCCCCCATAGAATGCCAAACATACTGATCTAATGGGGTGTAAGGGGCGCCGAGAACTGCCTTAGACCTACCATCAACCTCACCTGCCCGTGGTGCATCCTGCTGATAAAATATCGAAAAAACTAAAAATTGAATTGATTAAATTTACAAAATTACATTGTACCAGGTACCTATCCCGGCTTCGCAGGGGTAGTATATTCTATATTTCCCCATAAAACGTTTATTTGTATTGTAAAATATATTACTAATAGTTTACACAACACGTTAGCAGCATAAGCTCCCAAGCATGATTTATCGTCATATTTCAGGCAATTTTCACATAACCTGATAATGAATTATAAATTTAAATTTCCTCCCACGAATCGCTCCATTGGTGAAAACCGTATGAAAATATGTTCGGTAGTTTTTGAGCTTATCGCATTAGGACAGACAGACGAGGGAGTTTGTTTCATTAAATGCTATGATATTAAGTCATTTACGCTTCAGTATATATTGACAAACGAAACAGTAGTAATATGCAATTTTAGTAAAAAAAAATCAAGTTAATACAGTACAGTACAGTAACAGCCTGTTAATGTTCTACTGCTGGGCTAAAGCCTCCTCTCTCTTTTTGAGGAGAAGATTAGGAGATTATTCCACCACGCTGCCCCAATGCGGGTTGGTAGAATACACATGTGGCAGAATTTCCATGAAATCAGACAAAGACAGGTTCACCGTTAAGCACGAGATGAAATATAAACGCAAATTAAGCACATGAAAATTCAGTGGTGCTTGCCTGGGTTTAAACCGACGAGTTCATTTTCACGAGATCATCGGTTAAGATTCACGCGTTCTATCAACTAAGCCATCTCGGCTGATTTATTAATAGGTTTATATAAATACTGCTTTTTTTTAGCTTAGTTAATGTGATAATTAAAAAAAGAACATTAAATTCTAATTGCTACTCGTGTCACAGATTAAAAATCGGATCCTTGACCGACGAGGTCAGTGTGGGCTTTCTTTATTAAATCCGATTAATTAGTAAGTCTATTATCCTAATCGTATTAGCCAATGACTAATCATGCAGTTAATTGGACCAAACGTATAATATGTACCTACAATGTCATTTTGTTTTATATATACATAATATCAAGAAATAATATTGAAGATTTTCATTCAGGATACATAAATTTAATTTTATATGCTTACTAGCTTCCCGTTTCATCCCAGTAATACTCATACAACAAAATTCTGTTCCAAATTTCAGATGTTGAAAAAATAATTTTGGTTAGGTTAGGTTGGTAAAATTTGTTTTCGTAAAGTTTCTGAAAACTTGTAAATTTAACTTTTTGAATAAATTAAATTTTGATTTTGTTTTTGTGTATTGTATGTATGATGTAATCAAGATAATTGTGAACACTGATAATTTGTAACACATCCAGCAAAAGAGACCATTCAGGGGACGAATTCTACTAATCTATAACGATTCCGATACGTTTCCGAATCAATTCCAATCTAACTTTAACTAATCTGTATTTATTCGGAAACGAGACGATATGAAGTTAACATATATCGTTATGTCAAAACCAATCTTAATTGTAAAGTTTACACCAATAGTCAACAATTAAATTAAAGAATAGGAAAACGGATAAACGGCAACGATCACGCTTCGATTCGATTGCGATAAAGTGACAATTTGTTAGTAGAATTGGTCCCCAGTATCATGCAATTAATAAGTTTATTTTGTGTACTTGCATATATGCAGCACAGATTATATAATAATAATATATAATAACATTTAAAGACTCAAATAGCAAATCACCGTAAGTAAATTTTCAATAATTCACACATTGAGATACGAGGTTTGTTTTTAGACAACGAAGACTACTGTAGCTATTCTCTATGAACAAAATCGAATCTCGTCGTAGAAAACATTCGTGAAATGTCAGAATGCGACATTGAGCATAATTATAACGTGTTAAGAACACACGCATCAAAATATTATATCGTCATAAGTCGTTGTTAACATTTCGTGGATAAGTAATGAAGTTACTTCTTGAGTACAGTACAGTAACAGCCTGTAAATATCCCACTGCTGGGCCAAGGCCTCCTCTCCTTTTTTTGGTTTTAGAGCTTATTCCACCACGCTTGTCAATGCGAGTTGTTGGACTACACATTTGGCAGAATTTCAGTGAAATTAGACACATGCGGGTTTCCTTACTATGTTTTCATTTACAAACAAACACGAGATGAATTATAACACAAATTAAACACATGAAAATTCAGAGGTGCTTGCGCTTGGGTTTGAAACTACGATCATCGGTTAAGATTCACGCGTTCTTACCACGGGGTCATCTCGGCTTCTTGAAGATTAAATTAAGGTATAATGGTAAATTGTTCGTATGTGAAATAAATGATTTCAAACGATTTTAAGAATAATAAAGTTGAATACATGCCACAATATACCAATTTAAAGACATAACTACGTTTATTAATGATTTATTTTAAAGCTACACAGTCGCGTGTCTCATGATAATAAAATATCTCGAAATTATTATTGTGATGGTATGAGTATATGCTTATTGTATTGCTTTAATGAATAGGAATGAAAACTTGCGCACAGCTAACTATATTAAAAAAAAACATCTTTCTATTTTAAATTTAAAAAAAAGATAAGGCAATACAAAAAAGGTTTTATATTTCTATTAAAAATTATCCAAAAAGCCGATTGGTAGTTTATTTTAACACGAAATATTTATATTTTCAAATTACTGTCATATTTACAAAAAATAAGTTTAACAAAATTTAAATCATACCAGATGATAGTATCAGTAAATATTGGACTCGATAAAGTGTGACCCAAACTACTTTCTTAAAGAAATCAATTTATACTTACTTTCGTTAAATTTATTTCATTAGTCTACCATTAATTAGCTTCAATAAATAGTATTGATACATTAATTAGTTGCACTTATAATACAATTATCCTGTCTTATACCTGTCGTGTTATTTCATACTAAAAAAAATGGTCGTTAATTACAATTATCATTTTTTATATTTCTTTTTTATTTATTTATAATTAATTTCATATTCAATAACATTTGTTATTTTGTTATACATATAATCATAAACAAAAAAAAACACTTTTTTTTAAATATTATCAAGTACGACGACGAAGAAGTTTTGATTCAAAAGGTGCAATTAAAACACTTTGTTAACTTATATGACGCTGAATAAAAACATTTTGATAATAACGTAATACAAAGTCTTGATCGAAAACTCGAAGAAAGTATACATTAAATATTAATTTACCTCCAATACGCATGCATTCCACGCTTTCAATTAGCACCATATAATTATTGATAATTCATTACACTTCTCAATAAATAACTCTTAACACAACACTAGTTCACTGATCCAAAACACGATATTAAGTTTTCTTTTTTTATCTGTGATCTCGTGACATTAAATTTCGAATGACATTTAAAAAATCGCAATAAAACCTTCGCGGTATTTATCGTTCAAGTATGAAAAATGTCGTAAAAGCGCGCGTCCGCAAAGAAATGACCTAAACAACTGAATGATAGCTGCGTCGTCGGTGCAAGCGCATAAAGTTAGGTTAGCGTTCCTCTGAATACTAGCGCTATATATTATTTAAAATTTATTTACTAGTAACTTTCTGGTATATTTTTTTAATTAACGGAGATATAAAAATTGCCGGCCTACAATTATTAAGCTATTACGCTCCGAGGTGTTCGTTCAAATAAGACATTAATAAATTAATATTGATTATTTTACGTCACATAACCTCACAAATACGAAATCTTTGTTTTTGTTTCTAAAAAATACCAATGAAGGTCATTTGGTGCATCCGCCGTTGACTAATTTCAGACGACCAATTTAAGATTAGGATAATAGTTCGTAATTGTTCCTAGATAAAAGTTCCATAAATTGAATTAATCTGGTATAACCTGTACATTTGGGCAACGCATCATCTCCATGTCGAACACAATGGAAAAGATAGTAGAAATATTTGCTATATCTTAAAAACAGGCTTTGGTATTCATTTCACTTAATGTTATATAACTGAAAATAAATTGCCAATAAAAAACAAATAATCGCGTCGTCGTCTTTCGTAAAATAATTTGTGTCTAAAATAAAATCTAATATCGTAATTGTCGGATAGAAGATCGCGGTTTCAATTTCACATTTGCCCAGTTGTGGACGTTACACCTTATTACTGATAACGTATATCTTAAAACACGATATATATTTCATGTTATTAAACACTGGGTCACCAGCGCCCATAGACATTCTAGCTGTACGAAATATAAGCCGTTCCTTAAATCGCCAATGCGCCACAAGCCTTATTCAAATGGTATGTCACTAGTGTCGGTTAACACTGGCTCACTCATCCGTTAACCCGAAACACATTACTAGGTATTGCTGTTTGTCAGTAGAATATCTGATGATTGGATGGTATCTGTCCAGAAGGGTTTGCACAAAGTTCTACCACAGACGAAAATCGCAATTGGTATTTTGAAGGTTTCATACCTTCGATGTTAAGAACGGTGCTTATAAAAAGGTTATATATTCTGCATATATTTGATGGATCACAAGCATTATTTGTAAAGAGGCGTGGGCACTCTCGTAACTATTTCCGTAAACTTGGTCAAGCGTGATACGCCTTCAGATCTTCCGTTTCCTTGATATTACAGTTTTTAAACAATGTCAAATGTTTTCGTTATGTAATCGATTTTGATTGCATAAATATCAAATGAAAAAATCGGTAGATATATATAGGTTTACTGAAAACCTTTAAAATGGGAAATTAAAATTTATGTACAATGATTTGTTTTAAGTAAGGAATATGATTATGTTAGCGACCATAAATAATATTATTTCTTTTGCTTCTATTATGAGAGTCAAAAAAACTGTTATAAAGAAAAAATATTTTCAGCCTCATTTTACATAATATGATATATATCATATTATGTATCACGTTAATAGAAAGCGTTGCTTAGCGAATGCTGTGTCTTCTTCTTACGAATGTGAAATTAATAATGACAGAAAGAGAGAAACCAGTATATAACTAAACTAATCAACGTTTATAGGTAAGCCCGTAAATAATTATCTTTATTATATAATAAAGTCGTGTACACATTCCTTATAGTTACAATGTGTTTTCATTATTGTTGAGCGTTCCCGGTTTCGCTCGAGTACATTTGCTATATCAGATTATACTGGACAAACAGCTTGCTTGATCAATATGAATAAATATATATATTGTTGTCCTTTTCTAACTTGCGAATTTAATGTAAAAAGTGATAGATAGATATATTTTTAATACAAATTCTATGATATATTGCATTTTTGTATTGATTGTTAAAGTACAAAAGATTGATAGCAGTTCGGAGAAGAAAATACCCTGATCAGAGAAGAGCCGGTGAAAGAAGTTTAGCGGATTTTTTGACTCGGAAAATTTTCAATACATATAATTTTTTAATAAAATCGGTAGGGGACTGGCATATGGGCCACCGGATACATCGTTACCACTACCCATAGACATTGTCAATGTAAGAAATATTAACCATAACTTACAAAACCAATGCCCCACTAACCTTGGGAACTAAGATGTTATGTCCCTTGTATCTGTAGTTAAACTGGCTCACTCACAATTTAAACTGGAACACAACAATACTAAGTATAGTTTAGCGGTAGAATATGCGAACAGACAGGTTTGCACAAAGCCCTATGACCAAGTAAAACTTTTTGCTGCATACATAATCTCTAAGAAAATTTAAATTCAAAAGTTTTTTTCAAGTACTTTGAGAGATGAATTATTACTTGATTCATTAAAGAAAAATACTGGCTGGCTGGCTGGCTGACTTAGCCCAGCGGTGGGACATTCGTTTCATCCTTCCATTTTGAAGAGAAGGCTTGAGCTTATTCCATCACGTTGATCAAATACGACTTGGAGGATACACATCTGGCGGAATTTCAGTAAAATTAAACAATTTCAGGTTTCCCCACGGTTTAATTTCCTTTTTAACCACTAAGCTATCTTGGCTCTTAAATTACTTTACTATAGAGAAAATATTGTCAAGAATATTAATATTAATACTTTATATTTATATCAAATATGTAATTTGTTAGGTCTAATTTTCTCTCGCGTTATGATTTATAGTTTTATAATCATAAGCCATTTATAATCGATATTCGTATTAATTTTATCTACTCGCTCGACAACTGCCTGACATATCAAATTAATGTAATATGGGGTATGTGTGTATAATTCAATAAGCGCTAATGATTCATTTAATTAATCTTCGTCATATCATAGTCATATTTTATGACAAAGATTTTTTTGTCACATTAAAAAAAATATGAAGGAAGCAATTTCATTCGGTAAATTTTACTGCAAATATTAATTTATTTAAACAGCTTGTTTATAAATGTTATATATTTGTGATGTATGTTTCTGTAAGAACTCACTACGTAACTCAGTCGTAAAATGTTGGAAACCGGCTTACGTTGATACGCTATTTTGGTACGTGTGTCTTTTAAATTTTATATTTTTAATAGTCAATCTCGCATAATACCAAGCCATTATAATCGGTAGCACCTTTCAACTCTCCAAACTTAATCGTAGTAAATTACCTGCTATTCTTTATGACAATGTTTCCTTAACCCTCTGTTCCCATGTAAAAAACCTTGGTCTCCTTATAGATAGTAACCTCTCCTGGTCCGTGCAAGTTGCAGAAGTGAGTAGAAAGATTTTTGCCACTATTAGCTCTCTTAAACGTTTGAAGCACCTATTACCGGTTAAAACTAAAATTTGCCTGGCTCAATCACTACTGCTCCCAATACTGGACTACGCTGATTGTAGTTATACAGACCTAACAGAAGAACAGCTAAACAAGCTTGAACGACTACAAAACGTCTGTATCAAATTTATTTTTGCGCTACGTAAATTCGATCATGTCAGCGAATACCGTGACCAACTGAAGTGGCTTACAATTAGACATCGCCGCAACTTGCATATACTCTCCCTTCTCTATTCTATCCTTTATAATCCTTACTCTCCTAATTACCTAAAAACTCGTTTCTCTTTCTTAGGCACTGACACTGATTGTCATCTTGATCTGCGGTCAAGAAGTGACAATCGCTTAAAGATGCCAACAGCTCATACTCGCTTTTACAGTGAATCTTTTACTGTTAAAGCTGTGAAGCTATGGAATATGCTTCCCCCGGAAATTCGTCGCTCTGATTCTATTTATATATTTAAACGTCGTGTGAAAACTCACTATCTTTCCTTACAATAAGTAATGTATGTACGTTTATTGAATATGTATGATATATAAAATGTTATATGTGTGTATGTATTTATATTTATATGTATCTATGTATGTACGTATATACATATATATTTATATGTAACGTATGTAGGTTATATATATTTTACATTAGTATGTATATTATAAGTCATTATTTTCTTTTATCTTGAATATTATTTTATTTTTATTTTTTGCACTATCCTGTTTCTGCTTTTGCAAATCCTTTCACCAAAGGTTGTCTGTTAGAGATTGCTTTAGCAATAAGACCGCCTTTGCACGCTCTTATTTTCTTGTCTTTGTTGTAATTGTTCTCTTTATTTGTATGTCCTTTCATTGTGTGTGCAATAAAGTATTAAATAAATAAATAAATAAATAAAATAATACTTTCTGACATGTCACGATCTTGTTCTGCGATAAGTTTTTATTTGCACATAATAATTCATTACTGAAGAAGAATGTTATTAGAGTTACGGTGAGAAAGAAATATACATATATTTATATGCCGTATATATACCGTAACCAATGAATTAATACTGGATGTCTAGAAGTGGATGTATAATTATTTTGTATAACATGTATAATTATTGGTTGTGTAGTTACAACCGTAGCCGTGCCGTAGTCGGCAGCACATTAACTGCGTTATTGGTGTAATTGGTTTAGGTGCAAGTCAGTCTACTAGTACTAGGTACTCTTGCCTCGATAACGATTGGCCTCCCGTTGTCATTGATGATCAGATGCGGAGGAATCAGAATTACTGTCTCTACCCTGAGGCCCCAAGAAGGCATGCAAAGGAAACGATCAATCCAAGACTACAATGTGTCTCTACTAAGGAATTTCTTGCTTAAAAAGGGGGGGGGGGGGCGAGCTGCTGAAAGCTCAGGCTAAATAGTCAGTATACTAAATACAAAAGTAATTATAAAACAATTTTGCAAATATTTCAGTTCAATGTTTTAACAGCGAGGTAGTTCAACACAAATGCGTTTTGTTTGTTGTTTGAACTAAACGTTAATCTATTTGAAACTAAAACGATATTAAATCAAGTCGACGCGTTGACAGCGAACGTTATTTAGCTAACGTCGATCGCGGTGAACGAAATACACCCTGAATTAAATGTAAATTCGTATTCAGGATTCAACAGAGTATTCTATGGCTACGAAACTCTACTATTTACGTTATCTTAATGGCCTTATTAAAAAAAAAGAGTATTAACAATGCCCATTTTTAAGTAACTAACCAATAAAGCGTACAGTTTGTGTTAGGAGTGGACTATAAGAAGGAGAGCTACGCTGAGCCACGAACGAATCACAGCACGGGAGGAGCCGCGGATGCGTTATACCAACACGATCCCTTAGCCTCTACGATCCGTGTCGAGAAGGCCATCGCAGTTGTTGTAGTGGGTAAGAATCCTATATAACCCGATCCCCCACTAGGGGCCAGGTACTTTTCTGGAAGGAAACTGCAAGAAACAAAAAGAAGTGGACGACAATAGCCCAAGGGACAGTATCTAACCTGACATTTAAATCGCTAGGCGGCCCGTTAACAATTGCGCTATTGGTCTTATTATAAGGTCTTATAGTAATAACCTATTCTATAATTAATGATTAATATTACTTTTGTATGGTAGGACTCTGTACTGTCTGGGTGGTACAAGTAACTCATATTCATTCTACCGTTGAACAGCAATACATATTGGTATGTATATTAGATGACAGAGAGAGATACAGATAAAGAAAATTTTATTCTTAAATCTGTAGATATGTGTCTGCGTGTGAGCATGTGTGTGTGAGCTTGTATGTGCGTTAAAATATTTTACTTTAACTTAAATCGTGAAAGTTAAAAGTTTTATAAAAATGGAAAATGTCAATATGTGAGAAATGTTTATTGTGAGTACGTGTAATTCTAGTGATAACCGAATTCTCGGGTGTATTTTTAACATTAAAATGATACTTGAAGTAAGGATGTATATATAAATATAACATATTTAGCATCCAGTAGTGTGCCGATAAAATCACTCACTCACTCAATTACTATTAAAAATTCATAAAACACAATCTTTTTGTCCATCGAGATGAGATAAAAGACGAGATGGCCCAGTGGTAAGAACGCGTGAATCTTAATCGATGATCGTGGGTTCAAACCCGGGCAAGCACCATTGAATTTTCATGTGCTTAATCTGTTATTATAATTCATCTCGTGCTCGTCGCATCGTGAGGAAACCTGAATGTGTCGAATTTCACTGAAATTCTGCCATATGTGTATTCCACCAACCCGCATTGGAGCAGTGTGGTGGAATAAGCTCCAAGCCTTCTCCTCAAAAGGGAGAGGAGGCCTTAGCCCAGCAGTGGGATATTCACAGGCTGTTACTGTTACTTACTAGCGGTATTTAAATTAGCACGTGTCTTTTTTTAACAATGCTGTTATGTGGATCAAGAAACTTTAGACATAATTTGCGTTCATAAGCGTATTATTATCAGTATATGTATTCAGATAGAGATATGTCTTCAAGCTCTTAATTAATATCACACAGGACTTCTAGACAAAGCTAAGCTTGTGTGTCAAAGACAATGCACTGTTATTGCCGCATTATGCTGCTCTCAGGCCAGTATGTCAACTAGTGTATCGCTAGTAAGGCTGCCTCCACACATGTGTGTAATGTTGTGGACGATTTTGTACGCTGTTAAATTTAGTTCAATTAGAGTTTGAACTTTGTAAAATGAATTTTATATTAAATGTTGCAATTAAATTCTGCTACATATCTATATTTAAATATTATAATATAAATTCGCTTTTTACGTCTGTTTGTTTGATATTTCTAAACGTAGCGATTTTGATAAAATTTAAATTTTTTTTTCTAGAATAAATAGGCGCACGACGATATGGGCCACCTGATGTTAAGCGGTCACCAACACCCATAGACATTGGCATTATAAGAAATGTTAACCATCGCTTACATCGCCAAGGCGTCACCAACTTTGGGAACTAAGATGTTATGTCCCTTGTGCCTGGAATAGTACTGCTGTTTGGCGGTAGAATATCTGATGAGTACGTGGTACCTACCCAGACGAGCTTGCACAAAGTAATTATTATTAATAATAATTATATATGAAAAACATTTTTATGTTAAAATTTAAAAAATCCTAGTTATATAAATGAAAACTATAACATTCAGATAATATAAATCAAAGAAAGCTATGGTTATTATAATCTCTTATAATTGTATGTTTAATTATTATTTTTTAACACTTCAAGTAAGTTTTAAGTTTTTTTCTCCGTTTAAAATACAAATACTCAATTTTGAACAATTAAAAAAAAACAAAAAAAAAATTCGGAAAATATTGAATATAATCTCGATATCAAAAATAATAACAAGATTCCGTTACAAGCAGTTCAAATATGTAATATTGTTTTTTAATAAATATTTTTTTCACACTAATTTATATTGTCTATGGTGTGCCTTACATAGCTTATAGTTAGGTCTAGCGGCATCATCATTAGCGTGCTTCTATGTTAATGGTTATGATTAGCTGTTTGTATTTCAATTCTATATCTGTATTATCATTATGTGGAAACGGAGTGAATACATAATTGGTTGTAAATTATAGAACAATTGATAGCTATATATTTAGTACACTGTATTTAGTATTTATTATTATAGACGAGCAGAGATGCGGAAAGGCGATGCGTTATATAATATAAAAGACATTCCTTTTTTAAATAAGTTTCATATTTAAATTTACTACATTTTATATCAATTATTATGTTCGGGTTTTAACCTAAGTGGCTGTACATTTTTGGCCATGGCATCTGAGACAGATGAACGAAGAAAAGGTTTTTCTCCTTTATTTCTTACGTAACCTTGCTTGCTACAGTTATGTGACAAAGTCCTCTATGTATATAAAGTTTCATTTGCTCGTCTTCCTAAAATATAAAGCCATTTGTTGTGTACGTAAATTATTATTAAACCAAGCTGGAAGTAATCTAGTCTAGTAGATCCAGCTGGTACGTGGGCTGCGAGTAGATGCTAGCAAGTTGGGAATAAAAGAAGATTATTTTAAATATACAGTGGTTTCTTTCGGTGACTAAAAATTTGTATTTGTAATAAAATTGTAAGTGTACTTGTATCTTTTATCAGTTCTGTTGATTAATGATACCAAGGTGATAATAATAGTAATAATAATAATGTCCTCCAGACCGATTTCGGCCTCGGTGGCCAATCACAAGAGAGATTAGCCAACTACGCAGGAGATATTGGAGGAGGAGCAGCAGGAGATATAAGTGTGTGCGCAAACACAGGTGCACTCTCTATTCCCTAACTCTCATAATCCGATGGGACGGCAATTCGACAAGACCCAATAAAACACCCAATAACTTTCTCTTGAACCATCTGGTCTAGATGGCAGTAAACAAGGCAGTCAAGTATCAAGCACTATCAAGGTGATAGGGCTGTGTGCAAGTCCGTCTGGGTAGGTACCACCCACTCGTCAGGTGTTCTACCGCTAAACAGCGATACTTAGTGTTGTTACGTTCCGGTTTGAAGGATGAGTGAGCCAGTGTAATTGCACAAGTGACAAGTGTACACAAGTGACATAACATCTTCGTTCTCAAGGTTTGTGTCTATGGGCGGTGGTGACCACTTGGCGTCAGTCCGCCTACTTATAACATCAAAAAAATATTTTAGTGATATAAATTTACCATTTCTATCGTATTTATTTAAAGATCATTTCTGATTCTGTCAAATTATCTGTATTATTTAGATGTATACCTAATAATCTTTTAAAAGTTTTCATAATGTAACGCCAGGCCACATGCCGAGTCAAGCCTATGCCAAAGCCACGCCACGACAGGCTACGAAGCACGTCTGGGACCATTAGTGACGTCACATCCGACTAACAAGTGGAAACAATTAAATATCCGATCCGCACCTATCGGAACGTCATTCGTTAGTTTACTCAGGAGTGACTGTTGCCCACGGCAACTCGAATAACGACGTGTAGTGTTTAGCAACGAAAACGACAATAGACAGCGAAAAATTTTTATTAAAAAAAATATATATATAAGATGTAACGTACAAGTTGTCATTGCCTCTCGTTTCAATTATGTGACTATGTACTCGTATCTAAGTTTTTTTTTCTTTATATTATATTATTTATAACAATTCCCTTACCACATTTAGAATTAAGAAATCGATGTATTCTTTATTTAAATTATACTTTATTAAAACGAAAAAGTTTTTATTACTGTCATATATTTTCGAAAAGTTATATCAAGTAAAATCTTTGAGTAAGTACATTTAATCGCGTTAATGAGAAAACTTCAGTTGTAATATTTTTAATAAAACCGGCTAATAAAATTCCACGGTCCGTCGTTCTTGTACAAACAGACTGAAGTTCGACATTTATTATATCCACTTCTCTTAGAACGAAAAAGTCGAAATTAAGCTGAAATTGGATTCGGACCGTTTATGTAGCGATCTAAAAACTTGGTATAAAGAAAATAGTTGGTAGAAGATATTTGGAAAATTTATCCGATATTACATTTATCATTTATAATAAAGAAAATCTAAATTAATTATTTTAAAGAAATGATAATTGTTATTACATTATTTTTTAAGTTAAAAAGTTAAACTTATTTTTATTAATAACTGGCACTGTATATCACGTCTTCGGCCTCAGAAATAAAACTGAATTTAAAAAACCTCGAATTGGTCTTTTCAAAAATAGAACACCAAATCATACAAATCGATGTAAGTTTATGAACTTATTTGCACGTGAAATAATTATTTTTTTACGAAAATATTTAATAACTTGGGTTACATTAATGCAATTTTCGTAGGGATCTCGATTTTTTTGGAAAATTAAATATATTGCCGCGTAAATGATTATCGTATGCACTGACTTCCCGGTATTTTTCTTGCGCGAGAGTTTTTTAACGATAACTCCTAAGATAAGTAGTTTAAAAATTAAATAAATACGTAAAATAAAAATAATATTCTATTTTTTAAATACTAACATATAGGCTAAAAACTGGGAGATCGCTTTAAGCGATGGATCCGCCTTTGCGCACCATACGGTTTTTGATTAATTGTTTTCTGTTACTCATGTCATCAGTCATTTATAACATATTATGTAACGAGGTATTAAATAAAAAAAAACGTTTAAATTTTAGAAAATATAGTAGTTTTCGAGTTTATCACATTCGCATTGAGATAGACAGACGCAGAGGGCACTTGATTTTATAAAATGTAGTAGATTAAATAAATTACTCACACATCACGCATGAGCATCTTACACGCTTGTTCACGGTAGATGAGCCCGATCTTAAACACCGTCACTCTTAAAGAACTCAATCTATAAAACAGCAGATTCAATTACATTACTGTGAAAACATTTTATGTGTGTGTAATTCGCACACACATTTAAAATATTTTATTACTATGTCCAAGTATTTTCTTATGATATTCGTATTTTACATATAATCTAGACATTACTTTATTTATTTATTTAAGACAGGTATAGACTGGCTTGGGCCGGTAAGTACCACCCACTCATCAGATATTCTACCTCAAAACAACAATACTTGGTATTGTTGTGTTCCGGTTTGAAGGGAGAGTAAGCCATCAGATATTCTACCTCAAAACAACAGTACTTAGTATTGTTGTGTTCTGGTTTGAAGAGTGAGTGAGCCAGTGACAGACACAAGGGACATTAACATCTTAGTTCCCAAGGTCGGTGGCGCAATGGTGATGTAAGCGATGCTTAACATTTCTTACAATGCCAATGTCTATGGGCGTTGGTGACTACTTACCATAGTGGCCCATACGCTCGTCCACCTACCTATACGATAAAAAAACAACCGTGTTAGTAATTGCAAAACTATAAACCAAACAAAATTTCTTTGATGCAAAAAATATAATTGGTAATATACATACATAAGCCTATATACTGAAAAAACACATAAGGGAAAATTACATAAACTCAATAAGGCTACGAATTTATCGAATTATTACCTCCATCAATCAAGGGGACGGCGTTAAAGAAATAAAATCGTTACACCATCAATTCCCGCCAACGACATTGCAAATTGTTAAAGTTTTCTCTGTTATTCGCTTGAAAAATAAATTCTTATGTAATCTTTTAAGAGATTGCTTCGTTAAAAGGTTTGTAATTGCTAAGTGATGTTTGCTGTTGCTATAAAGAATTTAATAAATTTTGTAACATTATGTATGAACATTTTTGTTTTTTTAATTGCTTTGTATGCTAGTTTTTTGCATTATATTTTATTACTACCAAATTTTTTTTTTACATTACGCACACACGACTTTTCGATTCGATTCACCAGACAACTGATATACTACATATAGTACTTTTCTTTTGTAAATACATACTTATATAGATAATTACACCCAGACTCAGGACAAACAGACATGTTCATGCACAAAAATGTCTGTCCTGGGTGGGAATCGAACCCACAGTATTCGGCGTGAAAGGCAATCATCTGCCAACCACGCCAACCGGCCCAAATAATTATTTTTTATTTTAATTTTATATTATGTAGACAAAAGTCATGTTATGTTTTTATATTATTATCTCCCTATCGTATCTATATATAATATAAATAGACAAAAGCAAACGGTTCAGTATTTCTTTCTTCTCTGTTTGTCAAGCAATTTTTTTACTATGCTTTAGTGTTACTATAAAAAATTGCTTATAAAAGTAGAAACAAAGTGTTTAAAATATGTAACAATTTCATATATGTCTTTTCATTAATGTTTATGGTCACGGGAAGCCGTTGGATGCGGGCAGCGCAAGACCGACTAACATGGAAATCCTTGGGGAGGCCTTTGTCCAGTGGACGTCTTTCGGCTGATATGATGATAATGAAAGATAAAAAAGAAATTGATACATAAAATGGATGTTGGGATATAGATTTCAAAATTATATAGTATCTATTACACTATTTGACTGATTATCAAAGCTCACACATATGTATATATACAACTATGTTTCTCATGATATCAATGTAAGTACAAGTATATTTATAACATTAACGCGACACAGCTTGTATTCAATTTTCGTAAATGACCAACTGCTAAGTAATTACTTCATCTCTTGATAAAGAGATTGTTTAAAGCTATAACAACACACTGTTTTGGTTTAATTTGGTAAAATTGCTAAAAAAACCATTATAAATATTCATGAAATATATTAGCTCATAACATTTTCTTATTTCAACTTAATTGAAGTCTATGAAACTGCTATAAATTTTGTTTTAGCTCAAGATTAACGCCAACATTGTAAGACAGACTGACGTTAATATCTCTACAGAGGATAGGATCTAATAAATCTACTGGATAGGTATCGTATCGTAGGTATCGTAGGTATCGTATCGTATATTCTAAGACTAGAATCAAAAACAAAAGAAAACAGTCAATATTTGGTTAAACTTTTAGTCCAGACGAATGTTTTTCAAAGTCATTATATTTGGCATTGAGTCAAGATGACAATTTTTTTATTGTTTTTTTTTATACGTAATACTTCAAAAGTCAGCAAAATAAATTGTGCAGTTACCCAAAATGCACATCGATGATACTTCTATTTGTGTTTTCGTAAGTTTGTTTACGTCGCTTCCAGAAACGTCTAAAGTTTAAAACATTTGTGTAAGCCGCAAGTAATTTAAAAATAAGGTAGATGGAACATTTTGAGGTTGACATTTTCGTTCTGTTATACCAGTAATATAATTTATATCCTTTTATTTATTAAAAGTTTTTTAGCTATGGAACAAAACTGTTTCTATAGTTTAGGCGATAACATAATATTTATTTGTATCATGTAGAATATCTATCCAAAATTTATTGTAGTATCTTATTTGAAATTTGATTTATGACGCCTGTCTATAATGAGATACGTGCTGGCAGCTGAAGTAATAAGATAATTTGAAGATAAGACAAATGTTGGGAGATGGAATAAAACAATATACGCTATTAATGACGGTAATAATGCTATTGACTGTCATTTTAGTCTAATGGCTAGATAATAAATTTAGATAATAAGGCTGCAAATTCCGCTACCCAGGGTTCAAACACGAGGTCGGTTTAATAAACATTTATTGGGAATTTCTGTAAAAAAATATCAGTAGCAGCCCGGAGTCTGGAAGCGTAAGGCTGTTGACCCTGTGCCTGAACTCTTTCCGGTCGTGTCAGATTTGCCGTCCTATCAGATTACGAGAGTAAGAGAACAGAGTGTTCTTGTGTTTGCACGCACACTTGTGCATTATAATATGTGTAGCGGTTGAATCGGCAGATCGTAATTAGAGACATGCATTTTCTTTTCTTCTTTCGAACGTCAAATTATTGATGACAGAAAGAGAGAAGTAAATTTTTAACTTTAAGTGTCATTAAACCATCTATCTGTCTTCGTGCTTTACATAAGCCTGATGTAATAATGATATTATGTAACCTAAAATTTCGATGTTATTAATAACTACTGCAACATCGCTTATATCGAAATCAAATGTAACATACAAATTGTTTTCAGTATAAAGGCCTGAATTTGCGTCTGATTCCATTAGCAGCGCATTGTATTCGTTGCTATTGTTTAAAATAGCCTTCACACTAATTTCCTACTTATGCCCTTAGAATAGAGTTCATAACTTCTTAGCCAAATATTTGATAGTAATCCCATGTATTTTATAAAATTATTCTTTAATTTAAGCCTTAATATAATGTCATAGAGTTTGAAATTGGTTGCAATCAAATATATAACAGTTGTTCAAATTCATTCAGCTCCGGAACACGGATATGGGATTTGAAACAATGAAGACAATATTCCCATAACATAATATCCTAATCCATTTAACTATTGTAACATTTAAAGTATACATTTAACCAAAATCACAGTATTCTGGATATACACAGATGAGCTTTTACTAGTTATGGCCCATTGAGAGGCCTGATAAACTCAGCCAACCGCCTCTGAATTTTGTACTCCGCGGTTAAGGAAAATATTATGAGGTAACCTTCATGTAGCGGATGAAAATCTGCTTCATGTTATCAACCTGCTTTCTATAATTCTAATATCGCAATTAAAATAGTAAAATAATATTAACACATAACTTATATTAAATTTAAATGTTCTCATAAAGGAAAATGAAAAAGAATTTAAAAACAAAACTGATGAAAAAATTCATTGCCTATTTTTCATACTTTGGGATTATATTACTTCATTCAATTTAATTGAGACCAAACGGGAAGTATACCCAAACAAAATAAAATATGTTCCAAATTGGTTAATAAATGACGTAGCTCCGAGGTAGAAAACGAAAAATCGAATACAATCGAATTGAAAACCTCCTTTTTTGGAAGTCGGTTAATAATTTATCGGTTTCGTATCTAAATCAAGTTAGTTTATCCACATCGTCATGATAAATGACTAATCAAGTTTTTGGCTTCCATATTCCATATTATTTTTTTCATATCAACGGAAATGAAAAAGATGACAAAAAATAAATAAATAATTCGCTTTGTTACGAAAACATTGTAGTCCACGAAATAAGTTAATAATTTTGTACTGAAGTAATTTTCCTGGAAAAAAATATATCTAACTTAGTGGAAAATGGGTACAAGCAATAAAATAACTCATAATTTTATAAAAGATTTTAATAATACTCTTACATCTCTTTTGTATTTAGATACAATATTTACAAAAACTTATAATTATTTTCCTACTTAAAATAAAATACAAACCTCAAAAATATGAAGATGTCATGATTTTTAGTAACCGTCTAGCAATTTCGAAAACTAATAATGAAATAGAGACAGTTCTAGGCAGTGATTTTGCTGATATGAGAAATGATGATACAAAGCTTGGAAAAACTAAATTTAAAACTAATAAATACAATCACAAAGGCACATAATCAGATGACGAAAATGAAAAAAATCGGTAACACAAAGATACCAATTATCAATGATAAAACAATCATATGCTATATAAGATGTTTTTCACAGCAGATACAATTATAGAAGAATTTATAATTTCTCTAAAAATCTATACGAAAATATAGCTAGAGAAGTTAAAAATTCTTGAAACATCGAATTATTGTTAAAATCATTATGTACCTTTGGGAGTAAACTATCACTAGCTGATATCATGATAATCAGACAAAGACCTTATTTAAAGTAACCAATATTGAAATATATTTCAATTAAAGCCTTTTCAAAAAGAATAAATTGGAACACAAATTTATTATATTTATTATTAAGTACAAAAAATCGTAAATGTACAGAAGCGCGTAATTAAAAATTTGGCTTTTGTAATTTTTCGTTTCGCCGTCTTCTGTCTTTTTGCACTTAATTGTGAATAGCAGTTTGCGCAAAGAATTTGCGTATTCCATAAAAATAACGATCTTTTTTTAAATATTTGCCCAATTATCATGTCGGCTTAATATAATTCTATATAAAATTATTCACCAATAATGTTATAATTTACATTATATCACACGAACCCTATCATCCGATCTGTTCGATGTCACCATCGTTAAACTAATAAATATTTCGACGTGGGTTTTAGACTACAGGTGGATTAGGCGTTGAAAAAATATAATTAATGGATTTTATTTTGATTAAAATGATAGGCTTAGGCTTCAACATACAAGGTACCTAATCATAAGATAATTGGACGAATCAGAATCGAATTTACATAATTTAAATTTGGAATTAAACGGACCTGTATAGAATTTGTATAGATAGTTATATCCGGCAGCCAACTAAATTAAATAACTTATGGTATATTTATTGTAAAATAATCAAAACTAAATTCAAGATCAGAAAATTTGCTTTTCCAATTAAAGTTACTTTATAACAGTTGCTTCAATCCAAATTATTACAACAAATTCGAAGACTGAACTCGTAAACTTTCTATCTCAAATCCAATTTCGTAATCTTCAAACGATACGAAAAGTTGGATAAAATGAAATCTTTCGCATTTGGCACTTCCCTTAACCTAAGCCTACTAAAATTACAGATTTAACTCGAATATGAAGGGGATATTACTAATCTTATCTTCTAGCAGAAGTTTATCTTATCTTCTAGCAGCTGGTGCTTGAGTGTGGTGTGCACAACTTTCTACATTTTCTGGCCAATCGCATACGTTTTCGTTGGGGTTAAAGACCAGGTTCTGAGGACATGGCATGTGGTGTTTCCTCTCCCCTTCGCACATGTAGTACATGGTACAGTCCGCTTTGTCAGGGTGGTAGGATATGTGACCGTCCTCTTCTTCGCATATCACTTCAGTGGCTGTAGGCAAGATTAGAAATAATGTAATGATAGTTTTAAATTTCAGGTGCAAGTGTCCTTAAAATTTTACTAGAAGTTAAGTTTTTCATCTTTTATGTGAAAAATAATACTCTCACAACAACATGTTTTTTATGCATTATAGTTTAAATCTTTTATATAATAAGCAGAATTATATACTCACGATCCTTAGTAGTGTACTGTCCATTAGGATTTGAAGATTCGTACGGTCCATCGTACTCCAGTTTAACCTTGTAGTCTCCCAGCTCCTGTCTCATGGCGGTGATGAGAGGATATTTTCCAGTGCCGCACGAGCCTCGGAAGTCGTCCATGTCGATGGACCAGACCATGATTCCTCCGAATCCTTCTTCTTTCAGCCAGGTCATCTGGTAAATATAATAGAGTTGAATCGTGATGCAATTAGTAATTTCAAAACTTAAATAGACTTCATAAATAACTTTTCCTGATGTTTGTGTGAAGATAATTGCTTAGATTCGGTGGCAGTGATGGAGAAAAGTTAATATTTATTTTAAAGGGCTTTAAAATCTAAATTGCCTTTTGCTTATTACGTTTAGTTTACAAAGTAAGTTAAACATCAAACACATTTTATAAGTTTATATTAGCACTGTCCTCTTCTAAATTTTTCCTCAACTATAATGAAATGTATTTTATGTGTAAATAATCTAGAATCATGAAGTAGCGTAACGAAATTATTCTAAAAATAAAAAAAGAATAACCAATAAACAATTGACAAAATATATACTTTATATTTTATAAAATTTTGTTAGTTAGTTTTTATAATATTATTTTTGAATTATATAAAAGTTAATGACCTAATGCTCTCATGAGGATATGTGATTGCGTCGACTCATATATCAAAAGTTAGGCAAGATGGCTATCTTATATCCCAAGTATGAGCAACATGATAAATTATCCATATCCACTACCAGGTCACATACTAAAATAAATCCAATTTTTATGTATTTATGTAACGTACCTTGGTCTTCAGTGATCTTTCATCATCGAAGCCCACCCATTGGTCTTCTCTGTAAGCGAACGGAACCATCTGTTCATTGTCCCATACAAGTGTTGTGTTGTCTTCTCTCAGGAAGTCGCAGATTTCGTAGTATGACATAAAGCCAGCTTCATTTGTAAAGCGACCAGCCAGACCTGAGATTAAGAAATGATTTATGTAGCTAAAATTGATAATATAATTGAATTATATTAAACAGTTGGATACTAAGTTATGTGTTTTATACAATTTTGCATGTTTCATTTGAAGTCGTCTGGCTTATTTGATATACATAAATAAACAGATTCTTATATTGCTAATTTGTAGATAAAAACACGTCAGAAGTCGAGTAATTATCTTAAAGGAAAATTATCTTGTTAGCACAAAAACGGTATAAATGAAGTTGAGTCAAATGTTAATAACTGGCGGCCGCCTCGACTTCGTACGGCTTAACAAATTATCTTTTTTACGCCAATATGATTTTTATAGGAAAAAAAAGTACAACTTCAGTTATATTATTGCAATATAAGGATCTTTTGAAAATAAAATGAAGCTTATGTTACTCGATGATAATGTAGCTTTCTATAGATGAAAGATTTTTTTTTAAATCGGTTAAGTAGATTTTGAATTTATCCACTACAAACAAAGATACAAAAAAACTTTTCTCATTATAATATTAGTATAGATAAGTGTAGATATAGACTAAAAAAATATAGGTTGACGCTAAGATCTTACCACCGCTTGAAGCTGGAGCACCAATATCGAATTGAGTTCCGTTGATCAACGTGAATGAGCGACCGTATGTGGGCATTCCGATCATCAGCTTCTCTTTAGGAGCACCTTGACGTACCCATTCACGAGCTGAATAATCCTGGAAAGATATTTCAATGCTAATTACTGTCAACTTCATATTATTTAAAAAAAAAACATTTGTTATATTCTATAAAACTGTAGCAAGGTATTATTAATAAAAAAACCCCTAGATATCTGGAAGTATTATTTTTATCCAATTAGCTAACTGATACCTAAACGTGATCTACATCGCAAGATCGCCAACAAATTAAAATACATGTAATCGATAAAAACTTTAACAAAAACTCGCTCGAATTAAAATCAAATTATTTTATGAAGTACAAATTGTTTTGTTTGTTAACTAAATAAAAACTACCGAGGCAGCAGATGCGCTTACTGATAAAACTTTCTCAACCATTAAAAGTATGCGCTTGTTTTTTAACCAAGTTAAAGTTATCACGGACAATTTCTTATAGCAACTGGTTGCTTTTTAAAAGTAAGTAAGAAAGTAAGTTAAACTTTCCGTTAAGTTATTTTTATGTACACTGTCGTTTATCGAAAATTTGTCATTTGCTCTATTGTAATATTATTTAACGGAAATAGTTTCTACCTCTTTCTGATTGGGTCTAAATTGCTCTGTGTATAAAAAAAAGTGTTTTTAAATTCATCTCCTCTTAAAATTAGAGTAATCTTTACGTAGTAAAATGTTGTTTCTTTTTAAATGCATCTTTTTAATTTTTATTTCTTTATTTTAACTCACCACTGTTAGTTTCTTCTGGTAGCTGGTTGCGCTCTCGAGAGGGAACAGTGGGCTGTTGTGTCCGACCTGACGCTCCCATTGGCCGTGGAAGTCGTACGTCATCACGTTGATGTAGTCCTGTCATGAATATTGTTTCATCATAATCAAGAATAGTCTTATTATGTATATCATTATTCTCATTCTCAATAATTAAAGTACTTTGGGTGAATTTAAGCTAACGAAATGATTTGACTATGATTGATGATGAAGAGAATATGATAGAAATCCTCATGATTCATACTATATAAATTACAAAAAGTAGCTCCAATTTTTACATAAAGAAATGTTGTCAATATGATATTAAAAGAAAATAAAAAAGTCAGTTAAGTCTTTCTATACTTACCAAGTATTTCGAAATTTCTGGAACATCATATCCAGCGGCTATCGCTTCGAATGACGCTGGAACAGCAGCAGAGAGGAGGAGACGAGGTTGTCCAGATGTTTTTGCTTCACCTTCGAAAGCTAGACGAAGTTCCTTGAGCAAGGAGACGAAGGCTGCTCTGTCATCAGCTCCTCTGTGAATTAAATAAAACATGAGAATCGGAACTATCACTTAAACTGAAAAATACGTTTGTTTATTTTATCTTATAGTGCAATTCACTTATCTCAAACTAACGAATAAGGAAATATGAAGTTTAATAAGTTGATAATATTTTTATTTGAGAGATAATATACTTAAATAGAATACATTTATTATATAGTCCTATTGAGAAACAAGTGTTAATAAATTATATTTAATATTAATCTAATTACAACCATTTTACTACGTTATCTTTATTTCTAAATCACTACAACTCTTATTGAAGATTCATTATTCAATATATGTTCATAGACCATTATAGGTATTATGGACATTTTGAGTCGCTAATTACTGTGTGACATGTCATCTTGGGATACAATTTTGGTATTAGCTAGCTAAGAAAAGGTTTGTATCACTTCTGCGTACAATGTCTAATCTGAGTTTAATTCCTATGGTCTTATTTCTTTTCACTCAGGTACAAAAACTTAGCCTACAAAGGCTCAAATTTCACAAGATGGAAAAATCATGTCTAGATTTCTTTTACGATTATTATATGATCCGTTAAAAGGTTTTCTTAATATATTTCTTAAATAGGGTTATTTAAGTATGTCTTACCATAGCATATGAAATGTATATATGTTGAGGTGTTATTAAAATTCGCTCATACATCATACATAAAGTTTGTCTTCATAATAAAAGATTTTGCTTTAAATAGTCGTGATTATGTTGTGGAAAAAGTTTTTGCTTTCAATCAATTCTTTACATCTCAATTACAATCTTTACATTCGCAATTGCTTTTTTTGAGGGGTTCATTTCATTTCGTTTCATTTCATTTGAGTGGTGTATTTCAGCAGAAATAACGGCTAACATTGTATCAGACAGTATTAATCGGATGAGAAATTGTTTCGTAAAAACACAATGTATTGCTTATTTTTTCCAATTAATGAAATACCTTACTCTCAAGGCTGGTTTTTAATAAATTACTTATATTCGCCACAAAGTGAAACGTTAAGCTTGTTAGGAATTATGACGACAATAAACCAAACGGTCAGGTTCTAACTAGCAACCTTCACCTCGTTCAGCCCGCATACGATTGACTTATTGGCTCTTTATTACCTCCAATAACATTATAAGCACTATCTACTGTGAAGTTATTATTAACAAAGTTTGACTGATATTTAAAAGCACTAAAGAGAAAAAATGTTGTTTTAAGACACATGACAAAGAAATCAATAATTTTAGGCTTAAATTTTTTTTTATTAAGCTTTAATCGATGATAAAACCTGTCTGTGACAGCGATTTTCAATTCCTCGGAGATTTTTAATGGAAATCTGGTCCTGAATAATGTAGAAATAACCTATATAAAATATCTCAATATTATTTATAAAGAAAACATTCTTAAAAAATTGGTGAAATGAAAACGTCAAAATAGTTTATCTGATGTCAATTTTAAGATGACTAAAGGTTTGTTAGTTACAGCGCATTGTAAATATCCGTCAAATCTCAATCGATTGGGATAAATGCAAATGATAATTATGTTTAGTTCATAAATATCTCACTTAAATGAAACACAACGGAATACCCAATATTCATATTAACGTCTACCGAATAAGAGACATAACTAAAAAAAACCTACGCGAAGAATAAATATTGAAGAAGTTAAATGAATTAAAACTGAAGATAATTTGTCCTATTCTAAAAAATATTTATTATTTCCAGGAGTTCCACATTACATTGCAAAAATGTTACTTAAAAAATTATAGATACTTTTAGTTTAAAATTAAATAATATATGTAATAATAAATAAAAATAAACAAGTTGGAGAATAACATGGAAGTCGTATTTCGAATCTCCTAAGATTGATATTAATCAGTATTCACTAGGTGTAATTAATTATATCAATATAATTTGTCCTTACCTTGGATATTCCCAATCAATGTCCAAACCATTGAATTGGTAGTCTCTCAGGAACTCGATCGCTTCGTACACGAACTGGTTCATGCGGAACACGTTCGATGTGAGCTCTTTGAAGGGCGTGGAACCGAATGCCCAACCACCGATAGCTAATAGAACCTAAACAAAGAAAAAAGTTTACCAAATTTTTTTACAAATTATCCAAATATAACAAATTAAAAGGAGAAAAATTCTATTATTCCGGAAATATTTCCAATAGTTGATCAATTGAGTCAGCTAAGACTGATCTTCGTTTCTGGATAGCCATTAATTTGTTATATACCATTATTATGTTATATATGCGTCGCCTGAAGAGTCAAGGTGCTATGCAAACAAGAATTAGTTTTTTTTTCTGTTCTGTTGTCTGTTTCTATTTTTTCTGTTCTGTTCTGTCTGTAAAAGTTTGCTGAAATTCTTTTTAAGTTTCTATAAGAAACACTGTCAATGACTTTACATTTTTTAAATTTAAGATCAAAGTTAGTCGACTGTACTTTGTTCAAAGCTTAAACTTAAATGTCGTTCATTTTAAAAATGTGCACATTTTGTAATTTTCATATAAGAAGATATTCATAATAACATTGTATTTTAAATAAAAACTGTCCAAATATATTTTTAAAGAAGTAAATAAGCGAAATAAGATTAAAATTACAAACTCTGTGACTAAAACAATATATTTACGAATTTTTATATTTAATCATAAGGAAGATTTTAAAATGTATTAAATAGAAGCATCATAACTTGAAAAGAACTTTTTGTTTATGACCGTTGTTCATATTTCGACTGGTAATTAATGTAATTGATCAAAATTAAGTGTATCAAAATTCAACATTCGTTTATTTGATATTCAATTACGGATTCCCGTAGGAGTTACGACACGAATTAAGCAATTATTGCCAATTTCTATACGTAATAATTAAAGTCATTGAAATACCTTCTTTATAAACCTTTAAGGCGACTGAAGTGTTTGTTATTAAAGAGAAAAGCTTCAGGTGCTCTCAAACCTTTAGTACTTAAGACATCTTTTCATGTTTTATTTTTTAATATTTCACATTTCTTGTACATTTTTTTTTCATCTGATGTTCTTCGTCGTTTCTTTTTATTTTCAGCCCACGAAAAGTGTCTGTCATTTAGCTTGAGAGTCATTGACTCTATACAATTAAGCTATCCTTTGTGTTCTTTTGAGGTCTACGTCTAGAAATACTTAACGAATTCCATTAAAATCTTGGAGATTCTGAATGGTTTTTAAGGAACAATGTTAGAAGATTTCGTATAATTAAGCATTGTAAACGTTAAAATGCCTTCAAGTTTCATGTTTAAATTAATACAATTAAATATAATTGAATATTTAGACAGAATAATTATACACGTATTTGAACCAAGAAATTTTTGATTAAGAAATACTTGCTATATTTCTTCTTTCACCATCGTTCGTATAGGACATGTGTGATATCCAAATTTCAATTTAAATAGATAGAGGGTTTTCTATTATTCCTTAGATTATTTATCGGGACGAAGCGAGACATGTTGATACAAGATTTTAACAAGCGTTTATAATACCGATAAGAGGTCTTGTGTACAGAAACTGCTATATTTAAAAATATATGATAGAAATAATAAAGATTTTAAAAGGTTAAGTCAAAAAGCGTAATATTTGATTGTAGTACTATTGGTCTTGTGTGAGTCGTCATAATACTTTAAAAGTTGATTGTGAGATAAGTTTACCTTCAAATTAGGATTTTTCTCTCTCAAAGCCACCACTTTATCGTACATGTCATTGTCCTTTTCATCCCCTTCAGCCAGCTTGTGATCCTTGAGGGTCGCGAAGGCATAGATAAGATGCGTGCATAGAGTGGGGTCTACGTTTTCTGGCATGAAGCGACCTGCACTAGGCCTCTTAGAAGACCAAGACGTGATGTAGCAGAGAATTTGTGGTTCACGTTCTGTGAAAAAAAATATAATTATTTATTTATTTACTTGGATTACCGACAGTTGTACATAACACACATCCAAAACACTTTTTACATTAACTTTAAACTAACTATGCACTACCGATTACAGGAGAACACATCACTCCCAAACACAAATACAAAATATACAAACCAATAATAAAATAAAAATAGAAAATATAAATATTTAAATAAAGAACAAAAACAGAAACAAAAGGTACCTAATTAATTTTTTTAAACTAATTAACAGTTTATGCTAAAAGAAACATCACATTTTTTCAAGAATGATGAGAGCCCGTCACAAAGGGATGGGGTAGGAAGGAAAAATAAGTTGGGTCAATGTTGTATTGATCATTTTAGTAATAATTCAGTCTCATCATAGCCCAAATTGAGAAGCCAGTTGGTCATTTGAATTTTACACTGGTAAGTTGTAAGTGAGAAAATATTGTTCTTCTTATTTATTTTATTATATAGGATTGAGCTCATCATATTCTCGCGATTTGGAGCATCCTGTCCAAGTTTCGTTCAAGTGCGGTCAATTTTAAAGAACGGACATGGCTTAATCTATTGAAATTGAGAATGAAACTCCTCATTTGCCTTAAATAAGTATTCTATGAATGTGAAAGGTTGAGTGTGATTCATTGTCGAGGGTTCGGAATTATACAACTTTAAAGTAACGATCTCTAAAAATACTCATGCAGTATCTTAAAATATCTATCTTAATAGATGTTTTTGAATTCATATAAACTAAAGTATAATATAACAAATATAATAAAATTAAAATGAGCGTCGATAGCACACTGAGCTGCCCGGCGATGAAAAAGTTCTAACCCATTGGGCTAGTTGTCCCCATTCCTAACACAAGTTTTACACTTAGAGGGGAGGGGAATATTAGTAATTCCTTTAAAAAACGGCCATTGCTAATATTAAAAATAAAATAGCTTGAATATGTAATACATAATTACCATTATAACAAAAATATATAAAAAGCGTTTCATGATTTTCTAACGAGTTGCAAATTATTAAATAATTTTCCATCTTAGTTCGTTGAAAGATAATTAGAAATATTGAGATAATATCAGTATCTTTTATCATTTGGTAAGATATTTTAAACTGTTATCTGGTAAAAATTTGTCATATTGAAATCCAAAAGAAAGTAATATTACTGAAATACAGATTAAGAATATATAAAGTAATTGTCTTTAGACGTTTACGTCGGCTTTTATTAATATTCAAATATCCATTTATCCGCTTATTGGTGAATAGCAAAGGAACTCTTATTCGATCAATCATCTATTTCAATTTGTAGACAAAGTTAATCTTGCAAGTCTTCTTGATTTTTTAATAAAATTATTAAGAATTGTAGAATAATGGAATTTGATAAATTGTACTTTAATATTTATTAAAATATTCAGGAACAATTACCTTTACATTTCATGGTTTAAAAAAAATGGTATGATTTATGTATATGCTTATATATATTGTAAAATAATATGACGATACGATTAGTATTAATATACTCGCAATCACCAAACTTATAGTACGGTACTTTTAACATTATAAAGTTATATACTTTATAAGTATCTGGAAGCTTTGTAAAACTTGTAAGTTCGTCATAAAGGCTGTAAGTCTAAATCATAACACTCATAAAATATGCCTAATGCGCCAAATAGTTTAGAGCCATGCGTGCGTTCTGTTGAAGGGAGAAAGGTGAGATTATGTTTCATTTCAGGGGCCTCGTAATTCTGGTCGTCGAAAGTCTGAGCGTGAAAGCACTCGATGTCTGAAACTTTTAGCAACTATGTCGCGAGTTGTCGTTGTTCGGAGTCATTGGTGGGTGGGTGGGTGAGACATGGTACCTAAAAATGACCCTTGTGACACCCCTTTTAAGATCGGTAGCTTTTAGTGTCACGTACAAGGCCTACTTGCTTTCTGAGCGTATAAAATGTAAATTTATGGCAGTTAATCTTCGTAACTTGTTTTTAGCTTTATATTAATGAATTTATAATCCTTACGGGAGTCCGACGGTTCATAATTAATTAAATTTCGTATACATTAATATTTAAAAAATATTTGACCCGTAATTACATTATAAATGTAGCAAGGTATGTATTAATTTAATTACTTTTCAAATATAATAGTACTACGCAAGTAGCTTGAGCAAGTTGTTTTTTTTTAAATGTCGGGCTCATAAAGGATTTTTTTTAATTCTCAATTAGTTTTTTAATAATAATAATAATAAGCATTTAAAATATTAACTCCAAAATTAATTCGAGAGACAAACAATACTTTCATACAATTAATATATCAAGAGGCGTACAATCATCTTAGAAAGTTAATAACACGAACAGTGGCATATAAACGGAAAGCGAAAATAAAACTAATATGTGTGTGGAGCAAATTGGCATTGAAAAAGTTGGTGAAAGTTTCCGCAAGCTGTCGTCTGATTTATGTATGACGTCTCACTAAATTGTGTTTGGAAGGCTTAATCCTGTAATAACTGTAATAAATAGCAGATGTTGTTTATAATGAAAACGAACGAATTAGTTTTTCCAAGTCTTCACCAAGCGAGATATATGGTGCTTTGTTACCAATTTGCATGTCAATTAATTTTCCAATGCCAGTGGTTTAGTAGTTGAAGCGTGAAATTAAAACAAACAATCGCTAAATTTCAAATTTATCAAATTAGTTTGGCCAGTGTTTGTTATTATTGTAATTTTTTTTAATTGAAGAGAGCAAATGTATTTGGAATTTATTTTCGTTTTATATAGAAAGGCAGACTTGCAAAATGTCCAGCAGATGCTAAGACAGTCATAGAAATTGTAAGAAATATTTACCATCCCCTACACCGTCAATGAGCCACCAAACTTAGAAACTATGTAGTTATGTCTCTATTTCCTGTAATTCCACTGTTTCAATAACCCAAACCGGAACACAACTATACTAAGTAATGCTATTTCGCGGTAGAGTATTATTATTATATGACAAGTAGGTGGTACCTATTCAGAAAGGCTTGCATAGAGCCCTATCACCAAGTGGAAGAATGATGATGGATTATATATAACTTATAAATATAGCTTATATTTCATATCATTAATGTATAACTCTGAATCGAGTAAATGAATAATATTTTGAAAATTGATAATTGGCCTTTGAAAAGTATTGTACACAATTAGCTACTCATAATAGATTTTATTTTAATAATCTCGTAAAAACTTCCCTATAGAAGTTTGAACCTTATATAAACGGTTCGTAGCATTGTTTTATTTAAAAATAATTCTCGGTACATACACCGTTCTGTTACAGCTATGAATAGCATACGTGTTTATAGCAAAACGATTTAATTGGTATTGTTTATAACCTTGTATAGATAGTTAAGTTTAAAATTAACAACTCCAATTATAGAATATGATTGTTTAAAGTTCAAAAATGTTTTTTTCTTTATGGAAACTGCAAGGTGGACTTGTATCTTGTATCGAAGATTTACTGGCCATATTATGGATGTTTACTATTTACTTTACAGGAGAGGAGTTGAGGAGGAATGTTATTTAATTATTTAATAACTTTACTTACTGTTCTTATCCACAACCAATGCGTTGTTGTTGTTCTTGATGATGCGGGTTTTGGTTGGTTTCTTCACCTTGCTTAGGACGTCAGAAAGACTGATCTTGATAGGTTCGGGTTTCTCTGTCTCCTCTATTATGACGGTCCCTGCGACGGTCGCCCAGTCGATGTCCTTAGCGTCCTTACCACGTGAGATACCGCGCAGTTCTTCCCTGATTTAATCAAAAGTTTCATTACGAATGCATATTTAATCAAATCGAATGTTTATATTATCAGCAAGTTTGCAAACAAGGTTGTTTTAAATATGAATATGAAAATGAATTTTTAATTAAAATTTAATCTCTTAATATTCCTAAGCCCTACCCGGAGCGGCAAAAACCCGATATTTGTATATATATGGGTTTTAATTCATGATCTTTTTATTATATCCACATAAATTTCGAAAAGAACCTTTAATTTTTCAAAAAAATTATCTTGTGTAATAAATTTCGAGTTTGACCCATACCTAGGAATCCTGATAGTGTTGAATGAAATTCTACCACAGCTGTAACATCTGTATCTCTAAATCTTAAGTACTGATGAAGACTATGCTCAGTACTGGTACATTTACACGTAAATTATTTTTTTATACGAGTGAGTGAAACCAAATAAATAATAACTTCGATCTCATAATCGACATTGAATGAAAATCATAACGTCAAATAGCAATGAACATAATACGGTTGAAGCAGAAATTTAGCATCAGGTGGTCCATTTGCACTGGCCTTGACATTCAATAATGTAAAAACTTTAGTTTCTATATAAATATTTTATATTTCTATTCGAGGAAAGTTCCGCTCCGCAGGGAAATTCACGTGATAAAGTATATTTTGATTTGCACACTCCATTAACTTTCGAGACGAAATGTTTACGAACCATTTCGTTTTGTTCTCTTCGGATGTATATTTCGATCACAGAATGGCAAGTAGTTCAGAAATGGCGATAAAAGTGACGCTTAATTTTATTAACTATTTTTTGCCGTAAGTCTGATAAAAAAATCTATGGAAAGACACCAGGGTGTTTTCCAGGAAATGCAGTGTAGAAAATGTAATCAAACTACATTTAAGCTATTGTATACTGCTGAAGTTTTGTTTGTAGTCTCAGGATTTGAATAAGCTTTTTTTCCTTAGTGTGTCCATTTATTTAGAAAGATTATATATTTACCATCATTTTTTAACTCATGGGGTAGAGCAGTAACGTTACACTTGAGTGAAACCACGTGAAACACTTAGTCGGATAATCTTAATCATATCAACAAACAAATTGGACTGGACTAAGTCCTCTTATATTGGGGAGAAGGTTTGAAGTTCATTTCACCACGCTACTGTAATTAACCTTATATATTCATTATAACGACTTACCTCATGGCTCCTATGAGAGGGTATTTCACATCACCTCCACAAACGCTGCCAGAGAAGTCATCCATATCGACAGTCCACACCATGGCGCCTCCGAAGCCGTTTTCTTTGATCCATCTAAATATTTTATTTATTTTATTATTTCTGTTAAATAGTTCACCCGATCACATAAACGGTTTCAAATTTTTTGATATTTGTGTGTCATGATGAGAAGTTGGATGATTTATCGTTATAAAAAATATTATATTTATTATCTATTGACTGCCTCGTTGGTCTAGTGGCTTGATGTAAAGCCGCAGACCCGGAGGTCCTGGGTTCAATTCTCCGGTCAGGCCAATAAAAAGTTATTGGGGTTTTCTGTCAGAAAATTCTCAGTAGCAGTCCGTAGTCTGGAAATTGGAAGTGTGTACACTCCCATGCCTCGGAAAGCACGTAAAGACGTTGGTCCTGAACTCTTTCCGGTCGTGTCGGATTGACGTCCCATCGGATTATGAGAGTTAGGGAATAGAGAGTGCAATTGTGTTTGCGCACACACATGTGCACTATAATATCTCTTGCGCAGTTGGCTAATCTCTCTTCAGATTGGCCGCCGTGGCCGAAATCGGTCTGGAGGACATTATTATTGTAAAATATATTTTTGAAAATAAGCAAAGAACATTGGATAAATAATTGTAACCAGTCCTCATCAATCATTATTTATAATAACATCTAAACAGTCTTACCTCATCTTATGTCTGATAGACTTCTCATCATCGAATCCGACCCATTGATCGCCGCTGATAGCGTAAGGCACTTTCATTTCATCATCCCAAACATAGGCTCCACCGTTACGTAACATTTCACAGACCTTGAAGGCAAATTTAATAATTGTCAAACAAATATTGAAAAGTTAGTAACTTAACTTAGTTTACTTTGTATTTTGTTACGCAATTTAATTGTTAGCTATCGATAAAATATATTAACGATTTTCATATAAATGTTGCTCACGGTAGCATCAGCTGGACAATGCTATATATTCTTTCGAATGTCAAATCAATGATGACAAAGATAATTTGGCGTTTAACTAAATACCCGCTTAACGTTTATAAAAGGCAGTAAGCGTTTTATATTATATTATTTTGGTTGTAACTTTGATCAATGATCGTATCTCTTTACCAACATTTTGATGAACGTTAAATAATATATATAAAAATTGCTAAAATATATCGTGAAAGTTTAAAGTAACACAGTAATTTATCTCTGTATTTCTTTGAAGGAAGACATGCGCTTATAGAATACGCTGTATCATCTATTTTTATAGCCGAGATGGTCTAGTGGTTAGAACGCGAGAATCTTAACCGATTATCGTGGGATCAAACCCGGGCAAGCACCACTGAATTTTCATGTGCTTAATTTGTGTTTATAATTCATCACGTGCTTGACGGTGAAGGAAAACATCGCGAGGAAACCTGCTTTTGTCTAATTTCATTGAAATTCTTCCACATATGTATTCTACCAACCTCCATTGGAGCAGCGTGGTGGAATAAGCTCCAAACCTTCTCCTCAAAAGGGAGAGGAGGCCTTAGCCCAGCAGTGTGATATTAACAGGCTATTACTGTACATGTTTTTTTTTTTTTTGCCGCAAAGCACAAGAAAATAAACAAATAGACGTTGAAAATTAAGAAGTGTTATTTACATGACCATACACAACATCACCGTCTCTAAATAAATGATGCATCATATGAAGCAATATTTTGTGGGCTTTCTATTATTTTATAATAAATTTTCTTAAACAATTGATTCTATTTTCGTTAAAATGAAATTCTGTGAAATTATTCAATCATTATTAGATCCGAAGCTTAGATAAAATATTTCAGAGACAACTTGGAACACGTAGCTCTCAGAACGACGTTATTTTAAGTTCATCTAGTAAACATTTATAAATTGAATTATGTATACTTCAAGATAAAGAAATACTATCGCTTATTCACAGCCAAGACGGGTTTGAATTGTATTAGAGTCGGAGATATGCTTTTGCAGATTTTATTTTTAATAAAGTATGGTATTACAATGGTAAAAGCTGAGATGGCCCAGTGGTAAGAACGCGTGAATCTTAACCGATGATCGTGGGTTCAAGCCCGGGCAAGCACCACTGAATTTTCATGTGCTTAATTTGTGATTATAATTCATCTCGTGCTTTACGGTGAAGGAAAACATCGTGAGGAAACCTGCATGTGTCTAATTTCACTGAAATTCTGCCACATGTGTATTCCACCAACCCGCATTGGAGCAGCGTGGTGGAATAAGCTCCAAACCTTCTCCTCAAAAAGGGAGAGGAGGCCTTCAGCCCAGCAGTGGGACATTTATAGGCTGTTACGGATTACGGATGGTATTACAATTTCGGAATCAATTTCTTAAAATAAAATTTACCTAATAGTAAGTGGTCATCACCACCTGATATACATAGCCAACCTCAGGAAGATGTTATGTCTCTTGTGGTTATATTTACACTGGCTCACTCACTCTTCAAACAGAGACACAATAATACTTAGTATTGCTTGGCTGTGAATTATCTGATAAATGCCTTGCACGAAGTCCTACCACCAAGTAAACAATAATTGGTTTATATGAATGTCAATTTTAGTGACAGTTTAAAAAACGTTGTGTTTTTTATTCAATATTCCTTTATAACTTTTTTTGTTTAATTTCAGTTACATTCAAGTTACATTATTTTATTTGCAGTCAAATTCAACCCTAAGTTTTTCAATTGGTTCAAGTTATTTGTCAAAATACTTTCACTTTATATATTTATACTAATAATATGTATGTATATTTAACATTATATAACCCATTGATCCGTTCCAAAGTCCAGTGAAAACGAAATTGCTTCAATAAATTGCCTTTTAGGATACAAGAAGCATAAAACGTATAATAAATTTTATTACTCATTAAGTTAGCTGTAAATTGCAAATAAGAAAAATAAAGCCCTTTTATCTCGTCTTTAACCTTGAAATGAAAGATCTTGTCAGTTACTAAGTTTCTTATGAGACAGGCTGTAATCCCCTAAGCGTTCCTGTAGAACGTTTACACTTTACTGTTACGATTATTATAAATTATACTGGTATTCGGTTGCGGTTTAAATTACTTTATGTATCGAGAAATGAATAAATCTTGAAATTAAATGTTTATGGACGAGATGATAATGCTTTTTTTTAAATGTCGTTTTTGATTCACTTAAAAAACAACGTTTACACTTTTGTGTGGTGTTTTGTGCTTTGATATGTTTATTAAAACCTCTTTTATTCATAAGATTATTAAATATATTTACTAAAATAGAATATGAAATATTAAATAATAGATGGAAACTGAAAGAATAATGAATGATTGTAAATATAAAATATTATGTTTATGATATGTACATATATCAAGTTATGTATTTACTGAGTTAAAATAGAAATTGTCTTCAATATAGATAAAGATAAGACGTGATGAAACTGCAAAACAAACTAATAAATATTTACTGCAAAAATAGTATGAATATTATAAATATTTTGCTAGAAAATAAACATGTTATAAAAAGAACAAGACTTTAAATATTTAAACTAATCAGTGATTATGTTTGTTCTACAATAACTTATGTAAATTAAAAATAAAATGCAAAACCTTACAAAAGTGTAATGTTATGTAACCTCTTAAAATTTATGTCACGTACTCGCCACTAGTTGCCACTAGCAACACTGAACTTTTATCTACCATAAATATATAATCTGTGCCTCTTAGTCCCTAATGGTGTATTGGTTAGCGTGTATTGCGTCTCAAGAAATATATCACATTGTAATCTGTGAAATTATAAAATTTTTGCCTTAAATCAACAATTATGATACAAACTATTTTAAAATATATTCACATCGATATTATAATAAATCACATTTCGTACTAGTCAAGCTTTAGTTGAAATTATGTAGAACTAACAATACGTGGAAATTTACCTGGAGGTCGCAGATTCGAGTGACCAAGCAACACTTAATGTTCAAGTACTAAATTCTATTTACAATTAGTGTATTACTTATTTACTCATGTTTAGGTAGTAATGTCAAAATATTTACTGGTAGTAAGTTTTATTACGACCCCATCGAGTAGGAACTAAGCAATCGTCATCTACCTGTTCCTGTACTAGAGACATAACAATGTATGGTAATTAACACTGACGTATGTAAAGTAAGATCTAGTAAAAAAAGTAAGACTGATATAAGATCTGACCATAATCCAGTTGTAGCGACAATATCATGTCGACTAAAACAATTAAAGAAGAGAACACAGTACCACGCAATAGACGTGAGGAAACTTAAAGATCTTAACATCAAAGATAAAGTGGCGAAAGAAATAAACGAGTGGGCAGCAGATGTGAAACCTGGGATAATACGCACGGTGGAGGAAGAGTGGTGTTCAATGAAGAACAAAATAATTAACATCAATAAGACACACTTGAAAAGAGATTGGATTCCTAAGCAGAGTTGGATGACAGAAAAAATATATAATCTTATCGAAGAAAGGAGAATCTACAAGAATTCTGACAATAGCAAGTATACTGAGATTGATAAGCAAATTCGGCGTGAAGTTCGTTATGCTAGAGATGCTTGGTATCAGTGCAAGTGTGATTTTGTGGAGGATTTTTATGCTAAACATGATGCGTTTAACCTGCATAAGGAAATAAAATCTTTGGTAGGGCACAAAAAGACCATTCACCATCTTACGGACGAAAATAATATTCCCATACTAGATATATCAGGAAAAAAACACCTATGGGAACAATACATTTCATCAATGTTTGCCGACGATTTTCGAAGCATAGCGGTAAATTGTGATCCAAATGAGGGATATCCTATCCTGAAAAATGAAGTCACAAACGCTCTTAAAAAAGCTAAAACGGGAAAATCAACCGGACCGGATTATGTTCACATAGAGGTACTCAAACTTATCAAAGACGAAAATATTGACTTCCTGGTTAAACTATTTAATTTGGTATACGACTTACCCAAAGACTGGCTAACCTCAACTTTTATTACGCTTCCTAAGAAGGCCAACGCAAGAAGGTGCGAAGAGTTTCGAACGATTAGCCTTATGAGCCAAGTATTGAAACTATTTCTGAATATCATTCACGAGCGAATAAGAGCTAAATGCGACGAACAACTCGCAGATAGTCAGTTTGGCTTTCGAAAAGGAGTGGGCACGAGAGAGGCTCTTTTTGCAATGCAGGTTCTCGTACAAAAATGCAGAGACATGCAACAAGACGTTTTCCTTTGTTTCATCGATTACGAAAAAGCCTTTGACAGAGTACTGCACGACCGTCTAATTGCAATATTACATGATATAAAGATGTACGTATTATTCAGAATCTGTATTGGAACCAGAAGGCTACTGTACGAGTTGACAATGAGGAGACTGATGAGGTAGAAATAAAGAGAGGAGTCCGACAGGGCTGTATATTATCCCCCACGCTATTAAATTTGTACTCGGAAAAAATAATAACAGAAGCAATTGAAGACCTAGAATGTGGAGTCAAAATAAATGGCCGGTATATTAACAACATCAGATACGCTGACGATACAGTCCTAATAGCATCATCTCCTGAAGAGCTGCAATTAATTGTGAGCCGTGTTAATGAGTGCAGTGAAAACGCTGGTCTGAGGATGAACATATCAAAAACGAAGATCATGGTATTGTCTAAACACAGCTTCGATGACATTGCTATCATTGTAGCAGGCCAAAAAATTGAGAGAGTGCGCAAGTACAAATATCTAGGGACATGGCTTAATGACACTTGGAGCTGTGAACAGGAGGTAAAGACTCGCATTGAAATAGCTCGAAGTGCCTTCTGCACGTTAAAAAAAGTACTCTGCAATCGCAGACTTAAGATCCCTGTGCGCATACGACTCCTACATTGTTACATCTGGCCTATACTTCTTTACGGATGCGAGGCGTGGACAATTAAAGAAGACCTCAAAAAACGTATAGAAGCTTTCGAGATGTGGGCATATAGACGTATGTTGGCCATAAGTTGGACTCAAAAGGTCTCGAACGTGGAAGTTCTGCGACGCGTCAACCAACACCGGCAACTTTTGGAGACTATCAAGAAGAGAAAAATTGCATATCTCGGACACGTGCTTAGGCATGAAAGATATGAACTTTTGCAACTCATCATGATGGGAAAAGTTGCCGGAAGGAGAGCTGTTGGGCGCAGAAAAAAGTCTTGGCTGTGCAACATCCGAGAATGGACGGGAATTGCGAGTGCTGCCGATCTCTTTCGCCTCGCGAAGAATAAGAAGGAGTATTCCAAGCTGACTGCCAACCTTCGCTAGTCGGAGTGGCACTCGAAGAAGAAGAATGTAAAGTAAGTGGGCGGTACCACTTACTGTTAGGTGGTTATAAAAAAAACAAAGGCCTTGCTGAACAACATAGTAAATTACACATCATACAATACAAAGTATGAAATGTATGATTTTCATATTACATTTGTAGTACGTTAATATATCGTATCGATATGATGTAAACGGTCTCCTAAATAAACATGGTAATAATTTTTAATTAAAATCACCTCGTAATACGCGAGGAAGCCGCTCTCCTTTGTGTATTCCCCGGCCTTGCCGCCCCCGCTCGCTGGAGAATTTACTTTAAAATTGTTCATGTTGGACAAAGTGAATGTTCGTCCGTAGGTCGGCATACCTGAAATTTACATAGTTCTTACAGCGTCTCGGGTTTGTTATCTTTGATGCTTCGGAGTTAGCACTACAAGGTAACGATTTCCTTAACGATTCAAGTATTCGTTTCGATGTTGAACGATGAATAATTATTTTGTTTGTTCACTATCCGTTGCCCTTCGAAATATTTGGTTAACACCGATCCTTTAAAAGCCTTAAATAGCTTTATGAATACGTTGCGTGCATATTAATGTCTATGTGAATACTAGGATAGTAGAATTGATTGAAAATTTACAAACTACAGATTAACTTATTAATAATTTCAAGGAATTTTTGGTAATCGATTTAATTAAATAACTGACTTCTTTTTTTTATTTACCAATGATTAGTTTTTCTTTAGGCGCTCCGAGTTTCACCCAGAGATGAGCTGCGTGGTCCACCGACAGCTGCTTCCTCCACTCGGAGTCAGAAGACGGGGCGTATAAGGGTGCGTTGTGACCGGTCTCTCTTTCCCATTTACCGTGGAAGTCGTATGCCATAAGATTGATGAAGTCCAGGTAGCTGTAGGGGAAATATTATGTTATTATATATTTTAAAACATATATAGTATCCTGCCTTAATATCGTATATGTATCACATAATACAGGCAAAGTTATAATTGAGCTGTCTTACTATGTATGTACATAATATATGTATTTATGAGTTACTTATGCGCATGATACGAATCGTTTTGCTTATGAGGCGTAATCCAAAAGCGTTACATTGCAAAAATGCACTGTAGTGATTGTGAAAAAGAGAGGTAAACGTGGATTGAACTTTCTATATATCTTTACGTATATAAAATATATCGTCTGAAATATTCAAATTCTCAGCTAAGTTTGTGATGATATTAGATAGATTCGTAATTGGACTTTTCTTGTGAAACATAAAAAAAATGCATTTATTTAAATTTTCGGAATCAGAACTCATTTTATAACGTAATATCCACACATATTAAACAAGATAATTCTACTTTTTTTTTTTTCATTTGTAAAAAAAACATTGTATTTTTCTAACAGATCTTTTCAGATCCACCTGAGAAGATAATAATAATAATAATATCCTGGGACATTATTCACACACGGCCGCCTGGTCCCAAATTAAGCAGAGCTTGGGCTATGGAAACCAGACAACTGATATTCTACATATACTACTTTTCTTTTGTAAATACATACATATATAAATAATTACACCCAGACTCAGGATAAACAGACATGTTCATGCACACAAATGTCTGTCCTGGGTGGGAATCGAACCCACAACCTTCGGCGTGAAAGGCAAGTATCTACCAACCACGCCAAAAGGCTCCAGTTTGAAGTTTTTTCCACCACGCTGCTTCAATTCAGTTTAATGGATACACAAGACGATTTCATTACGATATTTTCCTTAATCATAAATTAAACACAATAAATCTCAGTGCCTATGAATTCAAACCCACAATTTTCACTTGTGCTAACCACTGGATCATTATGGCTTTTAATACAAAAATGTATACTAATTTACATTTTATAATAGTTGAATAAATGTATGTTCATAATAATATATAAGAGAATATGGTAGCACTAAGTTGAATGAACATTAAAGTATATTTAATGTTAAGTATAAAACATTTCTTGCGGAGTATAAGAATCTTCAAAGCGATAGTAAATAATAATTTCACGGGTTATACATTGTTATGTACTTCTCAGATGAAATAAGTTTTCAAGAGAAAAATATAGTGGGAAAATTGGATAGACCTCATATGGAAAATTCTTAGAGAATTCAGAGTTGCTGAAAGTTATATAGTAATGGAATATCGTCTGTACATGGAATATTTTTTGAAACGTCATCATGTGTATACTATTAGTAGAACTCAACTTAAACCGTAAAAAAATCTACAATTCTTTTATTTATTTAGTGGAAATAAAGCTGTTAGGGAAGATTTGAAAAAGTGATTATTATATAAAATAATGTGTGCAAAGTTTTCGAAATAATTATTTTTAATTATTTAAGAAATGAGATTCAATTATTCGTAAGTTGGTTACTGTTTTATACGATCTTCAGTAAGAAAAAAATATTTTATTAGAACTAATAATTTTATTGATAAAGTTAAAATGCTACGAAAGAATAATTCAGGTATATTCGTAAGTGAAATTGCGTGCGAAACTTGTGATGCAATAAAAGCAAGTCGTTCCTAAATTTGATCCCTTCGATCATGCATCATCTAGATTGCGTTTATGAAAAAGAAAATAACTATTTTACCACGGCGCCAAAGTCATCGTGAAGATTGGCAACCCTATGGCAATATATGTATTATTTGGTCGTTTTTGTATAATTTATGTAAAATTAGCCAAGTAGCCCGGTGATAAGAACGAAAATGTTAACCGACGTTTGCGGGTTCAAATCCGGACAAAACAACTTGCGGTAAATCTTCCACATATGCATTGGAGCAGCGTGTTGGAATAATAATAATAGACTTTAGACAGCCGCCCAGCAGTGGGAAATTAAAAGGCTGTTATATTCATTACATTGGTAAAAGTAATAATCAAGGCGTTGAATAGATCGACTGCTCTTTACTTCTAACTAATGTTATAAATGAGAAAGTGTGTTGATATGTCTGTTACGCTTTCACCTCTTTACCACTCAACCGATCATTACGAAATCCTGCAAACACGTTGTCAAGGTAAAGGCAAAGCTTTGTGCAAAAACTAGTATATCATATATTGTTATATTACCTGGCAACAGCCGGTACATCGTATCCACTCTTGATGTTGTCAGGTCCAACCGGCACCGCAGCAGTGAGGAGAAGTCGTGGTTTCTTCACTTCTTGTGCTTCTGCTTCGAACGCTTCGCGAAGTTCTGTTGACAAAGAGATAAAAATAAAATTTATACATTTTAATCATTACAATATTAACTAAAAATAAATTCAATAAAGTAAAGTTAACTTTTAAAAATATTGCAAGGTCAGGTCAGGAAAGGAAAACTGTTATTTTAATATAAGCTGCTTATTGCTATTAAAGCTTTTACAGCTCAACGGTATACGGAAATCCGCAGGTTCAATCCTGAACTGTTGGGTCATTGTCTTTTAAATTCTAAATGCGAACTGTTCATTTATCTAAGGAAATAGAAATATTATTAATTCATTGCAAATTGAACTGTCACAATAAAAAAAAACCCAAACCCTTTGCAAGAAATATAAAGTTCATTACTTACTTAATAAAAAAAAACAATTAATTTGAAGATAGGAATTTAAAATTTCAATTGTAATAATGTATTTATGTTATAATATTTAAAACAACACTAATCTAAAATATTCCTAAAATTTCATAATAGCAATTCTCTTTTGTCTCAATAAACTATGTTTGTACTAAATATTTCTGAGTCTAATGAAGCAATAAGCTAGTGGTAACGATCGGTGTAAACGATCGTGTCGACATAACTTGGCCAAACCTATGAATATTGGTGACCTAACTGCCAATTTGTTGGCCATTATCCAGTCCACTGAACAGTGTTGTATCCAATTTATATAAGTATACATATATTTATAAACGCGTAGTTATATAAATGAATAATGAAATGTTATTTATTGTTCATTAAGATTCCACGAAGTAAACTCAATATGTTTGTTTGCTTGTTATCTAATTAAGTTGTAACAAGTAAATTAGGACGTCGAGTTTGAACAATGAATGTCTTAAATTAGCGCATGCGACATTTCATGTCTTAAAATCTACGACGAATGACTTTAGCGTAAACCACATGTACAGTTCGCATATACATTAAATATGATTTATTTTTCTCGTTCTGTACTTTATCTTTAGGATAACTTTGTTTTACAAGATCGTGCGTCAAGATGCCTTATATATCAGGTTGTCAATCTAACTGCCTGTCGAGGTCTGTTCCAAATCACAGCTTGAGCTGAATTAAAATTTTAAAAACAGCCATAGATAGCGCTGCTTTTATATATCTAGGTCATATTTATTAAAATATAGGATTATTTAATGCTTTGAATTTAATTTTTTACACAGTAACACATACTATTTAAATGACCGTCTGATGTGAAACCAGTGGCGTAGCTGCCGTTGTATCAGTCGTATCAAAGATACGGGGCCCCCTAGGTACAGGGGCCTCGAACCCGATTAAGTAAAAATTCGTAAAATGTTATCCACAGTCTCACTCGAACTGTAAGACCGTACGCTTAATTTCCCGGCAAGAAATAAAAATATTATATACATTTGAAAAATAAATTTGAATAGGCAGCTTAACTCGTTGACGGTGAAGGCACTAAATTCGCGTGAAAAAAAATTTATACAGGACCCATGAAGGGCAATCTACGTCCCTGTGTGAAACATCAAAATTAATGATTAATGAACGAATGTGTATAGCAACGAAATATATTATAGTGTATGCGCCACACATACACAAGGGTATAAAGATCGGTGGAGGAGAGAGGACAGCATAAGAGATTGTCTGCCGTTTGACGTCACGGCATACGAGTGGGTTAATTTAGTAAAGGCATGCGAAGTACTCTATTACGTCGAATTTGGCCTTGAAATGTTATTCTCATCACGAGTTCTCTGAACTTTAACAATATATGTCATCATCATAAGTGTGTTTTTATTGTATTTAGTTTTCTTTTGTTTTTATTTTATAATACAGTAAGTGGTCACCAACGCCTATAAACATTAATACTGTAAGAAATATTAACCATTCCTGACATCTCCACCACCACCTGCAGCGAGCACAACACTACGTATATGTGATGAGTTGGTGGTACCTATCCAGGGCCGTTTGCACAAAGCGCTACCACCAAGTAAGTTATATTTTTATATAATATTTTTTAATATAAATAATACGTGTTATATTTACATATTGGTATGTATGCGTAGGTAGAAATGAATTCAACACCCACCCTGATCTCAATTATCAAACGTCCTAACCCAAAGGTTGTTGGTAGATATCGCAGCAATGAGGTGCCTTTTGCGCAGCGTATATTTTTGTTTTTATTTTGGCTTATTTTTAGCGTAATCTGTATAATAAAATTTGTTTCTTTTTTGTCTCTGCATTAATAATAATATTTCAACCATATAAAAATTCAGGTGATAATCTAAATTCAAAAGCTAAAACCGTAGATGTGTAGGACGAAGTATTCGAAACGAAATCTCTTGAGGGTCTCGTCTTAGATTCTCTGCCAAGTGAGCTATGTATTCTATTCCTAAAAGTTTATTGGGAGTTAGATGCTCGTAAAAGTCATTTAAAATTCCCTTGTATAAAATTTTCTTGATGGAATATATTATGTATGTTTCTAATGTGTTTGTCTTGCCTTTACGATAATGTTTATAACAGCTGTACAAGGTTTCAATTTCATCTGATCAATTATATAATAAGGCATAGTTTAACAAACCTAAACGTATATTATCTGAAAATATGAAACAGTAGCGTTCTTAAATAATACAATTAAAGCCTTTTAAAATACTTGATGACTGATTATAAGTTATAATATTATAAGATATACACCTTACAAGATATACAACTTATATGTACATAAGACAAATCGGGAAGACTGGCCGAGTACCATCTAGACCGCCTAAGGAATCCAGAATTCCACGAAGACAACTTAATGAAGAAGTCACCTGGACACTTCGAAGTCAAATGCAAGCCGCCATTTATATAGCACTTGCATACCATATCTCTGTCATTTAATCCTGAAACTTAAATTAATTCTTCCACCAACCCGCATTGGAGCAGCGTGGTGGAATAAGCTCCAAAACCTTTTCCTCAAAAAGGGAGAGGAGGCTTTTAGCCCAGCAGTGGGACATTACGCTGTTACAGCTGTTACGGTTACCGTAAATTATGATGCTGTCTCGTAATGAACATGCGGACGCATTAAAATAAAATTAAGACAAATTAAAAATAAGATACATCAAAGGCACGGATAACACGTCAGCGCAGATACAAATACAATTAATAAAAAGATAATTAACGCTCAAATAGATACGAATGAAACAGATTAAGACATAGAATCAAATCGTTAAATAGTTACGAGCAAGTATTATCGCTAACACCGAACTATTCCAGACAACCTTTGAATGAAGGACAAAATACAATAAAAAAACCGCCTTTTTGTCGAGATAACTAAGATAAGACAATACACTGCCGCTTAAAGTACATAATTGATTGCTAATCTTTTATATTATTCCCTCCACTATTTTCCACCATTAATTTCACCATTGGGGTGAAATGTTTCAAAGGTAGAAATTATTTCGTATAACCTAAGCTAGCTTTTTTTTAATAGGATAAAAGAAAATATTTAAAACTAGAGCGTCGAAATATTTCGCTTATCCAAAATATCCAAGGTTTATATTTAGCCAAGAAAATGGAAATATCATATAATCTTTGTAGAGATTTGGACTAATACAAAAATAATTGCAGACTCAACAACAGGGACATTTACCGGAGAGGAATTTTAGAAAGGATTTAAATGTAGCAAGGACACGGCTTCGGCAAAATGCCTAGGTTATTACTTGGCTTGGAATAATCTTGATTAAAATTATTTTTACATTTATCTTTTTATTATTTAAAAAATATGTTTCTTGGTATATATTATTATATACAATGCAATTTATTGGATAAGTATGGCAAAATTCAACCCATTTGAAACATGCAGGTTTCCTCACGATGTTCTTCATGGTCGAGTACGAGGTGAATTATAAACAATTAAGTAAATGAAGACAATGGTGCTTGACCGGAATTTAACATGAGATCTTGGCTGCGTTTTCTTTCCACTGAGCTATCTCGGCGGCATTTAGTGCTCTGGGTATATGATTTTTATTCATGTTTATTTTTAGTTGTAATATATCAAAGGATTGGGAGATCCTTGACATTAAATTAAACCATATTGATATCATATCAAAAATAACTTTACAAATAAATGAGTTACGTGCACAATTCAGAAATTCATAAATATATTTTATAGTTTTATTTATAATAAAAACTTTCATTTTTTTGATATTAATACAAAATTAATGTTGCCTACTAACTTTCATTTCGTTAAATTAAATATAAAACATTTTATGGATCTATGCAAATATATAATAGTAGAAAGTATAAAGTATAAAAAAATAATCGCATAAATTTACTTCAATATGCAATAAAAATTAATTATACAATTTCATAAAAATATAAAATGCATGCAAGTTTTATTCTATATAGTTTATTATTATAATTAATTAATATTCACAAATTTCTTAATGATATTTAAGGTTATTTTACTAAAAATTAACTAAATTATGAGTTAAAAATAACACAATACGTTATTATAATATTATATATCCTGATATTTAATAAAAATCTTTAATGACCAGTAGAAAATGTTATCATTTTATTAAATTATATAAATTATACTGATTTTTTATTCATAAAATAACAAATGTCGAGAAATAGACTTTGCATAGAAATTAAAATGACTGTAGATTAATAGAAGACTGTCAAATTAATTGGCTACTGTATGAAACATTAACAATCCATTCTATCGCCAATACGCCACCAACCTTGGGAGTTAAGACGTTATGTCCCTTGTGCTTGGCTTACATTGGCTCACTCAGCCTTCAAACCGTAATACAGTAATTCTAAGTATTGCTGCTTGGCGGTAGAATATATGATAAGTGGGTAATGCCTACCCAGATGGGCTTGAACAGCCTTAAATATAGTATGCACCAAGTGCATTAAATTATTTATTCTCATGACGCCATTGTAAGCTATGTGAGATGTAAAATGACTCCAAATATTATTCCCTTTAAAATAACTCTGCAATGTTAATGGCAGACGAAAAAATAATGTCCTCCAGGCTTCTCCAGATTTCGGCCACGGTGGCCAATCTCAAGAGAGCCAACTACGCAGGAGATATTATAGTGAACAAATGTGTGCGCAAACGCAGGTGCACCCTCTATTCCCTAACTCTTTTAATCCGATGGGACCGTAATCCGACTCGAGCGGAAAGAGTTCAAGCGCAGGACCAACGGCTTTACATGCTTTCCGAGGTACGGGAGTGAACACACTTCCAACTTCCAGACTCTGGGCTGCTACTGAGAATTTTCTGACAGAAAAAACCAATAAATTTTTGTTGGCCCCACCTGGGAATTGGATCCAGGACCTCCCGGTCTGCGGCCATACATCAAGTCACTAGACCAACGAGGTAGCCGAGACGCAAAAATATTGCCCATTAAAATAACTCAATAATTTATCTATTTTTAATATCTTCCCGCAAAGCTTTCTGTGTTCCGAGATTATTATTCTGTTTGGAGAACTCTACACTCTATAATTTGCTTTTGTCTTAATTGGGTCTGTCCGTATTCTTGGATTTCAATGTTTGATTTTAGTTGTGTCGGTAAAATGGCGGACACGACCTTGTACCTCACTTTTAGTTCATAGGCATTTACTTATTTTTATTTAATAAAAAGAAAAAGATATATTTTTAAATACGATTATTATTTTATTAAATACTTGTTCTAAAACCTATTAGTTTAGTAATCAATTTTACAATAATATTAATAATTAACCTAGTCAATAACATGAGACTTACTTTAGAGCTAGGTATTTTCAATGAAGCATAATATTTCCCACAATCTGAAGGTTTTGGAGTGAATGGATTGAATGAATTAAGTGATAAATTCTCTTTAGGAATTTGTTTGCGTTTGAATCGAGATAAAATGGACACATCATGTGGTTGAAGCGTGTTTAAATAAACAGCTCTTGCCTTTTTATATTTTAGTCTTATCAGAAATAAATTATCAGAAATCATTCTTTGTTTTAATTAATAAAAAATATTTAAGCAAATTTAATTAAATGATCAACTCCAGATCTCAAAAATAGTTAAATCTGGTTGAACCTTTTTTTTGCGCGCGTTATTATCATACCTTAATATTTATTTTAGATACGTCGGTTATTTCAATATGTAATGCTGGTAAATAATAATAAAAGAAGTATATTGACTTCTAATTTTTGTGTAGCTTCACACACACAATTCTCTTTAAATAAATGGTTTATACATATACATCACAAAAAATAGATTGAATTTTATTTAAAAATAATATTCTCGTGTTAACATTTCACATGATTTCTAATAAAATGCATAATGTATTTATTAAAACAGGCTGCTTTTTGTTGTTATTACGTAATATGATGTTAAGACAGCGAACGAAACTATTTTTTATTACCTCGAGGAGTTTCTAACACCATTTTGTTTTTCTTACCAATAAAACAGCGAATTCTCATTTACTCTTCCATACATAATCGTCCATAATACAATAAAAACATTTGCATTGTGCGTTTGTTTGCATTGTCATTAGACAATCGCAAGATACTTGTAAAACACTGAGATCATTTATTTATAATACTAGTACCAGTAATAGCCTGTGAATGTCCCACTGCTGGGCTAAGGCCCCGTCTTCATTTTTAAGGAGAAGGTTTTGAAGCTTATTTCACCAAGCTGTTCCAATGCGGGTTGGTGTACATATGTTCCTTCACCATCAAGCACGAGATGAATTATAATTGCAAATTAAGCACATGAAAATTCACTGGTGCTCGCCAGGGTTTGAACCCACGATCATCGGTTAAAATTCATGAGTTCTTAGCACTGGGCCATCTCGGCTTTATTTATAATAAAAAAACAAAAAAAAAATGGCGCCACGAAGCTACTTTTAAATGTCGAGGACGGTGGAATTAGTCACTGCACATATAAGGTCAATCGAATCAAATTTTAATGAAAAAATAATATACCTACTGAGAATAGAAAATATTAATGTTTATAAATTAATATATTCAATGAGAAAAAAGTATCACAGCTGAGCTAAAGCATTCTCCCCTCTTAGGTTGATTTCACGATGCTATTTCAGTTTAAGAAAAAAAAATATCTTATATATTTTACATAAAAAGGTAAAAATAGCACTGAATTTCACATTTACCACTAGGTATCGCCCGCGGCTTCGCCCACGTGTTAGAGGGTTGGAGTATATCAGGTTCTAGCTTACTTAATATCAAATTTCATTAAAATCGGATCACCGGCTTAGCCGTGAAACATCGCAGACAGACGGACACTTATACTGGTTATAAAACTTACTTATATATATTTACACTTTCTGCGGTTGGTACTGTTAATAATAATTGTATTAATGAAAACTGAATTTATAAGGAAAAGGTCGACTCCGAACCCACTATTTGTGTTTTCAGTTGTTGATTTGCTAATGTTTTAATTTTTGAAAAGGTCTGTTCCAGAAACGTGACTTTTATTTATGTTGCGAGGGGCTCGGTCCCGCATGTGGACGTGTACATAGCGTTACGTAAATAATAGAATTGTTAACGATAAAAGAATGTCAGTATGTCGTTATTATAGTACTAACTCAAAGTCGAACTGTTCATTAGCGAAATTCTCATTAGCGACCCTGGAAGTTAGCATTTTTTCCTTCCTGTGTCTTGGAAAGCACGTGAAGTTGTCGGTAGTGCGCCTGAAGTCTTTTATATCGTGTCTGATATTCCATCATGATATGATATGATTATGAGAGCGGGAGAATATAAAGTGCACTTGGGTAGACCACTTGAGTATTTCCTTGGTCGATTGCTAATAATAAATCTGACGGGAAACTTAGTGTTATCTAAATCTAAGTAGTTTATGGTATATATAGCAATCGTTATAAAATATTGATAGCGTGATTCAGATAAACCGTTTCTCACGTTGAAACCTTAAATTATATATTAATACAATTTTTATAATAACATATCCGTGGGTTTTAACGTTAGAAATAGATTCTCATAAATAAAAATAGAAACACTTTATTATTCGTATATGATGAGGATTTTTATAAATTATTCTCAATATTTTTATTGAAACGTCAGTATTCATTAGTGTTCACAGGCAACTGTGCTAATATCTTATAACAATTGTTTTTATTCATTAATTGAAATGTAACGCAACGGTCAATTCGTAATATAGAATTCTATCGAGAGGAACCGGCAAGATGCCGTAGTTATTCTTTTCCACCATTTTAATTAAAATGTTTATGTCAATCACATTATAGAAACACGATTTTTTTGTCACAAACATCCACGTAAGCGAATCCGCGGGTATAAGCTTGTTAAGGATAAATACGTTAATTAGTAGGTTTATTTCGACGAATTAGATTCTTTGAACGTGTAATATACTTCAACGAACCCTTCGCTTGTAACTCACTCGTGTTGAAAATTAAAAAATAAGCAATTAAAAAACAAAGGCTGAGGACCTTTCTAAGGTTCCAAGCTAAGTGGGCTAACTTTTAACGGTAATTTAATAATAGCGCTTTAAAAATCTTTTTTTTTTTAAATTATCAATTAAATTAATAGATCTATAAGACTATTTTACGATATAATAATAATTATAATCATTTATTTGCATGAAACATAGTTTTACAGATGTTATGATTTCATATGTGAATATTATCAAAATAATTGCAGTACTCTTGTACAAATTTTGGCTTCAGGTCAATGTGAATGAAAAACTGCAAGAAATATTATAGAGCACAAGTGTGCGTACACAGGTGCACTCTCTTTTTCTTCACTCTCTTGATTAGATCTGAAATAAAGCAGGGGCAAGACAAACGGCTTGACTCGCTTTATGAGAAACTTCCAGTATAACGCCGAAGTCCTAACTCAGAGCTGATGGAAACAGGACCTTATGATCTTATAACTTGGCCATTAAGCCAACGAGGCACTTTGCCATTAAGCAAACTGTCTCCAATAATTATGGCCTCCATAATTAAACATATTACTAATAACGTATACTAATAATTACATCCATTAATGGCTGAAGTATCGCGGTAAAGTCGCCTTATAATATAATTTGAAAGCGTAAATCTACTTCAACGAAGCCTTCGTTCGTTAACGTCGCGTTGAAAACTAAAGAATTACGTAATTATAATTACTTATAATAACGGTTAAGGATCTTCCAGAAGTTACCAAGTGGGGTAATTTTAAATGACATTTTTTAATCGCATTATAGATTTTCGGCCGCTTTGGGCCTAATTTCTTTGTGAACCAAGATGACTTCGTGATAAGAACTCGTGAATGTATATTACTTTCATATATATGTTTTTTTTTATATAATAGGAAGGCGGACGAGTATATGAGCCACCTGATGGTAGATCACTAACGCCCGTAGACATTGGCACTGTGAGAAATGTTAACCATCGCTTACATCGCCAATGCGCCATCAACCTTGGGCCCTAAGATTTTATGACCCTTGTGCCTGTTATAATGCGATGTAATTCTGCTATGTACATTATACATATATCTATATTTTTTGTTATTTATTTTTAACTGTCATCTACTTGTAAGATAGTACTACTATTGTTAACCGACTTCGAATAAGGGAATCTCCCAATTTGGTTGTATTTTTTTTATATTTATCACCTCATAACTCCGTCATTTACGAACCTATTTTTAAAAATTCATTCTGTTAGAACCAACCTATTAAAATTTCAAGAATAAGTATGGTACCTCTTTATTAAGGGTAAAAAATAATTAGATTTTATTTGAAGTTGAGATTAAAACAAATTATTTTTAATTTTCGTTGCGTATACAATAATAATATAATTATAATTATATATTTGCAAAACCGTAGTACTTTGAAGAAACGTTTTTTTCTTATTCTCAAATAAGCAAATAATGTTTGCAATATTACGCAGTGGCGTACACAATAAACGGTAAGTGGTACTCGGGAATTACCACAAAAACATAAAGTTTGTCATTCGCGATGTATCGGAAATGCCTCGGAGATGTCATTTAACTTAAATTTGTTAAGTTTTATTTTCATCCATTAAAAGAATAAGTTTGATAACGTTTCTCTAACTTAATCGAATTTGTAAAATTAAAGTAATGAAAGTGAAAATCGAATTATAATATTTGTAATCATAAATTTGGAATTGTAAATTTATTAATTAAGTATAATAATAATTATAAATTCGAAAATCGTTAGTAATACTTAAATGTTTAAATGCTTTATATTTTCAAAGTGTTTAATAAGAGGCTGCGCTTATATTGTTTTTTAACGTAAAACGATTCGCGTAAAGCTTTCGGGCGGTTTTAGAAAATTGTTTTACGATTGATGTAGGTGCTGTTTGATGATATTGAAATGAAAGCAATACATCAGCTCTGATGGAACAGAGACAGATATATTCGCGACAAAAAATATAAAACGAGACACTGAGAAATTGCTTTGTTTTAATTACTTTGTCTATGAAAACATCGTACACAAGTTTATATTGACATTTAAATTTCTGAATAATACTTTGATTTTTGAAAGATAAATCAATTTAATTTTATGTACGTTCTATGATGTTTATTTTAGTGTTATTTACATTGCTAGCCATTATCTACACTAATATTATAAATGTGAAACTGTGTACGATATAAAAAAGCCGAGATGGCTCAGTGGTAAGAACGCGTGAATCTTAACCGATGATCGTGGGTTCAAGCCCGGGCAAGCACCACTGAATTTTCATGTGCTTAATTTGTGATTATAATTCATCTCGTGCTTGACGGTGAAGGAAAACATCGTGAGGAAACCTGCATGTGTCTAATTTCACTGAAATTCTGCCACATGTGTATTCCACCAACCCGCATTGGAGCAGCGTGGTGGAAAAAACTCCAAACCTTCTCCTTAAAAAGAGGAGAGGAGACCTTTAGCCCAGCAGTGGGACATTTACAGGCTGTTACGGTACGGTACGATGCATGTGAAACTGTGCACGCTTTCGAGGATAAGCCACTGAACCGATTTTGATAAAATTTAGAATGCCGCAAGCTTGAACCCCAAGGATCGATATAGGTTTTTTTATACCTAATACCCGCCCTCTCCCCCTACCACGCGAAGAATCACTCGAATACTAGTTAATAATAATATAAATAAGCTAAATTTCTAAAAATATTCTTATAAACATTGTAGCACCACGGGACGCCCGACAGAATATAACATCGAAGTTGATAAAAATTAATATGGAGTAAAATAATACATCAATTTTATAACGGATCGAAGAAACAGTATACGCGCCATATACAAGAGAGTAGAGAGCAACGGTGGAGAGGGGGGCATAGCGGCTTAACGTCACGTTAAGACCGTTTGACGTCACGGTATACGAATCGACTATCCCCACTAGTCGTGCCAAGATGTTTCACATAAAAAAATCCTAATGATATTTGACGTGACGAGACGTATTTAGTATTTCCGAAGCCGTTTCTAAGTCCAAATTTCTAACAATCCTTGAAGTTCGTTACGAAACCTCTCAAACAATATACCTTAGAGGTCTAAAGGTCTAAGGGTCGATAAGGGTGTAATTTACCACTTCTGGACCCCAAATACATTTAACTTTACCGAATTAAGTTAAGGAAGGTAAGATCTTATTGATTTTGGTAATGCGGTGATGACGTCGCTTTTATGTTTTATAACCACTGGATAATTTAAGCGATATAGCGTGATATAGCTGAGGTTTATTTAAAATTTGTATAGTTTCTTAGTAGAATATCAGAAGATAAATAAGTCCACTTATAACCTAACCCTATAAAACTATGACAATAAATAAACTTATAATATAGAAATAGCTTAGTTTAGATGTTACACGTATCTGTAATTAAAAAGTTCTACTTGTATTAACCTTGTGAACATAAGCTGAATTGTGAAACAACGATTTGTCTCTTTCTCTCATCAGTGATTTGATATTCGAAAAAAGAGACAAATCATTGCGTAAGTGTTGCAGCTTTGCAACGATTTTAATCATAAATATTGTAATATTAATGGTGCATTGCTCAAGCAGCAAGCATTTCTGTTGGAAACTGTTTGCATTATTCTAAAAGTCAATAACACGAAATTGTAAAAATATTTATTGAGTACTTAAGATAGGTACAGATAAATTACTATATACGCTTATTGGTACAACAACAGCTGAAAAATATCCTTTTTTGGATACACAGCTTTATATTTAATTACTCATATATTATTAAGACAGCCTCGTTGGTCTAGTGGCTTGATGTAAGGCCGCAGACCCGGAGATCTTGGGTTCAATTCCCAGGTCGGGCCAGTAAAAAGTTAATGGGTTTTTCTGTCAGAAAATTTTCAGTAGCAGCCCGGAGACTGCATGTTGGAAGTGTGTACACTCCCGTGTCTCGGAAAGCACGTAAAGCCGTTGGCCATGCGCCTGAACTCTTTCCGATAGTGTGGGATTGCCGTCCCAACGGATTATCAGAGTTAGGGAATAGAGGGTGCACCTGTGCTTGCGCACACACTTGTGCACTATAATATCTCCTGCGTAGTTGGCTAATCTCTCTTGTGATAGGCCCCTGTGGCCGAATTCGGTCTGCAGGACATTATTATTATTAAGATTATATAAGTATGTACATCTGACAACAATTTCTTGCCAACATATTCGTTTGTTTTATTATTCGTCTTCAAACAAGTTCGTTCTTAATTGCAACAAATCAACTTTAGTAATATAAATAGCTTAACTCAAACTCAAACTAACTAAAAGAAAACCGTAACTCAAATTCGTGTTTAATGTCAAACCGTTTTAAAGTCAGACTTAACTACATATATGTCAATCCTTTGAGTCTGTTTGCCTGTATTTACTCTGCACTCAGTACATTTCTTAATTAAGCTAGTCGATGTGTGTTTTGCAATTTGCTTCATATGTTAATTAAATCTTACTAATATCGTATGCGATATCTATGTTGTTCAATCACGCTTGAATGATTAGGAGGATTCTAATTGAATTTGATATAGAACTCTATTGTGTTGTGGAATACAATACACGCATATGCAGGATTTTTATTTATTTATGTAGATTTTAATAAATATTTATTCATTTTGAATGGACAGATTTGAATGAAATTTGATATAGGTGTCAATTGTGTTATGAAATAAACGCACACACCCACGCACGCTAAACACACACACCCACGCACGCTAAACACACGGACATACAAATTCGCGTACACACATATATTCGGGATACATTTTGATATTTTTAATTTTTCTATAAATATATATTTAGAGTTTAAGATTATCAGGCGATATTTAATCTGTCTAGGTTCTAATTTTCGACTACATACAATGACATTTTCCTGTAACTTAAATAAGTTTTAATGGCAATCCAATTACAGGAACTTGTAATTACAAGAATATACATTGCTTAATTGATTTACTAAGCACAAGCAACTCTATCATGTTACAATGAAGTTGAATTTTGCTTGACTTGTATTTGAATTTACAAATTACCCTCAAAAAGGAATATTGCATGGATAAAATTAAACGACAGAAGATTTTGTTTAATGTAGCAATTTGTCGCCTTTGTACACACTGCCTAAAAGGTTTTAGCGAATTTTAACACACAAACCACGCACTATTTTTATAAAGAGACTTTAAAAAAAAAAAGTAATTTTTAATAACATAAAGTAAAGTTTAAATGGATTTTCATGATGCTTTCAATGAGAGACAGATCGACTAAGGGCAACCGTTTTTTTTTGTTTAATTTATGCTACTTAAATTATATTGATATTTGTCGAATAAGTTGTAAAAATGGCGAGTTGTAAGAGCTTTAACGGAACATACTGCGTAAGTAAATAGATAGAATCGTTCCTCGTAACATTTATCTACAGAAAACAGTCCTATGTCCACTAAGTGCTGCCCTCGTGGAAACGGGTCGTGTTGCTACTAAATAATATTTATAGTCTATTTAGGGAAAAAATATGCTACGTCTCATACCTTCCTGTATTCCTCTCGTTTACTGTTCTAAGCGTATAAAGTTTTATTCGATTACATTAAATAGAATTACTGTATTGTAAGTGTAAAAAACAAATTTTAATTTTTATTTGTGATAAATAATATGACTTTAGTTCTGTAACAGCCTGTGAATGTCCCACTGCTGGGCTAAAGGACTCCTCTCCCCTTTTGAGGAGAAGGTTTGGAGCTTATTCCAACACGCTGCTCCAATGCGGGTTGGTGGAATACACATGTGGCAGAATTTCAGTGAAATTAGACACATGCAGAATTCCTCACGATGTTTTCTTTGACCGTAAAGCACGAGATTAATTATAATCACAAATTAAGCACATGAAAATTCAGTGGTGCTTGCCCGGGTTTGAACCCACGATCATCGGTTAAGATTCACGAGTTCTTACCACTGGGTCATCTCGAATTTAGTTCCTACCGTCTCAATAATCTTCTATATAATGATTTTTGATTTACTTATTTGTGAAGTATTTATTAGTTTGTGATTTTTCTTCTTCCTAACAATAAATAAATAAACTCATTTTCACAGTGAGTATATTATAGTATACTTAAATAGGTAATAATAACTCGACGGGAAGTATTTCAAACCGAAATGGTGTTGATCCATTCTTCATGAGTTCCGCGATGTTTTATATGGCAATCGATGCGTACGTAATCTTAAGCAATTTTAATATATCGGGCAAAATATCTCAAAGGAATTTTAATTCTTTTAACTGTTTTCGAATACCTCTAAAGATTTATGAATGTTACATTTTTTTATGGATAGTTGTGATAAATAATTGTACATATTTGTTTCTTTATATGTAGATAACGCATGTTTATATGTATCGATATTATATACGTCGATAATTTATATAACTAGTCAAGTATGTATATATTTATTAATACATTCTAGAAATAAAACTAAAATAAAATCAAACTATACTTTAAAAAAATATTTTAAAAAAACACGAAAAAATTGTCCTGTGGCATTGGACCCAACACGCTAGCACTGTTGGCTCTGCACCGCTAGACGCCTATGTATAGTTATGTATGTACATGTATAATACTCATTTCGCCTAATTCTAAGTACCTATATCAATTCTTGTATATATATAAACATACGAACATATATTTCGTATAGATCGGAAACGGCTCTGACAATTAAATTTTGTATTTAGATACGATTTTGAGCTTAAATTTTATCTATATAAGTGTCTTTTCTTAATAACGCATTTTTTACAAACAATTAATAAGTTAGTAATTATTATTAGAGCTTACGTGCTATAGATTTACATATAATAAATTGTAAATGACAAAAATTGTGAAATTGCTTGAATGTTCCATTAAATTTGCAATATAATGCATAAAATTACGATATATAATATTCAACGTGACGTAGAATATTTATAATATAAGTAAAGTAATCCGAGGAAACCGAGATGGGGTTTAAAATCGGGCAACACTGAATTTTTATATTCTTAACTTCGAGCACATCAGCCGAAGAGGCCAAGGTGTTCTTACTAATACTTTATCATTGTATGTGTGTAATGTTTTGGCAGTTTAATTAAATTGTTTGCTTAACGGCTTCTAACTGCAAATTAATATGTTTAATTTATATTATTTTGTAACTATCACTGGGGAATTGGTATTTCAAGTAAAAGTTTGCCAAAGTATGCGGGCGGGACTCCGTTTACCATTAGGTATTTGCCTACATTCCTGCTATCAATTAAAAAAGTTCTAGGTAATGTTTGTAATTAAAATAATGTCCTACTATTAAAAATTCGGCCTCGGTGGTAAAACTAGTTAAGGCGCAAGAGCAATGGATTAACATATAGTAACAGTAACAGCCTGTGAATGTCCCACTGCTGGGTTAAGGCCTCCTCTTCCTTTTTGAAGAGAAGGTTTTTGGAGCTTATTCCACTGCGCTGCTCCAATGCGGGTTGGTGGAATACACATATGGTAGAATTTCAGTGAAATTAGACACATGAAGGTTTACTCACGATGTTTTTCTTCACCGTCAAGCGCGAGATGAATTATAATCACAAATTAAGCACATGAAAATTCTGTGGTGCTTGGCCGGATTTGAACCCACGGTCATCGGTTAAGATTCACGCGCTCTTACCAATGGGCCATCTCGGTTAAATTACACTAACATGTTATTGATAATTTCTAGTCAGAAAGAATTCGAATTCGAACCTGGCACTTATAGATTTGAAGTCATCTAAGCTAATATAGTCAGACGGATTTAAGTTACAGCCAGCTAGGAGTTGTAATTAATATGTTAATGTCTCCATCTGCGTACAAGAGTTGTAGCATAGACTTCCAAGCGCGGCTGGTGACACGCCATAACTTTACAATTTTCCAAGAAAATATTATCTATATATAAATACACAAAGCTCAGCTTTCGATAAGCAGTACATGGTAGGTGCTAACTGAGACTTCGAGCGTCAGACGAGTCAGCAATAGATTTCGAGAATCAGATGTCAGCGTAAGATTAATTATTTACATGTGAATTCGTGTGTACCCCATTTTTTTGAACAGATTTATTTCGTGCTATTTACTATCATCCATGTTAGCATTTAGAGCAGTTGATATAAATTCAAACTTGAATATGCAAATGCATATATTTTCTGAAATTTTCAATTGAGATCATGAGAAATTTTCTTAATAAAAAAATAATCCTAAATTATATCCATTATTATAATTTCTGAATAATGAAATAAAATTTTAAACAGTAATAAGTGTTTCGTTGATTCATTTGCTTTTATTATGCAGACATGATTTAACGATCTACCATTATGCTAGAAATCTAATAAGCATTGCGTTAGATACTTGAGTTGCCCATCACGATCCGTTACGAAAGGACCTAACATACCGTAGGGCGCAATACTGACAATATTAAATGACGACATTCGAATATAAGTAATCGCTACTTAATTGTGAAATTGAATCTGTTATTGTTAAGCGTTATACATATCATAGATTTATTTTTTTATTTAAAAAAAAATATGACGTAATTTTAAAGTTTTGAAATTGGAAGTAAAATAAAGGTAATTATGATATGAAAATGGAAATAGTAGTGTTTGAATGTTATTTTACAACCATACGACCACGTCATACTACTACTTATAGATCAATTGCTATGAAAATAATAACAATATTAATGTAAAATTGATAAACCACCGTCACGGGCAGGACGTCTGTGAAATAAATCGATTGGACAGAATTCAAAAAGTTAATACAGTAATTAAATTAAAAGAAAAACATCAATATAAAACTTACTATTCACAATTAGTTAAGATAGTTTAACTTAAACAAATTTTACTGTCAACGTTTTACGGTGAATCGAAATTGCGATTCATCGTAAAACGTTGCTAGCATTCCTGCAACCATTCCACACGGTCATGGTTGATAGAGAAGTTATTTTTAATTTCGATTCTGTGTTTATTTTCGTTTGAATAATTTTAAAGGTATTCAATATATATTGATTAATATATACCTAAAATAATTGCAAGAAAATGCAAGTCCAGCTAATATCTCGAATTACATTGTATATTAACGCGATTCAATGTTTTGATGAGGCATAATAAAAAGGCAATTTGTCGATGACTCTTGACCTGTTCAGATACATAACTCATTATTCAAATTATCGCAAGAAAATTAAAAACAGGTTAAATAATTATAATTGACTACACTAACTACACTAAATCACGAATCAAGCTTTGAAATAGCAGCAAAAATAGTAAATATACTAGCCAACCTAGTATTAGAAACTAAGTAATTTATGGTCTTATAACCGTTGTTTAGCGGGTGTTCAGTTAAACAATGTTGTCTTCTTCCTTCGAATGTCAAATCGGTAATGACAGAAAGGAATAAATCATTGTTTAACTAAACAGTCGCTAAGGAATACTCACAAATAAATAATTATTATCTATAACACTTGTTTGAAATGAGGCAAAAAGTCAGTTTTGTATTTGTAATACTACGCTCAAAGAACAAAAACGCTTATTGACGTGATGTGTTCGTTGTAAGAACATTAATTTCTTATTTTTTACAAATTAATGTTCTTACAACGAACATTATTATAAAAGTAATTATGACACCAGTCAAAGTTTACAGATAACGCGGCGTTTTAACGAATGTCTGTCAGTAGCTTTATGTTTAAATATTCTAGTGTCTAATAAGTTATGGCAGACATAGTGACGGTGACGAAACGTGCTTGTTGTAGTAATGTATGGGGTCACATTACGTGTTGACCTCAAGATGAATCATTCATTACTTTCACTGCAACCCTTGGTACATACATTTTAATTGTAATGTAAGCAAATAACTTTCACAATTACGTACGGGTTTATTGAACTTTTAAGGTGCTATTTGCAAGCATTTAGTTGATCAACCGTTCGTATTTAATTACCTGTGTGATTTAATTGAAATGTGTAACTGCTGATTTTCTTTATGGATTTTCTCTTTATATACTTATTTACTATATAAAACATTTATGTATCATTCTTAGTCAAAGTCATAAAGACAAATCTTTGTTATATTGTCAAGAATCGGTTCGGAAATAAGCACTTTAGACCGAAGTAAGACCAGCGAGACACAGCGGGATATCTTTTTTATGTCACATTTTACAATTATAGGTATTATTCAATAGTAGAATGATATTTTGTTAATTTGAAATTGCCTGGAGGCGATGGCTTCGTTGTCAAAATAAAAGTCCTTATTTGAAGAAAAGATAAATTATTGAGAAAAGAGAAAAGAAAAACAGAATTTATTATATTAGGTTTGCATGAGCGCGATCGTATGAGAAATTACTCGTTCACTATATCAAATATTAATATACCATTTCTATTTACAGTCCTATACATATAATAATTGTATTTGTTGACTGATAGATTCAGTTGATATAGAAATAAAATAATTCTCTAAAGAACATTATCTCTATTCTATATTTGTATTTTTAGTATTTTTTTATAATGTTTTAGTTTTTAATTTTTTATAATTAATAGAAAAAGATTTTTAGATTTACTTCTTTAATTATTATTTAAACTTGTAATGTTTTATTTAAATTTTATTATTTATAATATTAGCTGTTACTTAGTTATATAAGATTTAATTACTAAAAACTAATTACCGAATTTGGGAATAAATCCTTTGGTACCCACACTAGGCGGCCTGTATCGTGTTTGGGAGGAGCTCGCTTCCAAAAGGTCATCTAAGCGCTCTACCATCTACAGAAAGATCAAGACGTTTGATGAAAACCGCCTCCGCGCACTACACGAAAAGCACCAGTTAAGAAAATCCTACACATATACATACAAGTCCAAAGGCCAACTGTACTGTAACGCGTGTCGTAGGGTTTTTTTTTTATAGAACAAGAAGGCGGACGAGCATATGGGCCACCTGATGGTAAGTGGTCACACAACGTTCTTAGACATTGGCACTGTAAGAAATGTTAACCATCGCTTACATCGCCAATGCGCCACCAACCTTGGGACCTAAGATTTTATGTCCCTTGTGCCTGTAATTACACTGGCTCACTCAGCCTTCAAACCGGAACACAATAATACCAAGTACTGCTGTTTTGCGGTAGAATATCTGATCTGAGAATTTAAAACCAATTATGGTCTAGCGAGCCACATAAGAGCTCATGTTAGAAATAATAATTAATTTCTAGGGGCGACACTAGATAACCCTAGAACCTTCATCGAAATAGATGAGGAGTACTATGTATAAGATTTTTAAAATATTATTTATGGAGATTATGAGTTTCTATATATAATTAACAGAGTGCATAGAAAACATATTAAAGCCCGAACATAAAACAACAATAGAGATATAGAACAATAAAAAGTTCAAACCCGAGCAAGCACCACTGAATTTTCACGTGCTTAATTTGTGATTTTAATTCATCTCGTGCTTTACGGTGAAGGAAAGCATCGTGAGGAAATCTGCATGTGTCTAATTTTACTGAAATTCTGCCACATGTGTATTCCACCATTGGAGCAGCGTGGTGGAATAAGCTCCAAACCTTCTCCTCAAAAAGGGAGAGGAGGCCTTCAGCCCAGCAGTGGGACATTCACAGGCTGTTACGGTATAGACATATAACTATTGTAATGTGTAATATAAGCGCGTGTGTCCTTGTTGAGATCCTAATAAATAAATAAAAACTAGATTTGTAACCGATATTAACAATTATATAAGTAATCTCACAGATTCACTAATAATATCATCATATTCTCTCACACCGATGGATATTGAAAAAAATATATATACCGCCTTTTCGCGGGACATGTTCGACTATGCGACAGGCGTGTTGGTGACAGGTGCGGGCTGGAGTCCCGTGTATATCGATATTCCGGTGAATTTCGTTTAGCCCGAGTATTAGAATAGACGAGATTTATTTTGGAATAACATTTTTGGAGTAAAATGATTCTTTATTTTTTTTTCTTTATAGTATTATCTTGAGATAAATTATTCTATTAGTGATTCAAAGATTTATAAGGCATATTATGTAATAATGTTAAAGATTAGAATAATTGATGATTGGCTTCTAAGCTGTCTATAGACACAAAAGCCAATCCAAAAAACAACATGTATAATAATTTTCTTGCCGATTTCAGCCACGATGGACATTTCTGAAGAGAAACAGCATAGAAGTTACTAGGGGTCACGAGTTTGAGAGCAAACTTTCAATTTCTCCAATAGCTTCAGATAAATCAACACGACCGACGAGTCATAAGACTTTACATGCTTCCCGAGACACGAATCATACCAACATATGACCTCAAGGCTTCTTATTAGAATTCCCTGTCAGACCAACGTAATAACTTTTTATTTGCATCCAGAACTTCGGTATCTACAGCCATATAAGCCAGCCACATATACTAGAATACCAAGGCAGGCAAGTTATACATAATATGCAAAAACAATAACGACAACGAAAACAGAAAACACAATCGTTAATTATACCTAACGTTTATATAATAATGATGTCAATCTGACACATGTCATTCTATCCGTTTCGTAACTCGACAAACCGCGGTCGCTACCTGATATTACCTGATACCCGAGTCGTATCTGTATACAATATTACATCTAAGACATTTGAAGTTATAAAGGAAAGTAACTTTTCCAAACACTCTCAAAATATGTATCATCTTTCTAGAAATTGTGACGTCACACAAACTTATTGAGCCGGTTGGCGCGGTTGATAGATACTTGGCTTTCGCGCGGTAGGTCGTGGGGTCAATTCCCACCCTTTGGGACAGACATTTGTGTGTATAAATAGGTCATTATCTATATAAGTATATATTTACAAAAGAAAATTATTATATGAAGTATATCAGCTGTCTCGTTGCCATAGTACGAACTCTGCTTAGCTTGGGATCAGATGGCCTTGTTTGAATAATGTCCCAGGATATATTAATATAATGAAAAAACAAACGAATTACTTCTTAACTCGATTACATAGAGCTAGTAATTATTTAGTAAGACAACGTATATTTGATACTAATTAGTTTTATAATATGTTCCCAAAACGTATAAAAATTTCAATCATAAAAAAAAACTAGGTACGTTTATTCAGTACAGTAAGGCACGTCTTTAGCTTTAGGTTACTACACAAATAATGACTTTTGACATGAAATAATGACTTGAGTATGAAAGGACCTCCAATAAAAATAATAACAATAATTATCTCTTTAAGTTTTGCCGTTTTTTCTCAAGCTATACCTTTCCGATCCATTGGCAGAATTTTAACATTATCTTATTAATTATCAATATATGACTTTCATAATGAATAAAAATCGAACTTAATTTTGACTACTAAGGAATTGTAACAGCCTGTGTAAGTCCCACTGCTGGGCTATAGGCCTCCTCTCCTCTTTTTTGAGGAGAAGGTTTGGAGGTTATTCCACCACGCTGCTCCAATGCGGGTTTGTGGAAACTAAGGAATTACTAATAGTAAATACTTGCACACGAAAACTATCAAAACATCCGTGATTCCGTAAAAATGATTCAGGTCAGTCATTCATTGAATACGACGTGTACAAAAATATTATATGAATGTGAAATTATATGAATCACGCAAACGAAATGGTGAATGGTGAATGAGTACTTTCAAACCGATTTTACGAAATTATCAGTAATGTTGACTCACAGTTGTGCTTTCTAAAAAGCAGTTAATATATCCGAATAATATTAAATATCTTTCTTTTTAACTTGACTGTGTACTGCGAATTCTTACACGATTATATTCATACACACTCTCTAGCAACTAGGAAACATGTAATTGATTGAATTTTGATAATGTTGAAGCAGGAACAAATAAAAATGATAATATACGCAATGTATTTATTTTAAGCTTACAATCAAGCATTGTCTATGAATTGTTTACTAGTATAGCTGGAGTTATATCATATCTGCAGCTGCAGCTAATCATGACAACTCACTTCATATTTCACTCGTTAAATGATAACTGACGATAATATGATATTTAGATGTGAACTCTTTAAGTGTCATAATTAGATAATAATAATGTCCTCCAGACTGATTTCGGCCTCGGCGGAATCTCAAGAGAGATTAGCCAACTATGCAGGAGATATTATAGTGCACAAGTATGTGCGCAAACACAGGTGCACTCTCTATTCCCTAAATCTCATAATCCGATAGGACGGCGACCCGGCATGACCTAAAAAAGTTCAGGCGTAGGACCAACAGCTTTACATGCTTTCCGAGGCGCTGGAGTGTCCACACTTCCAACTTCCAAACTGCGGGCTGCTACTGAGAATTTTCTGACAGAAAAATCCAATAACTTTTTATTGGCCCAACCTGGAAATTGAATCCAGGACCTCCGGGTCTGCGGCCTTATATCAAGCCACTAGACCTACGAGGCAGTCTAGTGTCATAATTATTATCATTAGCAATATCGCATATCACTTTCAGTTATTACAGAATTGTATTTTGCGGTGAAGTTAGAGTTAGTTCTCGTTATATTGGTTAATTGTGTTTATTATATACATATATAATAACACAGATAAACTATATTATTTAATTCCATTACATAATACTTCATTATATATTTCATTCTTTAAAGTATACAACTTTGCTGAAGGCTCCTTCAGAATTCAAATTGAGATAACGCGATGAAACGAGTTTGTTTAGTCATAATATATATTCTTACCTTTCAATAGCAGCACGTAGTTCTTTTTGTCATCTCCGCCCTTGGGGTACTCCCAATCCACGTCCAGACCGTCGAAGTTCCTGTCCCTGAGGTACGGAATCGCTGAGTAGATGAATGTCTGTCTGGAGTAGCGAGTTGCAGACATTTCTTTGAACTTCTGTGTTCCGAATGACCAACCACCTGGTAAAAAAAATAATAGTATATTATACCAATCCAGTTGAGAATATTTATAAAAAAATAAATACGTAATTTCGTCTCTAACAAACAACACTCCAATATAATTATAGAGATAATAATTATAGAGAAAAATTAAAAAAAAATTAAAAATTCTTGGGTCAACCATTGTATACGATACCAGTTATTGCATAGTCATGCCGGTGCTTTTCAGTATAATCTATATCTGTTTTGATTTATTTTAATAAATATATCAATAATACTTTGTACAGATTATGTTTTATAAAGATTATCAGACAACATTTATAGCATTTACAAAACATATAATACCTCGTCCTAATGATTGAAGGATTGATTATAGAATGGAAATGGCGATATAACGGAAAAATGCTGTTTGCATTCTTGCCACAATTACAAGTGATCATTTGTATATATTTATTTAAGGGCTCAATGTAAATAAAAAGAAAACAATATTTTGTTTTGTAAGTAAATGCGCCTTATCTCGTGTACATAATATTTTATATATATTATATTTATTTTGTTTTGTTTGTATGTTAAAACAAGTATAATGAAAATATAAACGTGTGTGACTATTTTTGTTGGTATTACCTTTTTTCTTATTACAAAAATAAACATGGGGCACGATACTTATGCTACTTTCTTGCTAGGCTTATATTCACTTATCTTTTTTACGCCCAACTAGCGTAGATACGTAGATACAAAACAATAACAAACTATATTAACTTTTCATATTCTATAATTAGTTTTCAAAGGCGACACCCTGACAACGTTTATGCAAAATTCCATGATGATCAGTTGTGTAAAGATGTGAAATGTTATCAATTTAATATTCTTGATTTTATCACTCATTGCAAACAAAGTCGGGTGCGAACAAGTAGCACTCAGTCATGGTAGCCATGGATTGAAACGTGTGTTAAAGGTCATTTTGAAAAAGGTCAAACATATTAAAAATATATTGTTTACTATTTGATCACGATATGTCTTGATACCTTCGATCAACATTGATACTTATGTCGAAACATAATCTGTTCTTTAAAGCGTTAAATTAACCGTAGATAATTTATTATTTATAGTAAATTGGTGGTAGGGCTTTGTGCAAGGCCCTCAGGGTAGGTGGGCATCAGCCACTTAACATATATTCTATGGACAAACAGTGAGTGAGTGAAAATGACTGAAAGGGAGTAAAAACAAATGAGTAAGTGAACTGAAAGAATGAGTGAACCGTTGAATTACAGACACGAGGGACATAACATTTTTGTTTCCAAGGTTGGTGGGGCATTGACGATGTAAGGGATAGCTAATATTTCTTACTGTGCAAATGTCTATTGATGATGCTTAAATAAATACAAACTTCTATGTCACTAATCGATATGATGTTTTTCTGACCTATTAAGGCCAAGATTAAGTACAAGATAAAGGACCATGGACTTAACATGCTTACCAAGGTACAGGAGTGTATATACTTCAAGCTACCGCACTCCGGGATAATACTGAGAATCTTCGACAGAAAAACCTATTTTTTTTCAGCCCAACCTGGGGCTTGAACACAGGACTTTGGGTTCAACCTTATATCGAGCTACTAGACCAACGAGGCAGTTTCCGCAAAGTAAATAGGTCATAATTACAAAAGAGTAAGTATATAAATAATACGAATACCAATTAAGAACAGTTACATAAAGTGTGAATTCCATCGTGTGTGATACATTAATATACTTACACTGGAACACAATAGTTCTCAAATACTAGTGATGTGAAAAGCGTGACAAAAACATATGTCGATTACATTATTTAAAGCACCTTTGTTGCGCCAACACGTTTCGCTCTTATGAAAATGGGCGAGGTTTTTGCTTGTGCTCCGTGAAAATAGGTGAAAATATCGTGCACTTTGTACCGTGAGAGCGGTGTTATGTTCACACGTGCTAGTGATGGGAATGATGTATCGATATTTTTTGTTGTTGAAATTATTTATTATTTGTGGTAAACGTAATTTTACCAGCATGTTTCTTAGTAATTATTTAAAAAAAATTGAAATGAGCTCGAACACTTATATTATATAAAATTATAGCGTTTCTATGTATAAATACTAAAGCAATTACTTCCGTCTATAAATTATAGGATATGGATGACAGACATACTATACGAAGGGTTATTTATATATAAATAGTATCGATTAAGGAAGTATCATAACATTAGAAAGTACATAACTATTAGTGTGCCCACAATATAGGCTTCTATTATGTAATACTTTTGTAAAAGTACAATGGCTGTCACATAACGATTTCACACACAATATAGATTACCATTATGCATTATCATAATATTTGATAGCTGTTCGCGTTGCATGTATTTTAATAAATAATAACAATGAAATCGGATTTATTAGGATTATTGGTAGAGTGATTTTTTTAAATGGTAACACTGGCGTTATATATGACAATTGTTTTTTTGTGTTAAATTTGTTTTACGCAATAACTCTAATTTGACCTTGAAATCTTACTTTAAATGTGCCAATAACCGTTGACTTTTCGGTAACGTTCAATTTCTTACGAATAACAAGATGGCGTCCATTTTCATAGATATCAATTTGTTTGGTCACTTTCATGTTATTTTATACATTTATACTTCAAATCATTCTACAAACAACACAGTATATGTAATTTCCGTAATCTAAATACACATCAAACGGAAAAACATACGTATTTACTTTATTTGGTCATAATAAAAACGGAAACAACCAGGAAAGGTTAAAATAATAAGCTAATTAAACTTTACGTTTCAATCAAAACGTAACCGACACCGCACGCGATATTAAATATTGTTAATATTTATTATATCTGGAAATGATAATATGTTTTGAAAGATCCTTAATTATAGATCGTAAATAAAAAAAATCAGACGCAGACATGTTGTAATATTATAAATATATCTACATATTATGAATATTTTTTTCATAATATTATGTTCTGATATGAATAAATTGATTTGTGTTTTAATCACTTGCTACGTCGCGTAACGCAAATACTAATGGAACTAACAAGACGCGACTTTTTTTTTAATTTCAGGAGTCCAGTTATGTTTCTAAGCTATACACATATGTATATACTATATTTTTATTGTAACTGTTTTTGAATACTTGTCTAAATTGTTTTATATTTAATTTTACGATTTTCTTTTTTCATTATTATTTAAAATGTTTAGTGTAGAGTTGCATGTCGTGATTACATAAGTATGGCAAATTTTACCGTTAGAACAAATTTGTGTACTATTAATTTCTAATTCTTATTGTATATCATGTTCTTAATCGTAAATAATAAAAAAAATGTACTGATTATTGGACCATATAAAGTAAGTTCAATACATGCTAATAATAAATAAAATAAGAGACCACGTCGAGATGAAGGATATTGTAAGGGGACTTATGTGTGTCGTATTATATTCTGTCTTATTTGTATCAGCGATATGCTGTGCTCCAACTAAGTAATACACATCTACTAAAAGAAGATGCTTTTGATATCATGATGATAGCCTTTGGGATATCTTCGTAGTGTCTTTATATTTGAATTGAAACGCTTATTAAAATATAATTATAACATGGAAAGTTAGAAACAAAACTTTCTCCAAGCCACAGACAAGGAATGATTTACATAATTACCATTTTTAAATATACATAAAGTACATTATATATTTATTACGTTTTTTTTTAATAAAACAATCTGAATCTGCACAATTGAATCGAGATTTTTTTTTTAATAATTATAAAAAAGCATCGATAAAATTAATACAGTAACAACACTAGCATTGGTTACGGAACCTTGTTTGCGGTGTGTAACATATAGCTACACGTATAAAACTTAAGTAACCTTAAGGAAATCGATTGTGATAGCGTATCCGCGAATGAAAATGTTTTCTAAGCAATTGATAATTTACTTGATATGTATTTCTTTTATCATATTATATTAAGTAGTAGTATAGGTTTTCCTTATTTCTATTATTTAAAGATTTCATTTTTTATTAGAAAAGGTGTCTACTGAATTTCTGGATACTCTATAGACTACCTTTCGAAGCAACGATTAGCCTTTAATTGAATTCATTTTTTTTTATAGAACAGGAAGGCGGACGAGCGTATGGGCCACCTGATGGTAAGTGGTCACCAAACGCCCTAGGACATTGGTACTGTAAGAAATGTTAACCATCGCTTACATCGCCAATGCGCCACCAACCTTGAGACCTAAGATTGTATGTCCCTTGTGCCTGTAATTTTTTTATTAAAATAATTTAGCATATACATACCGATAGCCAGAAGAGTTTTCAGTTTCGGGTTAGCCTTTTTCAAGCCGTTAATTTTATCGTAAAGTCCGGTTTTTCCATCTTTAGTCTCGTCGTTCGATTCAAAAGAGCTGAGCTTTCCTTTCTTCATCCAACCGAAGGCAAAGATTACGTGGGTGCAGAGATCTGGCTGGATATCTTCGGGTGTGAATTTACCGATCTTGGTACGATACTGGGACCAATTCGTGTAGTAGCAGACAACCTGATGGGGAAGAGATAGAAAATCATTTAAGTTCTATTGCTATTAAATAGATAAAATATACTTTAATCTAAAATATTAAGCATTTGATCAATATATAACAACATTTAGTTTTGAGCCCAGGACCTCAGGACTTTTTACTAGATAAAAATATTATTGTCATTATGATGTATCATAAATCTATAAATATATAATATTCATCAATTGAATTTTATAATTATTTGAAATAAGTACTTTGCATATTTATTTTATATAATACATGCTTTTTTAAAAGCTAAGCTTATGGTTAATAGTAATTCGAAAACTAAAAAAATTTAGCCGCTCGTCGTAATATTCAGGTCGATATCTGGTCGATGTTATTACATTTGATTAATCTCCAAAAGGGCAATGGTATAGTCGCCTAGCGATGTAAGTGTCGCAGGTTCTGTTTCTCTTACATATAATATCCATTTTAATAATTCTCAATTTAGATTTTTTTAGTATAATGTTATTTATTATTTGTCAATGAACAACGTCGTCTAATATTGCAAATAAGACTGTAATCGTTGTATTTACTGAGTACTTTAATATGTGTATGTGTTCCTGGTCACTTGAAATGTGTTTCTTCAAATGACTCGATGTGATTATAAAATTTCGTGTTACGAGACTATAAGTTTAAATCAATATTTTAACGAATACTTGCATTTTTTCATGTCTAACTTCGATCAGATGTACGTTTTCTTATTTTTGATTGTCATTACTGAAATTTGAGTAATATTCTATAATTGTTTACGTAGAATCAGGCTTGAAATTCTAGAATTTTCGCCCAAATTATTTTATGAATACAACAAAAATAATGCTTTAATATATTGCAAAATAATGGTGGGTTAAAATTTATTCTCCTTACCATTATTTAGGGATGTTCGTCATTAACTTGGACTAGCAATTAAGGTAATATTAAACACAAATTTGCATCCTTCTTACGAGTACATTTAAAATAGTTTCTTATGTCCTTACGTGTGTGTTATTGACCTAGCTCAGACCGCAAGGAAATTTAACACTAACAGGCAAAGATATAGAAACCTTATTGGCATTAAGCTATTCACAGATACATGCTTATTTTGAAGGTTAACTACTATACTTTTATTGCGTTCGAAAAGCTCATTCCATATCCGCGTTATGGTAGCTGCGACAGATTTTAAATTGTATCCGAAAAACGGTCCTTGAGTTTTATTACAATACAATAAGGTTCATTTTCATTTGCACTATTAGCAAATGTAAATTTGTATCATAGTGTCCGCAAGGTTCAACTTTGTCTTCGGTCGTTTCCTGGCCTGCCTCTAAGGGAAATTTATATAGCCTTTCTAATCGCGTAGACAGGTGCATTCCATAATATAATGATAGTTTTTTTTAATACTATTAGGTTTTTTTCTCTCTACAGAATAAAAAACGAAAGCAAATTATGTAATAAAATCTAAAACTGCGACGGAAATCGATTGCTAAATTAAATAAAAATATACTATTTGTAAACTTGTATTAATTAGACATAGTTTATATTAAATCAATCATATCTGGGCACATCCGCCGTCCTTGTTACTCATATGGATGTAATAAGCTGACTCGATTAACTTTATCCAACGGAAACAACGCAAATATCATATCCTTTAGGTATATTGATTGAAATGTAATTGTGGTGACATTTTTCTCAATAAAATACCTTATAATACTAACTTAATATAACGTATAAGCTATCTCTATTTCAAATTACATACAAATCGGTCCAGCTGTTTTTGTACGATGGTGTAACAAAAATCCATACGTACAAACTTTCACATTCATAATACTAGTAGAATTATTACCATGTTATAGTTTCACAATCGAATCATATCATAATCACATATGAAATGAATATAATTGAAATTTAAATAAAACCCTATAGATGTAATTACTCCACGAATTCTGACCTCGTGTAATGTTGGTAGGAATGCTGCTACCGCTACCGTTAAATTTCGATTCGAATTCTTCGGTGTAAAAATGAGACAGCCGGTCAACAGTTGGTAGGTCAGTAATTATCGCCTTCATGCTTTTTTTATCTAACAATTATTTAATTATCCACACATTCAATTTCAAACCATAACACTATATTGAAAAGGTTTATATTTGATAAATCGACCTTCAATTTTTAAAAGTAATCTGTTACGAGCGAACTCGAAAAAACTGTCGACGAATTCAATATTAAATTGACAAAATTCAATATAATATTTCGCATTTATATCAATCATTGATTATACTTACTAATACTTCTTACCTATAGTACTATTGATTCTAAATATAGAAATCAAATCTTATTAAGCTTACCTTATAGCCATCTTTATCTTTATGGTCATCCGTTCCAACGGAATTGTCAATCGCTGCAGATGATTTGCGACTCGCTATGCTCGGTCGTCCACGGATTTTTGGCCTGTTCACGCTTGCTGATATTATTTGATCGGTAGATCTTGATACACTGGTCGACACCGATGTTGAAATTTTGCTCGGCTTCCGTATTCTTCTTCGGACGCCTGTGAAGTTAATTTATTTGAAAATTATGTAAAATTATGATCACACTCCGATCCAGTGAACTAGATCTGATTTGATTTAACTCTAAATATCACAGGCCAATCATTCTAGAATGTTCTCGAATTATTTTTATACTAATATAATTTGAATTAATTAAATTAAGACTTTATTTATATCTAAATAAGATTTACATTGAACAAGCAATGTATTCTTTTTAATTTTTAATTTAAAATCATATAAAATATTCAAATTAATTGATTGATTCTTCCAATTCGAAATTTAAACCGATAAATAACAGTCATAAGGAACAAGCGTGGAAGCTTCAACGCTACGCAGCGGTGCCATCGGTGCTATTTCTTGTTACAAAGCAAAATCTACCTTATTCAATTACATTAAGGTGAACAATTGTTTATCGTAAACGTTCTTCGTAAATGCGAAGCGCAGTTCCCATGAGGTTCTGAATTCAAAATAAAGGAAATTTATTGCTTGGAACGGATTGGAAAACAGTAACCTCAAGTCCCCGGTGAAAACATTTTTAAATTCCTATTTCCGACATCTTTTTATTCGATATTTCGGTGAATGTATCCGAATAAAGAAGTAAGGGAAATCATTCAAATATTTATGAAACGTTAAATTTAAATTCAGAAATCGATTTATACTTAAATTTATTAAAGTGTGTAATGTTAACTACTCGAGCTATTTAAATTAATTGCATTTAACTGATTATCATAATTGTTGACTATTTTATTAGATGGCCCAATGGTTTTCACACGTAAATCTTAATCGAAGGTCGTGGGTTCGAGCTCGGACGAGCTCCTCTGTTTACTGTGTGTTTAATTTATCTCGTGCTTGACGATGGAGGGAAAGTTTCGTGACAACCTTAAAATTAAAAATAATAATAATAACTTAACATTAAAAAAAAAAACTCGCACATGTGTGACAGAATGTGTGTATCAAGGAAGTCTTTCGCAGCCGTGACAAGCTTATTGGCTAATAGATTTTATTTACTTTCTATTATATATATAAAATTATTCATTCAATATTATTCGTTACATTTAATTAGAAGCCCTACCATTAAATCAAAGTAAACGGATAAACAACGTTAACAAATAATAATATTAAAATGGTCGACGTCAACGGAGTGGTGACCATCATATGACAAGCTTAATTATTTGAGTTCCTGTATTAAATAATAAAAAATAGATATGCTACTTACTGTTTGAAGCTGAGGTTGGAGCAATGACGGCGACTACCAGCAAAATGGTGACCGTCCACCGTAGGAGTCTTGGTGGCCACTGAAACAAACAAATAAATGTTACTAAAATGTCTATACTCAAATTACGTTCGACATTTAAAATTTAATATCCAATTACGGTTCCGTCAAGGATGATAATGCTTTTACCTTATCAGTATCTCCGTGTGTTACCTTGATCTTAAAAACCTCAGGGGATTATAATGAATGAAAATTTATTTATAAACTGTACCGTATAACAATTTAACAATTGTTTGAGATTAAATTCAATTTTTTTTATAATATAAGTTCAGCGGACGAGCATGTGGGCGATGTAAGCGATGGTTAACATTTCCACTTGTGCTGGTGGTGACCACTTAACATCAGGTGGTCCAATTGCCCGTCCGCCTACCTGCGACGTATGAGTGGTGCCCTTCGACTCTGTTTAAATACTTAAATAACATCGACTTATGTTATGTAAGTATGTAATGTAAGCGTACATACGAGTGTCAACTTTCGTTTTAGTTCCTTCCTGGTTGGTGCTATGTAATGTCAAGAGGTCACGGTATGTGATTGTGAGAGTAGAACTTATATACCTTCGAATGCATAGCACATATTATTGTACAATAATAAGTCGCGCTTTTAATGACGTTTTAACTAAACGGTATATGACTATGTTCGCGTTTCGATATATTTGGGCAAAGAAGATGGTTTTTTTTTATCACTTAAAATTTCTCTATGTTTCTGGTAATTTTGACGCTGACTGTATATAATGAACCAGTATTAAAAATGATGTTCTACGTTCTTAATCTGGGAAAGCACTATTAACTTTTCAAGTGCGTAATCTGTATTTACGATTCATATCGAGCTAGCCAGTGAAGGAAAAACATCGAGGTACCTGCAAGTTTTGTATGAAAATATCCATTTCGGGTCAGTGGATATAATCGGAGCGCACCTCTTAACCCAGCTGTGGAATATTGACAGGCTGCTACTTCTACTTGCAATGATTTTTTCACGAAAGTACAGCTTTCTTAAATTACTATTTATTGTTTTTTTTTTTCAAGTATTAAGATGCTATGTACTAAGTGCCTATATATAGTGCTAGGACTGTAGTCTTATAGAATAGGATAAAACATTTTTAATCGCTAGACCGCGTAAACTGTTGAATATAATTTAAAATTGTTTGTAAACTTAAACATATCTAAATACACGTTGTATTAAACGTACACTCATGTTAATAATTATCAAATTAGTTGAGCGAAATTGCGTTATTACAATGCGTGTTTGAAAATTAATTATAATTACTGTTCTATTTCCGCTTATATATCAAAATAATACACATTACTAGTATTTAATATTGAGTACTTGCTTAAAGTATATTACATCATTTGATTAATGAAAAAAAAAAAAACATCGTAATGAAAACTTTTAAGTTTAAATAAAATATTTCTTAACATGTACTTGTAAATTTATTTTTCAAACACAAGCCGGCTGTAAATCAGGCTGTTGGGGTCCCAGTTTCAAGTCATGAATAATGCAGACTCTCTTGTATCAAGATATTACATATTTAGACCACCTGGGTAGACAATATTAATTTTACTAAGAAAAACACTGTGTATTTTCAAAGTTAGTTGCTAGTCGTACACTTTGCTAAGCAAACATTTTTAAAGTTTTTATAATTTACTTTAAAAGTAAAGACAAGTTTAAAAAGAAGTTTCGAAATTTAATCTACCACGCTACTCCAATGCTGCTTGGTGGGTGATTTTTAACCGATACGTTTCCTCACGATTTTCTTATTGCACGTGTCTACTTTTTGTGTTTGTCTACTTTTCGATTTGATTGGTCTGGAAGAAATTTATGACGGTTATATTTCTGAACTTATTCCGTCTCCTTACCATTTTTTCTTTCGAATCCGCTTTTAGTTTTGGCACAATTGAGTTATAAACATACATACACGGGTTCTGAAGCATCTCTAATATAATGAATATAATAAAATCGACAATATTACATATTTATTTATTCATTTATTTATTTAAAAACCATTTGCCCACCACATTGTGTAGTATGACAAAAGGTGGACTTAATGCCTAAAGGCATTCTCTACCAGTCAACCTATAGGCTAAGCGGAAATTCGTGAAGGCGGTAATTAATAATCAAAAATATACATACATACAAATATAACAACAACAAAGACAATAAAAAACAGAGCTATAATATATTTATGTATAATATATATACATATATACATATGAATAATAATGCATTATACATGGATTATACAAGAGGTATATGACCAGATATGTAATATGTAAATCTAGAAAATCTAACTATCCATCGATTTTAACTCGTACAATTTGTTTTGTATCTCTGGTTTATAATATTAATGGTGATGGTGAGCGCTGGTGTAATTGGCACAAGGGACGACAATTCTGTCTCGCTAATGGCAGCGCATTAACAATGCAAGATACCGCTAATGCTTTGCCAACGGCAACTAAAACTAAAATGAACTAAAAACTTCCTTCCTGCTATAAAAGACATAAATGATGCGTTGACTACGCCTCAAATTTTAAAAACTATTTGAATGCTTTCAAATCAAGTTTTTGTTCATGAACAATAAAGGAGGCTCCCAATTCGTCTACTTTTTTGTTTATCAACCCATTTTGTTTGTTTTTTTTGCGTTGGGTTCAGTATAGCTACATGGTGGTCTCATATCATTCAGGCAAATTTTTTAGTGTTTTTTACTTATTTTTTTATTGGGTATTTAATTTTGTTGTTAGATTGATGTTAGAGAGAATTATATAAATATGGATCTTTTAAATTCTAGACGAATTATTTTTCAAGCATGAAATTATTGTTATAGATGGTCAATTTCTTGTCAAAGTTTGGAAATATTTCTCAAATAATTAAATACCTGTTAAAGCTAGTCATATAATCTTCACGTCATTTTTATGTTATGTATGTAATTAAAGCATTTTAAATTTCATCACCGTCAATCTGTCGCAAGCAAAAGTTGTAGACGTTACCCCGATAAACTGGGTTAAGTATGAATTTTAATTTCTGAGTTAAGTCTTGACGAGGGTACATGAGGCGACCACTTTTATTCATTATGATGGATATAGAATAAAGGTTAATACTTGATAGAAATATGTTAATCAATTTAGTCATTTAATAGTATTCAAAAAATGATATAAAAAAATTTCAAAATCTTTATTCGGTGTGTTATACTTACTTATTGAATATCACAAATCCACCAAACCGGTGGAAATAAATTCCTCAGACCTGAGAAGAGCCGAAAGAATCTCAAATACATTCATCAATTATAGGTTTTATAAAGATAATAAAATATATTTTTTTATTAGAAGTGACCTGGAAGGGATCTTTTACTAATCAAATCAAAATATATATTTTTTTAAATAGGTTTATACAAGTATTTATGAATCTTCAAGCAAACCGTCTACCAAATGCGATATATATGACGACAGGACGTAATAAACGAAGCCTTCTCCGGTACTTAAGTACTTTAAGCTGAAACTACGATTTGGCAAATAAACGTTAAGTAACGTTACAGCCCATAGAATAACTATAAAAGCCCTCGCAACATAAACGTAAAAGCTAAGATATCTAAAGATGCTTGCTTGGATTTAAATCCATGGTATTGGGTTATTTTCCGGCCACTGAACTGACTATGCATGAACTGAAATGCATGATAATCTATATATATATAGTATATATGAATGAAAGACAACCATAATTAACAGTAGTTAGTATAGATACAGCAATCATATAAACATACCGCAAGTATTCCATCAATAGCCAAAGTATTCCTGCTAAGGAAAAAGTATGGTGTTTAATTCATGTTCTATTTCGGTTGGTGATGTATTTATGTGACAGTATTCCATCCGATACAAAGAGGTTTACCGTCAAATCTTATCACTGGGTTAGTTAAAAGAACAATTTAAGCACATGGAAATTAAGTTTACTTTCTCGGATTTCAATCTCTAAATATGTGTAGTTGTCAAGAAAGATATCACTGATAAACTAGTGAGATAATAAAATTCATAATAAACCAAATCAGTCGGCCATTTTGAATTCTTATTACTGGCTTTACGGTAACAGTCAAGAGCTGAGTACTAAAATGTCGAAGTGTTATTGGAGAAGAAATTTTTAGACCTTTTACTTTATCTTAAATGTCACATCTTGGGAAGCTTTTAAATCGACTATGAGATGTTACGACGCATACTACGATTGTCCAATGTATTTGCTTGTTACTACAGAAAATTGAAATATCGAAACTAATTTATTTTGTAATGACGTATTGTATGTATGTATTATATTGTCGTTATTGTCTATCACTTTTTGAAAGACGATTTAACGCAAAAAGTTTTTTTATTTAAATTCGATTTGTAGTTCAAGAGTGCAGTGCATCTAAAAATATAAACAAATAAATGAAAAAAAAAAACTATATTTACTACGCAGGTGTTAAACTTAACATAATACTAGATATCCTGAATCAAGCTTACTTTGATTTCTCTCACAGTTATCCATAGTAAAGTATTTCAAGTAACTTAAAGTAACTCAGTATGTCTGTGTGTTACGTTTTCACGGCTAGACCGCTTAACCGATTTTGATGAGATTTGGTGTGAAGCAAGCTTAAGCTACAAGAAAGATCGTAGGCATTTTTTTATATCTAGCAACTGAGGCCCCCTTCCTAACGCACGGATAAAACTAGTACTTTGTAAAGGTTTAATGCTTTTTTTGTTAAAATGTAAAATACAAAACGATCATATTAACGTTTTATCCTACTACTAATTTGTTTTTATAGCACTTTCAGAAATACTGTAAATGTTACTATAACAAAATTATAAGCATGTTACTTGTTAGTGAATTGAAACACGAAATTCGGTTACGTAGTTTTTAACGGAGTTAGTTGGAGAAAAACTTTCCCCCATTTTAGGGGTAAATGAGTGAAGTTTGCGAAGTAGAAATGAAACTCCTCCTCATGATTTTCGTAATCGTTTTATGTGTTAATTGAATTCTCATTGGAATTTTCAGCTTGACAACATTACACTCGAAATCGAAAGAGAATAAAAGTTGTATTTTCAATGTATTTAAGTATATTGAAGTTTAATAATTAATAGTTATTTGAATATAGTATATTACAATTCAATGATTTAACATACATACATATATATAATCACGTTGAATATTATATTTACATATTATTTAATATTACCTAATGATAATAAATAGAACGCGAAAAAACAAATATGTGTCGGTTGAAACTATTTCACATCTGAATTAAAAGCAGACGACACCACCAGCAAAAGAGCCCACGAGTGGGAAACTCAGAGGCTGTTGACTTTATATACAGACGAGCATTAGTCTTATTAAGCTTTGTTTTTATTATTTATATTTTTTATTAGATAATTCAGGCCAATACTGTGATAAACTTTCTCAGTAATCTATACGAAGTCTAAATTAATCCTTTCGAAGAACACTAATTGAAGTTTGTGTCTGAATTTGAATATACAGCTAACGCAAAAAACTTTTTCGACTTTATAAAGTCTAAGTTATGAATCCCAGATCTTTGAAATTTCATTTCTCTATTTTCAGTGGCTTCGTCCTTCGTTGGTTCTTTAATATTTCAAGTAATATTATTCAGAGCTGCAATTTTTTTAAAATTTATGCACCTCTTTTGTAAGGCCAAGGTCTTTCTATTCATATTAACATTTCTTAACATTTTCGAAAATATGTTAATAACAAAATTAGATAATTTCATACGAAGTCATTTTTCTGCTGACTGTACATCGTAAAATTTTATGATAAACTTGTAACGATTAGTTTAAGCTTGTTTTGCTAAGCACTAAACGATAAAATGCAAATTTTAACCTTTAAAAGCAAATAAAGTTAATTTTGTTTCATATAACAATTACAATTTATTCAAATTAAAACGTATTTAATCAGAAATATAATTTCAATAATTGAAATGAATAAATAAAAATAATGTCTAGGTTTATTTAATTAAAAGAAAAAATATCTTTGATGCATATCTTGGCTTTATAAAGTACTAATATTTCTATACTTTTCCAAATAAGCGTTCCAAATAAGTTTGTATTTGTAGGAACGACAATTTAGCAAGAGGAAATCATCGAACTTGTCAATTACAATACTAGAAAGCTCGTATATAGTTGAGCTACTGACGGTACTTAAATATTAAAAAAAAAACTATTAACATTGTCAAATGAAACAAAATCAATATTTCCGTCCCTTTCAAAGCCTCCCCAGGCTAAAAACAATGTAACCACTATTAAACTAATTAGAACGATAATCAAATGTGGTTTAAATTAATGGTCTGACCTATATTCAGTATCAACTGGAATAAGGACAAGCCCCGAGGCATTTTTAATTTAAAATCACAACAATGGGATGGTCGCCACAAAAACGAAGTAATTAAAATGAATGCAAAGGTTCATAATCTCTCCTAAGATTAAAATACCCTGGATTCTTTACATAGTAAGCTTTAATGAAACACTACGCGCGACACTAACGGAACGATGTGATAACTTTTAAAAGTATTCGTTTGAAATAGATTCTTTTAAAGGAATTGTCTTTTGTTGGAAATATCTTTGCAACTTGCGCTGCGTGTTATTAATTCAATATCTTAGAAGGAATCAAAAGAAGTGGTTTTTTCTTTCGTTCTTTGAAATATTGTTAAGTTTTGTAGCTTGAAATAATTAAGAATTAATACTTTTTAAGTTATGCGTTGAAGTATAAAAGAAAAAATATTTATAATAAAATACCACGCTGCTTTATTTTCAAAAAAAGAAAAAAAACAACATTTTGAAAATCGAACCGAACTGATAAAAAAGAGAAAAAATTAAAAAATGTAAATGTGAAAATTACGTAAATAAAAAAAATATCTAAAAGTGAATTTTAATCATCACATGTAAAACAATTGCCTATTGAAAATGTAGTAAAAATCTTAAATTACGAATTAAAGTCAATGCCACCATATTATGTTTGCTCACTTCATTGAGAACAAGGCTTTATTCTAGAATTATTTAGAGGTCAATTATGTTATCATTATCACTTTTACTAACTTTATGAAATACTTGTTTCTCATAACATAACAATTTTTTTTATAGTATCGATAGGCAGACGAGCGTATGTGCCACCTGATGGTAAGTGATCACCAACGCCCATAGATATTGGCATTGTAAGAAATGTTAATCATCGTTTACATCGCCAATGCGCCACCACCCTTTGGAACTAAGATGTTATGTCCCCTTTGCCTGTAATTACACTGGCTCACTTACCCTTCAAACCGGGATACAACAATAGCAAGCACAGCTGTTTTGCGGTAGAATATCTGATGAGTGGGTGGTACCTATTCAGATGAGCGTGCACATAGCCCTAGCACGTTATGACCGGATGGATGGTCGGGTGGGTACCATCCGCTCGCCAATTATGTATTTTTGTGTTCTTTGTGTCCTGATTTGAAGGGAAATTAATTACTGCATTTACGAAGGATAACAAGGACCTTAGATCACACAGTGGTCGCCGCAGTGGCGGTCAAAAGAGTAGCTTATATTCTTTGTCGTCGCGTATTGTTGTATATAAGCAAATACATAAGGAATCTGATGATACAAAGTCTTTATCAATTGTTGAAGATCCATAAGTAAATTTTTTTTTATATATTCTTATATACCGGATAGGCGGTTTATTTTAATAAATCTTTAAAAAAATTATCATCAAAAATATAATTAGTAATATTAAAACAAGTAAATAGTATTTGTAAATGAATTTAAAATATTTATAACAAGAAATCCATTACATTCGTCAAATATAATTTGTTCTTAGCACGCATTATTTTTTTTAAGTGCAGTTTCTATTCACGTGATAACAGCGAATAAAAGGAAATATTTACATATATTTTCTTTTGAAGAGTATATAAAAAATTGCCTTAAAGAACACATAAATTATTTTAAAACAATTTACCGCCAAGCACTGAACGGCTAACGTTATTGTAACACGCATGCGCAAGGCCAAATGAAAGGAAAAGGAGCGGGATTCGATATAGAGTAGAGTGTGTTCAGAGAATTCTTAACCATTAATTATTTCTTAAACAATTAATCTGTAATTACAATAAAAAATATATAGGTTACATTTTTATTGGTTTCGTTCTTATGTTGAAATCCGTTTATAACCACACAAAGATTAATTCATGACATTATAAAATTTATAATAGCCTTTTATTGTTTTATTAATAAAAAACGGCGCCCTGATTAAATTACATTTATATCAATTAGTGTAAAAATTGTAAATCATGAAAGGTTTTTTTTTTAAGTTTAATAAGACTATTAGATCCGTTAAAATTAGTAATGTCTATAATAAATAATAATTGTTGTTCTAAAAATAGTCTTGGAAGTGATTACGCTTCAATTATAAATTGCCTAATTGATGTACGAAATTAACAAAACAGACAAAATGATCGTGAATTTGATTGCGATTTCCATTTAATAATACAATTATATACGTATTCGTTATAAACTTTATATAACAAGTTTACAAACTAGTCCTTGTCAATGTCAAACGTTGACAAACCATTCAGTGAGTGAATGAAATACATTAAAAATGTAAAATGCCACTGATTTAATTTACCTCGAAGTCTCTTCAGTATAAGGTTACAAATATTAAAATTTGAACAGTCTGGTATGTTATAATTTATTAAGCATTAGTGGATATTGTATAAGAACGAAGATAGCCTGTCAATTCGAAATAAATATTTTGTTGATTGATTTAGTCTGGTAATACATTATTCTGTGTCCGAGTAGTAGATAAGGTCAGTCACAATCAATGGATTAGACCTTTAACGGCGGGTAGCTGGACACATGTTCATTTATTTACATTAAATATTGTGAAATATTTACAAAAAAAGTAATTACAAGCACAGGACACGTAAAATACTTAGGGTAGGGCTTTGTGCATGTCCCAAGGAAGAGTGACCCAGGCATAATGGCATAAAACATCTCAATTATCGTTGACGAAGTATTTACGATGTATGGTTTGAGTAATGTCTACATATTATAAAACAAAGTCAAACTGCCGCGTCTGTCTGTCTGTGTGACCGCGATAAACTCAAGAACTACCAATCGGATTCTCACACGGCTGTCACCAATGGACGGAGTGATTCACGAGGAAGGTTTAGGTATATAATTTATTAAGGTTTCGTCTAAATTGGCTGAAATATAACGATAATTGTTTAAGATGTCGAGAAAAAACATGAAGCAACAAATATAATTATATTAATGTATAAACGATGAATGTATACCTTTTGTTCTATCCGTGCAAAGCCAGAATGGTTAGCCAGTTAATATATTTTTTTGTATCCAAAGCTAAACGAAATATATCCAGCTATATAGGGGAAGAAGTGTGTGCCTCTAGTGAAGAGCTCTTGACAATCAAGTATTTACACGATTTATGTACGTGTACACGATTTGAACCTACGAATTTCGCTTTAGTTCAACGTATCCTATCCGCTGCCATATATCGTGTTTATATGTGTAAATAAAATAACGATACACCAAATCCCCTTGCAAGTCATAAATCACGTTACCGTATCAAAGGTTATGAACTCTAAATACATTATCAAAAATGATATTCTAGCTCACATTCGATCATCTATCATCATTACCCGTCACGCGAATGACACAACAGATAATTTGATCACAATAGCAACAGGTTCGATTTAGGGCCGAGTTGATGTTCGCTTAATTCAAAACACGAACTTTAAGTGAAATTTACTTTATATTTATAATAATAATAATAATGTCCTCCAGACCGATTTCGGCCACGGCTGTCAATCTCAAGAGAGATTAGCCAACTACGCAGGAGATATTATAGTGCACAAGTGTGTGCGCAAACACAAGTGCACTCTCTATTCCCTAGCTCTCATAATCCGATGGGACGGCAATCCGACACGACCGGAAATAGTTCAGGCGCAGGACCAACGGCTTTACGTACTTTCCGAGGCACGGGAGGGTACACACTTCCAACTTCCAAACTCCGGGCCGCTACTGAGAATTTTCTGATAAAAAAACCCAATAACTTTTTATTGACTCGACCTGGGAATTGAACCCAGGACCTCCGGGCCTGCAGCGTTATATCAAGCCACTGCTCCAACGAGGTAGTTATACAATAATAACACTATTTTAAACACTTATTCAATTCAATTTGTAGGGGTTTGCGTAAGCCCGTCTGGGTAGAGGTAACCATTCGTCTATTGTACCACAAGCATTACTTAGAATTGTTGTGTCCTGGTTTAAAGAGCCAGTATAATTACAGGCACAAGGGACATAACATCTTAGTTCCTTAGGCTTAGTTTACAATTTAAGAAATGGTTACTTGCGGTGTAAATGTGTACCACCGCCTAGGTGACCATTTACCATCAGGTACCCATTCGGCAGTCGGCCTGCCTATTTCATAAAAAAAAAAACATCTTTTGAAGTAACTTAAGAATAATGTATTCAAGGAATTTTGATATCTGGAAATCCGGAAATATATGTGCGTTCTGAAAAATTGTGATAAGCCATATAATAAAATTATTTTCAAATATAAACCCCATTTTATATGACTCTCCAAACAAACTGAATATAATTCCGTTGAATATTTTCTAGATTTTTCCAAGCACTAACTAGATTTGCTCGTTAACCCAGATTTGACAGTTTTTATGCGAGAAGTTATCTTCAAATAGAGTTGATTGTAAATTCAGTCCTTATAATATTAAAAACGTCGACGCCATCTTGGAAAACCAAATAAGAATTCGAAGTTATTCCACTCAAAATATATTTTAGATTTATTTATATAATATGAGAACAAATATTGAAATAGTGATTTATATTTTTAATTTATAAATTCCTATAAACGTCCTGCTGTGCTGGGCTGAGGTCTCTTTCTTCATTTTGAGAAGAGTTAAAACTTACACATGCGTCATATTTTCATTAAAGGTATCTGACGATATTTTCCTTCAAGCACGAATTTAATGCGCCTTAAATCTAATTAATTTAAAGATTAGGTTTAAAATATAATATTCATTAAGAAATAATTCATTTAATGAATAAAAATAAATAAAAATAGTCATATAGAACTAAAAATTAAAAAGATTTGAAAACATGTTGATTTTTTCAACAATTTAAAAAAAACTTCATGCATGGAACCTCTTTCGAATACAAATGTGTGCTTCATTAAATTTTTATAAAGTTTTAGATGCAGTCGACGAAACAACATTAGGTCGCCGAGCAGATAAATTCCCAATGAGGTTTTTGTGCAGCTTGACCCAAAATTTATGCTAGGGATGTTACTCGTATATTAAATTGCTTATCGATGAAATAGAAAAAAATATACATGACAAATAGGTCATCTGGTTTTAAGCGACCCTTGTCCATAAATATTGTCACTATAAGAAATATTACACCAACAATGCGCTCCCAACCATGACAACTAAGATATCCTTTGTCTATAATTACACTGGATCACTCGCCCTTCAAATCGTAACACTGCAATACAAGGTATTTATATTTCTTGATATTGATCTTGGTCTACATTGATTATAGCCATCGTGTACTTGTAATTATTAGTAATATTAACTGGATTAAAATAAATATATTTCTCTCTACGAACGTTCAACGAACCTACAATATATGACCATGATAAAATAACGCCAAAAACTAGGCAGCGAGGTCAATGCATGGTCAGAAGCCATTTGACATCGAAACCGTACACTCAATAATTAAAAAAAAATATGGCATGAATTCGATAACCATTTAAAATGAAGATATTTTTAAATTTCGAATACTTGTATCGCTAATGACATTTTATTACTAAATAAATTCCACCTATAATCAACGACAGAAGAAGTAGAGATAAACATACCTTTTATTTACATATTACACGCGATTCTCTAATAGTTCTGCTATATTTTGCACTATAAACAGTTACTATTATTATTTACAAAAATATTCTATTTAACTACATATCCAATTTGATTTTACATCACCGGTTCGTATAGCAACTCCTCCGAGATTTAAAACGCGATTTTTTAACGAATCCCCAAATATCGTAGATTATTATTATTCATGATCTCGACCAATGACGTCATACAAAATTGTTTATTTATAAAAAAACTTATACCTGGTGTGATTTTGGCATTAGTTATGTATCTGTTATCTGCCGTGTACATTGAATAAAATTATTTAAGTAATTGAGAATGCATTTTTTTTTCACTTTATAAGCAAATCTCCGAAACTATGTAACAGTTTTTCTTGTTGTTTCTACGGGTAAATTAATATCAACTTGGAGCAATATTTAAAAACAGAAATAATATAATTATAATGTAAAACAAGCTTATGAAGCTTAATCGAGAAGGTTCTCTTATATGTAATAATATTTATATACATGAGAAACCAGTTATGTACGTATCACTATATGAAGAAGAAATCAAGGTAAACATATACCATATTTACGATTTATATCAATCAACACGACATATGTACAAGATAATAATTGCATTTTATAAAAAAATACGCTTTCTGTATGTGATACATGTGGCAGAAGTTCATCCAACATAGGCAGGTTTCCTGACGATGTTTTCCTTAACGAAATTAAGCACAAGGACAATCAGAAGTGCATGTGTGAATTACAACCCGCAATATTCGGTTAAAATCCACGTGTTTCATCCACAAGGATCATGTGACCATTGCAAGGACTACTTCACCTAACAGTGTTAAAAAATAAAACACTAAAGATTTTAAAAAAAAATCTAGAACGTTCTGGTAATAATTTTGTTGCATTTGTGTATATATTATAGTTTTATTAATGTCAAGTTTAATTACATCTATTTAACCGATTTGTGTGTGTGTGTATTGGTGTTTGATACACCAGAGACAATTATTTAAAGTAGTTTAACATTCTTCAAGTCATTAAAAACAAATTTAATTTCACTTTTGTTAAAAATAATGTCTTTTTTTGTAATTACTTTCGATTTGTATGTCTGTAACTATAAAATCTATGACTTAAAAACAAAAAACGCATTTCTATTGTTATATTATTATGTATTAAATGAATTATAAAGCTACAAACTAATATATCTACATTTACATATTATATAAAAAATATCCTTGTGTCATTTAAATATGGAAATTAATTCCATTTTTAAATAATTGTATTTTCGTGTTAAATAAAAACAATAGCAGATATTTGAATATAAACATAAGATGTCTTGTGTGTCATCATTTCTAATATTAATAATCTGTTTATTTAAGCTTTCGCTCTTCAAAAAGATTTTATACCTACTACAGAAACTCGTCTGACTTCGTAATAGCTGTTAAAAGCAACAACAACAACAAGTATATGCCATTTCTAGAAGGTCAAGGAATATTTTTAAAATTTGAATTATCTTGTTTATTATTTATTAAATATTAACATAAACTTTATTTAAGTATGCTTTGCTGGCTTTTTGTATCATTTTTTATTTTAAAATTAGAAAGCGGTTGAGAAAATTGATCGGCTTTTGGTTTATGGTTTTAACGGCCATAGTAATTGGTAATTACTATAAGAAAAATACTAAATATGTAATAAGCTAACTTGTAAATGTCCAACTGCTAAGTAGCTCGCATCTAGAGAGAAATTCTAGAGCGTACTCCAACGACCTCCAATGTATGAGTTCACATAACTTCACGATGTTTTTCCACAGAGTTAAGATATGAAAAAAGATATAAACACAAGTCGATCTCAGCCAGAAATATAAGCCATTCCTTATAGTGTCAACGCTTATAATGTTAACTTGCTTGTCAAAAATCAGTCCGGAATATAGCAATACAAAGTTGCTATTTGGCGGTTGATTGTTAAAAATATTTCAAACTACCCCCAATGTGAAATGGAAAATTTTAAGTTTTATTACTCATATAATATATATCGTTGTTTTTATTTATATAATTTTAGTAACATTATAATAAGTAAGTTATATAGTTATAAACTTTATTCGAAACCGGATATTTTAATTATGTATTCATGTTTATTTATCGATTTTGCTTAGCTCGGTCTTTTAAGGTTTATTTAAAAACAAATTCCTATGTAACATTAATAAAACTGCTCCGTTAAAAAACTAAACGCCAAAAACAAAACAAAAAATACTGCTTATTTGAATAACATTTAGTTTTAAAAGTTGATCAACTGAAATTCACGAACTATGAAATCGAACGAGATTCTCCATCTGAAGCGACATTTAATCAAATTAAAGCAACAAACATATTCCTTATTCCAATCAAAGAAGGAATAAAGATAAATAGACCTTAGATTAACATATTCCATGCGATTTGCTAATACAGCTCTTGATGAATTTACCTTTATTTATAACACAACACTATTTCACTTAACTAGTTATAACTAATTTAATTTTACTTCCAAAGTTCGAATTATAACTTTGCGGTCATTGAAGACACCTTTTTTCGCGAATCCATCGTTAATATTATAGATTACTTAAGATCTAGACCAATAATATTACATCGATTCCTTACCTATCAAAGTGTTTACTCCACTTGTGGTTGGAATAGGTTACACATTCGAAATTTCAAAATTCGAAAAAACTAATATGGTTCCCAATAAATAAAAATGTGCAATATATGTGCAAACTATCACCAATAGAATAACAAGAATATCAATCTTAGCATCAATCATTTTCTATATTAAGGGTTATTAGACGAGTACGAAAAAGTAACAAAGCTGCATTTAAAGGCTCGCAATATTCATTTTATTGAGTATATAGTTAATTACATAAACATTAAACCATATCGTTCATCTAAATCGTTGTTTCTTTTAACAATATAATCCTATTCGCCTTTTATATACATTAACACAGATATCAAGGTTCATAGCATCGTTTTAAAGGTCAAGATATTTCATATCTATTATAAGATTTACATTACGTAATAATAATGTAGTACTTTTTTGTATTTATTTATTTATAATTTATTGTGTACATCTCGAAATATTGAACATAAATCTGGTAAATGTGTCACCTGATATATAACAACCATCCTTTACATCAACAATGCGCCGCCAACCGTGGGAACTAAGATGTTAGGTCCCTCGTGCCTGTAGTTACACTGGCTCACTCACCCTTCAAACCGGAATACAACAATACTATGTACTGCTGTTTTGCGGTAGAATTTCTGATGAGTGGGTGGTACTTACCCAGACGAGCTCATATAAAGCTACCACCAAGTGTTCACACAGAAACATTTTTATATATAAAATTCAAACCTAATTAAAACATAAGTTTGTTTTAAATTGCTGTAAAAATATCGATATTTTTACTGATGATGTCACAACACTGCGTTGTCGAGTGAGGAATGGACGAATGGATGTGGCTATGTAATATATAGAGGAATTCAAATTAGCTTAGCTCTGTCAATATGCAGAGGTCATCCGATGGCTTTATTTCGAGTTATATTAAAGAGTTTATTTTGAACTGTGATCCATATCCACAGATCCATATGTGGACGGAATTTACAATTAACGGTTAACTACGAAAATTTCTCTATTCGAAACTTCTCGATTCGAAAATTTCTCTGCAAACTTATTTTGTGAAAGTTATTTAATAAGAACAGGAAAAATTTATAATTATAAATGTAATTTAATTCTTAATGTATGGAGAATAGTAAGTTTCAAAAAATTTTGATGAAACAAAACACACCGTCTTCTTATCTCCAAAATCACCAAGATAAATACTCCTATCATTCTTACCACTGTTTTAATGTAATGTGCAAATTTATTTAAATCTAAAAAGAAAACATTTTTTTTCTATGTATAAGCATCTTAAGGATCGGTAAACGGTAACTGAGATTTCGAGCGTAATGATTCGAGCGTTAGATTTCGAGCGTCAGATCACGTCAGAGTAAGATTTGTTATTGTAAGTGCGTTAATGTGTGCGTGAGGTCAGTACATGAGCTCACATGCTTACACATTAATTCTAGAGTACATTGGCACTTACACTATTTTTTTATGTATTCATTTTTAACAAAGTATTGTTTTTAAAGTAATTAATATAAAAACTCAGATAAATTCAAAAGTTTCAAAAGTTGTTCATTAATTTTAATATTATAAACGGATTTTGTATCCCATTATTCTTCCGTTATAAGGAAATTAGATTCACGGCGCTGCACAAACTTTGATAACGTATTTGTTTCCAACAAGAGTTGAATGGTTCTGTACACAATTTAAAGTTTGAAAAGCTCGTCGGGTATTGATGAAATTTTAATTTGTATTCATTGAAATACTTTGGAACATTTGATTAATTTATTAAAGCAATTTTAGCGTAAATAAATAAATAGTTTGAAAAGTTTAATCGGGATCGAATACTATCAGTGTAAAAACACACGAATCTCACACGTGAAATGTTGAAAAATAAAATATGGCTAATGTAGTCCCCGCTATGTGTCTCCATTTGATGCGGTCTTCAGCATCTCTGAAACATTGGACTATGGAGGTCTGTGTTGTAGCTTTTATAATGTCTGTCCAACGCTTGGGTACTCGACCGCGCGACCGCTTGCCTTCCACTTGCCTTTGGACAATGAGTCGTTCCATGGAGTGTTCATTTCGAACAATGTGTCCGAAGTATTAAAGAATTCGTGTTTGCACAGTCGACGATAGTCTTTTTTTGATTTTTAGTTCCTCCAAGATCGAGATGTTAGTCCGAAATGCTATCCAAGGGATCCGCAGCAGACTTGTAAATACCTTTAAAAAATATACGTAATATCTCATATCACTTTCTGATATTTCACAATAAAGTTCTGCATTCAGTTTCAAGATTGATCTTTCAGAATAAACCAGCTGTCTTTTGTCGTGAGAATTTTCTTTTTTTTTTATCACAATCAAAATTTCTACAGACGAAGGTTATTACTAAATCAGTTCATTCCTAATTTTATATAAATCTATATAGAGGTAGATGATGACCATCTGATGGTTAGTAGAAACTACCGCTGCGAGTGCAAATTCCAATTTCAACGCACCGTCAACCATGAATCTATGATATGCCTTACATCCCTGTTAATATGGTTAAGTAAAAATTTCTCTAAACAAAGATAGTTTTGTAAGACGTTTGTTCACGATTATCATCGCATTGTTGGCACGCATTTGAAATATTTGCTTAGAAATTGACAAGTGGTACAATGTAATAATTAGAGCGTGGTGGATTCCAGCACGCAGGCGTTTATGTGGCGCAAGATAACTTCAATATTGACATAGTAAATGGGGGTCAAATATATATTCCAGGACTATCATCAATTTCGAGCTTGGACTTGCAGAATTTCGTCCTTTTTTCATCACAATCACTTTCCTTATCATATTCAAAATATCCACATACAATGGTAACTAAATCATTTTCTCGACGTATTTCCTCTACTGGTGACAGGAGGATGATTAATTTCTCGCACAGAGGATCGGAATTGCGATTCAAAATCATAATACCGCTAGCATTCTTGCCACCATACCACGCGGTCATAATTTATACATTTATACAATTTTTTGCAAAATAAATTATATTTTTTATCCAAATTAGTAACCGCGATGGATCTAGTCTCAAATTTATAAGACGTATTTTAATAGAACTTTGCTTATTAATCTTTATGTTTTAAATTTATCTCTGCAATAGGCAAATAGCAATTTATAGGTGATTTACTGTATTAACTCTGACACGGTAATTGCTTTAGCATTAACTAATTTAACAAATAGTCAAAATTTGCAAACTAGGCGTTTATTTTAGTTATCGTGCAAATATTAATTTGAATATTCATTTAGTGATTTTCACTTATGTGAAATCAACTGCTGCAAACTATAATATTTGTTTAGTGGTCGTAATATTTCCATTTTATATATTTTGGTAATGTAAATATATAAAGTTTGCTATTATGAGGTTATGTGGCTATGAAAGTCTAAAGGGACAGGAGACTTTAGGACATCAGTGGCAGATTAACAGGCTGTTACTGTACTGTACTGTACTGAAGGTTTAAAGAAAACTCGACACACGTGATCCTTAAGCTCTTAAGTTAAGATTGGGGATTGAAATCCGAGAAAGTATGAGTGAGCGTTTTTTTTTTTTTTGTAGGTGAGTGAGCCAGTGTAATTAAGGGGACCATTGACGGTAGCCTAAAAAAACAATTATTCAAATAGGCTCCAAAAGTTACAATTGGGTCGGAACCTAGATTTTACAGAAAGTCAGTATTTACTCTTGTTCACCAATATACATGTAAATAATATAAATATATTAATATTTATATCTTCTATTAAATATAAATATAAAAATCAATACTAACTCTTAAGGGTTTAAGGATATAATCTTGTATTAAATTATGTGCCTTAAAGTAATATTTTTTTAATGACCTCTAAAATGCATATTAGCAAGAAATATAAAAAACTTCATACTATATATATCAGATGGTCATATGACTTGATGCTATCAAGGATTCCGTATACCACCTTCAATACACGGTTAATAAATAAATGCAGTAATAATATTATACAACGAATATGTGAACATGAAACCATGTAATAAATTTATATAATATATTCAGCATAACGCTCAGCCAGAAAAGCCAAGTCTAAATTTATCTCCTAGTTTTAACGTAGAGATGAAAAATTTATGGAATTTTTAATTATTTTTTTAGAAGCTTAACATCTCGTATGAAATGAATGATGTGTTGAATTTCTGGTATTTTTTTTAAAGAATAAGTATGTTTCATATTAAAAAGGATTTAGGTCATTACAGTATGAATTGTTTATATATTGACGAATCATATAAAATAATTAAATATAAAAAAATGAAACTTAAGTAATTATTGAGGCCAATAGAATTAGTCGTGATGATTGCAAGAGTTGATGAACTAACACTGGTTTCCTGGGAGCGAGGAGGAACTACATGTTTTGACACACTGGCCCCGTCTCATATCTACAACAATATTAAAGGCTGGAGTCACGCGGAAAAATCTGAAGTGAACAAACTCTTAATCCAAATTAAATCCTTGTTTCGTTAGTAGTTGAAATACTTGGACTTTAGAGTAATAGTGCAAAAACTTTCATTAAAAGTATAGCACTTCTTCTTATTTCCTCTACACCTGGTGATAGAAGGGCTGGTTCACTTTTCGCCCGAAGGACCGGAATCGCGATTCGAAGGGAAAATGCTCATAGCATTTTTGCCATTCCACGCGGTGATGACTTATGACCTTAATATAAATAATTGTCATGTACTAGTAAAAATGTTGAAATACTTAGAAACTCAAGCTATAATAAACAAATATATGAAAATATAAGTCCATAATATTTTACCTCCAATTAGAACAGTAAGGCAGAATGTTCCTAAATATTCCAAACACGTCTCGAACATAAATCAGTTAAACTCGTTACAGCTAATGCAAATTTTGTTAATATTCAGTATTTTGTACTATTACTTAGCGTAAGTTTGGCGCTGTATTAAAACGTGTTCAAGAAACTATGGTTTTCATAGTCATTAAAATGTCATTAATATTTGAATATTTCGAGAACTTTTAGACAAATTTATAATCAAGAGCGTAAATTATTTATATTCTTTTTATAAAACTATCCGTGAATATTATTAGGTCAATATATAAATATATATTTCTAAGAAACTGGTCCACACTTCTGGTGAGCCAAGAGCTGGCGCTTATTTAGCTCAAAGGCTGAGTCTAGCGGCGCAGAGAGGCAATAGTGCCGGCGTCTTGGGTACAATGCCACAGGACAATATTTCAGACGGCGTGTTCTTTCTTTAAATTTGTATGTTTATTTTGTTCTTTTTATTTTAATTTTGTATTTTATAAAAATATCTCAACATTTTAGAGAACTAACATAGTTAATAATGTTAATTTTATAATAAATTAAAACTTATAATTAATCCTTCTTCTTTATATTAAAATCATGTCAAGCAGAAGAACCTACACATAGGCATTTTTAAGTTCATTTTGTTTCTTAACTAAAAAATACTACTACTAAATATTGGTTAAATAATATGTTTTACATTTTGGCGAACACTACTATGTCATCATTATATATTGCCTTCTAATATATATAACAGATATAGACTAACAAATAAGAAAACTGGCGAAACTGCGCGACCAATCTTGGGAACGAGTTTCATCCCTTGTTTCTATATTGGCATACTAACCGTTCAAACCAAAACACAACAATACTATAAAATGCTGTTTGGCAGTGGAACATGTGATTAAGTGGGTGGTATACCCAAACAGGTTTGTAAAAAGCGCTACTGTTATGTGAATAAATAAATTTATCTTTAAATAAAGCGGCTTGGGATGAGTTACCGATGGTGTTAGGACGTCCAAACAAATTATCTAGTTTTAAATATAAAGCGAGAAAATAATTAAAAACTAAAAAAACTTTCGCAATAAATGTTTCATAAAAATAAAGTTAATATACTAAGATCAACATTAGTAATATATTATGGACCAACTGGTGAAGCTTTCGTTTATTTCCCGTAAATTCCCATATGTAGTCTACAATCGTTCCAATGAGATTAAGAAAATTAAACCTTATTACTATGCATTAAAGTCTATAGTAAATATTTTTAACTGTGCTACGAAACCGTATATGTCAAATCCCTCAAGCTTATCATATGAATAAAATTGTTTCACTTATATGAAATTAAAATTACACCATACGGAATGATAAGTGAATTTACACAAGTAATTACTTCGCAAGATAACCGACTTTTTGTTACTCAAATGGATATAGTTAAATGAAATGATTACACATTTTACAAAGGTGAATTCTCGTTAAAAGATTATTATCATTAGGTAATAACAAAAATGGTACCTACTTGAAATGATCTAGTACTGTTACTCAACATGTTGCCCGACCAGTTTACGAGTGAGTTTATTTTTTCAATCAAAAGTAAAAGTGGTTTACGGGTTCTATTCGTATTATATAACCGTATCTCCGGTATCTTAAAGATACATTTGTATACATTAAGATGAGTCTGTGGTAGGTCTTTGTGCAAGCCCGTCTGGCCTACCTAGACCTTCTCATTTCTACCGCTAAATAGCACAATCTAGTATTGTTGTGTTTTTTCTCGGCGGGTGTGAGCCAGTGTCACTACAGGCACAAGGGACATAAGACCTTACTTCCGAGGTTGGTGGCTCATAAATGTATTTATATAGCTGTAATGTCCATGGTCGGTGGTGACCAGTTACATCATGAAATCAATACTAAATATGACTACACAATTATAAAGATATTTTAAGTTAGGATATAAATTATTTTTAAATTTAATTAAAAAAGAGGAACTACTGAGTCTCTCGTCGATTCTCCTCAGCAGAATCTAAAAAATGATAAATCTAAAAGTTACTTACAAGGCAAAGCAAAAAATGCTCAAAAAATCTGATACATCCGATTTTTTAAAATCTTATATTGTATTACTAGATTTTTGACATATATTATTCCATAAATAATACTTTGCACACTTGATTAGTATCGACTGTCTGTCCCATATCTAATTATTATCAATCAATTGTGTTTGAATGTTAAATTCAAATATTTCGAATAGTTAAAATGAAAATATAACAAATATTTAATCATCTAAAAGATATAAATATGATATTGTTGAAATGTAAAGTCTCCGAATCCCTTCTTGACGCAACGCATTGAGTAAATGTCAACAAGATTGGTAGATTGGTCGCCAAACCAGTTGACAAGTTTTGTTAAATGTCCTTACGCTTTTTACATAAATGATGTATAGCTGCTTTGTGAAGTCGTGTTATTAAAACTTAAGTCCTTTTAATAAGCATAATGTTTATTATTGGTAGCAATATTTTTGGACCTTTTGGTGATAAGTGGTCACCTCCCGTTACAAACAAAATTCAACCAAATTGTATATGCTAGGAGACACATGATAATGGTAGAGCTATTATTAATGTTACTGGTAATTGCTGCTGTTTTTAATTATATAAAAAATAAGCATACATTCATTTTATAAAAAATTAAGTCTTATTAATAACTAGCTAAAGCTCAAATTGCAATCACTCGTTAAATTTTGTTTTAAATAAATAACACGATTCACGCGTCTGTATTGCTATGCCAAAAGCATGCAAATATCAGTTATTATTACACTTTATTTCAAGTCAATATGGTAAATATTGAGAAACGCATATAAAAAAAGATAAAATTTGATGACCTTTATTAATAAAATTATAAAGTTGACAAAATAAGATGCTAAGTAATTCATTCCTCGATAAAATTAATGGAATTAAAAACATTTGTACTTTGGGTATAACTGCTTGCTTCTAGTAAAGCCAGCTAGCATAGACTTACAATTCAGATGAGTGGATTAACGATTGAAAGATCTAGAAGAAAAAATGAATAATAAATAAAGGTGAACGATACGGATGCAGGTTTTTTTTGGGGTTGATATGAATAATATAATAAGAAATACATTACATGTTTTTTACAGCATTTGTTATAAATGATCGGAAATTAATTATAACAACACACAATGTGAATTAATCGAAAAATAAATACAAAATAAGAACGAAAATAACCTTGATTGCTATATTAGTGGTAAAAAGAATTAATATTATATACCATCGGCACTTAATATGCGACCTCCGTGGTCGCGTGTGACACCCCTGGCATTAATCAACGATCTTAGGGTTATTGTAGACGAAACATTTTAGTTTACCACATATATATTTTTAGTTTTAACAGCCTGTAACAAGAAGACTTCCTGTCCTTTTTTTAAAAAGGTTTGGAGCTTATTTCACTACGCTGCTCCAAAAGGGTAGGAGAATTTTAGTTTACTTTGCTTTTATGAATATATTATTAGGGTTAAGGTTGCTTTTGCCAGATTTAAAAGTCTTTTGATGACATCAAGACTCGTAATTTGCTTCACGCTAGTAAAAATATCATGATGGTTATTTTGTAAATATACTATATTACTATATAACTAACCAAAATTAGTAATTTAGAAAAGTCTTAAAGTCCTTGACGTCTTGAGATGTTGGCTTTAGGATTTATCGAGACTGAAAATCTCGAGACTTCCCAAACTCTAGAAATCATTTAACTTTGAAAATTATATATTTCTGAATCTGTTTACTGTTACGCATTATCGGTACTGAGAAAATAATTACATATAATATATAACAGTAAAGAGTAGATAACATAAGGATTTTGTAGGTTATTTTAGTGTATCAACTTTTTTGTGTGTTCGTGAAGTGATAGCGCTCTATACTCTTGTATCTAAGATATTTGAGTGCGCAACGTTGTGGCGAATTTTGCCCGATCACACAGCAGAGCGTATTTTTGCAATAGTTGTTACGACTTTTCGATATATTATTTTATAAATATATATCTTTTTTTTTTTTGCTTAATAATAATGATTTTTATAAAATGTCAAGAAACCCATAAATTGTAATCACGCGTTATATTACCAATAATTCTAGAAATTGTCGGTTTATTCTACTTTCTCTTATTAACTGTGAATGTGTATCTAACAAAGGAAGCAAAGAGAAAGAAATTAATTGCTTTAAAGTTTCAATTAATAAGCCGGCGCACGCGCATATATTCACAGTTCACGTGACTGATGTGAAAATTCAGAAACGTTACACATTCGAACGTTGCACATTTGAAATTTTAACATAATTTGAAATTTAAACTTAAATTTTAACATTACTTTAATATTGATTGTTTACGATAATAAAATCTAAGGATATTACGATGTTCGCAATTTAGTTTATCTTTTAGACATATTGCAATATTATCCTTTTATGTATTCAAAGGGACTTTTATATTATTTTACAGACATATTTATTATCGACTGCCTCGTTGGTTTAGTGGCTTGATGTAAGGTTGCAGACCTGGAGGTCCTGGGTTCAATTCCCAGGTTGGGCCAGTAAAAAGTTATTGAGTTTTTCTGTCAGAAAATTCTCAGTATCAGCCTGGAATCTGGAAGTTGGAAGTGTGTACCCTCCCATGTTGCGGAAAGCAAGTAAAGCCGTTGGTCCAGCGCCTGAACTCTTTCCGGTCATGTCGGTTTGCCGTCCTGTCGGATTATAAGAGTTAGGGAATAGAAAATGCACCTGTGTTTGCGCACACACTTGTGCACTATAATATCTCCTGCGTAGTTGGCTAATCTCTCTTGAGATTGTCCGCCGTGGTCGAAATCGGTCTGAAGGACATTATTATTATTTATTATCATGTAAGTATGTTTTGTAAGAAAAACAAAAGTTCATTTGATTGATAGTAATCATGTCTATGATCTATATTTAAATAATCATTTTAATAGTATCGCGTTATGGCAGTGACTAATAACTTGATCTAATAACATGATATTATTAAATACCGATCTGTGTGACTTTATAATAATAATAATAGTTTATCATAATAGTGTATATAAATCCACTGTTAAGCCTCTGTTTTCTCGAAGAACAAAGGGACCAGTCAACATCTTTAGTCTGGAAGTGGCCACAGCTGAGCAAACCTCCGTCCTTTCAAGGACAATGTGTGGAGCTTATTCGTCAGATACTTGCAGGGGATCTGTTCTATTAGCATTTTTTTTAACATATCGCGATCGAATCGTTAATCCTTTACCCTATTATTTAATTGCTCAACTATTGACATAATAGTTATGAATTTAGTTACGTTTTATGATGTAACATATGTTCCAAATAAGTAAAATAAAATTTTCCTCAAAAAGTTCTCACTTGCCGCAGAGCAAGAGATAAATCATGAACAAATTAAGCACATGAAAATTCACTGATGCCCAAATAAAGCAAATTTATAATACGTGACGTATTTAGAATCGAAATGGTGTGTAAAGTTTTAGTACATTCTCATAATATTTTTAGGATATTATATCATATCAATTTTGACTATCGACATTAATATAGTTTTGATTAATATTACAGCTTGTAGGCGGCTTAAATGACTTTGTACGCCTACTTATTACACTTGACCACTTCCGCATTTCTCATTAGTTCGCGAGATTACTAACTTTGTGTACAAGTAATTTGGTCCCGGATTTATATTTTGGTTTTCGTAATTTAATCAATGTTTGCTTATATATTTGTTTTTATTTAAAATAGCTAACTGCAGACTGGCAATTGGTCATCAGATGGTAAGTGATTACCATCGCACATAAACATTGGCAATTTAAGATATACTAACCATAGCTTACATCGCCAATGCACCACCAACCTTGGGAACTAAGATGTTATGTCCCTCGTGCCTGTGGTTGCACTGGCTCTGCCAACCTTTAAACTAGAAGACAACGAGCCTTAGTACTGCTGTTTTACGGTGGACTATCCGATGAGTGGGTGGTACCTACACAGATGACCTTGAACAAAGCGCTATCATTCATTTATTTTTGAATATAATAAAGTTCTGTTCAATGATGGAAAACATGATAATGACATTTTCAATTTTTATTATTCCTTTGTAGTTCCGTAACATTTTTATTATTTGCGTGTAATTTATGACAGTTGTGTAATAAATGATGAAAATAGACGTGATTCCTTCTGTTCCTTTATCCCATTTGTTTAAAGTTAGCGCAGTGCGTAAGTCGCCAGTACGCAAGATTTTTACGCTATTAAAAATATATTAAATAAGTCGTTTTTACTTTATCGAGTAATACACGACATCGTGAATAGTTTTCTCGGTCATGTCAAGTTACATTAAATAATTTAAGTAAAACCGGAACATTTAATGATGACAAATTACAGTTAATTCATTAGTAATACTTTTAATATTACGAAATTTAAAATTAGTAATAAACAATTTTTGTATATTATCTGTTGTGGAAACATTAATTTATTATTTATACTCTATAAGCTATATTTGATTGTTATAAGAACACAAATTGCCTTTTAAATGAAAATAAGTAAATAAATATACGATATGCATATTATTATATACACACATATATAATTTTTTTTTTAAATCCAAAACTAATTAATTTCGTTGATTGGTTAACAGCGTTCTTTTTTTTTAATTTTAAATAACTAATTGTTGACTTCGAATATTACAACATTTATGTTTACGTAAATCAGTTACGTAATGAAAAATACCATACAAGTCAGCTGCCATTTAACGTAATTAGTTAAAATGGTCGTTAATAAATGCGCAATTAAGAAATATTAATAAACATGGGATGTTAGTATGCTACCGTCAAATAGCAAAACTTTGTATTGCTATATATGGTAAGTGAGCTAGTGTAGTTACGATGGTGTTTTCAAATCCAGAGTAAACGGGTTGCTTCCACATCGAGCGTGCTAGACCGTGTCGATGCTTAACATCAGGCAAGTCAACGGTCAAACGCTGATCTCATCATCATCATCATCCTTTTCTCGTCCACTGCTGGATATAGGTCTCTCTAATGGCACGCCACTGAGCTCGATCTTCAGCTCTCAATCTCCAACCGCTGTCAGCAACCTTGCGTAGATCGTCGCTTTACCTAGCTGGAGGGCGTCAACGTCAACGTTACAGAAACATAACATCATATATTCTCGTGTTGGTGGTGTATTGAAGATGAAAAGCTCGTCATTCGTTTCGTGTTCATCCGCCTGAACTGTCTCCGGTGAGAGTGGCCACCGTTGACTTTATTGACAGTTTAAGTTTTATTTCAAACAGTAACAGGATGACCATTTAAGGTAAATTTTTAAAGTAAAAATATGGATAAGCGTATTCTACCGTTAGTGAAATAATTTTCGTTCGTATTTTAAATCGAAATACCTGGGTACAGATGACAGCAAATTACTTGATTCCTATTGTTACTTACCTGAAAGAAAAAAAGAGTTTATTAATATATAAAATTATTTAAACATATTTTTATACATTATAAATAAATAAAATTGAAGTGATGGAAAATGTATAAAATATATATTAAAACGAAATAGTCACTGAAAATAACACAAAACGCCTACAATAATCGCCTATAATCAACAAATTAATTAATCAACAATTAACATTTTTCAATTGTTAACAAATTCCGAATATATTTTGACAATTTCCCGTTCACTTCAATACAAATATAATCACTAAGGTCAGTTTGTGATTACGTAATATCACGAGCGAGTATATGCCTTATTCCCTTATTATAAGGCTTATTAACTTCAGCTCATTTTGAAATCCGCGTTGACACAGAAATCTCGCCGTTGTTACTCGTAAATAACAAACTTAATAGCGTGGCTGGAGCTAAGACTTACAAAGCTTGGCTCGCCAAGATATTTTACAGATTATTTTTTACTGTATTTTCAACTTTATTGTATTAAAAATAAGGGTGAATGTAAGTGATATTGTAATTTCGGTGTACGAAAATAAAACTTCCGCTGGAAACAATAGTGAAGGTTGATATATTGAACGGATTTAATGGCACTTCGGAAGTAGTTATGAGCTAAGGACATACATAAAATTCCACGTGATGTTGTACTGCGTATGATGCTAGCAGATAAGGCAAGGAGTACAAAGAAGTTGAGAATAAAATCCCAGATAGATTTAAGAAGTAACTGTCAAAATAAGACGAGTATAGAGTATCAATAGAATCCAAAACCTTAGGCTTTACATTGTGACATCTTAGCCCAGTTCGGTTTGCACAGATCAGTTACTATATACTTAACATCATTCATAGATAGTTTGCTTTTATCAGCAATATTGAATGAAAAACTGAAACAGTTAATCGTACACTTAAAAGGTTTGACAATGATTGTTTTTTGTATTTAAACTATAATGTATTTAGATCGAATACGTTTAACTACGCAAACCAATTCGCACAACTAAACGCAAAGTTTTATTTCAACGTATAGCCAATATGCATAGGACTGATAAATTAACCAAGAATAATTCCCAGATCTAATCTCTAGCTAGTTTGAAGCTTCCAATAGTATACGCCATACTGACTCATATACAATTCTCATGAAAGCGAAAACTTAGCTTAGCATTAATATGCAGTATGACATTGTAACACTCCATGATTGTATAAAGACTAGATATTCTAAGCTAACTTCGCTTGGGTACAATTAAAAATTTCATATTATATACCATTATAATCAAATATTATGAAAATATTAATAAAAGGCGAAGTGACCGGATGTTACCTGTCAAACTATAGCCTTTATAAGCAAATCTTTATATGCGTTTATTTAAGCATACTGATTCAAATAAATAAATTTAATTGATATTGTTATTAGCCATTTTGTACGCTGCCTATATGAGATCCATTAAGATGTTATATACCTTGTTATATTCATTACATTGGCTCACTTAACATTTAAATAGCATTTAGACATACTATATATACTTTTTAAAAATATACTACTTAACAGTTTATGTGTATAACTTGAAATATATTTTATATAATGTTAAATTTTCGTGTAAACAAGATTATAAGTTTTTACAATAAAGCAGAAACAACAAACGGACATAAGCTCCACTTTATATATGATGTCAATGTTGCGGTATATATAACACCATATACCAATGAAATTGCTTCATGAGTTATTACTTGAACAATGTAAGCGTCGTGAGCGATGCGCTTCAATGAAAATGTTACAATATGAATAGACTGGGAGCGGCGTTTGAATTAACATGCATTTACAATGTTAGTTATAGCCTTTTTGAATATATATTAAAATAATAATATATATTTAATATATTTTTTTTTATTACAAGCTTCAAACATAAGAAGTTTTTATACAGCTTAACTAATTAACCTATACCAATATCATAAAGCTTAAGATGTCGTTTGCTCGAATGCGCTTGTTTCAAAATGTACAAATACGATTTGATTAAAATATTTTATGCGTTTGAAATAAATAGACTTTAACATAGTTTACCATCATCGTTGTCACATTTTTTTATGAAAACGTTTTTATACTTGTAACTTGATAGATGGCGCTGCACATAGTGATCACCGTGAATTGGTATAAACACACAGAACGCAAGACAAACATATCGGTTTTATAAGAACATATATAATGATAACATATTGTAACATGTCTTGTAAAACTAAAGTTGTCACGCTATACCCAGTTACACTTTTATCCAGAGCCAAACAACAAAATAGTAGCGACAAGGCCTTAAAGAAAATAAGTATGAGAAATATCAGAGAATACTGTTAGAGGTCAATGCACTGAGACCTTCAAGGAATATTTTTAAGGATTGAACCCTATAAGCTCCTTTGTGATTACAAAAGAGCTTATAGGAATAAATTTTAATACAAATAGTACCTTACTTCACAAAGCTTGTTAACTAAATATAATCTGTACGGAAGTTTGTGTTGAATTAAGCTTGGTAGGACGTTTAAGAAATTAAGCCGATTGGCGAGGCTGACAACAATTAAAACACAATAAAGGAATCATGAGTTGTTTTTTAAATAATATAGTGCATCAATATTATGTATGCAAATCATATTTAGACTGTTTTGGTTAAATAAGTAATTATTTGTGACGTCACACAAATCTTCGTATAGAATATTTTTTTAAAGCTAGTAATCTTCAATGACAAACAGGGTTAAGGTTTTATATGTTTTGTAGCCAGTAGGATTTAACTTTATTAAAATTGATGTTTTATTTAATCCCGCAAAATGTGTGATAACACGTTTTCTCCGTGTAATGCCATTTATTTAAGAAATGTAAATGTAAATAATTATTGATATAATTTAAAGTATAATATCTAATCAGTTAAAATGTTACCTAAATTGTTAGGCTACATGTGAGGCTTTGTATTATGTATTATAGCAGAAGTTCATACAGTCATTAAAACACTACAGCTTATGTATGGTAGTTACACACGCAAGTCGAGAAACAAGTATATTCGTGTTCACATATTTCAATACAAAATATACATACTGTTGTGTGAAAAATACAGAAATTCAAAACCTTCGAGATTGTTTAATAGCGACTTTACGTGGTTCGATTTCAGTTGATCAACTATAATTTGTTACTTAATGAAGCTTATCCTATGTAAGTTGAAGAAAATCTAAGAAAAATTTAAAGGTAACTTTATTTGACCGATTTTGTTGCTCTTTGATTTAAAGTGTTCAGGCGGTCTAAATCGCTTTCAATTTAGCAGTTGATCGAATAAAATAATCCGTATGAACGTATTAAGAACAATTTATTATAACGTCAAAACACCTTTGCATCGCATTCTCGTCGTGGAATAAAAGTTAATAGGCGTATTTTTTACGACCTTCGTAACTTTTTTGAAAAAGTTCCCGAGGGATTTTAACATAATGACTATGAAAGTAGAATTAAAATATTTCTTTACGATATTTTTATCAACATACCAATCTTTTTAACAAACTTAAGCATACTTTCAATAGGGTCGTAATTATTAACTTTCGAAAAGCTTAAGAATTCGAACGATCAGAAGTACTTTCAAGATTAATTTATAGTTAAAATACCTACATGTCTATTGAAATAAACGTGTATTAATATTATGTACAGCAAAATATAATTTAAAAATCGAAAACATCAGTTTTTCAAATGTTTTTTTTGCGTCGGTGGCACTTTTTTGCGCCTGTTTTTTTTTTGTATAAAACCTTTTTCATTATAGTTGGTTAGTCATCAGGTTAAAACTAGTTTTTTCTAGATAACCAAAAATATATAATGATACATTCAAGTAATTTATATTCAATACGACCTTCATAACGTAATGCTAATTTTTATAACAACTATTTACCCGCTACTTTGCTTATGCTTCAAGAATGCTTTGATTAATGATTATATTAATTCATGTATTTTGGCCAGCATTAGGTTTTGAGGGTTTCGTAGTTTTGCAGCTGCGCAGTGACTAATGTATACAAAGTACGTCAACAGAGTTCAAATCATAACATAAAACGACTCCGTTTTGTGGACGTCCTTGAGTAGTCTAACCGATGTCACATCACTAGTTACGGTTAGTGGGTCATCACTTGGTAATAGTACATTGACATCGCTTGGTGCAATCGTAAATGTTAGGATCAAACACACCTATGTAGTGAAGCGAAGCGAAAAATACCGGTACTTGAAATACTAGACGATGTGAACAATGATAGTATTAACTTATAAAGATAAGTTTATGATAATTATATATGTAATTAAAATATTCATAGGCTTAGAAATCTTGATATTTCCGCCAATATAAATAATCAATGCCAATAAATGCTTTCGAAACTTATATTCAAAAAAAGAAAAATTATAATTTTAATTATATATTTTTAGCTGGCAACATACTCGATTTAGGTTTGAATTTAATTATATATATTTATAATTTATACTGTGGTTCAAGGTGAAATTTTTTGTCACTAAATAAATAAAAAGAAAAGACAGAACAAATTGCTTAAAAAACAAACTAAAACTAATAATACTTTAAAAACTTGAACATACTTATTAATACATGTCGAAGCTAGAATTAAAATTGTATTTTTCCTCCTAACATACTAAAGATATGACCGCAAAACATTAATTATTATACGATAAAAAAAAAGAAATTTCTGCTAGTTACACGTACGGAGAAAGCAGGACCTCGACTAAACCAATATTGGCTTAGCAGTTTCTCTCGGTGTTAAGCCCAAATATATTTGTTCAGTAAATTACTTTTAAAGCATTTGCGAGGATACTTAAGATAATTACAAAAAATACGATTCAAGAATATATTTTTTATTCAATTTTCTGTATTCAATATGCTTATAACACTTCTTTCATTGCACTTAATATTAATATTCAAAGTTAAAACCGAGATGGCCTAGTGGTTGCTGAGATGGCCTAGTGGTTAGAACGCGTGAATCTTAACCGATGATCGTGGGTTCAAACCCGGGCAAGCACCACTGAATTTCCACGTGCTTAATTTGTGTTTATAATTCATCTCGTGCTTTACGGTGAAGGAAAACATCGTGAGAAAACCTGCATGTGTCTAATTTCGTTGAAATTCTGCCACATGTGTATTCTACCAACCCGCATTGGAGCAGATTGGTGAAATAAGCCTTCTCCTCAAAAGGGAGAGGAGGCCTTAGCACAGCAGTGGGACAGTAACAAGATGTTACTTACTGTTTAAAAAGTTAAAACTAATTCTTTGAATTGGACATTGAGCCAGTGTAACTACAGGAACAAAGGACAAAACATCTTAGTTCCCAAGGTTGGTGAAGCATTAGTGACGTAAGAGAAATAAGAGGTTAATATTTCTTACAATGCCAATATATATGGGCAGTGATGTCTGCCAACCTAATACAATAAATAATAATGTATTTCTATCCTGATAAATCGCTTAAGCTTCATTGTATTCTGTAAGACAGAATTTAATTTAAAAAAAATAATGCGCAATGACGAAGCCATTGAGTTCGGGTAAGCATTTCGTGTCTCCATATATTCTTTACGTGTCCAATAACTGGGGATCAATCTTGTCAAGCACTTGCTGCATAGTCATTATTCTTAGAGTTTTGACGCTCGAGCTACTGAACAGTTTCAGTGGCTGCAGTAGTTTCAAGTACGTGATTTGGGTGTGATATTACTTATTTTCTATTATTAAATACCACCTAAGAGCCCATTAACTATGGAACTGCGAGTACTCTTTTTCTTCAACCATGCATAAACCATTTAGTTCTAAAGTAACAAAAACATGAGAAGAACATAAATGCTGAAAGAAATGTGAAATTAACTCTGTCTGTCTGTTCCGCTTCCACAGCCAAACCACTAAACCGATTTTGATGAATTTCGGTACGCCACAAGGTTGATTTCTAAGAACGGACATTATTTCTTTTAATAACACCAACATCCCACGCCCTCTTCCAAACGTGGGCGAATCCGCGGACGGAAACTAGTTCATATTGTCCTTGTAACTTTAGTTTATTGGTAGAATATCCAACTGTTCAATACAGTGACACTACAGAAGCATACAGGCTTCTTCTCCTGTTCTTTCTTCTTCTTCCGGTCATGGCATAGAATCGAATCTATTGTTTTAAATTTACAATTTAGAATAACATAATTCAACACTTGACATATTTTTATCTAAGATTTAATTTGAATAAAAATACGTGTAAACATGCTCGTTAGGCCTTTCGTCAGAGTTTTTGCGTAGAATTATGTAGGCAATAAAATTCTTTATTGTCTTCATAAATATATATAGCTTATTTTCTACATGACAGGTTAATCGAAGTTTTATATTAATGTATTATAAAAATAAATATACCAACAACAGGATCGCATATAAAAATTCGAAGAAACTTGTTATTATTTTACAAAACATTGTCTGAACGTACGCACGAATAATATTGAAATCACTATTAATATTATTGACGCGTACGTTGAACAAATTAAAAGGATTTTGAAAAATTGTAATAAAAACTATAAAATAACTTTGGTTTTTCTACATCATTACCAACACTTGAGACGGCACAAATAATTTTAAAAAAAATGCCCTTCATAGGACGCTTGGCAGATTTGACACATACAAACAACGTCACGGCATAGTCGATCCTACCCTCAATAGATGCTTTACATCAACACAAACGTCACTTTTATCTCAACATGTCACAAGCAATAATAACACATTACAAAATCACACCTATTAGCCACACATTATGATTGATTTGACGGCTATACAAAGCCAGTAGATAAAGATTAATTTACAAAAACAAAATCAACTGCCAAGCAATTATCGACCTAATCGCTTTAAAAATAAGCCTCGTGACATAGATCGTTTGTTAATAAATAGTTTGTTCGGTTCCTTGCTCAACATAGTGACTTACTGTTTAAGGGTACTGTGCAATGTCCGCAATGGTGTCGTAACACAGGCTTTATTAGAAGTCTCATGTCCAGTGTCGATTGTGTCACAAACTTTAAGCATTCATTAACCGACATTTACAAATAAAAGTAAAACTTCATACATAAACATTATTATATATTAAAAACTATTATCAATGTGAATTGATGTTTTTTGTTTATATCCAAAAAAAACGTTCATATAATTATTTTAAACTTAGAATACATGCTTAGGTTCATAATATTCTCTTCTGTATAGTACCTACATATTTATCTTGTAGTCTAGTTATACTATATATATGTATATATATATATATACATATATTACACTATAAAGCTGAAAAGTTAGTTAGTTTATTTGAACCCTAATCTCTAACCTGAATCTGATATGAAGATCGAGTTTAAAGGGGTCGGAGCAGTATCTTATATATAAGTGGTACTGGTGGTCTGGGTAGGTAGCTACCACTCAGCATACATTCTACGTGAAGTCCATTTTGAAAGGTGAGTGGGTAGGTATGATGATACATTGGCAATGTGGCCATTTAGTATGAGGTTGCCCATTTAACCACCCACCAACGTATATATTAAAACATTTCAAGATAGTGTTAAATTTATCATAAAATATATAACTCAATATCCAAAACTCAGTTTAAAATAACTACAAACATATAATTAATTTCCCTAATGGTCCAACATTAGTCAAGTTAAGATCATCAAGATTTGTCTTAACTGCTTCATTTATAAGATACTCACGCTTATGATTAAAATCAGCCTTTCGTTTTACTTTAACAAATCTGTTCACAAAATCTTTTATTTAGGAAAGTCTATATTATTTATCTTAAATTCTAATAATTCGCTATACCCCAGAGGAAATAATGAAAAATCATTCACGGTATATTTATTCAATTTATTGGTCTCTATTTGTAAAATTCTATGATAAGTTTTAATTCTGTTTGGCAAATCGGTAATAAGTACTAAAGTTAGTAGATTTCCTTTTATGTTTCCATCTATATAAAATCAAGGCACGTGATTATATGGAATGCAAGGTATAGGTACAAGATAGAAATTTTTACTTCAACTTAGAAAAAATTGTTACAGGGTCATATGACGTAAATTTTCACGCCCAACGTTATCTTGTGTTTGTAAATAGTTCTGGTGATGTTATATCATTCGCATAAATTTACATAAGACCACAAATTACATAGGCAGTAGTTTTGTAAACGATCGTTCTTGTTACGTAATGATTGGTGACGGTTTAGCAATTAAACCTTTAAATTGGGAACAAATTTTGTGAACACTACATTTTGTTTCGGTTTGAAATATATGTAATTTTTATTTAGTAAGGCACACCTATAAGATGAGCCATCTAATAGTAAGAAATAAGATGTTAAGTCCCATATGTAAGATATATGGAATAATTGATGAAATTCCAAATGGGCCAGAGCATCATCACTGCATAGCTGGATTTGATCATAACAATATAAAAATATTCCTTATCGAAGTAGACTCTTATAAGCACTTTTGAATCGTCATATTATATGGTCAAATTCAAAGCAACGCTACCAGTGGTTCCAAATTTAATAAGAAACATAGCATTTTTTTTAATTTATACATACTATAAAGCGGTATCGTTAAAAGCATCATTAAAGTAATGATTCATTTAAAACTGTTTTTGTCAAATAAGCTATAAGAACTTGATGATGCAGTTTGGTAATGTAAATCTAGTTCAAGATGATAAGTAGGAGCTGTGATATAAGGAAGAATTATTTTCTTCTGTTAAAGGTATACAAATATTTATTTGGCCAAATCGATTATTATAGCATAAATTGTTATCAAAGATTTCATATTAAAAGTCAAAACTGAAATAAATCAATTTCAATGAAACAAAAATGTTGATAAATCTATAATCAAATTATACGGTGTATTGTTTTTTTCGGATTGGATTTTACGGTATTTTCATGCTATTCGTTTATTATCATTCCATAAATATTTAAATGAACCAGTATTTAAATGAACTAGATTATATTTTGCTAAACATTTTCAAACTTCCTTATTGTGTTCAAGATTTATTGGAACTAAAAAAAGACAAAATAAAACAATTTTAGTGATCACAAACATCGAAATTTGCAAACTTTAGTTTTGTTTGTGATGTATGATATATGATTGGTACTAGTATAATATTCAAGGCTGATTCATTATTATTACAAAATAGGCCTTTACGAATTTTATGTGAAATTTTTGTGGTCACTTAATATTTTACAATAAAAACCACACCAACTATTACACCAGTATTAATAACAGTTATATCGGTCAGTTACACATGGATTACTAATGAATTTCACGGTGCATTAGAAATAGGAACACCGTTTTGATTTAATCTTAGGCCTGTTTTCTTTAATATCTCTCTGTTTTTATATAACGTTTATAAATATGTAGTCAAATGTTTACGATAATGAATTTAGATTGCTAAGTAATTTTTAATTTCGAATAGATTATTTAACTTAATTTTAATGATGATAATATAAAATATATTAAAAAAATTGAGAGTTAACGAGGCGTAAATGAATGAATCAATCAGACATATAGGCATTCATAGATCGTTAAAGTAACTTTCTATAAAATTTGAACATTGTCAGATTAATTTGAATTTGTTTTAAATATTTACTCTTCAATTTAGCGGCAATATGATACAGGTATTTATTAAGTTAATTTTTTATTATTTTTCTTGCGATATTCACCCATTATCATATATTACAACAAACAATAAATCGAACGATATTGAAACTTCATTTAGTTACAAAATTACAATACAGTTTATGCATTATTCATAGAAAGCAATTAATATAATTGGAACGCCAATAACGATTTTGCGACAAATATTATAAATGGATTTTCTGAAATGCGTTTAACCAAGCTGACTGAAAATTGAGATAGTTTTTGGTTTGGGAAGTTAATTGATATGGATTCGTTTTCGAGATCAAAGTATTCAATATGTTCTTCATCATCGAAGTTACGTGAAAATATTGCTAATTGAAAAAAATTAAACTGTAGAAATTTAGGCATAGGTCTAATGAGCTATCCATTCAAAAATGATAATATTACCATTAAAGACAAATAAATATAATGTTGCCATTACACGAATAATTAAAACAAATGGAGTCAAAGATGAGAAAGATGCTACTAAATTAATATTTGTATCCAGGCTCGTGTAATTTACAAATTACACACTATTTTAATACCACATTAATTTAACAGTTGACTGTTAAGGATTGAGTATTTCTTAGGAATCCATGACCTAATCAAGGGAAGCAAATACTTGGCAACACAAAGCACGATTATAATTTAAAAAATAGTTTCGTTTTCGTTTCGTAACTGCCCTCATGACTGTGTTTATATTGTTTTAGAGTCTAGCATACAAAGGGCAAAGCCCTATTGTTGTATATCTATATGAAGCTTATGTCGTCTAACTCACTTTCTGTCAAGGGCCTTTTTAGAACATAATCCTAGAGTGAATGAGTGACAATTCTAAGTTGTCACGGAACTGTTGATGAATGTCCCACTTGCACTTGTTTTATTTTTAAATATTTACATTTCGAACATGCGTGCATTCATTTTCACTATTCGAAAATAAAACATTATTAAATATTCGATACCTGAAACGCGTGTTGTTTGACAATGAGCCGAAAAGTGGACCGTGAAAGGAAAGCGTTTGAAAGCACGTCTTCACGGATGTTTCTCATTTTTTTTTGTCCTACATTCAATACATTAACATGCGCATATGAAAACGAGACGATTATGTTTTTAAAATGTGCTTGTGTTTTTTTTTTTATTTGTAACAATAACTTTACAAAAAGTATAATTTTACACGGCTTATTCATATTATCTAGAGCAAGGGTTGCCAGTTGTTGTAGTGCTGCCATATAAAAATTTGTAAATATATTGATTTTTATATGGCAGCACTATTTTTTTAATGTCACCGGTGATAACAATAGACACTTCTGAATATTTTCGATTTTAAAACATCTGTATATTCACAAATCGAAAATAAAATAATAATGAATAAACTTATGTAGTGTAGAACAAATTTCTATGTATGCATTTAATTTTAAAAAATAAAGTGCCGTTAATAGACAATAAAATTTATTATTGTTGCTACAAACAGTCTGCGTTTAAAATAGCGAATGAAATTATATACACGTGTGTATTATTAAGGTTTTCATTAATAAGACGAGTAACTGTGATGTAAGGACTTTTCAGACGACTTTAAGGTAATAACCCCTATATTACTAGAATTCTAGCTTGAATAGTAATATATTTGGGCGATTACTATTCATAGATACAACTAACTAACACGCTAATGGAATTTGCAAATATAATCAAACACGATGATATTAAATTCTTGCTCAACACACAGGCTGCGTTATAAGATTAAATTAATCAACAGATTCTTATTAGATATATATATAATACATGCGAGACTTTTTTCGTTTTGTTTCTTCCTTACGAATATAACAAAGGAATTGTACCATACATCCTAATATTAGTAAATATAAAGAAAATAATTTCACTATGTTTAAATTGTTGTGTATCAAATTGTACCTTTATTAGTTACTTATGCCGTGAAAAAAGTTCCTTTGTTAAAATATTCCCGCATTAGGTGCATATAATTATTATATTCAATGTACAAATAAAGGCGAATTATTCGGTGTCCTTACAGACCTGCCGGCCTTGCGCATGCGCTTTCGACACCGCTTACTCAATTACACCAAAACACGAAGATAGTAGTTATGCTAGTAAAAAATACAAGAATCTTGCTAACTTTAAAAGATAACATATTTACTATTTAAAGCGCTTGATAAATAAAAAAAGTATGTTCAAAACTATGACAAAATATAATCGTTTTAGAATTTCACAACATACTTACGGCAGTCAATTACAAATAAGTTTACAAAATATGACATCCAAATAAGGCATTAATTGCATTAACAATAGACTACATTATTACTTGCGCTATTTACAATAAGTGTATTACGAACTGTCAGTCACGAAACATTTCGACTAATGAACGTTTCGAATACGAATTCCAAATTCAAATAGATATTCAAAGTTTCGAACGCGGCCATGACTTTTCATAACATTCGACCAACGGTTGAATTTATTGTTTTAGTAATTACAAAAGTTAATATTTAATTAATGCCTGGTTTTATTTTTTTTAAATTGTTGTGTAGTAAAAGCTTTCTAAGGCTATATTATTCAAGAGGCTAACAGGGCTATAGGCTAACATTATTCAAGATTTTATTTTTTATTTTTAACAACATTCTAAATTTAAATTATATTTTCCCAATTCTATTTTTAAACGTTAATGCCAAATCAAAATTGCTTATTGACTGTTCACAGTAAAAGTCAGTGTCATAATTTTTGCGGTTACATTCGAACGAGTAATACAAAATTTGTAATTTCCTGTAATACAATTTTATTATTTTACACAATTTTGAAGTATTATGTAAAATGGTTTTTGCCTAAATGTTATAATGTTACATAAAAATGTTGAAAATTACTTTTAATATACATATATATTTACGGTAAGCATATAAGAACTGACAAATATTCAAATGGGGCTAACTAAAAAAAATCATTAAACTTATTATTTTAAGGACGTAAGACTTGTTGACATTACATTTTTAAAACTTATAGCATAATAGAGTCAACCCGACTTTGTTTGCGTACGATGTGCAAATATGAAAGTGTTGGCTTTAAGAAGAACAAAATCTTATACAATTTGTGTCTTATTTTGTTACTTGCCTTAAAAGCGGCTGGAAATTATTTAAACAATGTTGAAATGAACCTTCAAGATTGACATCCTCAGGTTCAATTATCAAACATATACAAAAACCAGGAACAATATTCGTTCATACAATTCCATCTTTTTATCATTTCATTCATTCATTCATTATACAATATTTATGTTATGAATGTAATTGAGTTATTTGATTGGAGTGCTGCGATCCGAATAATTTAGTTACAGTAATCGTATTGCTTTTTACTTCGCTGGAATGGCAATGGTTTTTTATTTTCATATATTTACTTATTTATTTCGGTGACTTTGTTAATATTCAAAAATTTAAGCTTAAATTGCCAAACGGAATAATAATTTACTGTCTTATAAATATGCTTAGTAGCTGACAGTATCGATTAATTAATTATGAAAAAATGCAATGAAATAAAATACGAAATTGTTGTTATCATACGTTCGTTATATATTTACAAAGCTACACACAGACAGTGTAGGTTAATATGTCATTCATTTGTATTTTTTTTTTATAGATCAGGAAGGCGGACGAGCTTATGGGCCACCTGATGGTAAGTGGTTACCAAACGCAAGACATTGGCTCTGCAAGAAATGTTACTCATCGCTTACATCGCCAATGCGCCACCAACCTTGGGAACTAAGTTGTTATGTCCCTTGTGCCTGTAATTACACTGGCTCACTCACCCTTCAAACCGGAACACAACAATATCAAGTACTGCTGTTTTGCGGTAGAATATCTGATGAGTGAGTGGTACCTACCCAGACGAGCTTGCACAAAGCTCTACCACCTGTATAAGTATATATACTTAGTTGAATACAGATATTTGATGATGATGAACATTCAAGATGTTTTTATTAAACAACTGAATTATATATATATAACTAATATCGAGAAGAATCGAGATGTCACGGCTCACAAGACGTTTGATAAAATTGTGTCAAGTCTATAAAATAAAATAAATAATAGCCTTGTTTTGTTCACGTTCGTTTCTATTCGCTGTCCCGTGAGATGGTCAGATGCGTTTAAATTACGTATTTACGTTTTAATGCACTTGACATGTTCAAAATGTAAAGCGTATTAAAAACTCCTTTTAATGAAACTGCTTTTTAGTTTACCTAAATTATATATCATTATTAAAATTATTTTTACATACGAAGTTCAGCACTACCAACATTTTATATGAAGAACAAGATTCTTAAAATTTATATCGTGCAATAATGTCATAGGAAACCGTGCATCAACCCGCTACGGAATATCGCGGTTGAATCTCGAATATTTTCCATTATAAAATATATTTCTCTCGCAGGGGCGGAGTTTTAAGTCTGGAGAGAACAATACGTTGCTTAGTTATACCGTCAATGCGCTGCGCACTGTAATAACATGTCTCACGTGTCGGTAGTGACATTAGTTCTACGAGTAATACCTCTTTAGTATAGTAACACAGCAATTCAAACTGATCTTTGAAAACAACAGATGAGTCAAATACCAAAGACAAATATAATAAATAGCTCAGAACATAATTATATGTAAAGTATCCCACAGCTGGGCTAATGCCTCATTTTCTTTTCATCCGTCACATGCAGGTTTCCTCACGATGTTTTGCTTCATCACTGAGTATAAAATGAATTTTATACAGAAAATTCAATAGTGTTTGTCTGGGTTTTAACTCGGACTCATGCAAGACCAATAAGGGTTAAAATATAGTCTATACTTAACTGTAATTAAAACACAACGAGACAATCAAGAGTCATAAAAAAACTTTAAAAAAAAACGCTTTAAAAAACAAAAATTGTTCTATAAAAGACTATTTGTTTATAAATAACAAAATAAAAAATTATTTTATCATATAACATTATCAACCTCTTTGCTAGGTTTGATTTACTCCAGCCGTTTTAGTAAAACGTCGTGAGAAACATCCAACATTTATATACACAAACTTTCACATTTTATAATATTATCAAGATAATTGAATATCAAGACTGAAAAACTAATTTCCTTGTATTCGCTTACTATAATATTAACGCTTATTATAGTAGTTTCACTATTTCATTGAAATAATTAATAAATTAGTACACGAAAAGCCACAAACCACAGATAACAAAAACCATAGGAATTGGTTTAATAAGTAGCATTTTTTGATACTTATATTGTTTTTTTTATTATAACGCTGACATAATTTTATAACAAATAGTGCGATTTCTTTATTACGAAAATTTATATTGATCGATTTAAATCGGCCTTCTTAAAGAATGTTATATTTGATAAATATTTACATATAAGCAATGGATTTCTCCAGAAAAACACAAATATATATAACTATAAATATATAAGAAGAATACATTCTTCTTTCTTACTTATGTGGTTATCAAAATAAAGCATAATTTTGTACGCACAAAGTCATCAAAAACCTTAATTTTTCAGCAGTTTCTATCGCCATATTTTCTTATGTTTGAGGTATTTCTTGGCAATTTATAAGCAAGTGTAACGTAACGCCTATATTGGATAAATATTTTAATTTTCGAATACGTTCGCAATATATGATTTATATTAGAGTGTAATTACTTCTGTTTACTCGTAAGCTCGCAATTAATTATGAATTATTTTAATTAATTTAAACCAACGCGCTTTTTATTTATAACAAAGTATTGCTGGTTGCCGTTAATAAAATTAATTAAATTGTTTATTATGTATTTATGACACATTTATTTATAGTTTATTAAATTATTTTACATACTTGACCGAAGATGAGCATCTTTAAATAACCGGTTTTGAACAAGTTTTAAGGATTTAATAGGGACTTTATAAAGTCTGATGTAAATTAAAATACAGCTAAGCTAAAACAAATTTGACAAACAAATAAAATGGGATTTCATATGTCAGCCATATTGTTTTTCTGATGACGTCATAAACACGTGTTATTAGATAAAGCATGCGTTTCATATATATGACCACAACTTGCCTACAGCTTGCAAGATAACGAGAAGTTATCTAGTCTTGGAAATAGACTATTTAACGCAAAAAATAATTACTTATATCGGACTGATATGAAAGTACGCTCTCTTTTACGCTTTCACGGTTAAACGGATAAATCGATTTTGATGAAGTTTGGTATGAAGCACAAGAATCCCAAGGAAGGACATAGCTTATTATCATAGACATATTTTTATTTCATACCTGCCCTCCACCGCCTAGTCCGAAACTGTGTAAATTTACGGGTTTAGCTTTTTTATACACATATCATATTTAAATACATAACTTCTTAGTTGCGCTATTGGTAAATCATTTAAACGATATCGTCCACGACCAAAGGCCGTCTGAGTTAATTTAATTCCAGTAACTGGAGCGTGTCGTGCCACACCGACCCGTAGTCGGTTAGCGTGTTACGTTTCTAGTGCTTTGAATATGATCTTCATGTATTATTAAGAAAAAGAAAGTATAGTAATATGGATAACATTATATACAACATAGTAATACTAGGAGTGATATATTTTGTATTGCGTTAATTCCGATATGAAATACTGTTTTAGAACTATATCATTCTGTTTATATGTTGCACATACATCTGTATATGAATTTATGAAGCTCCTCATATACTCAAGATCCCAGTAGATACGACTCCTTGAAACTTGACCGTAGAACGCAGTTTCGAGCCCGGTAATCAAATCAAATCAAAACTTGCCTTGATTAGATATTAATGGGACGATTCTTGAAGTTAACTATTTATTTCAGATAACCAAAACGAGTGTTTTTTTGACAAACGCTAATGTGTTATTATGATAACTATTTTTGTAATCAAATATTGAAATTCTTTAGTTCAACAAATCTTAACGTATGATTCGATATTTGGAATAATCGTCATACTTTGCTTATAGTAGATACATTGTTATGATAATAATAATAATAATATCCTAGGACATTAACACATGGCCATCTGATATAAGCACAGCTTGTACTATAGAAACCAGACAACTGACATACAACATACAAAAATTTTCTTTTGTAAATACATACTACATATTTATATAGAATTACACCTAGACTCAGGACAAACAGACATGCACACAAATGTCTATTAATATATATATATATATATATATATATATATATATAAATCTCTTGTTCATAGTGTACATATCGATCTACTAGGAAGTACATACGTTTATTATTAGTTACTATGTAACAAAGAGCGTCAATACAATCTTTTATCGTATGTGCTAAGTGCCACAGATTTTAAGTACCATCATAAAAAATATATAATTTTATACTTGCCTTTATCCTTACTAGCGGGTTGTGGCACATGTGGCAGAATTACAGTAAAATTAGACACGCAGGTTTCCTCACGATGTTTTCCTTCACCGTCAATCACGTAATGAATTATAAATACATATTAAGCACTTGAAAATTCAGTGGTGCTTGCCAAGGTTTGAAGCTACGATCATCGATTACGATTCACGCGTTCTAGCCATTGAGCCATCTTGGCATTTTATTACCCTTACCAATAAATGTGAAATTGAGTTTCTTTGTTTGTTCACGTCTTAACTACAAAACCAATTATCATAAATTTTTGCATAATATATTTTTGTGGGCTAAGCTGCAAGTGTGTACTAGGATGTGTGAACTTAATGTTGTCATTATAAAAAAATATGCATTTAACTCGAACGATAAGAATTTCAATGCTATCGCGTAGATCAATTGGACGTATATTCTCTAATATTTTTTGCGCATTTTTATAACACTTTTCATACAAGTTATGTTTCATTCTCCCCATATTATAATATTAAAATAATATTCAATAAAAGATATATTAATATTGACAATTAAATTTAAAAAAAATCGTTACACAGTATCGAACGATTGCAATGCTGAATAACGTTATTTTTTGTATTATCGTTTTGTAATCCCAAACAAGTCTTTATCGTAAATATTACAAACGTTATCACGAATCGTGTTGCAAACAAACAACGTTGCAAAGTCTAACTTAAAATGATTTCTAAATTAAATCACCTGCTAGTTTTTTTTAACGTTTCATAAAATTAATGGAGTATTCTTGTTAGTTTTGTAAATATTATAATAGATATGTGAATTCGTTATGAAATTCAAATCGTTACGTCGCTCGTTATAAAATTTAACGACTGTAAAATTTTTGTAACTTTGTAATTATTTGTAAACTTTTAAGTCATAACGCTTGCATAGTAAAATCAAGAATTAATATTTTTTGTTTCTAGTTATATAATATTGCATTTAATATATCTATTGAGTGTTTATATTAGTAACTGTAGAATTAGTATTTTCTCTTTAACCCATATTTGCTCTCGGAGTCGTTTTCGCGCCACTGAAAAAGTTAAATGAAGTAAATATACTGAAACTTGTGTGTGAGTGTACTTCGTAAACAGACAGTAAATTATAACTTTTCTACCATTTGCAGTGTGATTAACATGTAGAGATATTGAAACTAGTAATCACTTTATTAAAAAAAATAGTTACAGAAAAAAAATTTAGAGCAAATTTGAATGCTATATTTAAGTGTAATAATTTTGTCGCTTATATATTACACTTTAGTTACTTATACTATGCACGTATTATTTCTGATGATTTTTATCTAATTATTAATTATTGATATTTATTTATTTACGCTCAAGATCTGACTTCGACAAATGATCACATTTATTTTTTAAATTGCATATATAATTACTGAAGTCCAACAAGTAAAGAATTTGTAGAGGAAGTATATCTTGATAAAGAATATGTATTTTAACGACTTAAAATAAATTGATCATTAAAAAAGAAACATTTATCGTTTACTTCAAGTACTCGCCGACCTCAAAACACTAAAAGTTAGGTACATATTTACAGAATTGTACAACATATTACCTCTTTAAATAACATATTTATATAAGGAACTTATTGGTGGGTCGTTAAGCTTACGAAAATTCGGTTTACGTAAACATATTAATATTGAATATTTCAGGTCATTTGTAAGTTAAGAAGTGAAATTTTCAAATAAGTACATAACCTACATTACATAACATCGATAACTTGTTATTATTGGGAGCAACTTCGTAATGGTTTACATTAAATTATAAAAGATAACATGAATTTAAATAATTTAAATGTAAAAAAGATAAGTTTACCAGATAAAAGATAAGTAAAAAAACTGTTTGCTGTACATGAGATGTTAAAACGTTGTATATACATAGATCATAAAGTAAGATTAATATCACGTAATAAAACGTCAATAAAGCGTGTTCTAATGCTGGACATCAGACTTTTAAAAGCAATATTCTCCATGTCTTTAATTCGAACTGCTACCATTTTTCAAATATCATCACGCTCCCTAACCTGATGTCCACTTTCTCTCTTGCCATACAAGGGTTTTGACTCCAGTACTCGTCTACGTCAATTGATAAAAGTTTGCAAATATAGTCGGTTACATTAAATATTACTCTGGGCTATGTCGGTTATTATATCTCTGTCGAATATCCTTGTCTGATGTGAAAAAAGCGCTTTCCTTAGCTCGCTTAGTTGGTATACAAGTCGTATGTTGATTGACGCTAACAAAAAATCTTAGTAATCGTTTATTTTCAAATAACACACTAACATTCAATGTTCTGTATTCATAAGTAAAACTCGGTTATATGAAAGTATCTACAAATGAACGATACACGCATATGCCACTATTAATATAATTATATTGCAGCAGTTAGCGGCACGCATTTTTACACGCCAAAACTAAACTATGGAAAGATAATTGATGAATAAACTGCTTCAGTGACCTTGTTTTCGAAAGTGAAACAAAACGATGTTCTTACAAGAATATCAATTACTAAAAATTGACGATAAATTAATTAATAATTTTTCAAAAATAGAATTTTAAATTTTAAATGATAACATTTCAATATATATCTTTTATATATAAATTAATTAAATGATAACGAGGTATGTAAAACATATTATAAGCAATCACACAAATCATTTCATCCAAGTTAACATTGTGACGCATTACACGGGAATTTTAATTTGAAATTAATTAAGTTTTTAAATTACGAACAAACCAAACTAATAATAAAAAACAAATATCCAATTTCCGCGTCGTTATCCTATTGAATCACAGCAGTATTGAAACTCATTAAGATAAATATTAAAATTCGATCGTGTCGTGATCGTGTCGTTAGGATAAAGTACCGTTAGTTGTCCCGAGCATTCAGCTGATCGGTCTAACGGTGGCTTCGTAGTAACTATTCCAATATCTCGTCTAGCGGTACCCTTAACTGGGCCCTTCATTAGGGTATCAAAGATTTGAGACTATTAGAAATATCACAAGGAAAAATAATTTTTATTTTAAATTATTTTTTAACGAGCTTAATAGCAAAAATTACTTTTATCTAGTGATATATAACATTTTATTACTAAGTAACATGTAAAGGTTTTTTTTCGTTATGTTTAAACGTGTTCGAATCAAACATATCACTTCTATCATACTTCCTGTTCTTAGAATTATTTGCTTCTGAAAACACTAAGTCATGCTACTGGTTATGTATAATTATAAAATGAATTTATACACGCAAATTCGAAATAAATAACAATTCCTGACATAGATTTATCAGATTTAGATGTGGAGAAACTTAAGACAAAATATAAAAAAAAAACAATAATGAAATGATATACGTTAACATACATACTTAAATAACAAAATAAGGACTAGATATTGCTTTAATTTAATTTACGTGTACCGTATATGCTATCCCTTTCACACATATAAACTAAGACAGGATAGCAATATTATTGCTTCTGTCAAATATGCTTAACTTCGAGTTTGTTAAACTAATCGCTAGATTCTAAAATGTTAAATAAGGCTGATTTACCAATCTTCTTCTAATATCTTAAGTACATTTCTAATAATCTTAAGTACACCAAGTCACATAAATCTCGACGCATTAAATTAAATTGCGTTGAAAGTTAATCAAAAGTAAATACTTACTACTAAGTTTCTTGCAGGTACGTTTCGATGCTGTTGACTTCGAACAGGCGTTAGTTTTTCATTGTAATTTAAGCTATAAGAATTACAATGCTAAATTCCTCATAACAACATAATGAATAAAGTGTTAAAAACAGATAGTTGATTTAATGTTATTGTTACCACGTATCAATAAAAACAATACAGAGAGATTATGATCACATGTATCATATATCCTTTGTTATATCATTCCCACTGTGCTTAGCACATATAGTATACATTCATGATATATATCATAAGACATAAGACACTGAGTCTTCCTATATAGACTTTTTCTTATGTATATAGTCGGTTACATGTTAAATCTATCGAATGAGGTATATATTAAGATGATAAAAATTAGTACACATATAAAATGTTTCTATAAAAATAAATAACCACTTGTTTTTTTTGATAAAGAAAGTATTATAGTGTTGTTTATTATAAAAGTATTTATATAAGTAGACAAGTGCTTAAAAAAAGTATATTTTTTATATACTTTTATTAATTTTTTAACTTTGCCTTTCAAAGCAAGGCATAGTAAATAGACCTACGTAGTCATTATAAACTTTTCTTCACTATTATTAAATATGTTAATAATAAGCTAAGAAGTTTAATTACTATTTATATTTGGTATATAAATTATTTATAAAACTTTCTAAGTGAAATGGAGAAATATAAATTAGGAATATAACCGTTTTAATAAAATTCAAACACAGTAATTCGATACATTCTATTCTAACATTATATAGCTTTAGATGAAATGAATAACATTTTAAATATACGATTAATATACATTATGTATTAATAAATTAGTTTTAAACAATTAACGAATAAATGGTCCGAACCCGGATCTATTATGATGCAGTAAAACTAAATACTTTGATATGCACATTCTCTCACATACGTTCGTTGAAATCTATATACGAATCTAAGATAATCACATACCTTAAAAGTTTGTAACGTAAACCAGTAACTTAAACTTGTTAGTATTTTTGAGTCGAATACAAACTTATTTATAGCCAAAAACATATTAAAAGAATCATCGTATTATTCGATAAAATATTATTATGCTCTTTGATTATCGACAAAAAAGAGCATCTATTGAGTTTTTGGACAATCTTCGTGGTGGACGCTGTTTTAATTTGCTTTCCATATTTCAATCCTAGTTTCATGCTTAAAAAAACTACTTAGGCGTAACAATATTTAAGCGGCTTGATGAGATAAGCTCTAATTATTTGAAAAGGAAGCGATAGTATTTTGATTTTTTTTTTATATTTGCCGGGAGGGCAAATGACTCTACTCCACCTGATGTTAAGTGGTAGTAGAGTCCAAACGCGACGACGGCCAGTACAGACGGGAAGAAGATTCTGCACTAGCCGCCCTCGCCTTGCCGGCCCGCAAGATGCCTCTTCACGCCTCGTTTGAAGGAATTATAGCGTTGGATATACAACGCTATAATAGTTCGTTTATCATAAAAAGGTTTTAGTATTATTGACAATGATGCAGTTTTGGCTATACATGATGCATTAAATAATAATTTGACAGGATTAATGATATTTCCATCCCTTTTTACGCCTGGAGTAAAAAGGACAGCGAATGTTTTTTTAATTATCAAATTCATTTCGAATTCCATTGAACGCTGGTTTCTTTACAATTGTTTTATTCGATCACTGAACAAAGACAAATTGTCGTTTTAACCTGGATTGAACTCGATGTCATTAGTTCAAATCTTCACGTTTAAGCGATTCAACTTGACTTTTATAGTAAACGTATAGATTTAAATTAATTTTCTTTAGTCTTAATTAAATCGTTTCAAAACAAATTTGTATGAATTTGACAAAAGCTCGCAACTCAAATATTAACGTTAATATGAACGGAGTGAATGTGTTTGACAGATAAATATACTATATTTGGTCTATTTCGAACAAAGAGTATCCTATATAAATCTTAAGTACATTCGATTTAAATAATAAAAGAGGAAATTCGACCGAAACAAGATCAAAGATACATTGAAAATATTTTTAACGAATCGTATTCTAAAAGCGAAGCAATAATAGATTTAACTTTTCCGCTTAAGTTATTTAAAATAGCGATTGTTTTTTTCATTTATTTTTTAAGCGTTAAAAATCACAGATTATTTCTTCAGTTTGCATCCATATTGATTTATAATTCATACATAAAACAAATACGTCGTGTGTTTAATTTACATAATATCACGATTGAGACTTAGAGGATGTTAGTTTGGGAAAAAATATTTGTTGTAACGGATTGTGTCGTAATAATTTCAAGTAGAGCCTATTTTAAATGTAATTCGGCTAAGGTCAGCTGTTGATTTAATAAGGCTATGAAAATTACTTCCATCGGCAATATAATTAAGTACAATAATGCTCATAAGATCAGACGAAATTTTTTTAAGTGTATATCCGGAAACCAATTTGTAATGGGCTTAAGGCCTCCTCTCCTCTTTTTGAGGAGAAGGTTTGGAACTTATTCCACCACGCTGCTCCAATGCGGGTTGGTGGAATACACATGTGGCAGAATTTCAGTGAAATTAGACATATGCAGGTTTCCTCACGATGTTTTCCTTCACCGTAAAGCACAAGATGAATTATAATCACAAATTAAGCACATGAAAATTCAGTGGTGCTTGCCCGGGTTTGAACCCACGATCATCGATTAAGATTCACCACTGGGCCATCTCGGCCATTTGTAATGACAGATTATAATTTGTAATCATTCTTGTTATTTGACTGTATAATTAATTATTATTAAGAAGTGAGCCAGCCTTTAACAGACAAAAGAAAATAAGTGCATTTTTGAATATGTATATATTATATGAGAATATATTTTACGTTCTTATTTTAATATCATTTTATAATTATTCTTCATTTAATTATAAAAGTAATTAAGCGAAAGTATAACAATGATAAGCTTAGATTTTTATCTTTAATATTGTTTCATAAAAAATAGAGACTGTGTGAAATTATCGTTTTTTTAAGTTAAACTAAAATTTCACCCAACTCCAGTTACTAGCATTGATTTTCTTAAAACAATAAAATCTTCAATATTAAAAAAAGTATATTTTCTTCAACACAAAACTTAAATTATTTCATGTATAATTGTTATAATTTTTTTTTAATTAACAATGTCGTAGATTTACTAATACTAATATAGTCATTGTAACTTTCCAATTGTAATTAATATAAGTATTAAAATAGCTCAATTTAATTAATACAATCTTCATTTTTGCCTTTCTTTTTGCTAAAACTAATAAATATTTATGACAATCACGTATCATTTAATATATATGACATATTTGATTATTCAACAACAAAAGAAATTTTAAATATTAATTATAATTATGTACTTATCAATAACAATACATACGACAACAATCACATAAATTTCTCGAATCGTTCAAGGTGAAATAGTCGCTATGAATACATAAAATACGGCTTAAATTAACATAACATTTTATACGCTCGCGATTTCTACGGACCCGCAACTTTCTCTTAGTGAAACTATGTTTTATCCATTGTACGCTAGACGTTGCTACGTAAATAGCAGATTTCGAATTTTTAATCTGCGACATAAAGCACAGTCGATATTAATTTTTAATTCTTGCAAGGAAAAGACTTAAACGAGTTCAGGTACGGTTGTATTTAAACATTTCTGTCATTAATAATTCAAAGTTTAAAAGTAATATCAAATATAAAGCGAAAATAAATAACAGACTATCATATTTTATTATTAATATTGTTTATTTTAAACTTGACCTTTAATTTTTAACATTTACGATTTCAAAAGTTTTAACGTACGTACGGTACGTAAGTACGCTCAGTTAAAGGTCACTAAGTTCTATTTTTGAATTTAAAATAAAGATTTTTTTTTTCAATAAATTAAATGAATAAATAATTTATCTGAAGTTGAAGTTGCACGAATCCAACATTCATCAATCAGTAAGTCGCGCATAATATTGTATTGATTAATGATTTGATATTTTAATGATTATTTTAGTCGCTTTAAAATAACTATTAAGACGACTAGATTAATACACAAGGTCTTTTAAGATTTTAAATATTTTAATATTTAAAAATCGTGGTATTAAATAAATATTAATACGCAAAATATTTTAATTAGATTTATAATTTATTACTTACAGGACATAAAAATATATATTTTTACGAATACTTTTATAATTCCATAGCAAACTTACCATTATTTAAAATTCCGCGCAAAGAATCACACTTGAAACAATAATATCTGCACCACAACACTTAGAGTAACGGAAGTACAGGCAGCCACAGAATAAGATAACACCGAGAGAACAGTTCACTTATTATAAGAAAAACTTAGCTTTATAAACATGTCCGTCCTGTCGCCTGTCACGATGGAGAGACGGTTGTGGACTGAATCGAACCGAAAGTGCGGTGTTTCGCCCCGTTTACCGATTCAAGCGGTGTGCGTATGCGCACCGGGCATAACTGTCTTGATACTTTGGAGTGAATAATAATATAATAAAAATGAAAGTGATTTATTATAAAAAATTATCTATGACTTCATAATATTAGAAAGATACAATGACAAAAACATGTTTGTAGAAAAAAAAAGTTATTGTTAATAATTGAATTATATAAATTTTTTGAACAACTTTTTCCGATTTTTTAATATTACTAAGTAATGAATTAAATAATCTCGCTATATTATAATTAAAGAAAGTCACTAAGATATAGACAGATCCACTAGACTAGACATGATTGGGAGTTATTGACATTATTTGCAAGATCAAATCGAAGTGATTATTATTTATATTTCAAATTCAATTAATCTAATTGCTTTTGTAACTCTTGCTACATTTAAGAGAGCATAGAGAACTATAAATATATAAATTCTATTTATTATTTATTTAAATATTTTCATAGAAACTAAAGTTATTAAAAAATATATGAGTTTTAAGCTTCAAAATTCAACAAAGTTTCACGAATCTAAAGTGCTTGAAACTCAACTACAAATTATTCGAAAGCTCAAAACTTATTTTAAAACCGCTTACACTTTCAAGTGCTTAATTCAAAGCCGCCTCAAGTTATTTACTGATACGGAGTAACAGTTTTATTTAACTTATAAACTAAGCTTTAAGTATTAAGCGTGAAAGCTTCTTCATATCTCTCTTCAAGTCTTAAAGTTATTAGAACTAGAATTTAAAGAGAATTTTAAACTCAACATAACTCTAATTTATTTTTCTATTTAAACTAATCCTCTTTAAACCAATGATTTAAAATGAAAATGGATTTAGAAACTAACATGGTAAATGTCATTATATTTTATATAAAACAAGGATGTAAAGATTTTTACCCATTTGAAGATAAATTGTACTTTTTTTATAAATAATTCAAGTATCAAGACTAATCGGGTTATAACTCACAAAAAGTTTTTGTTTAACGTAAAATTTTTACACACGTTTCCTTTCACCCTGCACGAATGTCACCTCATGTGTGTGAACGAAATGGCTATATCAGTCTTATTCGATCGGTCACAATACATCAAAATGTTTCGTCACTTCCTTATTTAATTATGAAAAATGATTACCTAACGTAATGACATTATAGCATACCTTCATTAGGGAATATCAAGAAAACGTTTCAACCAGGAAAAGCTGCTAGCATTCTTGTCAACATTCCATGCGGTAATAATTTAAGCAGTGTTAACTTTTAGGATATTTATTTTTGAATACATAATTTTGCCTTCTAGAGGGCCCCATATTCAATTTAATATATCACCTGTTATATTGCCTATAAACAGAAGTCGATCTAGACACTTCTAATGATAACTAACTCGTTTGTCAAATTATAATTTGTAGGGTAGGAAAATACGCAGGAATAGGTAAAAATAAATGGCCTCTATATATATATATAATAAATTAAACTTTATTATAAAATGTTTATGGTAACAGGAATGATACCCTGCTAGACAAAAGCCTCATAAGGAGAAGATGTTAAGACTAAAATATGTTTCTTTTGTTTGTCACTAGATGATGTTGATTAATTTTTTGAAATTCCTGAATCACGTTGTCTTAGTTTTTTGTAGATAGTATGTATGTTAATGTTACATAATTTCTAACCACTGACGTCACGAATGCGGTCATGACATAGTACGGTGCTTCCGGCAGGAGCGCTTCCCACCCACTGGCTACGTCCTGAGCCGAAGTGCGATCTCGTAGGAGACACCCTCAAGATGGACGTCACGCGGAGCCCGAGAAGGCTCAAATTTCAAGACGGAGTCTAGTACTCGCCTCAACGCCCGGTGATACTGTAAAGGCCAGTCAGACCAACAGCATACATTCACACACAAAAAAAACATAATTCGATCAAATTAATTAAAGTTTCGCGAACAGTGAAATATAGTTCTTATTTCGTTCATCATTTGTTCCCCCCAATTTCTTCGGGCATAAACAGAAGGTTTGAAGAGAAATCAAGCTACGGCTATCCCTGCTTCCCGAGGCGCGGCAATTCCTAACTCCAGGTTGTTACTGAAAAAATATTAAGTTTTTGAAAGAACAAAGAATGTAATACAGTGAGTGGACATATTTCTATATTATATTTCAAGCCTTTTAGATATGGTTTGATGAACATTATTACAATATCACGACTATATCTATATTATTTAAGTTTATGGTCTAAAGCCATTTCAAGGGCAGCTTACAACCAATTCTAAAGATCAAGGTCAATGGGTTATTATTCCCTTATAATTATGTCTTTTTCTTACATTTATTACATTAAATTCTAAATAAAAAATTAATAATATTGTATCCAAGTCAATACTAATTAATGCTCTATTTTCATTTAAGGTTGATAAGAGATTCAACTCAAGATAATATATATTAAAACTCAAATAAAAATACAAATTGATATTTGGCTAAATAAAAAAAATTACTTACAATAAAAATACGCTAAATATTATAAATAATAAAAAAAAATAAGTTTTAAGCATTAATTTAATTCCTTCTGAATACGAAACGGAAAATATTAAGATTAGAGCCAAACATTCCAAAATAAGTTACTAAGCTAATGTTAAGTAGTCTCAGTAAGTTGTTTTTTTTACGATCATAATCACGTTATTTTCATTGACAACATTTTTACTGACATGATCTTTGAAGAACTGATACCATACAGAAAAATAATTATTAAATTCATCGCCCTGGGTTCATTTCGAAATCTGCCACTAGTTATTTGGTTCTTGTGGTTCTTATTGCATACAAATTAATGATTTAAAGTGAACAAAAGTGAATTAAACTAACATATTAAGTTGTAACTATAAAATTACATAGTAATCCAGACGTGTGTCGTTACGAAATATTCAATCATACGTCAGTTGGAAGTGAAAGTAAATCGAGACGTAATTGGTATGAAAATTCCTGACAAAACACATTAATTAAGCAAATGTTAACGTTTTAGTGAAAAACTGTTGACAATAATTGAGTACACTCGCCTCGATTGTTTAAATTCTAAAAATAATTTTTAATGTTTTTTTTTTTTAACAAGGTGGAATAGGCGAGCTTAATAAACATACATGCGTATTACTTTCGATTCCATGGTTGATAAGGCGGTGAAGGTGTTAGTAGTGGATTATGCACAACTAGCGATAAGGACCACCTAAGTTAGCGCCAATTGCCTCAAATAAATGAAATAAAATTTCTCGTCTGCGTAAAATATATTAAAAACAAATTAAAAACTGTTATTTTTTATGGTAACGTAACTTAACAACAATACATTTGTTTGTTTTCTATATATTCTATACATTTTAACAAGTCAGCATTACTCAGCTTTATATCTATGGATAGATAAGACTCGGAAAATAATCTTTCTTTAGTATCAGAAACAATTAATTAAAATTATTTAAATACTTCAATTATGACAAAATATTTATAAGTACTTATTTAATTGATAATTTACGACCTTACTTAAAACGTTGCTTAGCGGCTGTTTAGTTGAATACTATTTCTCTCTTTCTATTATTACTTATTTGACATTAGAAAGAAGAAGACAGAATTGTTTTTATAACCCGCTTAGTAAGGCCTTTATTTACAATTCAGTATATATGTTTTAAATCGATTCAAATTGATATTATATTATAGATTAAAAATAAAATTATTTTTTATTTACTCTTGTTGTTTAGTTAATATCACAAATGCCCAATACTATACTAATAGCTACTATGAGCTAAAATAATCTGTTCTTTACTTACTAGGTATCTGTTTAAAAAAACCTCGAGAGCGGAAGAATTAAAATCAAAGAGTACTTTACTACCCGTATTACTGGCTTTTTTCTTAGTAATAACAAGTTTTCATTAACTCGTTTAAAAACTTGTTAAGATATTTAATTGAAACAGGAATTGGAAAATTTATTTTCTTTTAAAAAAAGAAAATTTATATTTATATTTTTTTTATTAATATAGTTTTTGTTCAAATATAATTAATTATATATTTAACCGCGGATCGGCAAACGCAGCGTAGGGCGCCCTCCAGCCAGGTGGACCGATGACCTTAAGAAGGTGGTGGGCACAGACTGGATTCGGAAGGCGGAGGACAGGGAGCTTTGGCGCACCTTGGGAGAGGCCTATGTTCAGCAGTGGACAATGATTGGCTGTTGATATATTGATGGTTGATATATATTTAACACAAAAATCTTTTCTTTTTTAAGGTGGTAGCTATTTTTTTTTTGCTGTCATAAGTAACAAGGTTTTACCAATTACGTAAAGCATAAAATAATAACAAAAACACAAAATTAAAAAATATAAACTATCAAAAATGTTTTACCATTCAATATACTTGTCGATTTTGCTCCAAAATAAAAGAAAAACTTCTTAAAAAATATATCCGTAATAACCTATTTATACATAAAAATAAATATGGTCAAATTTAAGCTGTTTGAATCGAAATGTTGGTTCTGGTTGTAGAAATATTAAATCGCCTTATTATGCCATCAATAACTTCAGCACTTTACCTCGATGTAACCATGCCTGAAAAGTATTGTGAAAATCAACAGATAATGACCAATTTTTTATTTTTTTATCATCTGTATAGCCTTTATCGAATGATAAGCCTTTTTGTAATATCTATTGTTTGAAAATAGATTTTAATTTATTGTTATAAATATGTGCATACTTAGCTTTATCAAAGACAAAGTTAAGAGGAAAGATAGCGCGATAACAAAGAAACAATTACTACTTCAAAGTATAATATCTAGATCATCATAACAACACTTCAATCTAATACAATTGCAGAGAACAGGCAACGTACCTAAAACTCTTTGCAAAAGCCATTCGAGTACTGACCAGTTTAACGAGATCCTTGCCCAGACCCAGACGACCGTCCCTTCTCGACGGTTCACGTATAACAGAAGGGGGGAGAGAAGGTCAAACAGTCTAGCCGGCAAGAACTACTTTCACCAGACTTTATACATTTTGCAATTGACCTTAATATACCGGTGTTGCTGCAAACTCGCATTGGAACAATTATTTAAAATCTCAATGCATTTTGTACCTATTGCATACTTTAAATGACCCAATGTAAAGCAACGAAAAGTTTACAAAATACGAGCGAATATGTTTCCGTGACATAACAATAATAATAATATGTTTTAATTATACACTGTATACAAGAAAGTGGTACAAAATACTCAATCTTCTAAGAGCTATATACATACGGCAGCTAAAAAATCAATTGCTTCGAGAGAACCTAAGGAAGGAGAAATATTAACATACTACATAAATAATGAGAATAAATGAAAAGACAAAAGAGAATTATAACATACAACGTTCATGCAAAATATTAGATTCAGGTTCACGTTAGAGGTCTCATAATTATATCTCGTAGAATTACATAGGTCCTAGTCTCTTACTGATTCTCCTAAGTTCTGCAAAAAACTCCACTCCACCCCTCAGCAAAATATGGGCTAAAAGTTTGGGTCTACTTCGTAGCACGCTTTTGTTACTATAACTATTAAATATAAAACAACTGTTTATAAGGTGGTTCAGAACTTAGCTATAACTTATCAAAGTTTCATTAAAACCTGTAACACAAAAACATTAACAAAGACATATGTGTATGGACTAAACTATAAATTCTTAAAATCAAATCAAATATAAAGTATATTTATGAAGGTTTCGATAATTAATCTTGGATCGTCATTTTACAGGATATTGAATATATAAGGGCATAGTTCTCTGGAAATGCCTATTTTATTTATACGTAATATATATAAGAAATAAAAAAATCTGTCCGAATTTAAGCCACGGCGGACTCAAGAACTAATTGACTGCGCAAAACATATTATACGTATTTATAGAGCACAAAGCGTGTGCGCAAACGCATATGCAATTCTATTTCCTCATTCTCATAATCTTATTGGACGGCTAACCGATACAACCTATGAACGATCAGCAGTGCTATTCTGTAATAACTCACTTCATCACTCATCTGTGAAATGTTGACAATCGACTTTTGGTAATACACTATTTTTTGCGTGGATTGCCATAATTTTATGATTATTATGGTCAATATCGCTTATCACTTTCTGAAATTTCACGACCGATTCCGCGGTATCTTTCGAGTTTGTTCTAAGAGTTTTCGAAAACTGTGCTGCTATTTTTAGAGTTTATATAAAAAAAAATAATAGTCACTGGACCATTTCTGATTTTTAACCCGGGACATCGAATTCGCAGCATTATAACCTGACAAACCACAGAGGCAATCAATTTATAGATATATAACATGATCGTATATAGCTTAAGGCCTCAATAATCACTACTAAATAATATGTATATAACTTCTTAGCTCCAGGAAGTATTGCTCGCTTATAGAAACTGGTTTCAACCAGAGATAATGTCACCTAGTGTTACTTGAAACGAATATTTAAATGATCAATGATATTAATAATTTCCATAATATATTATTTAAATCATCTATTGCTATTTATATCTAACCTACTTACGTTAGATAATAATAATAATAATATCTTGGAAATTATTCACACACGGCCATCTGATCCCAAACTAAGCAGAGCTTGTACTATGGAAACCAGACAACTGATATACTACATATATTACTTTTCTTTTGTATATACATACTTATATAGATAATTACACCCAGACACAGGACAGACATGTTCATGGACACAAATGTCTGTCCTAGGTGGGAATCGAACTCACAACCTTCGGCGTGAAAAGCACGCATAATTAGGATATTCAGAAATCAGTAGACGTTATTACTAATATAAATGTAGAAGTTTTTGTTTGCTTATTAGGCCTTTACGCCTAAACTACATATTATACAATTTCGCTGCAACTTGTATAGAAATAAATTAATATTTACTTTGTTCATAATTGTATTGAATCAATTATCAGTTATTTTATAACACAGGTTAAATCTTTAATATGTATATTTGATTACATATATCAAATTATTGTAAGTAAAATATATTTTCAAAATATAATACAAATATGTTCATCATACAGAAATAATTAAAATAAATTGTATTTAACATCATTGACGACGAAATATTCCATAAATATTATGTCATAATATTATATAATATTATATTATATTTTACTGGTGGGTAGGGCTTTGTGCAAGCTCGTCTGGGTAGGTAACATACACTCATCTAATATTCTACCGCAAAACAGCAGTACTTGGTATTGTTGTGTTCCGGTTTTAAGGCTGTAATATTTTTATAGTAGTGAATTTGTGTTTATAATGTTGATAAATAATTAATTTTTATATTTCACTCACAAATTAAGCACATGAAAATTCAGTGGAATAAGCTCCAAACCTTCTCCTCAAAAAGAGGAGAGGAGGCCTTTAGCCCAGCTGTGGGACATTAACAGGCTGTTACGGTAAATTTCACTCTTTATTCTAATATATCCAGATTAATTATTTAATAAATGTCAATTTACAATTAACAAGCACATACATTAAAAATATATGGTATGAGACATAGTTGCTAAAAATCTATTTATGCTAGGCAACCTTCGGGCAGAGGAAACGGAAACGGCATGTATAAGTTAAATAGGTATAATTAAGACGTAAAGCTAATAAAAATGTATATATTATAATTGTGACTGTAATAGGTCATTTACTTAAAAAGTATGTGACAATCGTCCGTGTCTGGGCAGTTAGTTATGCATCGAGCTCCGTTTGCTATTTCTTAAGTACATTTGAGAGGGGAGCAGGACTTAGGTACCCCCTATGTGTGGGAGAGGGATGTAAGATACCTCATGTCCTTTTTTATATCCCTACGCGTGTTTGCAAAATTAAAAGATGATCGGTCGATTAGTTAATTCGTGAAAGCGTAACAAGCAAACGAGTTAACTTTCGCATTTGTACTATTAGTAATTTTGTAGCCGCAAAAAAAGTACACAAAAAAAAGATTTTCACTATCAAGAATTTGTTTTTTCATTAGGAGATAGTATAGAGAGAAGGGTATAAAACTAGTGATGTATTACATAGACGGAAACTTGTATGGCAACTGATTTAACAAAAAGGTTGCGTGGGAACAGCGAGTAATTTATTAATAAATATTGATTCAATATTATACCAAATAAACCAATCGATGGCCTCGATTTTAACTGCGTTTATTAGTTATCAATTTGTATAACCTACTAATTGTGTGTCCGGAATTCGTACGGGTGAAATTCATAAAAAGCTACAACCATGACAAAGGCACAACAGCCTCTTTACTAAAATATCAAAAAAATAGTGGATGATAGCTACGTTATAAAATAAACCTATGTTCCAAGTTTTAGCTTTCTCGACTCGGTAGTTTTTGCTGTGCCTTAATAGCCAATCAGGGCATAGGATTTTATAATAACCTTTAATTCCACAATGTACTAGCTATTTAAAACAAAAAGGATTTTAAAAGTCAAAAACTTTATTCACATATAGAAGCTTACTATAATTATTACAAACATATTTATTTTTTATTTATGTTTTTACGAACAAACACAACATGAAACTGAACCTTTTTACAATTAAATTCAAGTTATACAAATCCATAATATTATCATAGATGATTTTAAATTTTCTACATAAGTGTGGGCGTATATGGGTCGACATTTACAGGGCAGGAAGTGAATCGATCAAGTACCGGTTTGCTGTGAAAGCCTTCACGACGATCGCCGACAAATATTACAATGATTTAATCTTATTTATACTGAGACGTACAGTTATACACATATTATTATTACATTATAATATATTTCATATACTTTTTAATTTGTTATTGCAATTCGTCTCGCGATTCTTAGCAAAGGAAAATATCTTGATCCTACATCAACAAGTTGCGTCTTTGAAGTACATTTCAACTGAGAAACTTAGTGGAACTTTGAACTATTTTTGAAAAATTACTCATCAGTCGAAGTCTTTGCCGAGCAGTTGGATACTTAAACAAGTTTCTTACTTTGTAAAAAAAATAAGCAAAATACTTCTCCTGCGAAAATATAAAAGTATATAAAATATTTCACTCGTGTTTTTTTTTTCGAATTGACCTATTGCGTTTGCCCCAAATGTTCACGATAGCGTCACCAGGCGTAGAACACTTGCTTATTGATTTTCAAAAATCAATAAAATTGGTTTGGAAAGGAAATATCTCAATCTTTGAAACATATATTATGAATTAGGTAGACGGACTGGCAAATGGGCCACCTGACGGTAACTGGTCCTCACCGCCCTTATACATTGGTGATGTAAGAAATATTAACCATTCCGCACATAGACAATGCGTCACTGACCTTGGGAACTAAGATGTTATGTCCCTTGTGCCTTCAATTAGACTGGCTCACTCACTTTTCAAACCAAAACAATACTAAATATTGCTGTTTAGCGGTAGAATATCTGATGAATGGGTGGTACCTACCCAGACTTGCACAAAGTCTTACCACCAAGCTAATTCGATGTTAGATTTTTTATAATATCTAATATTCTTACAATAAGAGAAGTTAAAGACATTATATTCACTCAGATTTTATGTTCGCTGATAATAATAAACTGTCCGAACAAAAGCTAAAGCAAGGTCGTTCACACAAAAAAAATCTTGTCACGGACAGACTGATAAATGTTGATATTAGATTGTCGAGTTATCATTGTTTTGTAAACAGGTTTACGAGAGTTTTATTTGTAGATTTGCTTTTAAATGTCGTAAACTTAGCGGACGAGACAAGAGGCCGTTGTCAGATCGCGATCAGAATACATAACGACGATTAAAATTAAAAAAAAAAAGTTTGATCTGATTATTGCATTCTTAACACGTATAATATTAAATTTACTTTAAACTTAAATATATGATCATGCGTTTATTGTTAATTTTTGTAGATTTGCGGCACCTTTATTCTGAGATTGATAGAAAGAAGCTGAGATGGCCCAGCGGTAAGAACGCGTGAATCTTAACCGATGATCGTGGGTTCAAACCCGGGCAAGCACCACTGAAGTTTTTCATGTGCTTTATTTGTGATTATAATTCATCTCGTGCTTTTCGGTTAGGGAAAACATTGTGAGGAAACCTGCATATGTCTAATTTCACTGAAATTCTGCCACATGTGTGTTCCACCAATCCGCATTGGAGCAGCGTGGTGGAATAAGCTCCAAAACCTTCTCCTCAAAAAAGGGAGAAGAGGCCTTAGCCCAGCAGTGGGATATTTACAGGCTGTTACCGATAGAAATAAGGCCGCAGATTAATAACTTAACCATTTACGAGCATGCGATCAATCAATTTGCTCATCTAATAATCTAAAAATAAAAACAGATATTTTTACGTCACTGCTGATAATGGGCGACTTAAGCAATATTGAACAAAGTCTTTGTAACTCGTGCCTTTTATTACAGCTTAGTCACCCTTGGAGGCTTTTATGATATTAAGACTAAATTATTCATAAGTAACTCATTTTCTTCTTCATGCGTATAAATTATGCCAATCCCTTTGTTAAGAACTTAAATAATGTTTTTCAAATTACTTCGTCTATTTTGATGCGCTATAACATCTTCAGACGATATTTTATATAATCGGTATATGGTCTTCAGACGATATTTTAATTAATTAAATATTAGTAATATTCTGCAAATGCTCCATTGCTGCGAAAACTTCTTTATGTCTTAAGGAGAAAGTTTAGGAGCTTATCTCGATGTTCTAATGTGGGTTAGAGGACGAACATCCTTACTATTACTTTCTTTACCGTCGATGACGAGAGGAACTATCAACACAAATTAGACATAAGAAATATGGAGTGATACTTACCGGCTAAATTCATTTATATACCTAGCAAGTAATAGTGAAATATTAGTGTACAATAAAAGTTATAACAAACATGACACTGGGACGAAGCAAGGTTAAAAGATATACAATCTCTGTAGACGGGAGTATACACTCCGCATTGTATAAAGAACCTGTCGGAGATTAAAACGAACAGGGCTTAATAAAAGGGTTTCCAAAGGAAAAAAAATCGGATTCGCTTCATTCTGCTTTTCGGAAATTTATATATTATTACATAAGCCTAAGGATAAGACGATGTTCACTTGTAGAGATTATCTGATAGGTCTATGAAAATATTATATAATATTTTTATTTTTTAACAGAACTACATAAGTTTTCTTTTTATCTATTCGTTATAATAAATTATTATTCTCCTGAACTGTATTGTTACGATGAAAAAATAAGAAAAAAGGATGTATTGCAAACAAAAAGCAAAAAAGTAAAATTAAAAACACTATTCTTTGTTTGGGTACACAAAGACTTATTGCCTGAAGCAATCTTTTACAGACAAAATAAAATATAAGTAAGGAATCAAGATAGTGCAAATGCTATAAGTATGTAGTACCTAAAACTATATACATACTTCTAAATATTTATAACACATATGACAACAACTAAATGAACTTTAATTGGGGGTATGGCTTAGTGCAAGCCCTTCTGGGTAGGTACCACCCATTCAGGTGAGTGATTGAGCAAGTGTATTTGCAGCACAAGAGACATAACATCCCTGTTTTCAAGATTGGTGGTGGAATGGTTATGTAAGGAATGTTTAATATTTCTTACAGTACCAATGTCTGTGAGTGGTGATGATCTTACGAACAGGTGGCCCGCTTTGTCGTCCAGTAACCTATTTTATAAAGCTACTACTAACTAAAGCATTAATGACTTTACCTGTAAATGTTAGGACTGATTAGTTAAGCTATGACGTGTCTTCTTCTTATAAATGTCAAATCAATTATGACAAAAAGAGATAAGTAGCGTTTAGCTAAACACTCTTTGAACAACGTTTGTAAGTAATTCTACAGAAACAGTTCTACAGCAGTACTTGGTATTGTTGTGTTATCTTTGTTTCCGAGGTTCGGGGCGCATTGGCGATCTAAGCAATGGTTAGCATTTCTTACGATGCCAATGTCTATGGGCGTTGATGACCACTTACATTCAGATGGCCCACATGCTCGTCCGCCTACCTACACTATAAAAAAGGTAAGAATTCTTAATTATCATACACATCGGCGTCGTTGTCATGACGCATGATATTTAATGCAATTGGTATAACCTACATTATTAAAGTATTTGTAGGTATTTAATTGAATCTACCAAGGACGTAACATAGAATTATATTTTAAGGATTTGAGTGCATTTATCCGAACATTTATAAGAAGCCGAGATGGCCCAGTGGTAAGACCGCGTGAATCTTAACCGATGATCGTGGGTTCAAACCCGGGCAAGCACCACTGAATTTTCATGTGCTTAAATTGTGATTATAATTCATCTCGTGCTTTACGGTGAAGGAAAACATCGTGAGGAAACCTGCATGTGTCTAATTTCACTGAAATTCTGCCACATGTGTATTCCACCAACCCGCATTGGAGCAGCGTGGTGGAATAAGCTCCAAACCTTCTTCTCAAAAAGAGGAGAGGAGGCCTTTAGCCCAGCAGTGGGACATTCACAGGCTGTTACGGTTATCCGAACAGGTTTTAGTTCGCGCTATGCGTTTTATTGGAACAAGAATTTCATATAAAAACAACCAACAAACTGTTAATTGGTTTTTGATGATAAGCAGTCTTAAAATTATAGAGATTTATTTGAAAATAAACTAATTTGACGTTTATTTTTATCTATATTGACAATTTTAAGACAAATAAGTATTAAAACGATAATTAAGTATTATGATATTTACGAATACGAAAGTTTCTAACACATTTATAAAGTTTTATTTTTCCTGACTTCAAACATTTTAATTAAAATCCAGTAGTGTTGATTCACATGCCTTTCAGCTCCACCGTGTAGCAAGCATTAAAATTAAATAATATATTTTTAATCTGTTTAACACAACTGGCAGCAATTTTTTTCTGGCTTGTGTATACGCTACTTAAGTGCAAAGTATCCTGCCAATGTCACGTATAAGAGAGATGATACATATTATGAGATCAAACGACTAGTGACGTCACGAAACCGGTCATGATATAGTATGGTGTTTCTTGTAGAAGCGCTTCCCACCCCACCGACTACATCCCGAGCCGAGGAGCGATCTCGTAGGAGACACCCTCAGGATGGACGCCACGCGGAACCCGAGACGGCTCAAATTTCAAGGCGGAGTCTAGTACTCGCCACAACGCCCGGTGACGCTGGGCCATCAGCATACATACAAACTATATAAGACTTCAGTCAGATATCTAGAATAACATGATAATTAAATGAATTATTTTATTTAATATCAATAATAAGAAACATAATTTATATCGCATAATTCTTACAATGAATTCAATTAAATATGTAATAAATGGAGAGTAAACTGATGTAAGAAGAAATATCATATTTACAGGACGTTGGATTTTAGAGGGAAGATATATATATAAAGAATCTCTTGGAGAAATGAAGTTAGATAAACTTTATTAACTAGAAAAAATTATCTTTAATGTTGCGATGTTAAAAGCGTGAACTCTTCTTCTGACGTACAATTATTATATTTTACCTTATTACTTTAAATCTAATAAAAAATGTACAAAAAAATAAATACAAATTTCATTTCAAGCAATGTGCAGTTTAATTATGCACATTTAAATACTTTCAGCCTCACAGCGGAACTAGCGTTAAATAATTAAATAATATCTACTCGATTCGGGCCCAGACAACTGGCATTTCATAAATAATATATTTCTGTACATAATGAAAAATATTTTTAAAAGAGAATGTAAACTGGCTTGTTTTTAAATTTTTGATTCGTAATCAAAAGTACCTTTCGCAAGTATACAATGTGCTGCAATATAGATTCTTTGTTCTGTTTTCCATTCAAGTCATTCGTGTTTGGACAAATTATTATTTGTCAATTCTAGTAGCTTAATAATAGTAGTTAAATAAACATCTGTTAGAGCCTAAAACCTACACTCGAAAATTATATAAACTTTCTACGATTAGTATATTTTATTGTCACCACTCTCGGAGTTATTTTTTTTCATATAAACTATTTGTCTCTGTCACCTATATAAAAATAGACAAGGACGAAAAAGTTCAGTACATTTTTGACGAACAATTTTCTTTTTCTTTGTTACATTGGGTGTGGTAGATATTGACGAGCTTTAATATTGTGGTTGGAAACAAGTAAATTCATATTATTATATTTGCCTCGTTTTTTTAATAAGTGTAAATATTAAAAAATACGTGTATTTTTTTTAAACAAAACTCGTTACTTACCAGATATATTAAAAAAAAGCACAACCATCAACGTAAACAACAAGCTATTTGTTTTACTTTTTATTTAATTTTAATATATAATAAATAACTTATTTCAAGTTGTTTTAATACTGGGTAATAGTAATTTGGTATCAGAAGCTAGCAGTTTTGCAGGATCTTCATTCTGTGCAAGTTCTTTTTTTTTTTTTTTTATATATTTGCCGGGAGGGCAAATGACTCTACTCCACCTGATGTTAAGTGGTAGTAGAGTCCAAACGCGAGGACGGCCAGTACAGTCGGGAAGAAGGTTCTTAGGGTAACGTCAATCTCTATGCCATACATTCACATAGTTCATACTGTAATTTAATAACATATACGGCCCTATTTATAAACATTGCTTAAATACTGTTTAATTAATCAAAGATTTATCTCCATCTCTCTTTATTGATTTGACATTCGAAAGAAGAAGACACAGCATCCTTTAAATAACCACCCACTAAACAACGGTATTAACATACTATTATTAAAAGTCTTAATTTATCAAAATTATTTATTTTGTAAATATTTTGGATTACATTGACATTATTTTTTGAAAGGGTTTTTATTCGGTAGCAAGTATGGTAACGAAAATTATTCAGCGTCGGAATATCCAATTCTCTAGGCGAAAACTGAACCAGATATATTTACCTTGAAGGCTATAATTCTAGAGGCAGTTATACTAAGCCAAACGAATTAAATAAAATTACCCTCAATAAAACTATTAAAGAGGTTTCATTACAAAATAATATAATTAATGTCAATGTCACAAAACTGATTAACACTATTAAATAACACAATAATACAATAATAAAATGTCCAAGAAAAGCGATATGACTAGACAGAGTATTCTCGTGTATCAAGCTGATCCAACCGAATGTCCGTTTCGAGAGTTCAGGGATAACGAAATATCTCCAGATTCCTGGGGAATGGTTCGAAATATACTTTAAAACAGTTTACACGCTAGCTTATATCTGTCACGTTGTAGTTGAAATTTGTCAAATACAATTTGTCACATATTCATTTATTATAAAAAAAACTAATTTTATTTTACACAAGCAATTATAATACATGAGAGAATAAATAATAGGGCAGATATAAGGGTAAACTTATGTCACAACTGCTTATTTACATTTATATTATAAGTATTATAAACTAACAGTGGTAAGAACGCGTGAATCTTACCCAATTTTTATGTGTTTAATTTGTGATTATAATTCATCTCGTGCTTGATGGTGAAGGAAAACATCGTGAGGAAACCTGAATGTGTCTAATTTCACGGAAATTCTGCCACATGTTTATTCCACCAACACGCATTGGAGCAGCGTGGTAGAATAAGCTCCATACCTTCTCAAAAAGGGAGAAGAGGCCTTAGCCGAGCAGTGGGACATTCACAGGCTATTACTATAAACTGACACTAATGCTTTGTTCAACCGCGTGTACCCACACGTTACATATTTAAATGACGTACAGCAAAATTTTGTATTGTTATGTTCCAGTTTGAATCATGAGTGTGTCAGTGTAACTACAGGCACAAGATACATGACATCCTACTGTTTGCCGTGAAATGGCAATGTAAGGACGGAAAGGAATTGCCCGTCCACCTACCTATTAAATATATAAACACATAATTATATATATATAATATAATAGGTTGTAATGCCAGCAAATTATTAAATTCTGCTCCTTGCCATATGATGTTTGATTTTGTAAAAGTTTCATCATTCTCAGACTAATGGTATATTTATGAGTATTGTAATGAAAATTAGTACTGGCATAAGCAAATCGAGTAAGGACTAGGTCTAGTCTAGTCTACCTCCAATTTATTATAATGCTGCTTATGTTATTTTTTTCTAATTTGACCATTTTTTCCAAGGGTCCAGCTGCTTTCCGGGCAAGTCATATTCTTAGCAAAACATCTGGAAAATCAACGGTTGATATGTTATGGGTTGATGATCAGACACAACCATTACCAAAGTCAGCGAGACAATACCTACACGGGTGGACCAGGGCTGAAGATCTAGCTAGTCGACGCTGGGATGCTGAAGTGGTTATATTTGAGGTAAGAGGGTAAATTATTGACACATTCTTTAAATTATTAGACACATTTTATTTTAAATGAAATTATACTAAACATTTTTACAAAGAGATGATAACACCTAAAGTCAGTCTTAAGAACTTAACAGTGAAAAGCATTGCATAAATATAAAAAGCAAGGTAAAGTTATAACATCTAGTTTCCGACTTTTCTTCCTCCTCCTTTCCTTGGCATAGGTTCCAGATTCTATAACGATGTCTAGAAAATATTTTTATATTTTCAAGCATAAATGTTGTTCTTAGAATAATATTATAATTACACAAATATTATTCTGAATAACATGGACATAAAAACAGTTTGGCAGTAATTCAATAGACGGTTTACTTTTGTATATATTCTGTATGCAAAAGTTTAATTATAATAAATATATAAAATATACAAAAATCAAAATTAAAGATGTTGAATTGATAAGTTTCTAACCGGTTCTTTTAGGTAGAATACATCTAAGTTTTTATAACCGCTTAACTCAGTCAATTGGTTTTTAAGGTGACGATTATTGCGTCATAATGTGTCACCGACCAATCAAATTGGTCTGCGTTTTAGAAACTGGAATTAAGCGGATAAGTTGGCAACAAAATAATTATACATTTATATAATACAACAACTCATTCCAAACAATACATGAAAGTTCATTTATATTTAAACACTGCTGGAATCAAAGTTAGGAGACAATATGATGTAAGAAAGGGGAAATACGAGCAAGCTAACGCAACATATCGAAGCTGCTGACAGCTAGCGAAATAACAAGACAAGTAACTATCGAAGATCGAATAAGTAACAAAAGTGGGTTCGCTCCCAGACTGCTTTTCTCCCCCGTCTTTATTTTTCTGCAACTTCATACAACAACACATTTCGTATTCATAGGATAGACGTAAGTTCTTGTCGAGATCCGAAAGAACACTGAAAGTTATTGACGTTGGTCGATTTTAAAATTGAAGCAAAATTTCTCGTATGGAATTTTGATAATTTTATAGAAAGATGAGTATTTGAGATATATTTTATGTTAGATTGATTTATCTTGGTGGTAGGAGTGTAAGCCCGGTAGGTAGGTACGAGCCACTCATCATATATTCTACCGCTAAACAGCATTCCTAGTATTCTCGTATTCTGGCTCACTGCCAGTAAATTTACAGGCACAAGAAACATAACATCTTAGTTCCCTTGGTGTAAATTGATCCATTTTCCAATCTTTCTTCGTATAATAAAAAATAAATAAATAGATATATTTTAAAAGATAGGTAGGAGGTTCGTTTTTATGAATGCATGATTATAAGAACAGCAAGAAAGGTTTAAGCTTATCACAAGTCTAGTAACACGGTTAGCGACTGAAAGTAGTAAACATTTTTACATACTTAATGAACTATAGAATTTTATAAAAAGTAGGTTTTTTTCTGGAGCCACGCAAACTTTACGTATGACGTTACGACTTATTGGGGCAAAGCAACAACTATATATACTACACTATACTATTACGTATAGTTGAGACTTATTGTTATAACACTAAGATTGAGTCGAGTAATAAAAAAATATAAAAATAATATTTTTTTGCAGGAGAATGGTGGTAAGATGTCAGTCATGGATATGCAGTTAAGTCATGCACAAGTCCTGCTAAGATCTTCGTTCTGCAGACGTGTCCTGGGCATATGCTACATGCTTGAACGAGTTGATGGTTTGATTGTTAGTATAGTAATATAAATATATATTACTATGTAAGTCATCTTGCGACTTACAAGATGACGGATAATAATAATATCTAAATTTAAATATTTTTAAGAAACCGTAGAACACTTGATGACACCAGAAGTTAAGTCTACACAAAATGTTACAAAATTAGAATTAGAACTCAATTTCGTATAATGAAAACAGGTTTGCAGGCTTATAAAAGATAACAAATCAATACAAAAGAAAAAAATACATCAAAGACACGGACGAAAAGTCTGTAGGTAACTTAAAAATAATTAAATATCACAGACACAAATCAAAATAGCGCATTAACGTAAAGCCGTCGTCAATGTTTTACGATCTAGACGAGCATCGAATGAGTATTGTTTTCTACAAAAACCTTTAGACAATAATCCAATTCTATTTTAAATGTCAACTTGGATATTAATATAGTCAGTTATCAGGGAAACAAGATAACTCACAGAAATTATCGTTATTTTTTATCTTTCTTCCGTTCAGTTTTATCAGAGATTGTTAGTAAGGAAATAGCAATATTAGCAATTCCCGACGAATTCTGCTAATTTTCTACGGATGAAACGAAAGAATTCGAGCTAAATTTGCAATATCGTTTGTATATAGAATCTTGTCCTAATTATTATATCTTCGTTTTATTTTATAAAGTAAGAATAATAAGGATTAAAAATTCTTAGATATTTTATCAAATTAAATAGCTATTGTATATAACTGTATATAGATAGTTATTACATCGATATATAATTCGTATTCAGAAACATTAACTATTTAAGATCCAAGTTTTCTCATGATTCTGTTTTTTTTTTTCTTTTTGTTGCTGTTATTAATGTAAATAAAAGAACAGAACCGTTAATGGCTATGGGAGTAATTGTTTTTTTTTTTTTTTTTTCATTTATTTTAAAGAGGATTTTTCCTTTAAGAAAATGCCATCCTCATAGTGCTTACAGAACATTAAACTTTACACATTGCTTAATTACATCTTAATTAGATCATTCACTAGATTGTACAAAACTTTCGCTGGTTCTGATGTAGGGTCAGCGAGAACACTGTTACATGTCAAGCAAGGGAGGTAGTGTTACCCAATATATTAATAAAAAGAAGTACCTATTGAGTTAGGAATTATTTTATATAGCTGATGACGTAATTTTTATTGTGAAAAGTGTAACTTTGGAGTTAGTTGTCGGTTCATCTCAACATAACTAATTTTCCAAAACGGTAGTAGATGTACGTTTAACTAAACTATACAAAATGATTCAAAAATGATTATAAGAGTCTCCTTTCATCTATACTTACTAATAAAGTCGTTCGTCTTGACTCTGACTGACTCAAGGCACATCATAACTACTGGGTTTTAAGCTGAAATTTGGAGCATACATCTATTTTATAAATTTAACAACCACTATAATTTGAAATGGAACCTTCACTACTTCAGACACGTAATACCCGTACGAAATCGCATACCTCGTACGAAATAGAAACTAGTAAAATATATTCTCTAATATTTTGTTAGAACACAATTGTGTTCGCTAGGGTTTTAAACAATAATACTTTTGCTATCAAGCTTATATTGAAACGTGTGTAACGTTAAAATAAACGAGCTATCAAGCTTACCTCAAAATTAATATCAACATTCATTAACGTTAGTTAATGTAATTATAGCATGTCACATACCCTTGTTATACAATAATCCATATATGCATCACTGTGATTAATTTATTCCGAGACTATTCCGTTTTGTAATAACTATTAGCAAATATTAACCTACCTATTAACTGAACTATCTCTTCATATATTCAGAAATACCAACAAAATCAAATGAAATAATGGAATTAAAACTCACTAAAAATAAAACATTGAGAAACTAACACATCGTATTTTGCAATAGCAGCCGTGTATTTGACTTTGGATGACGTCATAGTCGAGATTAGGGTCATTTCCATCAATGACAGAATTAGTTAACCAGTAGTGTTGTAAGCTTGGTACTTAATGTTTACATAAAACCAGTACCGATAGTTATGTCAGCGTTTTGTTATTTGTTTAGGTAGAACATCAGTGGGAGAATTTTATATTCAACATGGGCCCCGAAGGTTGGATGTCGCGGTGTCATATCTATTCGCCAGGTATCAAACCTGGAGGCGGTCTGCAGCATCGACCGTCTTTATCAAAAAATGGTAAATATCGTTTTTTAATATATATACTTCATCATCATCATTATATTCAGCCCACATTAATCCACTGCTGGAATTGGCGTGCCTCCTCGCAGGCACGCCAATTCTCCCGGTCCTGTGCTAATCGCATACATTGAACACCCGCCATTTTGCTAAAATCGTCTGATCATCGGGCGGGTGGTCTGCCCACTGGCCTTTTTGCTTCTCTCTATATATAATATATATACTTACAAATGTTTTATTTGTTTGAGATATAGAGATGCTAGCAATCCTCTATATATGTATTTCTTCTCTATCAAAATCGAATGGCAAATACAACGTGACCGGATAAGGTTCAAGCCCAGGACAGGCTTTACCTGCTTTTCCAGACTCCGGGTTCTACTGAATTTCGACAGAAAAACTTTTAATATATACCCAATAACTTTTTTGCGACTCGACTAATTTCGATATATTTTGCGAAGTTGACTATCAGATTTGCCGCGAAGGCGTCATTCTCTTAGATGTACATTTATTGATCACAAAAACTCTAAAAAAATATCAATTGTAACTTTATTTCTCAAAGCGATTCTGGTGTGTTATCTTGTAAGAAAATACGTTACAGTTGTTAAGGATAAAATATACCTTAGCGAACAAGTTTCGAAAGTCGAAGAAACTGACTTTGCAGTCGTTGCTATCGGTCTCACATGTGTTTTGTTCATTCAGTGCTTTTATTGCTTTTAGCTATCATTATAAATTTATAGCTTATAAAATGTCACTTATTTGAAGTATGTAATAATATATTAAAAGTTTTTTTTAACATACTAAAAAAGAATAGAATATAACGATATAATATACAATAAAAAAAAAATGATGCGCATCATATCAAATCAGAACATTTTTCGGAGATGATTGGGTGGTACCTACCCAGACAAACTAAGCATTAAGTTATACATACAACAAAGTAATACAAAGCTTGGAATACACGCGAATTATTTTAGAGGCAAATGAATCTGATTTCAACTGATGATAAGAATTAAATGAAATTCGACAAATATATTATCTGGAATCTGGATGATCATCGAGATGGGATAAATAAATTTGTTGCGGATTAAGTCGCGCACATCAGCTAGTTAAAAATTAAGACGAGAAATTCATAAGATTTTTCATAATCATTATTATTAGTAAAATGAATTCTTATTGTATTATGAAAATATTAAATTTTCTTGATCATCGTTATTGTAAAATATATTGAAAGGACATTAATCAGAAAAATATTATATTAAAATTCTAACATGGATTTTAATATCACTTTCTCATGAATATTAGTCTAGTCTATATTTTTTAAGTATAATGTTTATAGCTGTAGATTGCTAGCTATGCAATTGAATTACAATATGTTTAAATTCCATAATACAATTTGTACACCAAGACAGTTACAGATAAAACAAAATAATAGATGTTACAATAGGCGGACTTATCGTTATAGAGCGATCTCTTCCAGGCAACCTTGCGGCACAGGAAATGGTCGAGTAACGGTATAAGTGTACCAGTTCGAAGATAAATACATGTTTAGATATAAAAAACATATACTGTTGCATATTAATTACATACATTATTAAATAATTATAAAATTAAATCTGATATAAATAATTAATAATAACCATTAATAATAGGTTGTTATCTCGTTCGTCTCTTCTTCCTCGGAGCATGGCGATGCGTTTGGGTCAGCGACCAAGTTCCAGTAGATGCTACGGACTCTCCGCTCCTGCCTTTTTCTCCACTTCTAAGCCTTGTACCTCCTAAGCCAGGGGTGAAGCAATCGGTGACAGTGACTTCAAATGTCGTTCATCTCTGGCCATTATTGCTTTGCAAGGTAATGTTGACATGATAAACGAAGTGCTACTATATTTTCTTCAGTTAAGGTAGAAAATAAGTATAATATACGTAAGGTTATCATGGACCAAGAGATCTAACTGTCTAATGACTCTGTATCATAAATAGCTTTGTGTCTCAAAATTTAAGTTTTAAATGATATTTTTTTTTCTTAAATTCTCTCTTAAGTTAAGGTTAAAGGATACACAACTTCTACTAACTTCAAGTAAAGGAACTAAGTCTAAGTATTGCTATTGACGTGAACTATTTCAAAACCCTCGACATTTCCTAAACGAGCCCACTTCGTGATAATCTGTTCTTGCAACAAAATCATTCGCCGGTTTGCAAATTCCGAATATTTACAATATCATTAAATTATCATGAAATTGAGCTTTAGTTACACAAGCGTTACTCGTTACGTTATTTACGTAACTAAGATACTACTAAAGTAATAAGAGCAAAAACACATTAATTTTTTTTTTGCTCTTTATATTTATTTCATATACTTTTTTCTTAACATAACTCATTTTATTTACGAATTGGATTGATCGATTAAAAAAAAATTTAATAATTATTGGTTGATAGTTTGAATTTGCCCTTAAACCGTTTATAGCGATACTTTCCCAATGCAAATTCCTAAATACCGCAAAACATTCATAAAGATTTATGGCTGTTAACGAACTGAGACCGATTCCTATAATAATAAAAGATCATTGTTCCCTTTAATTTCATTGATTTATAGATTCTAGGAACCGTTTTATTTGTATACTATATTTGCATTTTATTTAAAACGAGATAATACAATAGTCTCAATCTTAGAAAAACGATATAGAAAGTTTTGCTCGCTCAAGTTTGCTTCATCCAAGCATAAAAATTGATTTGTAAAAACAAACAACTTAGCCACATAATGAGTTAAGGTAGTTGTGATATAATTAATTTTATTTAATCATTAAAACCGGTCAATGCACTTGAATTCGTGGATATGTATTTTCATTAACTTTATTTATGTAAATTATTGCGTATTTCGAGAAACAAACAATATATACTATGCAATTGAATTATAATACAGTCTACCTTCTTATTTTCATTATGGTGTCCATTACAGCTATGATATTAGCTATTGAATAGCCCGTAACTTCGAATATAATATTATGATAATACAGTCAGATAATATGATCATTATTTCGTAAAATATTACTCCATGTAATATAATTAATCAATTCTGAATATTAATTACAAAATTCTATTAACGATCTATTATTAAAAACGAATTTGAACTTTAATTTTGCTTTTAGATCATTCACCTTGTAAATCAAATCGCTTAATTGAACTAAGATATTTATCATATAACGAAAAACATTTATTCTAGAAACGTTCGAATACTGTTTTATTATTTTGAACTGAATGTAAAAATCATTTTCACTCCATTTAACCCGAGTGCCTGTTTTCATAAAACATTCGCGGCGCGTGAATGTTTAATTGCTAATCAAAATTGAACAGGCGCTGTTAAAACTGGCTGCGCCTGACATGAATTCTGACGATACCGACTGTGAAGATGAATTGATGCCGGATTTCGATATACTTCACGCCTTAACGGGTGCGATGGACTTGACTTATAATATTGCGGGTAAGATTGGTCATAGACATTAGATACTTTTAATTCTAATGGTTAAATTATACTATACTAGGAATAATTTAAAAAAAATGTATAAAACCACATTTTTAAAAGCTGATTAAATGTGATTGATTTAAGCTACGTATTAATGGAATATCATATTATGACTTCTTATCTGATTCCTAGATCCTGAAAAAATATGGGAAATTTTAATATCAGAGGTACCAGTTTTCATGTGGGACGATGACGATGACACACTCACGAGCACAGTCAAGTCTAAAAACACTAAGAAACCTACTACCAAGGAAATGACAGTTGTTAGGGTAACATATTATTAATGAGTATATAGGTAGCTATAATTGTTCCATCGCTTGATGAAAAAGTTTATGAAAAAGTAAACGAAGGCTATTTCACCACGTTTCTCTATTGTATATAGTTTCTCACAACACCAGGTGTTACCTTAGGTGTTTTTATTAAATCTTTGGAAAATATATAATAAACAGAAATTAAAGTACTTTAAATATTGTTTGATCAATGGTAGTGAAACGAATGTCTTCTTGATTGTAATATTCAGGCGTAACAGACCAGCTCAGATTTTTTTTGCATCTTGTAGTTATTACATAATTTAAAAGAAAATTGATAACTTCTTCAAAAAATGAAATTAAGGTAGTATTTATATTCCCAAACTAGCGTAGCTCAATGACATCAGTTGTAATCGAGGACACAAAGGATCTTCCACCTTATTCACTTCCGGGGATAAGTCCAGGTCATGAAATGAATCTTCTCGTAATGATGGTCAGGGATTTACCGCTAAAGAAACCGCTACCAGAACCCGGTAAATATATATTGTATTGGAGCTGTTTTTATATTACAATATGCATAATGAGTAATATTTATTAACTTTCTTCATAGTTTAAACAGCTTCACGCGTTTATGAGTTTTATTTAGATCAGTAATTTTTTTTTTAATTAACAAGAGCGCGCGTTCATCCGTGGAAAAGTTACATTTCGAAATCGTGATACAATATTTAATTACATACTGCTTGTATACATGCTATAAATGTTAAATTAAATCAAAGAAACTAGTAATATATAAAATAAATACCATAAAATAAATTCATGAAATACACATGAATTACTTTAGAAATAAATTAATTGGAAAAAAATATATATAATGTATATAGTACTTTTTGTACTAACCTAACATAATATTGTTACAACAGAATTTTTAAGTAGTCTCATAGTTTGGCCTGACTTTGCAATGCTTATATTTCTGTGCCTCTAAAAGCGATCTGATCTCTCTCCAGTTGTGTCTGATTTACCACTTTATGGAAATACTTCTATAAAGCGAGTGTTTTTGTTCGAAATCTGTCAGAATTTTTTATGGTTACCACTAATTTTTAATATTTCCTCATTTCAAAGAGTCATATTTGAAAAATATTATTATATACTACTGAGTAATTTTAATGATAACATAATTATTATATATACATTTATATTTTATGATTATAATATATATAGTTCAAAGAATATACGTAAATAATATTTATAATTGATATAATTATAATAGTATATAGTCTATTTTTCAGGAACAATTTGAACAAAAAATTCTGAACAATTTTCTTTTTTTCGAGTATTTTATCATCTAAAAGTGATTTAGGAATATAGTAAAGAAACGTATAATATTTTTAACTAATTAAACATTATTTTAAGGTTCATTAATGTCATCTAAAATATTCTAGATATACCATTATGGAAGACATACCGTTGGATCGACTGGGCTCGCAAACATGGTCTGTATGAGGCTTACGATTGTCCAAGAACAAGATTCGTAAAAGTAAATGGACTTTTGAAACTCTCCTACGCACCTCACTTGTTAGATGTTCAGAGTACAGAATCGGTAATTTTTCTTTCAATAACTGTATATTTTTTACAACCGTATTTAATATAATTAATTTACTATCCCTTTATTTAAAGATTACCCGTCAGTTCAGAGAAGAGCAGGACAAATCCAATGCGCCGGTAAGTTCTATTAATTCAGATCTGAACAAAACGAGAAGTGTATACTTAAATATTTATTTTTTTGCTTAAGAATAAAAAAGCAGCAAAGGATGTAAACAGATCGACAACAGCAAATTCAATGGTAGCCCAGCAAACGAAAGACGATCTACGTGAATGGATCCAATACAATTCGGTAAGTTTTAGTAACTATTTATTATTAATGTGTTTCACAACGCTCTTTTGAATTAAATAATCGTTAAATATATTTTCATCATTAGCACTTATTTTTTTATTAATTTCAGATCCATAAATTTATCAAATATATCAATGTTCTGTATTTCCCTTCTATGTATTGTTTTACTTCAGTAGCCAGTAGCCCACCTATGAGGGTAACTAAGGCAGCACCAAATAAGGCTCTGGATATATTAGCACCAAAATTTGCACCTCTTTACCTTCAAATAGACGGACCTGATGAGAATATCCTTAGAATTACACTAAACATGCTCCATCCAAGAGTTCTACTGAACTGCGGTGTACCAATCATAGATTACATTGAACCAGCTTATCTAGTATTACAAGTTTTTCAATGGTTCGTCGACTGTGATCTACCTAAAGCAAAGGCTTTTATTGAAACTAGGGGATACGAATCTGTTGAAATTACACTACCACCTGGGAGACATTTTTGCAGGTATTAGAAAAGAAATAGCTTATTTAATTGATAGTTTTTTTTTGTTATTACAATCGTGGTGGTATAAGAAATAGGTAAATAAAAACGTACCAACGAACCAAAGATCGTTCAGGAAAAAAAGTTATTTTCCTAATCTAATCATGATCTCACTTATAAATGAGAAAAGGCTTAAAACAAATATATATATTTAATATTACTTTGAAGCCGACCTAAAATGCCAAAACACAATTTTATGATTTACATAACATCTTGTTTTGACTTCTTTATAACATTTATATTTTTTAACTGAACTGAACTCGTGCTACTTATGATGGGTTATTTGGTGTTGCTTTTGCCTGCATACTACTAAAATTCAATGTGCGAACCAGTTATAAAGGTATTATTACTCATAGACTCGGATTATATCTATATGCTCTCAAAAATAAAATAACGTTCTGATTTTACTTTTCAGCTAAACTTTCCCTTTTATTATTATGCAATGTTATTTTCTATTTATTTTTCTCCAATAATATTAACACCGTAACAGCCTGTGAATGTCCCACAGCTGGGCTAAAGGCCTCCTCTCCCTTTTTGAGGAGAAGATTTGGAGCTTATTCCACCACTTTGCTTCAATGCGGGTTGCTGGAATACACATGTGGCAGAATTTCAGTGAAATTCGACACATGCAGGTTTCCTCATGATGTTTTCCTTCACAGTCAAGCACGAGATGTATAATAATAATGAATGATGAAAATTCAGTGGTACTTGCCCGGGTTTGAACCCAAGATCATCGGTTAAGATTTACGCGTTCTTACCACTAGGCCATCTCGGCTTTTTATAATATTAATAAAACATATATAATTATCAGGATATGGGTACACTCTCGTTTAAGCTGGCACGCTATGCTTCTAAGTGAATCGTCACTATTACTTGGTAGACGTGACATAATCCAATGTGCTGCTGTAAAAGAATGCCCATGGGCAGCACGTTTCCTATCAAATCTTGGATCAGCTTTTTCTAATTGGATACGAATAACCAGATCAACGATAAATATGTCAGGAAATGATAGAGAATTTTATAGGTAAGTTTTCTATAATTCTAATGAATTAAGTAAACATTAGTAGAATAAATACACAACTCTATATTTGTTACTCAATACATTAATTACTTAATTTTAATATTTAATACAGATCATATCAACCAGACTTGGAATGGATTTCGGAAATTGTTGGTTACGATAAATCTTTATTGCACTGGATGTTTAGACAAGCATTACAATCTTTGTTGATTAAGAAGCTCCTTCCTGTTGAATTTAGAGCAGTATGTACAGTTTTGAGAAAAAACTTTTGTGATCCCGACTTTGGAATGCAAAAAAGACCTTTACCTCCAAAATCTTTGGCGGATATTGATCGATTAGATCCATGTGATTGTGTTTTGCCTGAAACTGAAGAAGTTGAAATATTAGACGATCAAATGTTAGAAGAGCAAGTGGTAACTAAATTTATGATTTCATTATATTGTAATGAACAATTTCATGTTATTGATAATCTTCAAACTGCCCTATAGGACGAACAAGAAAAATCTATTGTAGGTCAAGAAATAATGGATCAACTATTAACAGTACCAGAACCTCCAATTGCCTCACAAGTCTGTGAACTAGCGACAGAAGAATTACCCTGTGGACTGCTAAAAGCGGAAAGATTAAAAATAATTAGGAAACATGAAGCGGCCACAATCATCCAAGCTCATTGGAGAGGCACTTGGGCTAGGAAGACTTTAACTGATCAAGTTGCAATTACACCAGACGTTTCAAAAGCAGTAGGACATTTTTTTGATTTGGTTTTATTTAAAAATGTTTATCTGTTAATGTCAATTAAAATTGGGCTAGTTGTAATGTTTTAGATAATGGAAAATGCTTTTGGTAATTTAGAAGCCTTATCAGCGTTGATGAATGAATTCTTTGCAATGTATCCTGGGGCAAAAAGCGCTTATTCGGTCGCTTCAGCTCTCAGTGGTGTTTATGGACTGAACCAATATAATGGAACAGCACCAATAACTCCGAAGTGCATGTGGATTCCGTATTTTCAAGGAGTTTTCACTTGTCATGCTTCTGTCAAAGTGCACTTAGATGTTAATAGTACACTTCAGCATAGTATATTAGCCGTGTATAATAATGACACAGGTGAACAGATGCCGCAAGCATATAATGAACATATAACTTTTTATTTTGATCCAAATGAATACGGGTAAGATAAAAGATATACATACCTACATATTTTAATACTTCTTTTACTTTATAGCCTTTATATTAACATTTTATAAATTGCCGATAAATTTATTTTATATATGTATTTACTTATATAAAGCAAATACATTATTAAAATTTATACAAGTGTATCGAGCTCATAAACCAATTGAAGCTTGCTCATAAACAAATTGAGCTTAAACGATGATTGCCCGGGTCTTAATGCCGGGTGCATTAAGACCCGGGCAATCATCGTTTAAGATTCACGGGTTTTACCACAGGACCATCTCGGCTTTTTTTAATACAATTACTAAAACTGTTAAATACAGTGACATATGTTTTTTATTTTGAGTGATTACGAATATTTTTCCCAACATTTTAATTTTCTGTAAGGACAGGGGTCTAGCATGGGTACAACAGTGTAAAAAATATAGTCATTTTAATGGTAATAATAAAAATTAAGGTACTATTTTATTGATAAAATTTGTTAAGGATTGATATATATTTTTTTCTTTTTTGTAGTTACACTGTAATGGGACACGGTTCATTGAGTCAATCTACGGGAGTCCATTCAGAAGTTCATTGGCAGCTAACTATTCTTTCATCTATATCTAACATGTTTCACGTTTGCGATACCGACTCTGATCTTTGCAAAGAATTACCCTTATCTTCAGCGACCAAATTGCATATTGACGAGATTTTCATACCCAATCGAAGAAACATTCTTGGTGGAGTACATATACTAGTAACGAAACACGAGGCGGTCAGCTTTAGAGCTGCCGCAACATCACCGGATGTAAATTATATAATATTTATTGAAACTTTAACAATGATTACTGATATCATTTAAAGTACCAGTCTGTAAATGTCCCATTGCTGGACTTAGGCCTCCTCTGCCTTTTTTGAAGATTTTTTTCAGCTTATTTCACAACGCTACTCGAATGCTGGTGGAAGTATACTCATGTGGCAGAATATCAGTGAAACTAGACACATGCAGGTTTCCTCACGATGTTTTCATTCACCGTTTAGCATGAGATGAATTATAAACACAAATTAGGCATATGTAAATTTACACATGATATATAATTTGAAATTTAATTATTTAGTTGGAAATGGAAGCTATTCTACGGACGGTATCATCGGACGGTCAAGTTGAAGAATTGGGCAGATGTTCGGGCACTGGTGAATTGCACTGGCCTTATATCAGATTGGAACCAACTCATTCAACTAGCAATTTATCGGCAAGAAAACGTTCCGCGTCACGTTCGAATTTGGCAACGGTAATGATCAAGATAAAACTTTAGTTAAAATATTTTGTATACTGGACTGTATATTTCTTTTGAAGAATTTTTTTATTAAATAATATCTTTAAAGTAGGACATTATTTTATTATAAGATTAAATGAGACTAGATATCTTCTTCTTCTTCTTCTTCCTAGCGTTTTCCCGGCCTAGAAATGCCAGGGTCCGCTTTCCTACATCTTTGCCTCCACTTTGCCCGATCGAAAGCGTCGTCTTTAGTGAGATCGTGCTCTCTCATATCGTCCCTCACAACATCGAGCCAGCGCTTCTTGGGCCTGCCGCGGGATCTAGGGCCTTCGAAAACAAAGTCCAGGCATCGGTTCCCAACGTAGTCTGGCGGTCTGCGGCTAATGTGACCAAACCAACGGAGACGGCTTTCCTGCAACTTATCCGCTACATCGCAAACGCCAAGGCTACCACGGATGTGCTCGTTACGAATACGATCTAGTCGCGTAACGCCACACATCCACCGCAGCATCTTCATTTCCGCGACGTGAAGTTGCTGAACATGTCTCGCGAGAGCTGGCCACGTCTCGCTGCCGTACAATAAGACCGGTCGGATGATGCACTTGTACACAAGGCCCTTTAATTTCACCGGTATCCTGCGATCACAGATTACCCCGGTGACTTCCCGCCATTTGGCCCAAGCTGCGTTTATTCGAGCTCTGACGTCGTGGTCGATCGTACCAGACTCGTGCAGTACGGACCCGAGGTATTTAAATTTTTCCGTCTTGATAACGGATTCTCCGCCTATCTTTATGGGTTCGGGGTCCGTACTGCCACAGGCCATATACTCGGTCTTCGCAACATTTAGCATCAGACCACCCCTCGCTAGCACACCCTTCCACTGGTTCACCTTTTGCTCCAATATCTGCTTGTCCTCATCTACCAGTGCAATGTCATCAGCATACATCATGAGCCAGGGAGACGGCTCATGGGCTTTCGCTGTGACAACGTCAAGCACTACACTGAACAGAAAAGGACTCAGGGCCGAGCCTTGGTGGACACCAACTGTGATCGGGAAAGGGTGCGTGTCGCCAACGGCGGTCCTTACTATTGATTCCGAATTATGGTACATGTCTCGGATAATGTCAATATAGATTTGTGGCACATTCTTCATCTTCAAAGCCCACCAGATTATTTGGCGTGGGACGCAGTCAAATGCCTTCTGCAGGTCTAGAAACGCCATGTACAGCGGCTTCTTCTTTTCTCTATGGGCCTCGGTTAGTATTCTTAGGGCGAAGATGGGGTCTATGGTTCCACAGCCTGGGCGAAACCCATACTGACATTCCGAGACGGTACATTCTTGCCGAAGCCTTGAATCGATTACGCGTTCGAAGAGTTTCATGGTGTGGCACATAACCTTAATACCGCGGTAGCTTTCGCAGTCCTGTACACTACCTTTGCCTTTATAAACTGGAGTAATGATACTCAATCTCCAAGAGTTGGGCATCTTCCGGCTTGTAAGTATTCGGTTAAAAAGGTCAGTAAGTAGGTTCACACCATGAGAACCCATCGCTTTCCACGCTTCAATCGGCAGGTCGTCAGGGCCTACGGCTTTTCGGTTCTTCATTGTACGAAGACATTTGAGTACCTCGTCAGGTGTTACCGGTGCAACAAGTCCGAGATTAGGAGGCAGTTCTGGAGGAGACACATTAGCGTGTTGTGTGTTAAGCAACACGTTAAAGTAGCTGCGCCACCTCTCCTTCACCTTAATTGCATCGCAAACCAAAGTGCCATTAGAGTCTTTGACACAAAGACATTTTGTTATGTCTTGTGTCGCTTTCTCCCGAGCCTTTGCCAAACGGAAGATAGTCTTTTGGCCCTCGTTTGTCTGGAGCGTGTCATACAAAGGTGACAGCGTCTGGTAACGGGCTTTGGCAACTGCTCGTTTGGTGGCACATTTAGCTGCTTTATACGCGTCTTGGTCTTCAGGAGATTTGGTCTCTTGCCACTTCTTAAACTGGCAAGAGTAAATGAGACTAGATATAAAATTATTAAATAACTCTCGCTTGAATTTAAAGGTAAAATAGATTTTAATATTAAAATACATAGTCATAGTAATAGTATAGTTACATAAAAGATACATATAAACATATCGCGATAAACAGGGAACTCGAGAATCGGCGTATTCCAGCGTTCGTTTATTGAAGGTTTCAAAGCAAAAGCAAACTGGTGGCAAGAATAAATCCACAACTAAGGTTAAGTATATTACATTTTATTATATTACATGGTTTATAATTTTTGCTTTGTATTACACGTAATATTTTACAGATTAAAGACGCGAAAGCTCTAATAGAACCAAAACAATACTATATTGAGTAAGTATAAGAATAGCAAAATTACATATATACAATTTGCAAGAACTTATATTTTATAAGCAACATTCTTAAAAATATCGACAGAGTTGTAGCACCAAATGGATGGCCTCTCACATTGGCTCAGTGGAAGAGAGTTGATGAGATAAGAAATTCTCATGAATTTCATAAAATCGAAGCGCCCGCTAAGAAACAAATGCCGAAAGAGAAGGTAGTACTATTATATTCAAAATATCTCAAAATGTTGTGTTCTAGTTTTTTATATAATACTCGGATGATAATAATTTTTAATTCTACATTTACTGAATCAGAGCGGATCTGCAAAAGAAAAAGATAAGACAATTTCTATACCAGCCAATCAGCCTCAATTGGGTGATGCTTATGTGGAACTGGAATGTTCTCTGGCTGTCGGAGGAGCTGTAGCTATGCGAGATGATCTTAGAGATCTTCAGTTTGCAGCGGCAAGAAAAGCTTGGGACGCTCATGAACATGGGAGAAATTTAAAGGGCGCACAAATTAGGTAAGCAACTCATTAATATTATAATATAATATTTGTTAATTAACTTACAGAATAAAAAAAAAACACATTAATTGTTATTACAAGTATTAATAAGTTTACGGTTCTTCTTCTTCTTCCTAGCGTTTTCCCGGCCTAGAAATGCCAGGGTCCGCTTTCCTACATCTTTGCCTCCACTTTGCCCGAACGAAAGCGTCGTCTTTAGTGAGATCGTGCTCTCTCATATCGTCCCTCACAACATCGAGCCAGCGCTTCTTGGGCCTGCCGCGGGATCTAGGGCCTTCGACAACAAAGTCCAGGCATCGGTTCCCAACGTAATCTGGCGGTCTGCGGCTAATGTGACCAAACCAACGGAGACGGCTTTCCTGCAACTTATCCGCTACATCGCAAACGCCAAGGCTACCACGGATGTGCTCGTTACGAATACGATCTAGTCGCGTAACGCCACACATCCACCGCAGCATCTTCATTTCCGCGACGTGAAGTTGCTGAACATGTCTCGCGAGAGCTGGCCACGTCTCGCTGCCGTACAATAAGACCGGTCGGATGATGCACTTGTACACAAGGCCCTTTAATTTCATTTCCTTTAATAAGTTTACGGTTAATTAGATATAAATTATCTAGTTGGAAAATAAAATTTTAATATTGGAATTGAAATGCTCATTATTTATCTTATTGTCTATTTAGAAAAGACTTCAGAGCGGAATTTCTGGAGGCCCTCCCACCACCGCCTTCGGAAAGCTCTCAAACAGTTCCAGAGGCTAGTGTATTTAGTGTACAAATAGTTCATAATATGAATATTATTAAAATCATAATAAAATTAAACAAATTATAACTGGCCATGAAATATAACTTTGTTTTAGGAATTTTTTATTGGAGAAATGGTTGGAGAAGATAAAAGTAAGATCACAGCGACAATCTTATTGTTAAATCCTAACGTTCCTGTAATTTTTGAAATTAAGAATTAAAATATATGTGATTAATTTTTATTACGTTTTTTAGAAGAGGAGCCATCTATAGCACAACAAGGCCCGACCCCAGCTTCCGAGAGCGGTCGTAAGTTACTAACTTGTGAAATTATACTTATATAATTTTAAGTATTATAGTACATGCCATAGTATACTTTATCAACAAGCATGCCAAAAAAGGCCTTACTCCTCAGAAAATGCTTCGTTCTGCAGCATCAGAAACGATTCATTTTGTCCCATTAAATTTTACATATTTCTTTGAAAGATTTCTTAAAATATCGCCCCGATTATTATATAAATTATATTTTATTAACTCAAAATGTGTTATATACTCGAATACAAGTATATTGTAGTATATATTATATAAGTGTCATTCTGCCTATGTCAAGATTTTGAGCTATAATAATATGCGAAAACAGTAATTTATAATATATGTACATATGTAAAAAATTAAGTGATATATAATAACAATGTGTAATGATGCAATTTAATTTAATCTCTATGTAAAGTTCTAGAAATGTCCATTGAAAGTGAAGAAGAGGCAAGATATCTGACAATGCCTGAACAGTTAAAAGACAAATTCATACCGCTATACTTTGTACCTTTTTGTACAAAGGAGATCGACGAAACTGGAAGGTAAACATCAAAATATATTAAAGTATTTTTATATGTGGACTGTCAAATTGTTACCTGGTGGTAAATGGTCGTTACCGCATAAAAATTGCCAGTTTAGGACACCAACCCCTATTAATGTACTTCACTTCACACCATCCGAAACACAACTAGTATAAGCATTGCTGTTTGCACGTGTGTGCGACGAATTGATGGCGTCTAACTGGAATGACAAACAGACATACAGAGCTTGCTCGAATTCCTAATACTAATGTTTTATAGTAAATTTTGTAAAATGGCTAGCTTGGTGACATTGTGAGTAATTATAAAATCCATATTTATGTTAATAATAATACATAATTCATTACCTAAACTACATTTTAAACTACTAATCAATTGATAGTAACAATTGCAAATAAAAACCCTATTCTAATAAAAAAAGCTTATAAAAAAATATCAAATGTTTAGGATACAATATTTTGGCATGATTGAAAAACTGTTGTAAATATGATATGATATTGCATTAATTGTATTAAATATTATCATAAAACAAATGAAATCGTAGTTATTTTATATATTCATTGTTTCTCACCGTCATCATAGCAGTCAATCGTCATTAATTTTATGCAACAAAATTAATATATATTTTTTTTTATGAAACCGCGATAGCATACTAATAACTCCTGAAATGATGGAAGCTACCAAGAAGAATCGTCATGATAATATCGAAGCAGCATTAAAGCGCATGCGTGAACTACAATTATATAACGAAGAACACGTTCTTGGACGCCAGAAGAAAAGATGTCGTCTTCTTGAGAAACTATTTGTTGGTATGTATAGCCATGATTCCAGTATGTATGTATTTAAGTATGTTTTATAAAAACGAATTAGAATTATAAGAAGACAATAAGGAAAGATAAGATAAAAGACAAGTGTTTAATCAATGACAATTTTTGGAAGTCTTGTTAAAATCAGTGTTCATGAAAATTGTCCTTTTTGGCTGCCGATCATTTACCTTTCAACGAAGCTATTTATCTATTGTAAATAATCAAATTTGAAATTCAGACCGGTTATCAAATCATATTAATGCAAAGAATTGAATAGAAGTAGGATCTTGTGCTTAGAAGAATTAAAATGATTGAAGAGTTTTTTTGACATTTGTACATATTGGACTTTGTGATAGTGACAGAAAATTACGAGTCATTAGTTACAAATATGGCGAACCGACAGCACGACTAATATTAATATTAATATAGAAACTATTAATTTGTCAAACTAAGTTTTTATATTTATAAATCTTTATGACCATATATTACTATATTACATTATTACATGATTACATGACCATATATTTGCTATTGTTCGCTGATGGATATCTGATCTCAGACTTTCTCTAGTTCCATTTAAGTAATACTCTGACTTGAACCTAACGTATGCTCTTACAAGCCACTCAAGGCACAGTTCATGAGAGCGAAAACGTGACAATTCAACTGGTGATAAGCTGAAGGCACACTTTGCATCTGTCACAGCTCCAGGCGTTTATTTTATTTTTAATTTCTTGTAGCATCTAGAGACGTTCAAAAGTTGTTTCGAAATTTAAAAACCGTAAATTTTTTCACAACAGATTCACAATGGAATCCGGCACTTAATGAAGTTTTAGAGGGACGAGATGACGCGATTGCTCGTGAAGCGCTCAACCGAACGCTTTCGGCTACGAAAAAAAAACAAGAAGGAAAGAAAAAATAAGTAGTATTTTAATAAAGATAAAAAAATATTGTTGTTTTTTTCTATACCAATATATATATTTTTGGTTTAAAGTTTAAGAAATTTAGTTGTATTTCCAAACTGAATTTGATTGATAATAAATAACCACCAGCCAGTAGTCTCACAGATACCAACGATATTATTTACGTTATTGACATCCTCTCTCTCCCTTGCACCTTCTTGCCATCAAGTGATATTTCTGTTTTCGTCGAGGTCAAGATATCAAGTATATGTATAGTGAGTAAATAACTTTTTCTACAAGTGGCGTGAATCAGAATGACTGTACAAATTGACAGATCAGTTTTAAAAGACTACAAGCACTCAGTACCTATTTAGTAAGTAACAGCCTGTGAATGTCCCAATGCTATGCTAAGGCCTCTCGTTATTTTGAGAAAAAGGTTAGGAGCTTATTCCACAACGCTGCTCCAATGCGGGTTGGTGGGATACACATTGTTTTTTTTATATTTGCCGGGAGGGCAAATGACTACTCCGCCTGATGTTAAGTGGTAGTAGAGTCCAAACGCGACGACGGCCAGTACAGACGGGAAGAAGATTCTGCACTAGCCGCCCTTGCCTTGCCGGCCCGCAAGATGCCTCTTCACGCCTCGTTTGAAGGAACCCGGGTCGTAAGAGGAGGGGAACACGTGAGCTGGTAAGGAATTCCATTTTTCTGTGCTCAAGTGCGACAAAGAAAGGAGTTGCCAAATTTCTTTGTGCGCGATGGAATTGATGTCACAGTTAGTCGGTGACATCGAGAGCCAGCACGCGTAGACTGTAGTTGTGAAGGAAGGGGGAAGCAGGAATTAGGGAGAATAATTCCTCGGAGCACTCGCCGTGATACAGTCGATAGAAAGCGCTCAGCGCTGCTATCTCTCGACGCAATTGTAAACGCTCGAGGGTGTTTGTGGCCTTTACGTTGCCAATAATGCGGAACGCGCGTCGCTGCAACCGATCCAAGGCCTCAAGTAGGTACTTAGCGGAGCCATCCCAAAGGTGCGAGCAATATTCAACGCAGGACCGTACCTGTATTTTGTACAACAGGCACAGTTGTTGTGGCGTGAAAAAACGCAGAATTTCATTAAAATTAGATACGTGCAGGTTTCCTCACGATGTTTTCCTTCACCAATAACCATTAACACATGTAAATTCAGTGGCGCTTCCCTGGGTTGGAACTCACAACCATTGGTTGAAATACACGCGTTCCAACCACTAGGCCATCTGAGCTTCACTACTATTTGTGTACTATTTTCATACATAGTGACTTTTTTCAAACATTTGGTGCCTATAATATGAATGAAATTTTATTTTAAAAATGGCCAGTCATTCCGATTTCAAGATGATATATAAATAAAGCTTATATAATGGACAAAAAATATAGAAAATGAACTCACTAATTGCTTTTAAAATGGGTTTTCGCGTGATACGTCAGCGAGTCAAGATTGCACATGCAATCCACCCTTTCGTTCCCATTATGGTAATATTTCACTTGCCTTTGAGCTGATAACGTCCAATATAAAAAAGTTTAATGACCTTTCCCTTGGTAGAATAACCAATATACATGCAAATGAATTTATAACAAAAAAATACATGTCCAACAAACTTTAGCTTTAGCTATTTCTTTCACAAAGATTTTTAGTTGTAATTATTTTGATGAGGTACTTTATTGATGGGCAAGATTTAAATATGCACTGATCACCTGGTGTTGTTCCCGATATTAATTCATAGATTATATCATACGTTTATGAAATAATCTGTTAATTTTTGAAAAACAAAAACATTAATCGAAACATACATACATACACATAAAAACACACATACATACATATTTATTTATTTAGTTGATAAATATATTTTATTAGTCATAATTTATGATGTAGGACTTTGTGTGATCCGTTGGCTTTATTTTATAACTATTCATCGTAGTACAAAAATTATATGTAACGCTGTTGATTACGAAAGTAATGAATAAATTAAAGGTATGATTAAAATTTCCAGGGGCTAAATACCACCGTGATGACGACGACCCTACTCATTACCTCTACTATTGCTACGTTGTATATGCAAAATATCGCACATTCTTCAAAGTAGATTTACATTTCAGTCCCACGCATGTACATACATACGAACGCCTTAAGGCCAGACCTACACGACGCTACTAAAATAATTCCAACCAAATACAAACTTAAATCCTAAAAAGAATCCTAAGAATAGTGGTAATTAAGGATATATTCATTTGCAGTGCTTATATAGGAACGAGCGAAGCTAAGCTTTTTTTATCTCTCATTCTCATTTGACTATAAACAATAACTGATTCGTTAATCGTTTAAGTGTATGTGATGATAGTATTGTGTGAGGTTGCCCTAACACCTCATTTGAATACGCAAACTCGCACGTACAAACATAGCACCCATTTGTTAGCTTAGTCAGCTTACTAAGGGGTTCGGATGTATAGATTATAAATTGATCGATTAATATTCAGTAAACAATATTATCTTAGATTAACTACTATAAGACTCGATTTCGCAAGAGTAAAAATAAATATTTTACGCCATGTTGTTTTATACTACTATACAAACAACACGTTTACAATAAATTAAACGTATATCGACACGTACAATTTATATATATATATATATATATATATATATATATATATATATATATATATATATATATATATATATATATATATATATATATATATATAGATAGAACAAAGAAATTAAAACTGAGCAACTGAAATATTATTTATGAGATATCCTCCACAACCGAGAGTCCAAGCAGAAGTGAAGTAACGTCAGCCTGGCTGGCCGATGAGCTCGGCAGGGCCAGTCCTCATCACGAGGACCATTGCGTTATCAAGTCGAGCCGCTAGGCCACTTTCGGAAGATATTCCTAACAATATACTAATATTTTAAATATGAGAGTGACTCTGTCTGTCTGTTACACCTTCGCGGTTAAACCACTGAATCGGCATAGGCTACTATTTTACCAAATACCTGACCCCCTTCCCCTAACACGAGAGCAAAACCGCGGGTGAGAACTAATTTAAGTGTAAATTTAATATAAATGTTCTATAAAATAAATGTAGAAATTCGAAATGTAGTTAATATAATGTTAGGTACGCAACACAGGTAAAAACCTATAAATGTCCAATTTTCCCTCATCTTTTATATCAGTATTCAAGTTACTGCAGATCACAACTGTTTTACTAAGAATTTACGTAACAGCCCCTAAAAGATCGTATATTAATATACAAACAATAAGTCTAATTCTTTAGAGAAAAATTTGAAAAAATTAAATGAATAAAGTCTTACATTTTCGTAATTTTCCTTAACAATTTTTTTATATCCAAGTGAACTTGTAATATCTTAAAGAGACGAGCATTCCTTCCTTTGGCAAAAACCTTTCTTTAGCAAGACTTGAAGCTAATATAATAAATATGGTGCATTCCCGTCTTACCCTCGTTCATTCGAATCTGAGACGTCGTTATTCAGGTGTGATTCGAATGCATGCCCCCAGGCCAGTTGAAAGGCTTCAGCTCCTAATTGCGCCGACCCCGTTCATACTTATAGACTACGCTAGAAAAACTTTCATCATTTTGTTTTAGCATCTAGCATTTCGCATCTAGTTAAAAAATACTTTAATAAGATATTCGAGTAGGTTTTCTTCTGTATTTGTTTATCGTAATTAATATTATAAATTAGCATATATATATATATATATATAAATTAAGAAGGGGGTTGAAATTGAATCCCTACCCTGGATCCTGGATCAATGAGTCGTGACGTGCTTAATTTTTGCTTTTAAGTGATATCATGTTCGGCGGTGCAGGATAATATCTCAGATAATATCGTTTATTTAATGTTAATAGCTTGAAAACAAATACATAGCAAATTTTGTCATTTGTGCATAATTATACCTGATCTATTATTTAAACAATATTTTTATAATTTTATATAATATATGCAATGTTGAAATATATAATGTCACAGAAAAATCTTTCAGTCTTCTTTAGTTTTTTATTTTAGGAAAATCCATTTCTTTTTACGTTTTTTCTATTAATTTGTAATGCATAGTTTGTTTTTATTTTAGTTTTAGTTCTAGAATATATAATTAATATGTACTTATTCAATTATACGACTAGGTTAGTGATTATTTATGTTGATATAACTGTAATAAATAAATAAAATATCAAATCACTTTCCAAGATCTGCCTATTGATTTGTTTAACTTTGATGTGAAAAATATTCAGTGATTTTTAATTTTTCATAACTCTTGGATGAAAGCCTAGATAAGGCAAACAAGAGAAAAATCCGGGATCCAAAAAGGAATATCGTAGTGAGAAATCCAATAATACTTGTGATCCGTAGAGATTTTGGACCAGAGATTATGATAGACTAGAGAAATAACAGATACGAGAAATTTTCTTTGAATGTAATGTAACTTGCCATTAGTACTATTTCCTGGGTATTCAATTAAAGGACATCACTGTAATTAGATAGTTACTAGTGGAATAAACCACCACAAAAAGATTATTGGTGTATCAAATTAAATTGTAATTAAAGGATAGGAAGATCACTTCGATCACTCTTATGCTCTGCTGAGTGATAATATACTTCAACGTCATTGATAACTAAAATATTAGTTCTCTGCAATATTTACACTGGCTCACTCACCCACAGTTATAACACCAATATTATACAGGATTATATTGGTATTAATATTTTGCTGTATTATTCGGCACTGATCAATGAAATAGTAATACATGTTTAGGCCTTATACAATGTTTTAAGGTAAGAATGATTTTGCCTCCAAAAACCATGTCTGCATCGTTGATCTATTCGAGTCGGGAAGGCAATATCAGAGTTATTGCATATGCTCATTCAGTAACCACTGCGCACTTAAAGCGTATTGACTCAAAGGCGTTGGATCATTTATATCTTTTAATCTTCGGAGATTGACATTATATACAAGTATGTATGTTATATAAGAACAGTTAATAATATAAATTGTAACTAGCAATTGTATGTCCCACTGCCGGGCTAAAGGCCTCCTCTCCTCTTTTTGAGGAGAAGGTTTGGAGCTTATTCCACCACGCTGCTCCAATGTGGGTTGGTGGAATACACATGTGGCAGAATTTTAGTGAAATTAGACACATGCAGGTTTCCTCACGATGTTTTCCTTCACAGTGTAAGCACGAGATGAATTATAATCACAAATTAAGCACATGAAAATTCAGTGGTGCTTACCCGGGTTTGAACCCACGATCATAGGTTAAGATTCACGCGTTCGCACTGGGCCATCTCGGCTCTATTACTGACATTTCACGACAGATTTCTGCGGTGAATTTCGAGTTTGAATACAGAATAGTCCAACGGATCACGATTAGCTAATGGCAAAGATATTCGACAAAGACAATAATAATTAGGATGTGCGCCTCAAAATTGAATAACACCATGTTTGCATATGAGAATTTGCTTTTAACATAATACAGGGTGACTGGTGAATTAGTATCAATACTTAAGGACGTGATATTTGACGACCATATATAACCAAAAAAAATACATATAACATAAATATTAATAAACTTCTAAGTAAAGTTAACCAAAAGTTATGTAATTAATTACGCGTCATGTGGACGCCCTAGCTGCGCTGACGACACAACACCGTTAGGTACATTTAGTTATCGCGCGGTACTTTCCCTAGGTCTAAACGCCGCCGCGTGTTAACAGGGTAGCAGGCTACCTTTGATAAACAAGCATGATCCAATCCCCCTTCATACTTTAAACCTGGCTTAGAACAGGCAAAAATACCAAAATATTTCACTCGTTTAAGCAACAAATTTGTTGACTAGGTAAATGATATGAACTTGGGACAAAAATTAATTGTTTACCTATCTTGGTATTTCCGGCGTATTTAAAAATGGAATCATACTTATTTACAACGATTGTCAATCATTTAACTACCTATTTACCTACATAACTACACTAACCTTAACAAATGTTCAAAGTGAGCTCCTGCTCGTGTGATACACAGTTCGGCACGTTTACGCATATTGTCTTTCACACGCTTTAACACGAATGGGTCACTTTACTACTCACAGTACTCACATTATTCTGCATTTGTGTATTGATAAGCCATACCTAATTACTAATTACGGGTCACACTCACACACGAAACATTAGGTATACGCGTAAGATCGATCGCTAGGGGCGCGCGCGCGGGAAGATGGACGAACCTTACGGCGGCGCTCGCCCGACTAACCTACTAACCTACTAATACTAATAAGCCGCGGGGCAGGGGTTGCGGGGGGCAAACACCGCGCCGCACGCGCCGCGGAAATATGTCCACACTTTATTTATTTAAAGTAAATTTTTTGTAAATTTGGTCAAAAATTAAGTACCTATTTTTTTTACATAATTCGAATGAGAATCATGTACCGATTATGCTCCTAAAATATTGATCCTAATTCACCAGTCACCCTGTATATTATTATACTAAAAATTTAAACACAGTAATACCAGCCAGTATCAAAAAATATTATCGAAAGTAATTAATGCGTCGGGCAATTATAATTTTTTTTTTTTTTTTTATTGCCGGGAGGGCAAATGACTCTACTCCACCTGATGTTAAGTGGTAGTAGAGTCCAAACGCGAGGACGGCCAGTACAGTCGGGAAGAAGGTTCTGCACTAGCCGCCCTCGCCTTGCCGGCCCGCAAGATGCTTCTTCACGCCTCGTTTGAAGGAACCCGGGTCGTAAGAGGAGGGGAATACGATATATATATTATATTATTTACTTAGTATAAGTATTAATCCCAACAGTCAAATGTCCTCTTGATAGTTGTATGTCCAACGATATCTGTCTATTGGTTTCGGTATTTCAAGAAATCATTTCTTATATACTGATTCGCTTCTGTTATTTCCAGACATATCAAACACACACAGACACAAAAAATTGCATACTGTTGGCAAAATTACTGGTGTTATAGTAATCAAGACGACCTTGGTCCATTATTATTTTAAAACCATACATTTATATAACCTTACTTTAGACAAGTGTGTTTAGTTTTGTACGATGAATTTTTTTTTGTTATACTGTTTTGTTTTTTTATATCCATTTGTATCTCACAGTTATTATTAATGCTCATCACTGACCATAGACATGGCCATTCCTTATTTCGCCTATACGTACACCCTGGGAACTAAGATGTCATGTTCCTTGTGCCTGTGTGAGTGAGCCAGTCTTATCACACTCACTGCTACTAATTAGTTTTATTTAGTGGTAGAATTAATAATGAATACCGTCATAATGATTATGGTCATGTAAGGCAAGCGATTCTAAAAATATTTTACCGGTTATAAGCAAATAATCAATGATGCATTACGGTTAACAATAAGTTAATAGATTTTTAATACCTACTTACAAGTAGACTCTACAATATAACTTTTCTTCGCTTCGTAATTGAATTAAGAACAATACTCTGGGAAGCATCAAAAACTTCGCAGTGATCTAACAAAAAGTTCTCGGGTAAAAGGTTCTATAAGGATAAGATAATAAAAAATTCTAGAACTTCTTAGAATTGTTTTAAGTGAATAATTTAAAAACCTTTTTATTTTGCCTGAGGTAAGCGAAGTTGTATAAGTATTGATTTTCCGAAACTATTATACATAAACATAACCTAATGAATAAAACACACTTCCACATTAGAGCGAAGCGGAGGTGATGTCGAAAAAAATCAAATGTAAAAGTGACATGATAAATATGGGATCAAAAATTCCCAAGATGATTATTATTATTATTATTGATATTATATATACTTTATGTGGCCGTAACTGATACTTTACCACGACACGATCTCTTTCGTATCGCTTGGTAGCGGAAGCGAGGACCATAGTACTAAAGTTACATTCAAACTTGCACAGCTAACTTTGAAGTCTTTGTTGTATCACTGTATAGCGCAGGTGTGGCTTCTACAGAATCCGCAGCATGGATCGCTTTAACTTTGAAGCGAATCTGTGTATAATCTCGATGAATTTTGTTTAATTGTAAATTAACGTCAGAAACTATTTTTATGATTGTTTTTATTATCTAAATAGAAAAAGCTGATAGAAAGAAAGCATTTTACGTCTTTAAACATTTCCCATGAACGTTATGCTTTTTCTTAAAACAAAAAGAAAATAACTAAAGATAAGATGCTTAAGTCTTGTAAGAACTTGTTTTAAAGTTGTGTTAACGGGAATGTTCCTGAACAATTTGTAACAAACCTTAAGACTAAGGACTTCGTAGTGTTCCTTGGGTTTAGTACATCATTTAAAACTTGCAATGTTGTATTAAAGTTAAAAAAGTAACGTAAGCTTTAGTACCTGTAAATGTTACACGAGTGGCATCTAATTTCCCCACTGCGCTCCAATCCGGGTTGGCATACATACATAAGGCTGATTGTCATCGGATACATGCAGGGTTCCTCATTTTGTTTTCCTTCACCCCCGTGCTCGAGACGTGTTATAAACACAAATAACCTCATGAAAATTCCTTGGTGCTTGGAATCTTCGGATACTGTAAAGTTTTATTTTATAATAGATCAGCGGATGGCCCAGTCCTTAGAAGACGTAATTCTACGTTCTTAAACGATGATTCCAAACCCGGGCCAAGCACCATTGATTTTTCACGTTTGCCATTTGTATCTACTAACTCGCATCGGAGCATCGTGGTGAAATAATCTCCAAACATTCTCCTCAAAAAGAAGAGAAAGCCTCAGCCCAGCGGTGGGATATTTACACGCTGTTAATCTTTTTACGCGGATTGGCTGATATATGTAAATATGTCAGAATTTTCAGTATACGTAGGTTTCAGGTATTCAAATGAATATGAGAGTTATAACCACAATATAAACAGTTTACCTCTATTTTATGGAAGTGTATACATAAATGAGATGGGAAATCAAAAGGTTTTCATTCCAAGAAGATTAATTATTAAATTCAAAGACTGCATGGCGCTAAATATTTTTATCTGAGGATCTAATTTGTAATCTTATTAACCTTTTTTTTTTTTTTTTTTTTTTTTTTCGCTGGAAAAACGCGTTTACGCGTTTCCCCCACATGAAGTGGGGGGGGTATGTGGGGCTCGCCAACGCTGAAGGCGTCGGAATACCCACTAAAAAACCAGCGGTACCCACGCCGTCTTTTCGGGGGACGCCACGGGATCGCTTGCGCATACTACCGTGACGTCCCGACGGTAGGCCCGCCTCTGCAGGCCTCCAAATTCTAAGGGGTTCTCGGGGTACAGAGACCCCCTAGCCCCGGCGACACTTACGGTGGGAGAAGAAGGTTCGCATAGCGCCGACGTCTTCTCCCCGGTCTTCTTCGGCGAAGCGGGTCAGCGGAAGCACTGTTCTCACGCTCCCGCTCCGCGGCCTCCTTCTGCGACATGACGTTTTCGCAGAAAGAGACCATCTCCTTCCAGCACCTCTCGCTACCGACCATGGCGTTTATCACGCTCGGCAACGAGAGGTCTCCGCCTACAATGGCCGCCAGGGAATGGCGCTGAGGCCCCCATGCAGCACACTCAATCAGAGTGTGACGCGCCGTGTCCGACGGCGCGCCGCACTCGTGGCAGGAGGGAGTGGCCTCCCGCCTCGCTATCCGGTGCAGATACCTACCGAAGCAACCGTGTCCGGTAAGTACCTGCGTCAGCCTGAATGTGAGTGTGCCGTGACTCCGTTCCAGCCAGCGACTCAAGTGGGGACGGACCGCCTCCACTGTCGCCAGGCCTGCCGAGGGGGACCCCAGGTCCTCCTCCCACCTGCGAATCAAGGCTCGCTGGGCTAGAGCCCTGACTCGCTCCACCTCCGCCAAACCTGGACGATCGCCGCTCGACCTCGCTTCCACCCGGAACCGGTACACTTCCGCAAGCACCTCTGCCTGGAGTTCCCAAGGCGGATCGCTCGCGAGAAGTGTCGCTGCCGTCCATGACACTGTACGGTAACCACGTATCGTTCTCACCGCTATGACTCTCTGTGGTCTCCGAAGAAGAGCCTTGTTGCGAGCGGTGAGAGCGTCCACCCAGATGGGTGCACCGTACAGTGCCATGGAACGCACCACACCAACGTATAAACGCCGGCAAGGTGTTTCCGGCCCTCCTACGTTGGGTAGAAGGCGGCCCAAGGCGGCAGCGGCATTGATGAGCTTCAGGCTGAGTTGGTCAAAGTGCTGCCCGAAGCTCCATCTTCCATCCAGAATCAGGCCCAGATACCTCATCTGGGCCTGCACCTTAATCACCGTCCCCTGGACGGTGATAGACGCCCCTCGAGGGGGACCCCGACGTGGACCGTGGAATAGGAGGGCCTCCGTTTTTGTTATGGAGACCCTCAAGCCCAGCATTCTGATCCGATCCACCGTGAGCGAAACTCCGACCTCAGCCAGGCGGGCCGCCTCCTGAAAGGTACGTCCCGTCGCCATGATGAGGGTGTCGTCCGCGTAGCACAGCACCCCCATCCCGGGAAGGACGGGTGCCCGTAGGAGCCAGTCAAAGCCAACGTTCCACAGGATTGGGCCGAGAACCGACCCCTGTGGAACGCCGCAACCTACTCGACGCCGGACAAGTCGCCCATCGCCCCCCTCCCACAGGACCACCCGATCCTGGAGGTATGCCCCCAACAGCCTTCTGAGATAGGAAGGCACCCCGTGATATCGAAGCGCCTCCTTTATTGTCCCGAAAGGAAGACTATTGAAGGCGTTCGCCACGTCCAGCGATACCGCCAGGACTACGTCCCCTCGGGCCACCGCCTCCATGGTCCGGGTCTTCAGGGTGTTCAGGGCATCGATGGTTGATCGACCTGCCCTGAACCCGAACTGAGCCTCTGAGAGACCCGGCCCCACCTCCTCGAGGTGCTGAACAAGACGGGCAGCGACAATCTTCTCGAAGAGCTTGCCCGTCTCATTCAGCAGCACAATTGGCCTGTATGCCGAAGAAGAGCTTAGTGGGCGCCCCTCCTTCGGCAACAGGACCAATTTTCCTTCCTTCCATAGCTTCGGGAACTGCCCACTGGAAAGACACTCGTCGAACAGTTCCCGAAGCCTCCCTCCTAGGTGTTCCAGGGCGTCACGCAGAACACGCCCTGGAACCCCGTCCGGACCCGGCGCTGTGGTTCTGCCCCTAAGTCGATCAAGGGCCATCTCCATCTCTCGCTCCGTGATCGGTGGTGGAGCCATATTGTGCTCTGTCATGGAGCAAGGGGCCATACTTGGTGGGACGTGCTCGCCTGGATTAGGAAATAGTTCTCCAACCAGGCGCAGGAGGAGATCTGGCGGTAGCGTTTCCGTAACAGGAGCGCCATGTGTGCGGAACTTCCCTCGCACACCACGATATGGGCGCCCCCACGGGTCCCTGTTCAGGCCCACCAGAAGCTCCTCTCTTGCTCTCTGCTTAGCACAACTTATCGCCTGCTGCAGCTCCTTTTTCAACTGGCGATAAGCGGCCCACAGCCGTCTTTCCAAGTCCGCGTCGAGACCGTTGCGCCTGCGACAGCGGACGTATGCCCTCCGCGCCCGGTTGCATGTTGCCCGCAGCTCTGCTATTTCGGGCGACCACCAATACACCTGACGGCGCGGTACCCTTCGCCGGGTCCTTGGCATGGCCGCATCGCACACCTCCTTTAGAGCACTGCGCATGCGGCCCGCCATCTCTTCGACGCTGGCGCCCTCCCTCCTTCCCGCGGAACCCCACCTCTGCACGATGGCAGCCTCCTTGACCAGCTCACGATTTAGCTGGCCAAGGGACCACCTCGGGAATGTGGTTGGTACCCTCAGAGGTTCCGCTGGCCTGCAGGAGTTAGAGATCTCAAATCGGATATATCTATGGTCCGACAGAGTCTCCACCTCCACCTCTACCCTCCAGTTCCTTACTCTGCGTGCTGCGACAGGGGTGGCGAACGATAGGTCCACCACGGACCCTCCCTGCTGCCGCACGCAAGTGTGCACATGCCCCCTATTAAGTAGGGACAGGCTGGAGAGTAGGGCCCACACCTGGACGGCCCTCCCTCGCGGATTCGTGGCAGGGTTTCCCCAGGCACGTGATTTTGCGTTAAAGTCACCGAGAACCACTGTCGGTTTCGGCGACTGCCTGGACACCGCAGCTCTGACAGTGCCAAGAAAGATCTCGAACTCCGCCAGGCCCCGGTTAGGGGAGAAGTACGTTCCCACAACTGTGTACTCTCCCCACCCCACCACTACGTAGCCCGAGCCCCTCTCAACGAGTGAAAGGGGGGGACCCGTTCCGCTCCGAGTGAAGATCGCCACGGTGCCATCCAAATCCCCTACCCAGTGAGGTAGGGAAGGGATGAAATAGGGCTCGCAGACCACAGCCAGGTCGATTTGCCACTCCGCCACGGACTGCAGTAGTAGGTCCTGAGCCCCGGCGCAGTGGTTGACATTCGTCTGGAGGAAGCTTAGCTTGTCTTTCATGATGACATGGCAGCTTCCTCCTCGGCTTGACGCCGTCCAACGTTATCGGTGGTCTGGGTGCCTAAGACCATCTTCCCTTTCGTGATGGGTGGGTTACACTCCCCTGACCCCATCACGTGTCCGAAAGGCCTACCGGCGTCCGTGCATACAGCGCAGCGCAATTTTCCGGTGCAGGAAGCTGACTTGTGGCCTTCGACACCACACCGGAAGCAAAGTCCCCCTCGTTCCGCCTTAGATGGGCAGAGCACCTTTGTGTGACCAAGGCCCATGCACTTGAAGCAGCGCAAAGGGCGCTGCTCCAGCACGCACACTTTGGCCGAGCTCCACCCGACTAGGAGGCGACCGGCTTCGGACAGCATTTTAGCTACTGTAATGGGGCATGTCACCCGGACCATCCCCATAAAACCGGGACCACGCTGCATATCCCCACACCTAACCGCCTCTGGGGAGCAGTCCCCTGCGCGTGCTATTGCGGCAACCACCTTTTCTTTTGTGACGGAGTCATCGAGACCCGTCACCCTGAGGTCCACCTGCTTCACAGGCCGCACAACGTTGGCAACTCCGTCCAGCACAGTGCGGAGCTTCTGGGCTAGCTTCTCCGCCTGCTCTGTCTGTGCCTTCGGGAGTTCCAAGACCCTGGCTCCCGTTGCCGACCTTCTGACCTTGAGACCACCGCAGATCCCTAGATCCTGGAGCTTGACGCCCTGCTCGGCCCGCTCCAGGATGTGGGCGTAAGTCACGCCTTTTTCCTGCGCCTCCTGCTGCAGTGTGACGATTACTGCAGCCGTTCGAGGAGCTGCCAGCTTAGGTTTGACCACATGTGGTGCCTTAGACACTGTCAATGCGGCTGAATTGGTGACTTCTGCCGGAGTGGCAGTCTTCTTCCCCTTCTTTCCCTTTTTAACCACTGTGGACCAGGACGTCTCCTGGACCACTTGTGGCGGAATCCTCTCCGGCACAATCGTATCGCTTGACGGGTTTGCGATCGATGCCTGCGTGGCGGCTGGAGTCACCCGTTTAGGTGCGGGTGCGGATTTCGGCGGCGGGGCCAGGTGTACCGCCTGTGCGTAGGTCGGTGCTGGATTCTGCACCTCAGTCGCCCTTTTGTCCGCCGCTAGGGATGGACGAAGGATCTTTGCAGGGAGGAGACGCTCCTCAATTCCTGCTAGCCGAGCGTTAAGCATAACCCCGATTGAGGAAATAATCGAGGCTTTGAGCTCCTCCACAACTTGCGAGTCCCTTAAAGTGCTAGCTGACCCACTTGCTCCTGTCATCGTGGTCTTCATCTCGTTAAACTCACGACGGTGGGCCTTCAGTTCTGATTTAAGGCCCTCTACTTCCTTACAGAGGCGGCTATTGTCGGCGCGAAGCCGACGGGTTTCCTCCGTCTCGGTTCTTGAAGCCAGAGCATCAACAATGCTCTGGAGAGAAGAAGCCGATTGCTTCAACTTCTTGATGAAGCCACCCTTCAAGTTGCTGGACTTCTGGGCAACCTCCAGAATCAGTGCTGCATTGCGGCCAGCCACCGCACGCAGCTCTTCCGCACCCATCTTAGTGGGATCCTCTACTTGAGCCTCTGATGAAGTAGATTCTTCGGAGTCCAACACTATTTTAGGCAAATCTTTTTGAATGCCCGACTTCGGAGCGAGCGCTCAAAAGCCACCTCCCTTGCCTCGGCGGCTTTTGCCCTCAGTTCGGCCTTAGCCCGAGCGAGGCCACTACCACGCCCCTTAGACGACGTATTGCCGCGAATAGAAGAATTGCTCTTCGCAGCCAACCTCGATTCCGTCTCCGTATCTGAGTCGGAATTAAAAATTGATAGGCCATAAGGCCGCTTTCGTCTGACCAAGGCATCGGACGACACCTCAGTGTCGACGTCCATTGCCGAAGACAACAAACAAAAGTCGAAAACGAACGACCAAACAAAAAAAAAAAAAAAACAACCAACTATAACAAAAAACAAGGTCTATAAAGACCTAATTCAATACAACCAACCATTACGCGAAACAAAAGTCCATATGGCAAGCAAGAATGTCCAGATGTGTCGCATTAGAGATAACAAAGCCAGTTTACAATGCCAGATGTCGTTTAAATTCCTCAATTCGAACAATCTTATCGCACTAAGAAACACAACCTCGCTCAACGACGTCCGAACGGCAACTCGTAATCTTATTAACCTGCAACAGTTAACGCATATGTCATTAGCAGAGGTTTCTGCTGCTGCTGAGGATGTGGGGGGTCCACGTAAGCTTCTGCAGAAGCCATGTGAAGTTTGACCCGTAACCTTTAGCGTGTCAGTTAAAGTTAGAAGCGTGATAACATATATCAGAATTGAACCTTCGACCGTTAACAAGCCATTGATGCAGTTTTATCTTTCGTCTATTTGGAAGTTGAAATAAAAGCATCATTTGAACTCCGTACCTAAATACCTATTGAAATACTCATTACAGTTCATACATGTATGTAATAAAGAGAGCAGGATAAGTATGCCGGTCCATAAATAGACGCGAATGGCATTATGACGTTGTATAGAAACTACGGCATTCTACAAGTAACTTGAATTTATTTCTAGTAGGGCTGCGGGTGTAATTAAAATGTTCTGTAAAAAATGATTTATTAAAATATGATATAAGCATATTTGTCTACGTTCTATTTATTTTTTTACTAGTTAGATACAAAATTTATTCTGTTTTTGTGATAAATATTATCCTTAATATTGACCAATCATATAACAACTTGATAGCTATAACTGTTAACATAAATATTCCTATAATATTATTGGTTTCATTTTTTTTATTTTTAAATTCCATTCGCATTGGTACCGTTTATTAAAAACAAAGAAATTTTCATACAAATAGCATTGGATATTAGATAAATAAAATTATATATTAGATAATAAAATTATAAATCGAATCACACAATCTCAAAAGTCATATAATATCTTAGTACCCGTACCTTCAGCGTATTAATAGTGTATGTAAGTGGTTTATAGTCTGAAGTGAAATATATTTTTCTGATTCTATGAGAGAAGGCCACTTACCATCTGTTGTCTTATTTGTTTATCTGTCTTTAACCATCAGTTCTTTCATATTATCTACGAATTTCCTAATGATCCAAAAAGGACTGGGGTGCTATTTATAAAAAAAAAATATTCAAATAAATATTTAACAGTAATTACTGCTATTATTTGATCTTAAGATTCTTTATTAACTGTATTAAATTTTAAAACTGATTTAAAGCTTACTCGCTACTGTAAAAACCTTTTCGTTTTATTTACGGGTCTGATTGACGTTTAAACTTTTTTTTTTGGTTTTCGAAACAGAAGTAAATGTCATTTATCCTGCTATTCGTCATCTGAACCAGTAACAAGTTAACATTAGCTTCTGAATTACGCTTCTTGGGAAGTTCTACTGCCCGAAAACAAAACGAATTTTTTCTTGAATAAACGTAGCAAAACGTCAGCTGGACCAGTAAATTGTATAAGTAGTAGATAGCAGTGTTTATTTTACTTTATTTTTTGTAATTTTGTATATAATTCTCGTTACTTGAATCAATAAATTTTTATTATTGTTATTAAAATCATCTGACGAGCATCATTCATTATTTAAATACAAAAATACTAAAAAGTTGTTACAATGTAATATAACTAATAGATTTAAAATGCGCACAAATAATACCCACCAGTTCAGACCGTCTCGAATGAATGGAAGGCATTCATCTCGCAAGCAAATTGGGAGCTGCTCCCTGGAGTTTTGAAGCAAGCTAGCACAAACGTGTGCGATTACGTTCATCGACCACTTGGGACCAATTTCATCACTGTTCGAGATGCTGTGAAGAATTTTAAAAGTAGATTCAGTGTTGTAAAACTATTTGGTATTCCGTAGTCAGGTAATTTTGTTATCTAACTTTATTCCAGAGTGATTCTGGTTCGTGCTATAGAATAGTAATTTAGATGGGGGATGTTGGAAAATAATGCGGCATTTACGAAACGTCAGCAGAATTAAAGAAAACCCAATGAAAGGGACGGAATGATAGTGTCGTGCCGTTTTCCGTCACGGCATACGAGTCGGGGTTACCCCCAAGGCGTGCCATTAGATTTGATTGATTTTGATTTGATTTGTTTGACATTAAAATCATTAACATGATGGGACGTTGGAAAGTTGGGCTATCGCATCTAATTGTTGATTCGGAAACTCGTTAGCACGGGAATCCATGGTGGGCGTTATGCTCAGGAAACGTTTTAATAAGTGGACTGCAACGTTGACTTTTGTTACTATTTTAAATACAAACACTTGTTTTCTTATACAATGAGAGATAACACTAATAATTAGCGATTTAGAGCTAATAAGTTTGCGAATGATCACCGCACAACCGCTGTCAATCGATCCATGATTGACATGATGTTCGCCAGTTATGACAAACGCAACTCAATTCAGTGTTATTTAGTAGTTAATTGGGCTCTGTGCTGCTGTTTGGGTTGGTATAGTTATATTCAGTACTGTTGAAGGGTGAGTGATCCTGTATAAGCTCAGGCAAAACGAACATAACATCTTAGTTCTCAAGGTTGGTGGCGATGCAGGGAATGGTGAACACTTACCATCAGGTGGTCCTTTGTCTACATTATAAAAAACGTTCTGTGGAAATAGTATGTATGCGTATATAACGTAACGCAGCTAGGTGACTCAATAATAATAGTCAAATGTAAATCATTTTCTATGTACAAGGAATATTAGTGTCGATGATAGGCGAATGAACGGTGAATAAGTAATACCTATCAGATTAGTTTGAAGAAATCCATTCATTGGTGGTAGAGCATGTGCAAGTCTGTCTAGTTAAGTTCCACCCATTCATCACTTATAATAAGTAACCGCTAAATAACGCAACCTAATATTTCTGGTGAGTGACAAGTGAGTGGACCAGTGTAATCATAGGCACAAGGGATATAATGTTAGTTATCAAGGTTGGTAGCGTATTGGCGATGTAAATAATGGTTATATGTTTGGTAATATATTTATTATAAAACTAATGTATATGGGCGATGTTGGCCACTAGCAACCAGGTAGCTCATTTGACAGTCCACCTGCCTATAATACAAAAAAAAACGGAAAATGTTTAATTAATTATAATATTATTAATAATATTATCATATTCCATAAGATGCATTCATTTGACATCCCTATAACACAATTGGACTGACAATAATTGTTCAACTGCCAACAGCGACAAGGGTACAACACAATAGAGATGAGACGTCATATGGAACCGTGTCACGTTACGTATTGATTTAGCGCCGTTTTGTTAATGTGAAAAGGTTCTAAGTTATAACAGCTATCATTAAGTATTGAATTTTAAAGACTTTTTCATATTAAATTCATAGATTTGAAAAGGAAACATGTATTTATATGATTTATTTATGATAGTATTAATCATTGAGAATATTAAAATCGAAGCTAATACAATGAATATGTGTTTTTAAGGCAGACTGCCTATCAGTTAGCATCTCATGTTAAGCTCTTACTGGACGGGGAATTAAAACATTTTATAATTTATTTCACTAACTTCTAGTTTCCGAACGTTGATCAATGTCAGATTAAAATATTTTATTAAGTCATCGCCTGTCATCGATCAATGGCCAGATAGTAGTGAAGTTAGTAAATCATAAAAGGAGACAAGAAATAAGAGGAGTAACATCACACCGCTCTCTCTCACTTCAATTATCACAACGCTGCAGTCTCAAGAATGCATAGATGAATTATTGTCTTAACTATGAATTGAGATAACTCGACGCGCGTAATCGAGTGTGCATGTGTGCTTGTGCGCGTGTGTATCTCATCTGTGTTTAATTATGCTTCGTACTTTTAAAAAAAAGGGTGTCAAAGGTAGATAGACATTCAGCCGGTTGTTTCGTCCAAGCGATAAAGCGAAGATATTAAATAATTTGATTAAAATGATCTGGAAATAATATGAATGAATATAAATATGAAAAATACGAATTTAATTTCATTCCCTTACAATATTAGGAAAATATTCTCCAACCAACAGAATATGCAAACTGTATGACGACTTATGATGAGTGAGTATTGATATTTTATCCGATTCCTTAAAGAAGGATAAAAAGTACGATGTAAGTATTAATAATAAATTTGTTACTTATTAGAAATATTATATTTATTAATTTTAATTATCTCATATATATATAGATATGTATATATATATATATATATATATATATATATATATATATATATATATATATATCTGTAATAGGTTCATATATCAGATGAGTGTTATTTCATTGTTTAGAATTAATGTGCCTTTTACAAATAAATAAATATATAAAATGTTTGTAATACGTAACTTGTTACGTATACGGTTTTAGTATATAAGATTATTTACGTGACAAGAGTGAAATTCATGTTCAGGTAATAGATTTCTTTAAGTACGCGGAGGAAACGATTGCGAGAAATTCGCATAACGTGTCGAAGGAAAATTTAAGTAATATCTCACTGTCTTTAGACAGGGTAACGTGGTAGATGAAAATCTTATGCCATTCAATTGTAAAGCATTTGCTCACCTGTGGGACAATTATTGCAGGATTAGAGCTTAATCCTTCTGCTCTAATTTGAGATGGTGGAACACATGGGGCAGATTATCATACGAGATATACAAGACGCTAATCCAAGATGAATAATAATTAAAATCAATTAAGCATATTAAAATTCAGTGATGCTTACACGGGCTTGAACCCACGATCATCGGTTAAGTTTCACGCGTTCTTACCAATGGGCCATCTCGGCTTTCCAGGTAGCCAGGTATTTTGAGGTAACCTGAATGTGTCTAATTGCATCGAAATTCTGTCAAAGAAAGTAAATCGACATCAAAAATCTTTATTCGATGTAAAAGTTTTTCATTTACTTGACTGTCATAAGTTTGCCACTGGTTCGGAAATAAACATTATGGTATGTTTTGACTATTGTGACATAAAAGTTAACAAAACTGCGATGAGAATATACCTTATTTTTTTATTATCTATGTTGTATTGTTGTAACCTAATTATAAGTAAAGTCGATCCGAGACAGCCGAAGCCATATAAATTATATAGCATATTTTAGAGGACAAAATTTAATTTCTAATTCTGTTTTTAAAAAAAAACTATTCCATAATGGTTTTTTTTTAATTTTGAATTCCGATTATGGTATTTTTGTATTAAAATTGTATAGAAACACATCGATTAATATAGTATAAAATAAAATTCTATTAAAATGTGTCATGCAAAACATACATATATACATTTTTATATACAACGAAGAGATAACAGATAACCTATTACGCAATTAAAAACGCTTGGCTTTTTGAACATTCCTTTGTCATTTAACGATCACTATTTCTTTCTTTTAAAACAAGTTATCATTTCCATACGAATGTAGAACAGTTGATATTATGGGAAATTTATACAATTTTGCACCTGTAAGCGCTATACATACAGCCGTATAAATTATACAGCGATGTTGCAGCGCCGTCCACCGCTATAGGGGATTGAGTTCGTTTCCATTGTTCTCGACAGAGCATTCAAGCTGTTCATTATTAATTGAATTCGAGCGCTTTGAATTATAAATTGGTGTATTAATTTGAAATAAAAGTCATTAATTTGTACATTGGTTTCTCATAATACTAGTCATATTGATTTTTTAACCTTATAAATGACCACTAGTTCGTATATGTGTGTGAACGTGAATGTGGTGAACGAGTCAGTGTAAATACAACCAAAAAGGCCTATTGTTGGCAGCACATTAATAATATCAGTATGTTTATGTATTGAGGTTACTTATTGGCTAATTTGCTATCCTGCATTTTTTTATAGTCTAGGTAGGCGGATGAACATATGGGCCACCTGATAGTAAGTGGTCACCAACGCCCATAGACAATGGCTTTGTAAGAAATGTTAACCATTGCTTGCATCGCCAATGCGCCACCAACCGTGGGAACTAAGATGCTATATCCCTTGTGCCCGTAGTTACACTGGCTCACTCACCCTTCAAACCGGAACACAATAATACCATGTACTGCTGTTTTGCAGTAGAATATCTGGTACGTGGATGCTACCTACCTAGGAGAGCTTGTACAAAGCTACCAGTAGTAGTATCTTAAATAAGCCTCACACAAATACACTAAATAAATACACATACTACACCCAAACCAATACCTTAAACTTTTTAAGGCCTTAACTGTTTAATTTCGAAATAATGTACTTAAACTCCAGTAAGAACCAGACGGCACCAGAAATCAAATATGGCGGTCAATAGTCAATAAATCAAAGACTGTTTTAATCGGATTTCAATATCTTTTAAAAATGAATAAACCATGAATTAAATAAGTATATTTTTATTTTGACATAAAAATATAAATAAACTCATAATACCTCAAGATAATATGAAATTTATTAAGGCGATAACATTTCGAAAAGAGCAATACGATCTGAAAGTATCAAAATTGAAAGTTCAAATTTTATGACGTACTTAACGCCACTTCTACAACCGACGCGATATTGAATTTCGAACGTATTCACGTCATCTCTTCCGTTCTGTTTCCACGATACAATCACATCCGATTTTTATGCTAAAAAAACCCGTGTCATCGAACAGTGTGCACTAGATCACCTTACTCATAGGCATTAAACGGTCAATATGCATTCGTGTGTGAGCTGGTCTTTGTGTGTGTCTTGTTAGTGTGCAGGGCCCTTGTGGACGGTGTAATGCAGTAAATGTGCATTACGTAATCAATATTTCTATTAGAATTTTAACCAGGTATTGTTAACATGTTTATTTTTCTTTACATAAATAATGGAAGAAATATCTGTATTCATTTTTTGAATACCTATCACAAAATAAGAGTTATGTTTCCTATTTCTAACTGCATTAAATTATGCAACCGTGTCTTAACAATTGTAAGCACAATTTTATTACCACTAAGCTCGATTATAAACTAACAATTTTTGATAAAATAGTCACTGTTAGGGAGATGTTTTTCCGTGTTCGGAATTATTTTATTATTCGGAAGGTTTAATGCAGGTTATTCCCTTTGAATTACTTGGTGATAGGGTTATGTGGAAGCCCGTCTCGGTAGGTATCACCAAATCATCATATATTTACCGCTATCGTTGTATTCCGGTAAGTGAGCCAGTGTAACTGCAGGCACAACGGACATATCTTAGTTCCCAAGTTTGGTGGAGCATTGGCGATACCTAATTTCGTACAGTTCATAATTTCTATATTGTGTATAATAAAATAACATCGATATTTTTTTTTATATTTGCCGGGAGGGCAAATGACTCTACTCCACCTGATGTTAAGCGGTAGTAGAGTCCAAACGCGACGATGGCCAGTACAGACGGGAAGAAGATTCTGCAGTAGCCGCTCTCGCCTTGCCAGCCCGCAAGATGCCTCTTCACGCCTCGTTTGAAGGAACCCGGGTCGTAAGAGGAGGGGAACACGTGAGGAGATATTGTGTATGAGTAACTCATACCATTTATATGGTATAAGTATTAGCTTTTTTTATTTCTTTCAGAGACTAATTGATATATAATCAATTTATGCTTGTAAAAAAGCTGAATAGTGTGAGTAAGCCAGTGTATAGACATATAGGTAATATAGTTAAATTAGATAAAACCGAAGAGAGTAGCATTACTTATCTAAGATTTAATGTATTTAATTTAATACATATTTGCTCATTTACCTTAATCTCAAAAACTATGACGACTTAGAAAGCAATTCCACTTAAAATAAATTAAATGATTAATGACAATGATTATAAGAGGATATGAATTTCTGAAACACGCGACAGAATATTTACTAGTATAATAAAATTAACCAATTAATATTTTTTACACTGTGCATAACACATTCTCAGTCAAATGGAGCGTGGACATTGAAACCATACTAGGTTTGTATTACAGTACGAGTGGCACTCAAGAACGCCGGTTGCTTATTTAATAGCCAACACGAATCACGGTATCAAAATTTTAAAATTAGAACGAAAAAAAAACAACATTTTTTATTCATTAAATATTCGTAATTGAAAACATACTAATTTGGTAATTTTTAAATTTATGAAAAAAAAAGAAAACATTGTTAAATAATTAATAAACACAACATAACGTTGTTCGAAATTTGTAAATGGAATTCAAATATTTTAAAAAAAGTTTGTTGTTTTTTTTTAAAGTGTGTAGTGTGCCAGGATTTTCGTTTTTAATTGGTGACAGTGTTAACATGAAAATATATATGTGTACATGAAAATATATATCTCGGTGTGTGTTTATGTATGTAGATGTGAGGCTTGCCGTAATAGAATTAGGTTTAATTAAATTAGCTTTGCGGTCTTGTCTTTACTTGTAAATTGGATATTTTTTACTAGAATTGTGTATATATTTGGATCAAAATATATTATTATAAAAATATCTGTTCATTGTTAAAGTGCTACAAAGGAAATATGTAAGAGATTTTTATATTATTACCATAAATAAATTCAAAGACAATACAAACCTCATGGGAAATTTTCTGATGTGAATTAATTACAAATTCCGTTGCTATCTATGAATCTAATTGGTTTTAATTAATTTAGCTATTGCTTCGCCTTCCATTTATACGATACACCATGTCCCTTAGGAAATGGGAATGGATGAGAATCGCTTAAATTTTTTAAGTCTGCTATTCGCTTGGACAATTATCATTCATAATTATTATCATTACTATAGACTAATATTAAAAATAATTCTTGTTCTGCCAATGCATAAAAGTATATAGGTATGAATAACTATTCTAATCTTTTAATTTCATTGGCAGAGTAATTTTTATATTTTTTGATTAACTTATTCTTATTACAAAGAAATCGATTTATATATTTTAATTTATATTTGGAATAATAGAATGCCTCATTTTAATTGTTCAACTATTTTGTTATTGCAATATTTTTATTTTTTTTATATAAGTATTATATATTATATAAAAGAGACATGCATTAGACCGAAATAGGATTTAGGAGGTATTGTGTTATAAGTGTGTTTATAAACCTGTTTATCGCTCAGGTTATAACATTCTGCGTGTTATGTTATATCTGTCGGTCTTTTGATTTTAGTGAAGCTATTATTTTTAATAGTAAATTAAATTTACCTACGCTAAGTAAAAAACTGTCGAACAGTCTCAAGATCAACAGCTGTTTTCCTTGTTTGGTTGGTTTATCCATGGGCGCTGTGCCACGTGTTCTGTAAGTTGTAAGCTCTGGGTAGATACGGACAATTCTTGACATTCTTGACACAAATGTCTCGACACCATTTCTTTAAGAATTCGCTTCATATTTCACTCGTAAAACGGTGATAGCCGATTTACGGCGAAACTGAAAAACGTCAAAATTGGCTCCATTTGGGTGCGAAAGATTATTTATTATTTATAAATCGGGAGGTGGACGAGCATATGGGCCACCTGAGGTTAAGTGGTCAACGCCCTTAGACATCGGCACTGTAAGAAATGTTAACCATCACTTAAATCGCCAATGCGCCACCAAACTTGGGACCTCAGATTTTATGTCCCTTGTGCCTGTAATTACACTAGCTCGGTCACCCTTCAATCCGGAACACAACAATACCAAGTACTGCTGTTTTGCGGTAGAATATCTGATGAGTGGGTGGTACCTACCCAGACGAGCTTGCACAAAGCCCTACCACCAGTTAGGCGCTAGCTTTGTACAAGCTCATATATGTATAAATAAACATAAACAGCAATACTCAGTATTGTTGTGTCGGTTTGTATGTACAGGCATGAGGGACATAACATCTTAGTTCCTTGATTGGTGGCGCATTGACGATGTAAGGAATGGTTATTTGACATTCAATAATCAAGTGTAACGGTATATTGAATAATAATATTGACTTTGACTTTGATATAGATTTTAAATGTATAGGAACCTCTTTTCACAACGTGTAGGTAAGAAATGAATTCGAAAAAAGAAGTATATATTTTTGCAACTTATTGGTATCATTCTCGTTAGCATACCAAAACCAATTAATATGTTCACGTATATAGAGGTAAGACTAATTAAAACATTAATATTTTAATACGAGATAAAATACACAAGAATCATAGACATCGCGTGTTAAATATGACTTTTAACGATGTAGTCTAGTAAAGCAATAGCTAATGGCTTAATTGAATGAATCAGTATTGAAAGGTCTCCTTGAATTAAAATTGTAATCTTGTTAGCGGGACCTAGAAACTGTGTTTTATTAGCTCGTTACTATTCGTTACTTTGTAGCGGAGTACAAAATGAAATGTACGTTATTTTATAATTAATTTTCTATAAATAATCAATAGAAGAGCCGATATGGCCCAGTGGTTGGAACGCGTGAATTTTAACTAATGATTGCGGGATCAAGCGTGTTGGAATGAGCTCCTAAATTTCTCCTCAAAAGGGAGAGGAGGCTTTGGCACAGTATTGAAATAATATACATGTATACATGTTTAATGTACATATGATATTGTATCTATTATACTAACAGGGGCTTTACTAGTAGAGAAAGTTCTAAATATTATTACTATTATTATTATTATATATAATCCAATTCAGTTAGTCTGTTATTCTTGTATATACATAAAGTATTTCTTACAAATATTATAAACAAACTTTGGCTTTCTGTACTGTTTCTCCATTTAAACTTCACATATCACATCACTCCGTGCGCGCAATATGCTTAAAATGCAGCACAAAATTATCTTCACGTATTAATAATACATTTTTTTTTTTTTTATAGAAAAGGAAGGTGGACGAGCCTATGGGCCACCTGATGGTAAGTGGTCACCAACGCTCTTAGACATTGGCATTGTAAGAAATGTTTCCAATCGCTTAAATCGCCAATGCGCCACCAACCTTGGGACCTAAGATTTTATGTCCCTTGTGCCTGTAATTACACTGGCTCACTCACCCTTCAAACCGGAACACAACAATACCAAGTACTGCTGTTTTGCGGCAGAATGTCTGATGAGTGGGTGGTACCTACCCAGACGAGCTTGCACAAAGCTCTACCACCAGTAGATATAGATTGTAACATAATAATCAAATTCAAATATTTGAAACGAGTAGATTTATTTCAGCAATTTTGAATCTCAATGTTACATAGTTATTTTGAACGATAAATTTCATTTGAGAAAATGATCAACGATTTAGTTTCTTGTCAGTCTTTTCGCGTAAAATATATGTAAATTCCAAGAGGCGGTAGATTAACAATAATTTAATTCTCATAAATTACGATTAACTCTCTCGAATTACTTCGTAGCTAATAGTAAGAAACTATTTCTTACAAATTGAACCTCCAAATAAAAATGCTTAAGAAATTTTACACGTAAAAAAAAATTGCACCGTTAGTTCCGCGATTCACAAGAACAGTACTGTTGTAATTAATATCTCATTAGATAACGTTTTAGATGAATATAATGCTTCACTAAACAAACTTATTACTTTTTATAGGGTAAGAAACACGCCAACTTAAACCACGCAACAATATGCAATTTACATTTCGTTTGCAGTTGATTGAAAGTAATCAATGACGTGAGTAATGGCTGAATTTTACTGGTGGTTGGGCTTTGTGCAAGCTCGTCTGGGTAGGTACCACCCACGTATCAGATATTCTACCGCTAAACAGCAGTACTTAGTATTGTCGTGTTCCGGTTTTAACGGTGAGTGAGCCAATGTAATTACAGGCACAAGGGTCATAACATCTTAGTCACCAAGGTTGGTGAAATATTGGCGATGTAAGCGATGGTTAACATTGCTTACAATGCCAATGTCTATGGCCGTTGGTGACCACTTACCATCAGGTGGCCCATATGCTCGTCCGCTTACCTATACTATAAAAAAAGATAAAGGAATCCCTTAAGTGTATATTATAGTGACCACTTACCATCAGGTGGCCCATATGCTCGTCCGCTTACCTATACTATAAAAAAAAGACAAAGGAATCCCTTAAGTGTATATTATATTTACTTATCACTTAAGTTTAAAAAGGAAGACGCGAAGTTTCTCGCAAAATTGAATATAATTTTCTTCTTTAATTTTCCTTTTTGTTTTATTACCTTAGAACTTTGAATATTCTTATAATTTATTTCAATTATTCAATTTCGTTTCATACTGTAATCCACCGCTATGTGTATCTGCTTTATTTTTATTTAGATTATCTATACTGATAAAATTTTAACGTTTTTTGTGAGGCCTTACTGAATAAACTACTAATCCAATATACATAATATTTATACCAGAATATCTAGCGCGTTTCAGAAGTTTTAATATATAATATTATATTATAAGTTACTGTGCAGTAAATATTATATTAAAATAACTGTGTTTCGTTCGTAGTTTCACCCGCTATTAATTTAGATTATTGACGTGACAAGCGTGAATTTCATTTTAGAAGTTGCATAAGCTATTTTAAAAATCATTTATATCTCACGGAAAACGTTCTCATTATTTATTATATATAATAATAGTAAAAAAGCAGCGGGAATAAAAGTTTTTAATTCTAAAACTCGATCGAAGCGCCGTCTAAGGAATCTAAGCGTGACAGAAAAACCCGAAAACTTTTTTCTTACCTGAATCAGTGTTAGAACCCAGGACTTTGGAATCAGTAGTATTCTAGACGAACGAGTAATTTCAATATAATATAATTTAGTATGTATAACATCTAAGAGAGCAATATTTATTTATATCCCGTAAAAAATTGTCTTTATTATGTAAAATGATAAAAATTATAATAAATTATGTATTCCAAAGCAAAACAAAGTTAGCGGTTTTAACTTCAGTTCATAAACATCGTTGCTGAGAACGGGAAATGAAATTAATTATACGTAATTGTTTCAGAATTTTCATTCAGCCGCTGCAGCAGCTGGACGTCGACTACTTTTCATAGGAGCTATTTCAAAAGTAAGTTTTTTTTATATATGTTTTTTACATGATTTATATTAGCTTCACTTCCAATAACTTACGAGGACGTTCAGGTTCCTTCCTTGTATATAAAACCATTTGATTTATACATGTTTCTAACATTCGCATCTTGAAATTTTATAAGGTATTTGGTGATTATATTAATATTCTTGGTGATAGGGATCTTTGTAAAACCGTCTGGGTAGGTACAACCCATCATATACTCCACTGTTAAACACCAATAATTAGTTTGTCATTCACGATATAAGGGTGGTTAATATTTTATAAAGTGCCAATGTCTATAGAATGGTGTTGACAAGTTACCACCTAGCAACTTATATTTTGCTTAACTATTTTAAATTAAATGAGATATCAACGGACGGTTTTAATATACAATAGATAATAGTAAGCAATTTGGGTTTGGATTTATACGGTCCGTTTTAACAAGTCCCATATTAAATTATCAAAAGCACGTTTTTGACTATTACGTCATATTATTTTTGCTAAATTTAACACGCTCAACAGAGCCGAGATGGCGAAATGTATAGATCATGTGAATCTTAACCAATACGATTCATTAAAACGAATATGCTACTGTTAAATTAACAAAGGTAATTAGGTTACTAATTTAGCTATTTACTCATGATATTGTGTTGTTAAGGTCGACCTTAACTAATTTTAATGATTGAAAAGCTGTTTCTGTTCGCGGTTCAGCCAAGATGCTATTTAAGTATCTCACACAAAATTTTAATTGGGACTATTTGACAAAATTTTAATTTTAATTGGGACTTTTCTAACGTATTTTGTTAATAGTACTCGCTCTAGCTAAACTTCACTATAATAAAGAAGACATCTTCTCTCTTCGTTGCAAGACATACTTCTGAATTTTCGTGTGCTTAATGTATTTTTATAATTCACCTCGTCCTTTTCGATGCAAAAAAACATCATGAATAAACCTGCATGTGTCTACTTCGATTGAAATTCTGACACATTTGTACTAATCGACCGTCCCGACGTGGTGGAAATAAATTCCAAACCTTCCTGGAGGGAGAGGAATCTTTAGCACAGTAGTAAAACATTTATTTGTTGTTTCTTTAATACGCCTGCCCGAGTACTCTAGTTAAAAAGCGATTCGTTTTGATAACGGGTAGTGCAATTGTCTCCGGCGTAATTCAGACGCTACCAGCTCGCTACAAACGGATGAATAGATCAAATTGACAATAATAAACGAAAGGATTTAAACAATCTTTTTTTTTAATATATCTTAAGCAATTCATAAACGTTGATAACATTAGACAATTATTATATTATTTCACAAATCTAAGTCAAGCCAACAAGGCCTTACAAAGGATGAAAGCTAAAGATCAAAGATTCATCACCGAGTTATTTCGTAATTGTGTTTATAATTCATCTCGTGCTCGAAAAATATCGTGAGGAAACCTGCATGTGTCGATTGAAATTCCGCAACATGTATCTATAAACTTGTATTAGAACAAGGTAACGTTATGGAATAAGGTAAATTAGGCCAGTACTGGGACATATGTAAATTAAACATAAGTTACTTTATATTAATTTATAATATTAAGTACAAAACATTGACAATGTCAGGAATGCGGTTAATGGCCAGACCACTTACCATCAGGTGGCATATTTGCTCGTTTACCGTCATGCTATTAATATAATATTAAAAATACTTCAACTTCTCTGCGGTTACAAAAATAAATTTTATATTTAACAAACGCTAATGTACATGCTTTTATAATATTACTGATTTAAATAATTAATACTGTTAAATTAATACACTTCTTCTTCTTCTTCGTCGTGACACTCTTCTCAGAGCGGTCGTGGTCGCCATGAAGTATTATGAATTGTTCGCTGCAGATGTTATTCGCCTCACGAGCCTTCGCCATATGTACTGTAACAGCCTGTGAATGTCCCACTGCTGTGCTAAAGGCCACCTCTCCCTTTTTGATGAGAAGGTTTGGAGCTTATTCCACCACGCGGCTCCAATGCGGGTTGGTGGAATACACATGTGGCAGAATTTCAGTGAAATTAGACACATGCAGGTTTCCTCACGATGTTTTCCTTCACCGTAATGCACGAGATGAATTAAAATCACAAATTAAGCACTGTGTTAGTGCTTGCTCGGGTTTGAACCCACGATCATCGGTTAAGATTCACACGTTCTTACCACTGGGCCATCTCGACCATATATCCCTGTTAGTGGTAAATTAACACATATAATATTTAAAAGAAAAATTATCAAATCAAAATGCCCAATCCGCCTTATATAGAACGATTCTAAACAAAGTGTTATTGGCGCCATTGCTTTTTTATACGTACCATTAGAGCAAGGTAAATACAGACATAAAAGGCATTACGTCTCGTATAAACATTATAAGTGCCATTGAAGTCTGCATCCGAAAACAGAGATCGCGATCACGCTCATTCGTAAACACACAACCCAAAAAACAATACAGCTTTGTTACTTCGCACACGTTCAAATACAATATAATATTAACAAAATGAAATGTATGTGTGTGTGAATTTGTGGCGTTTGCGTTTATTTAGGCTTAATTTAGAAAATTGTTACGTGGTTGTATAGTAAAAATTAGACTACGCAGATCTTGTGGTATCGTCTTCGTAACTCTGGACGGATATTTCTGTTAAGAATTATAATATTTAAAAGATTGCATTAAAAGATTGCAAAAGATAGGTTAAATCTATCTAGCGTAACTTTAGGCGTGTGTGAAATTGCCTAATTGAAGTAAAAAAAAAACCTTAAAATGTAAATATACTTACCTAAATCATATAAAACATTTCCTCTTCGCTTCAAAATAAATTAAAAACAATTAGAAGTAACAGAAATAAGTCTGTTTTTTTTTTAATTATTAGTTTTTTTTTCTAAACTATCTATCGCAAAATTGTTATATTTATACGAAATATTAAGTAACACAATCCTAAAAGAACCTTCAGCTTATTTTTTTTTTGAATATTTTTTTTAAAATTATCACAAAATTTTATATCTTTGGAGGATACTTTGAGCTGTACAGATCTGATACTTTTCTCCGCTAACACAGGACACCGGGGGGTGAATCTTGTGAGGAGCATATTTATCAGTCGATCATAGTCAACGTACATATATCCACCTCTTAAATTGGTTTTAACGTTAGTTTGAAGTTAATTCTTACAGAATAGAACTAAACGTAATAAAAATAATATCTTGGGACATTGAATAATAAATCAGATGATCTGATGCCAAATTAAGCAGAGCTTGTGCTATGGCAACCAGACAACTGACATACTACATATACTACTTTTCTTTTGTAAATACATACTTATATAGATAATTACATCCAGACTCAGGACTAACAGACATATTCATGCACACTAATGTCTGTCCTGGGTGGGAATCGAACCTTCGGCATGAAAGGAAACCACGCCAACCGGCTCGTCAAAACTTTACAACGATCTTGTTCGTGCTATAGTTTTTTACATTTCATTTTAAATAAAACCTAAATGATGAGTCTGTAATTAAGCTATGACAGACGGATGTCATGATTTAACCATATATGTCTAGATGGAAGATATGCTGAGCTGTATGAATCATTTAAAATTTTGGGTCAGTTAGTGTGACAACACAAACCATAGACTTAAGCAATTATTAAATATATTTGATCAGTTATAACAACGTTATTATTAATTATTAGATAATCATATTTCTCGAGATTAAATTAAGTGATTAAAGATTTATATTATTCGAGATGGTTTTTCGATTTATTTCGAAAATTTCACAGTGAAAATATAGTATTCATTATCTAACCAACGCTATAATATGAATTTTCAGACTTGGTCGTATTTACTATGTATGTATGTAATATTTGACAAGCTATCATCATGAATCTTTTCATATTTCTAGACTAAACTAATATTAATAATTATTATAAGAGATAAGATTTTTTGTATATTTGTTTGTTACGGATAAACTCAAAAACTACTAAATATATTTTAATTTTTTTTTATCTAAAGAGAGATCCCTACGAAAATTGCAATACTTTAACCCACATCAAATGTCTTGTAATATCTACTAAGATAATTAGTTAACCCGTACCAAGTCGGAGTGAACCGATAGTTTCTTCAATAAAATATTCAAAAAAATTGTATTCACTTTGTACTTCGTTCGTCCAAGTTCATTCTTAAGTTCAAAGTTATTGTACTCACGCTTTAATTGAATTACGCTGAGTGGCTGCACTTGACCACTGGAAGACACGTTAAATTGAATATGAGCTTTGTAATGTTTTTTATCTCTTTCTAACACATACACGTCTCGGTTCGCTGAAGAGATCAAAATATTTACGTTTTTTTTTATTACATTCTTTATATATATATAGCTGGTGTTAGCTTTGTACAGTTAACTCGATAAAACTAACTATATGATATTGGTACGAAGTTTTCAAATTAATGGTAAATGTGTTGGATATTTTTCTATAAATATTTCCAATCACCAATTTTAATATATATAAACCACTAAAAACGGTTTAAAATCGAAAATATACATAAAACAAAAAAAAAAAGAAACGAAAATCTCCATTTGAAGATTTTATTATTTATATAAGTACAAACATGCAAGGCCAGACATGTTAAAAGGTATTAACTCCAGTTAAACAGATTCAATCATATTTTATTAAACGTAAGAATACTTATCGACTAAAGATCACACCGTAATCATTACAAATAATATTTCATATACAGATGAGTCTGGATACGTTTGATGTGTAGGAGCTAACTGAGATTTCGAGTGTCAGACGACGTCAGCCTAAGATTTCGACTGTCAGATGTCGTCAGCTTTAGATTTCTTATCTTACAAATCAATTCAAACAGTGGTGTAACATGGCACACACATTTTTTTTATTATACGTATCACGATCCACACCATTGTAAAGAGGTGCGTTTCATATCATGTTCCAACCGGATTTACGCTAAATATACTTATCAGATTTGACAGTCACTTCGCGTCCTACCTGACGCAGAGGTTGTCCATTGCCGTACAGCGTGGAAATGCAGCCTGCATTATGGGCAGCTTTGCGTCGGGTGGGAACCGGGAGAGACTATTTTAAATTTGACTTTGTATAATAACTGTATATTATATTCATTTGTAATTTGTTTGATGGAATAGGATATATATACTGGAATGGACTAGACTATAGGAGACTGCTTTCTGTAATAAAATTCAAATACTTATATCGCGGTTAGTATTAAGTTACAATGTTTACTAAAACTAATTTACTGTTGGCTACTTATCAGATTATCATATTGTTAGTTTCACGTGATAGCGCTTTGTATTCTCAAAATGGATATGAACTGCAAGGTATGTTTGTCTGCTGTACGTTTTATGAGATATAGTTGATTTTGTCAACGTAGACAGAATGAAAACTTTACTAATATACCGAAACACTGTGTGAAAAATAATGTATTTAAAATAGTAATCTCAATATTTGAAAAAAAATTTAATACATTACACCATTCGCAGATATGAGAATAAATATTAAAATTGCAATATAATTAATAAAAATACGATGACGTAATTTTTTATTTAAAGATAGTTCAAGTAACAAATTATTAGCTATCAGAATTTTATTAGTACTGTTTTTTGAACATTAGTAGTTTTTTAAATAAACTGTTCTAACAGTTTTGCTTCAGTGTGAAGCTGGGGAGAATAGCTAGTAGGTAGTATTTAAAATAGCAAAAAGTAAAGCTACAGACTAACTATATCAATTCAACGTGCTGACCCTGTGGGAACGATGCCAGATAGAAAAGCATATTGCAGCTTACACCGATCCAGGCTAACTAGCCTTTGGTATAAAGAATATACTTCATCAATATTTTACAGATAAAAAATGAAAACTCCGAAATAAAATACTAATTTTATATATATATATATATAAGATCTATATTAAAAATAAATATTCAAATAATTCATAAGCAAATAATACATTCTATTATATTAAAAAAAGTAAAATTTTAAATAGTAAAATATAGAAGAAGACACTATATAAATATATTTGGGGCGTGATTAGTTAAGTAATGCTGTGTCCCCTTCTTTCTAATGTCAAATCATTGATTTAAGAAAGAGAGAAATGTTTGTGTTTAACTAAAGGTGCTAAACAAAATTTACAAGTAAAGCCGTTACTCATCATATTAATTTAATATATCATTAATAAAAATTATACGACACAACGAAAAGTTAACATCAGTTTCCAAAGTATTTGTAGGAAGTTACACGTTAAATATGATATATACATAATCTAGCTATGAACATTTTAAGTTTAAATATATATTTTGTATCCAATAGGAAGAAAAATAAATGCATAATCGTTTCCCTAATACTGTCGTCATCACTGACGTCATGAATTGACGTACGTCATTGGAATACATAATTTAAGGACTCGATTAAGCAATGTTCATAATATTTCTATACTGGTTTTAAAAGGTAAGTAAAGTAGAAGCCTGTAAATGTTCCACTGCTGGGCTAAGACCTAAGTCCGATGTATTCTGGTTACAGCTTTCCTCGCCTTAAAGAGATAAATTATTAACACAAACTAAGCACATAAAAATTCAGTTGTACTCTCGCGCGTTTGTACCTACAATCTTCGTTTAATATTTTAGTGTTCTAACCACTGGGCCAGTTCAGCAATTTGTAACAATGATTAAATTTAGTTTCGTTATAAACTTCCAAATAATTATGTCTTGAAATTTTTTTTACAAGCATGCGTGATTTTATTAACGAAATATTTAATTGAACGCAAATTGTGACATTTATGCGTCCACCGTTTTCATTTAGGGCAACGTTATAAATACTTCTCCGCAATCCTTACTAATGATATAAATGTGAAATTTAGTTTATTTGTTTGCTACGCGTTCACGTATTAACTTCAATCGTTCATCATGAAATTTTGCATATACGTTGTTAGGGGTACGTTGGTAATGGTCGTAGTTACCACCTTAACTTAACACCTTAATAACCCCTCACACATACACGGACGAAAACTTTTGTCGGTATAACATTATTGCCCTTTGCCCAGCAGGTGAACATTTATTGCCCATTTGTTCTCTTTATTTATCCAAAAAAGTATCTCACAGACAGTGAGTAAATTAGTGTATTTAATTTCATATGTGTGTGTACACACATACAGAACATATTTTAAATGACTTATCGATAAAATAATATTCTCACAATCTGTTTGTTTTGTTGACACGATGGTTCAGGGTATGTCATCTGTCTGGTGGCGCTGTGGTCGAAATATTAGCAAAGTTAATTATTCTAAGTCACACCGAAGCAGCGGCGTGTTTTCTTGAAGTTAGGGATCAAGGCCAGGCTAGCAAATAGTAGAGGAGGTATTTGACAGTATTCGAATTCGGCTTGTCCATTTTCTTATCATTAAATTAAATTTATTAATTAAACTAGATGCCCGTTCTGGCTTTGTACGAGAGAGAATCCTAAACCAATCAGGGACGCAAACAAACGTACAAAAAATGAATTTATCAAAATCCAGCCGTAGTAGTTCCAATTCAGCCAGGAGTAGTTCAGTGATAATTTAAATGTGTATATATACGTTGATGATGAAGCGGCTTAAGAATTTTATGTAACACTTAAACTGTTCGCATTAATGTAAAATATTAATGGGGCAATCTAATTGTGTGAGGCTTGGATCGGAGATGACGACCTAACTCAATTTGTCACCCGAGCACTGCCCGCTGCATACAATTACGTCCAATTAGCGCCGTCTTAGCGAAGTCTTAGCAACTTATTTTCGCTAAATTGCTCGAATCCTGCTATGGAGGTTTGTAAAGTTGGAAATGATGACACGCCCTTTGTTCATAAAAGAAATTATCTATTCTAATATATAAAGATAAAGAGCTTGTTCGTTCGTCCCGTTTTGTAAAAAGGGTTTTTACATTACGATTGTGAATGTCCAATGACTCGTCTCCTTTTTTGAAATTAAGTTTGGAGTTTCAATGCGGCTTGGTGGATACAAATATGGAAGATTTTCATCCAACATTTGCAGGTTGCCTCACGATGTTATCGTACACTTAAGAATACGAATAAATTAATTATAAGCAAAAAATAATCACAAGAAAATATGGCCATGGGCTCTTAACTCATTCAATTTAATTATCATATCTTATAATATTAAATGAGCAATTATTGTATATACATAAACATACATATATATATATTGTGTATCTCGGAAACGGCTCCAACGATTTTGCTCAAATTTTGTTTATAGGTTATATTCTGCTTTGACATAACATCTTCGTTCCCAAGGTTGGTGGCGCATTGACATTGTAAGGAATGGTTAATATTTCTTACAGCGCCAAATATCTACCGGCGGTGGTGATCATTTATCAGTTTATAGATATCTTCCTGATTAAACACGATTGCAACAATTTACAAAAATATATATAACTATTTATTATTAGAGCCGAAAGCAGTTCGGTCGCCCTGGCAGAAATTATTATTTCTTAATATACAATACCATAAACTGGTGGTATGTTCAGTAGTTAAGACTAAAAGGTTAAGTTATTAAGAGTATCATTCGAAAACTATATAAGTGGTTTATTCTTAGATTTTCAAAATTAAAGTTCTTGAAATATATTGTATGTACTTTATTTCTATTTGGTGATAGGGCGTACAATCTTCTCTAGGTCAAGCTACTACCGCTAATTAACAATACTTAGTATTCATCCCGGATCGAAGGGTGTGTGAGCCAGTGTAAAAGTAAGTACAAGGTATCAAGGAAGGCCCAAATAATCTTATCAAGCTCTCCAATCTCACCTCGATCGATTTTATTAAACGAATTATGTTCAGAAATCGTTTTAAATATTCTATTTTTATAAGTACTGTCACTGTATCATTAGTTAAGTATTTAACTATTATACAAATAGTCGTGTAGCTTATTAAGTACACGCATTCACGGAATCTTATAACGATAAAAACTATTTTTTAATTATAATACAAAATGTCTGTGAGAAATATGTTAATTAACTAAATTTTTATATACATTAAAACAATTAACTAAAATAGGAACGTGTGCAGTTCAATGATCTCGTTTTTTTTTTTAAACAATGGAACGAAAGTTATGTCGTATATACGATGTTATTAAAAGCGGAAAGCGTTTGTTTGTTTAACATTGTTTGACAAAAAAAATTAGCAATTTGACAAAGTTTTAATAATTCATATAAAAATAAAAAAACCAATTAATTTTATATGTTTCATATATATAAATATTGGCTTTTACATTTTCCAATTCGTGCCAGTAATTTTAGAAATATTATGAAATAAATAAACGCCGGAATAATACGCGGCGTACGTTGTACGATGTATGAGCGCAGTACAGTTGAATAGATTGGTTGGCTTATGAATAAACATAGTCGCAGGCGAAAACTATTGCTATATATAAATATAACAATAGCTTACGCTTCGCTAGAGGGTAGGAGGAGTATTATGATAGGAATAAAAAGTAACGCATGTCCTTTCTTGGGATTCAAGCTTGCTTCGTACCAAATTTCATTAAAATCTGTTCTTTAGTATAGCTGAGAGCGTAACACACAGATGGAGCTACTTTCGCATTCCTAATATTTTGTATGAGAAAGTATTTAATTAAAGTATCTGTTTGCTAAGCTCTCACGTCATAACTACCCAATGAATGCTCATGAAATTTTTCATACATGTTGTCAGGAGTACATAAAAGGACATAAGGTACCTAGCACCCCCTCATTCCTCTTACACACAAAGACTAGGCTAGTATATAATAAGAACCACTAATAGCAGAACTCGAAATACCACACAGTAATACACAGTTAATTCGGTAGCGCATAAAATAATTTCGTAGTCTGTATTATGAGGATATTTCTATTAAACTAATTGCTTGACTATGCGCATTCAAATTTTTGTATTTTCTGTCTATTTATTGCCTGATTGGTTTAGTAGATATAATGCTACTGAGTCCGAGGTTTTAAGTTCAAATTCTGAAAGTTAAACAATTGAAATTGAACGGCGCGGTCGAAATTGAAAAACTACATAACCATTTGAAAACCATACTTCGCTATCACCAGTAATGTGTTCTGCAATACCATTTTGGCAAAATATTGTGTGTCCACTTAAAACTATAGCACCATCAATTGTTGGTTAAATAAAGAGAAAACAGAGATGAGCTCCCAAAATTATTCAGCATTCCTTACATATTCAATGCGCCACCAACTTTGGGACCGAAGATGTTATGTCCCTTGTGCTTGTATTACACTGGCTCACTCACTTTTCAAACTGGAACACAACAATACTAAGTATTGCAGTTTTGCGATAGAATATCTTATGAGTGGGTGGTATCTACTCAGACAGGCTTGCATACCTACCACCATGTGGTAAACGATAAGCAATCTACAATCCATGTCTGATAATAAAAGTATTCAATCTATCAACCATCAAGTTTTCAACATACCTATACTTAGTTACATTAATATTGTTACTTCAATCAAATTAATTATAAACAAAACAGTAAAAGTAAAGTTTAAATTAATACCATTATGTAATATGAGAAATGTTATTAAATTTTCGGGCAAGCACCACTGAATTTCCGTGTGCTTAATTTGTGATTATAATTCATCTCGTCCTTGAAGAAAAACATCGTGAGGAAACCTGCATGTGTCTAATTTCACTGAAAGTCTATCACATGTGTATTCCACCAACACGCATTGGAGCAGCATGGTCCAAAGCTCCAAAAACCTTCTCCTCAAAAGGGGAGAGGAGGCCTTAGCCCAGCAGTGGGACATTCACGGGCTGTTACTGGTATTAAATTTGAAAACTGACAGAATATGATCTATAATATTAGATTTATAGACGTTTTTAGGCGGCCTATTTGAAGTCTGCCTTATTTAAATAAATAATACTAACTCCGCGCTTTTTTGTCTTTTAATTTATATGTTATGAACTAAAAACAATAATAAAATTAATGTTTAGATTTGAAATTTAAAAGTTATCCAAATATAAATACGTGTACAAACACGAGCGATGAATTAAAACAATATTTTTAACAAGATATCTTGAGATCTCGGATCTTATATTAGATATTAGTTTTTCTACGAAAACTCCAATTTATATTTGTCTATCATGTATCGATATTAATATAATACTTAAGCATATTAATTGAATAATTTATATATGTAGGAAACACTGTAGCTAACAGCAAACAGCAGTACTTGTTATTGTTGTGTTCTGGTTTGAAGGGTGAGTGAGCCAATGTAATTACAGGCACAAGGGACATAACATCTTAGTTCCCAAGGTTGATGGCGCATTGGCGATGTAAGCGATGGTTAACATTTATTACAATGCCAATGTCTATGCGCGTTGGTGACCGCTTACCATCAGATGCCACATATGCTCGTCCGCCAACCTATACTATAAAAAAAGTGTTTATCTGCCAAAATTTATTGTACGTTGAGAAACATTTCAATCTATCTTTTACATTATTGGCGCCTAAACTTCATAAACCTAAATGTCTAAATACGACTATACATTGAATATCGTGTGTTTCAGTTGTTATATAGTTCAGACATTTTTTTTACGTCTGAGTATAAGCTGTTATACTTATCATGACGTTTAATAAAATTATTTTTTTTTTTTTATGAAATAGCTAAACGGATGGGCAACTGAGAGTAAATGCTCACCAGCGAAATATTAACCGCCCCTAACATCGCCAATGTTCCACCAACCTTGGGAACTGAGATTACGTATAATGATTTTAATAATAAAATATATTTTTCATAAGATTTTCCATACATAATTTCTTATATTACAATTTTTTTTATTTAATTACAAAACAATGGTTCGAAATATTAATATACATATATTCAGCACACGTCTTTGCGTCATACGATGCATATTCAAAGTGGTGACACACTTGGACAACAGACTATTGCATAGTTGAGATGACGCGCAAAAGTCGCTTTTGTGATACAGCCATAGCGACTATAAAAGCTCTGTCGATTTTGACAGATGGTCCTCAGACATCCGCACGAGATGAAGAATAATGGGATACAAAACACAGCCGACTACCGGGCATTACGTCTAATTCATTAATTTTACACACATCAGATCAATTCAAAAGAAACTCTATTGTTAAAGCAATTAAGTTCACTTTATATTTCAGAACGCATTAACTAAATTCGCGCAAGATATCACTGTGTGTGTGGAGGGGTTGTCATAGAAACTGTAACACCATGCGCGCGCATCGCACTTACACACACACCCTCAAAATTCTCCCCTTACAGCGAGCGAGATAGCTTACGTACATTCAATAACATAACTCTTCTACTTTTACAATATGTATTAAAATAGATGCTCCAATAAATTTTCCTCATATATTTTTATTAGTTATAACCGCAATTCATGCCAATGTATTAGTTACAAGGAAATTAAAATATAAATGTAAAATTGGTCTATTGTTTTATTTAATGTATTTCGGTTTCGACTGTACGCAGTGCCGCTTACATAGACGGCAATACGTATACACGTCACTAACCTGTGTGTGGGTGTTTTATACCACAGATTCTGCGCGATGGATCCCAGTATTCTCGCAGCCATGGACAAAGAGGCACTGAAAAAGCAGATTGAAAACATGAAGTACCAGGCCTCCATGGAACGCTGGCCGCTATCGAAAAGCATTGCAGCGTGAGTAGAAACCATTCTTATTTTAAAAATCGAAGTCGCATAGTGACGTCATTATCGTGAAGTGCTAAATAATTAGGACGTTTGGCCGGGAGTGGTTGGATATGTGTGCACGCGAAATCGGCGCTTTAAATATAACACGTATGGTTTATTGTCGGGTGACGCGTATAAGGCGTTCATCTCTATTGGTATCGTTGTTTAAGGGGTCATTTTGAATGATTTGATGAGGTATTTCGTATGTTTACTATTTTATAACATTATGTTGTATTATGACGATCACATCCTCTCTGTTCATTTGTTACTAAAAACGCGTTCTATTCCTGCATTATTTTATTTTAAATTGCGCGAAACAAAAGAAGAAAATATTCAGCCTAAAATTTAATTTAATGTTTTATCCATTAAACATACGATCGATGATTATTATTTGTTATGTATATTTTTGAGAAATATAAGTTATTTGTTATTTCTTATCATAAAGTAATTTCTAAAGGTATCAGAATTACACGAACCGAAGCTTGAAACGAATCATTTTTACCACGTTCTTAGATTCTTTGTTACCGCTAAAATTAAAAAATGAATAGAATTTTCATGAAAATTTCCGTTTGAAAATTTTCTACAATTAATAAAAGTTATATACATATACACTTGTGATTAACCAATACATCAGCATCACTGCGAACTATTCGTAAAAAAAAAAACAATTAATTCCCATAGCATTTATTATAGTTTAATAATATATAATTCAATTGTGATTCTTAATACATATTCTCTAATATAATGTACGTAAAAATATTAATTAATTTGTGATTATCATACTTATAAAGACAAGTAATTAATTCAATATTATTAATGTTTGTATTCGACTGCATATAATCTCTTGTATTGTATATAATGTATATTTCACAACAGGATTTCAAATAACGTAAAATTCTGTGCAAAATTTGTATATAAAATGAAATGCGAGGATATTTATTATAATGAAAATTGTAAACGAATTTGGATAAAAGTAAATATATTTTCCGTGTCCATTCAGTGATTCTCGTAATATCTGCTATCTTAACCAATGGTAGTATTTAATTTTAATATCAATCATAAGTGTAATAGTAGTATTTAATAAAGTCATGACGCTTTTTACTAATAACTGTATTTTAAAATTACTCTTTGTATAGAAAATATTCGTATAGTACGATCATAATCGTGGTTATGCTTGTATGATGGTATATGTAACTAATACTTTTTTAATCAATTTTGATAGTTGAGATTATTTTCATAAAACACAGCAGTGCTTTCATTCCGTCCGATCCGAGTCCATTTTATAAGAAAGTACTAGAATAATTTACATAAAAGTCAAAATTACAACATTCAAAATATATAATGAACTAATGTTTGCCCGTGACTATATGTATGGAGGTATAAATATGGAGGCTTTCGTTATTCTGAGTAACATCAAAATCGGTCCAGAGGTTTAGCCGCGAAAGCGTAAGACAGACAGAGTTGCTTATATACTTATATGTTTCTACACCGGGCAATGTTTGTACATAATACGACACCAAAGCATTCGTTTTAATTATCCACTGATATAAATCTCATGATGGCCCAGTGGTTAGAAAATCAAGCAAAAACTGTTGAATCGTTTAATAATTCAACTCGTCGGTGGAAACAACGTCGTAACTATGTTTCATGAGAAATTCTGCCACTTGACTGAATACCCACTAATCCGCATTAAAGCAGCATGGTGGAATAATTGCCACACCACTTTAAGAGGAGACGACTACTAAGTAATGAAATATTTAAAGACCTGTTATTTTTTCTTTACTAATATATATTTTAAAGTATATGTGTTTGATCATATACCAGGAGGAATTGAACAATATATGGAAATGATTCTTGAACATATATTTTGAGGAGTTAGGGACATAAGGACCTTTTATGCTTTGAATTGTATGATAATGCGAGTAAAACTAAGCTACTTATTGAGATAAGAATATTCTATTGAACTTTTATAAGGACTTATTTATAAGCGGTTGTTCTGTGTACGTTTTGTCACCAACTTCTAATATTTCTTATAAAAACACTCGTAGATTAATTTAAATATTTATTTTAATATCTGGCGATTACTTGACAGTCCTACCTATGTCATAAAAAAATATATAAAAATCTGTAAAAACATACTTAAAACTGACTAAGGCACACGATCGTGAATTGTGATCGTGATCGTGAAATAGTGGTGGTGACCACTTACCGTCAGGAGGTCCTTTTTACTATGTATAAAATGAAAAAATGATTTGTAACAGCCTGTGAATATCCCACTGCTGGACTAAAGGTTCCTCTCCCTTTTTGAGGAGAAGGTATTTGGAGCTTATCCCACCACGCTGCTCCAGTGCGGGTTAGTGGAATACACATGTGGCAGAATTTCAGTGAAATTAGATACATGCAGGTTTCCTCACGATGTTTTCCTTTACCGTAAAGCACGAGATGATTTATAATCACAAATTAAGCACATGTAAATTCAGTGGTGCTTGCCCGGGTTTGAACCCACGATCATCGGTTAAAATTCATGCGTTTTTACCACTGGGCCAGTGGCGTCTCGGCTTTTGAAAATATATATGTGACATTAACTATAATTTTTATTACATTAAATCGATTCCCGCATCAAAATATCGTATCACCGTAAGTCGCTTATCATCAGCTCATGAGTGAGACAGAATAGCATTGCAGATCAAAGAAATATAAATGAAAAGATCCTTTGAAATAATGTTAATAGAGTTGTTATTTCTATAACAGTAATGTTTCGATAGTATTTAAATGTAATACTTAGTAGCTTTTACAATATAATACTAATATTGTTGAAGAAAGTCTACTGAATTTCCTTATATAAATAATCTCAATCAATAACATTGGTATTATATGAGACTACCTCGATGGTCTAGATGGCTAGATATACGGTTGCAGATCCCGAATCATGGGTTCGAACCCCAGGTCAGACTAATGAAAAAATAATGTTTTTTTTATCAAAAAATTATCAGTAGTAGCCTGGAGATTGAACGTTACATTTCTAAAGCTGTATCCTGAATATGAACTTCCGGTTTCCGGCCGTTCCATCAGATAATTACAGTGAATATTTCGTATTTGTTATAACCTATATTGGTTCGTGTTTAGGGTCACTGTCCAACTCCTCAGAGTAAGTGGTATAGGATATATGCTATATAAATTCACGTATAAATGGTGTTTTTAAAGGCCTGTATAACCTTCTTCAATAAACAGGCTATCACGCGCATATCACTTCTCAAATCAGACTGGTTTCTCTCCAGCTTTAGTATATAAATTCTTCTTTTATTCTCTTCGTATATGTGATCTTGGGCTCTTGGTATCTTACTTTGCCAGTTTATAAACGTTTATTTAGTATGTTCTGTTTCTTTTAAGAAGTATTTATATAAAATTATGTGTATAAATTATACAGATTTGTCACAGATATTAAATTACTCGAACCTTTAACGAAGACATTACAGTCATTAAGATTAATAATTTTAAATTTCGAAAAACGATAAATTAGTTCCTGAGATATTATAGGTCACAAATATAGAGGCTTGTTTAACGTATCTATTGTATATCTTTATTTTTTTATGAGTAGGTTTTTTTAAATCTTAGCTCCTCTCAGAAGAACCTCATTACTGAAACAGTGACATCACGACAGCGCTTGACATTATTTTATTAATTAATGAAATAAAAAAATGTTTGTGAAGCGAAATTTCACGTACTTGAACTGAAATTGAGAATATGTTTTCTTAAATTATTATTAAAATATTTTATGTTTTTTTTTAAGGAAGATCGTCTGGTATAATTGCTTAACATATTAAACACTAATTGAAAACCTTTCGATCGGTTTCAATTTAACCCTAAAATAGGGTATCTGCACCATGTACGCCTGCAGCATTATGTTTTATTTTAACATTGAAACGAAGAATAATCAGGTTTTAACCCTACCAACACAACACACATAAAATATAACGCAAAACCGTCAACTGTAATGAAAATTTGAGGAAGGATGGAAAAAAAATTCTGAACATTTATTTAAATATAACCACATTTGCGCGTCATGACGTCCGCATAACACAAAATTTACGCTTATATGGAAGTTTAAAAAATTATTAATTATTTATTAAAATGAGCATTTGATTATAAGAATTAAAATACAGGTATACCCACTCTACGCGTTTGTTTCGTCCCGTATATCTTTATATGGTTTCATTTAATTTTACATTAAAACAATGGCTATCAATATCTGAATAGTATTCAGGCCGCAAGCAATGTATAAGTCGTAAGTACGTCACCAGTCCTAACTTATTTTAAAATAACCCAGATGTTAAACAAGTAATTGCAGTAGTAGAAGTAGTTCTTTGAACGCTATTGGGTACTATCATTACAAATATATAGTACAAAAAGCCGAGATGGCCTAGTGGTTAGAACGCGTGAATCTTAACCGATGATAGTGGGTTCAAACCCGGGCAAGCACCACTGAATTTTCATGTGCTTAATTTGTGTTTATACTTCATCTCGTGCTCGACGGTGAAGGAAAACATCGTGAAGCAACCTGCATGTGTCTGATTTCATTGATATTCTGCGACATGTGTATTCTACCAACTCGCATTGGAGCAGCGTGGTGGAATAAGCTCCAAACCTTCTCCTCAAAAGGGAGGGAGGCCTGTAACAGGCTGTTACTGTAGTACAAAGGCGATATTGACCCCGATTTTGATGGAACATGTAGACTCCCCAAAATATTGTCGGGCGTGTCTATTCGATAATAACATTTGTAAAAACGAATAATTGAAATATATAATATTAACAACTTGGCTTATTTAGCTATAAAACGGCCAGTATTATTATAAAAAAAAACTATTAAAGCAACTTATTTAAAGAACGACTGCACACAGACAATCTTTGGAACGCGTGAATGTTCACCGAAGATTGCGAGCGATTTAGACAAGAACCTGAGTTTGCGGCGATTAATTCATGTTTATAATACATCGGATGTCATTCGGAGAATGGCGGAAGCATGTACAGACCATTACTTAAAACAACTTCTTACTTAAGAACAATTACATGTCTCAAATGAAAACATTGTTTTGTTTTGAGAATAATCGAGGAAAATAAATCATTGTTGTATTATCTAATTACAACGTGGGTAATTATCGTATTATTGTTTTCCTGTTAGAACATTTGCTGATTAACCTCTTACACAATTAACAAATTAATAATATAAGTAATATTTTTCGTTCGTTTGTTTATTTATTATAACGAAAGTCACTTTAACTTAATTTTTTTACGTGAAAGAAAATATTTCGTATCGCATACATTATACATTATAATGTTATCTTAATAAATACAGCATATATATGCTGTATTTATTAAGCAATATAATAATATATAAAATACAGCATATATATATATATAATAACGTGCTTTACAAAGCACGAGTGTGATACTGCTAATTTCTATTTTAATGTTTATTTTCATCTGACTTAAAAACTTTACTGACTGTGACAATGAACTTATTATTATTTAGCTTATGTGTTTTGCATACAAATTGTAGGACTTTATTTATTAATTATTTTACAATTTTTGATACAATTAAAAAATATTCAGTCAATATTTTAATTGTATGCGGCACAGACACGGCGCTTAGCTAACCAATTCTAAAAATTATTGATACAATTATGTAACCTTCATTGCCTGTTCTGTAATCCGGTGAAAATAAATTAAATTCTAGTCCTATAATATTTTTAGGTTTACATCGGTCCAGTCGTATTTGTATTCACATCTCGTCGTCCTTTTTTTCTCAGCAAGACCCTTGTCATGGTTTACGACTTTAGGGTTAAAGAGAGCGTAGTTAAGGTCACAGATATGTCATACGCAGACGGACAAAATGCTTTTAGTTAATTTAATATTTTGGTACATACACGAGCTTATACGATGTCATCGTGGTATATAACATAAATAACTGAATCCTCCAACTAAACTTTTATTAAAATATCAGACGGATGAATTTTATAATTTTGGATACGTTTTCAGAACTGACAAGCACCAATAGTTCAATTTCCAATGGTTTGCGTTTTAATTCATTTTGCAAGTTTCGATAAACTTAATATATATATAAGGCTACATTCACACAGTGGCCCATTTCTAGAGTATACGTTTTTTCTTAAGGCGATAGCGTATTTCATTAAGAGCGAGAACACACACACGACGATACGGATCCAGTAAGCACACAACACAACTTAAGCTCTAGTACCGACTAATTCTTTAAATACGACATAATCGTTACTAAATAAAAAGATTATATGTGAATATGCACTAATATGGTTCTTACATGCTTATAAATAAACATCCAAAGTATTTATAAGTATTGCTTTTATTCATAATTTTCTTTTTAAATTGATGCAAACTCTTATTAAAGACCTAATATCATTGTCTTTGCTTATATATTCTTAAGTCTATCAACTTGTGATATCAAAGTATATAAGTTACTGTTTTTACACTTTTCACATACCGAATATATTATGATACCGATATGTGATAAGAGTAATTATTATGTTATTGACTTAGTACCACGACTGTTCCTCTGTAATCATCAAGGTGAATTGGAGCAATGAGGTGAAATGACCTCCAGACCTTTTCTTCAAAAAGAGGTGACCTCAGACATTAACAGACTGTAAAAGATCTTTTTATTTAACCACAAGTTATACACTCGGCAATATTCAATCCACGTATGGACACAGTACTTGTCCGTAGAACATGGGTGATGATAATGATGTTGATGATTATCTCCTGCTGACCGATTTCAGCCACGGCGACCAATGTCAAGAGAGATTAGCTTACTGCTCAGGATATATTACACAAATATGTGCACAAACACAAAAACAATCCGAGCTGTTGCTGAGATTCTTCGAGAGAAAACACCAATAATATTTTTATTGGTTTGACCCGGGGCTTGAACCCAGGACCTCGGAATCTGCAGCCTTATATCTAGCCTAGACCAAAAAGGCAGTTATAACAAAGAACACAGCTGCCGATTCATACATAACTATGTACATACTTAGTGTGTGTGTTTCATTTCGCATCGTAAAATATTTCCCTCGAGATCTCCTACTTTATGGGGTGTGGACCAAGAACTTCTAATGCTTTTAATATTTGTTTAATATTTACATAACTTAGCTATTATGAAAACTACTTAATATGAATATTGTAGTTTGTGAATATAAATAAAGTTAAAATAATCTAGTATTTAAATTTTTTAAGGGTTTAGAGCTGGTCCAATCAAGTGCTAATGGTCCCCAGTCGTATCGTGTAACCGTTCCAGTGGACTGTTGGAGTAAGAGAATGAGTAGTGATACTGTTGCGTGCACACTTGTATTATGTCTCTCGCGCATTAAGACTACGTAGAAAAAAAACAGCTGGGCCGAAATCAGTGGGAACATCATTATCATCCACTTTATACATAAACTATTTAAACGTTTATATCGTCTATTATCATATTAGCCGTTGCAAATGCTTACATAGTTCATTCGAAGCCGTTTTTTTTGTTATTAATATTTGTCATTAGAGGTAAAAATAAACAGCCTGTTTTTATTTCATTGCGTAAAGGACTCCTCTTCTATTAAAGAAAAAAAAGTTGGAGTGTCTCCACCAGGCCAATCCACTACTGATGGATAAGCATGTGTTGTAATTCTATCCAACACATCATGGTGGTTTCCTCACAATTAACTTTTTTTTAATATGATTTGACTGTTAATGTTACATGGTTTTTAAAGTTTCAACTTATGCCTGTTTTTATTGAAAAATTCTTATAATTATCGGTTTAATTATATAGTGTAAAATGTTGTCATGAAAAATATTACTCAACATATTATATGCTTTGCGTTAAATATAAGATGCGTTTGGTCAAAGGCTCAATGTAATCTATTTGAGAGAATGCTTGGTAAAATCAATAAACAAACAAAGGATACATGAGGAGACGATCACAAAGGCGTAATTTCAGGCACGAGACATACCGTCTCAGGCATCAGAGCAGAGCAAAGCTTCCAAGATTACAAATAACTATAAATTGATGAACGATATTATCCCATGAACTACGAAAAGTAAAAGTAACATTATTTGTATATTCCACATTGGCGATGTAAGAAATGGTTATTATTTCTTAAATCGTCAATGTCTGTGGGTGGTGATGACTACTTAACATCTGGTGGCCCATATACCCGTCTGCCTACCTGTAACAAGAAAAAAATAGATTGAATGATCACATAGCTGACTCCTATAATGTATTTTAGCCAAAATTATCCACTAATTTCATTATTTATTATCTGATAATATCGTTGAGATGCAATGGATTAATTTATAATCACCGACGTAATTAACTTTTAATATCCCCTATTTTTTTTAATATCACTGTTCTTCGTAGCTATTGAAACAATTTTATCGGCATCCTCGTTTATTTCGTCGTTCTTCCAGAAAGTTTTTCATACAGGCGGACGGATATATAAAAACAACTACTTGTAAAGAAAACTAATAACATGCTTGTACAATAACGTATTATTATTACTTGATGGTGTTTTTGACGCATTCTTAGCATAAAGAAATGAACTCTTAATCCAAATATCTATACTGTTTATGCATAACCTTTTTTCTCCATAAAATTCATATTATAATTATCATCAGGCAATTGGCATTGACTGTTACTGATTCTTTTAAGCCTTTTAGGTTCTACGTTTACCAAAGCTGATTCTTACTGGTTTATTTATCTTTAGATAGTCGATTCGAAACATGTATATCTAGCTGCTTAAAGCAAGTGAATCATGGCAGATCATCGCTGTTTTTACCAACCGAGTTGAGACCTGATCATGCAAGATTTCAATTAACGTATAAATCTATACTCATGTTATAAACAGGTAAAGTTTGTGATGTTATGGGGGGTAATCTCTGGATCTACTGTACTGATTTTGGAAATTCTTTTACCAATACATAGCCACATTATTTGTAAGTGTCATAGGCTTTATATTACCCCAAAAAATAAAAAGACTTTTCAGTGGTAGTTGGATATCATGGCCAACGCGACTTTTGACGGTCAGGAAATAAATCATAGCACTCAGTACTAACTGAACCACAATCATAATTTTATCACAAGTAACCATCTAACGAAGTGGGCACGGGTCAGCTAGTATAACATAAATGGTGAACTAAAAAGTAAGTCTAGGTGTCGCATTTCTAATACAGTGTTATCTAATTGAGTCGATTCTGTAAGGCCATATATTATTATATATACCAGTATCGGACAGGAGGCTCTTCTTAAGTAGAACGATTGGAACTTATTCCACCGCGCTGCTTCACTGAGCTTATAAACGTCTAAAAGCTGAATATTATTCGACACAAGCACACACAAAGTTCCCCACAATAAGTTTTTTTTTATCACTGTAATCGAGATGAATTATGAAAACAAACAAACATGAAAACTTAATGGAATTTGTCTGTTTTAAATCGGCCAAAATGTACGTATTGTATTATATTATATAGATAGTTTAGTATCTAGTGGTCGATATGTATAGACGTGTCTAATCAGATAGTACCAGTTTTTTATATAACTGTATTTCATCCTCATCTTTCAAATTGAACAGATCAATGCGATTTTATGATGTTGTTATTTAATTTTCAGAATATAATTCCATTATCTAACTTAAATCAACTTTTAGAGTAAAGTCGGGATACACAACGCTCGATTTGATTACCAATTTGAAACCACATGTCCGTAAATTGCAACCTTGGGGTGTCGCAACCATTCCAAAAACAAGTCTACAGTTGGTTGAAGGGGAAATAATATATATTAGTATTGCTTTAAACTGATGTTCAAAATTTATACTTATTTATTAAAATTATATTTCACGGCGTTGCGATATTGTTAGCAGCTGCTTAGTAACACCGACTCTGTCTGCCATTATTGATTTTACATTCGAAAGAAGAAGACAGCATTGTTTTACTAATCACCCGCTTATAAGTAAGGCTGTTGATGTAAAATTTTATATTCAATATAAACGATTTTAAAGGAACATTAAAATAAATATTGAGCTTTCGAACTTTCATTTGTAAACTTCTATCTTGTTAAATTATTCAAATGTTCTCCTAAGGGCCTACGAAATAAAGTACATTTTTATTTTTCATTTGAATGTTATTAAAACTCACAACTAAATGTTTGATATCTAAATATAAATGTCATATTTAAATTTACTTCTATGTAATATAGGCTGACAAAATACTGGTGGTAGAGCTTTGTGCAAGCTCATCCATCAGATATTCTACCGCAAAATAGCAGTACTTGATATTGTTGTGTTCCGGTTTGAAGGGTGAGTGAGCCAGTGTAATTACAGGCACAAGGGACATAACATCTTAGTTCTCAAGGTTGGTGGCGCATTGGCGATGTAAGCGATGGGTAACATTCCTTGCAGAGCCAATGTCTAAGAGCGTTTGGTGACCACTTACCATCAGGTGGCCCATATGCTCGTCCGCCTTCCTATTCTATAAAAAAAAAAACGATTTTTTTTATTTTCGCAGTTAGTAACACGCTTCAGTGTTATCAATAAATGAAATGTGAATATATTGTTAACCGCAAAATTTTCAATAATGTTTACGGTCGAATTTTAACCACTGAACGAAAGCTTTTATAAAAGCCGGTAGATAAACTATTTAATAAATCGGATTCATGTATCATATAAAACTCGTCTCGTTTCAAACAGCTCTTAAATTGAGTTACCTCTTGTTCGCGACTCCAGAAGATGTTCCAGTAACGAGATTAAATAAGTAACTTATTGAAAGGAAGCAATTACACTGACTTGATATAATTGATACTTATAGATAGGCTCAATACTCATTCAAGGACTTTCAAGAAAATCTTAAGAAGAGCGTGTAAGAAATACGGTGTGTAAAAATTTTATAGGAATATTTTTCATATTTATAAATACAAATACACACAAATTTAATAATATATAATTATATTATTATATATATATACGATACATACATAAATATAATATTATTCTTTAATATTTATTTATATGGAATAAGCTTACATATATTAATAATCATTTCATAAATATATATAAGTCTTGTAGACAAAATTAATTGAACTAGTAATAAGATAAAACATATAAAACTATATTAGCAAAATTCTACCTCAAAAATTTTAACGATTTGTATGTTACACGTTCAACGTTCGGTCGAACTTCACATTAATAGGATCTAAGAATGCACCCAAAGGCTAACATTTAAACCTATACCTATTTAAAATATCGTAATATTAACGTATAAAAAAGATGAAGCGTTTAATGATGACGAGTAGAAATTATATAACACTACAGTGAGCTGAGATGCCCAGTGGCTAGAACGCGTGAATGACCGTAGGTTCTCTTACCCGGGCAAGCATCACTGAATTTTCGTGTACTTAATTTGTATTTATAATTCATCTCGTGCTTGACGGTGAAGGAAAACATCGTGAGGAAACCTGCATGTGTCTAATTTCATTGAAATTCTGCCACAGAGCAGCGTGGTGGAATAAGCTCCAAAACCTTCTCCTCAAAAAGAAAGAAAAGGAGTTCTTAGTCCAGCAGTGGGACATTCACAAGCTGTAACTAGTAATACTATAGTAAATATTTAGAACAACGTGATAATTAAATGCATTATTTCAAGACAAGTTCTCAACTGTCACGTCGTCAACATCATCTATTACTATCGCCACAAACCTTTAATATCAATAGAAAAATCTAAATAGTTTAAATAAAAAAGGAAACAATTACACTGACTTGATATAATTGATACTTATAGATAGGCTCAATACTTTATATGATATATATAATAATTATATATTAGGCTATTAAAATTTAGGAAATAGTTTGATGAAGCGCACGACGCGTATGTTGTTATAGACCCGTCTGTGTTAGCAAATTATCGATGTTTGTGCAGCTGGACTGATTAAACAAACAATTAACAGATGGCGACACAATACAATCGCAGTATCTGGTCTTTATAAATAGTTTATTAATACTAGTCCAAGCTTACGGCTCTTTTGAATCTTAGATAATTAAGGAAAAATTATGCGATGATAATCGTTTTTCGATACTTATTAAAGAGAATTTTACTATTAATCTTATTAATGTAACTAAATTATAATAAATATATTCAACATAATTCTTTAAGCTAACGAAAGAGATAGCAATATATTTAGATCTCTCAAATTGGTTCAGTCAGAGATTATGTGTAACAGAATCGGAAACTGTATCGATTTTGTATGATTTCACAATAGCGTTGCCATCTATGATTACAAAATTGATTTACAATATTTAATTAACAGGTGTCTCGTTTTGTATGAAACCTTTCTTTTTAATAAACGTGTTACCGTATCACTATTGCATTGTGGGGTCATTGACTCTGCATCAAATATCTAATAGTAAGCTAAATAAATTTAGTAAAGATATTAGAATATGCAAATATTCACCGAAAATATTATGTCCAAGCCCGGGCAGGAATCATTCATGTACCTAATTTGTGTTTATGATATCCTATATTCTATTTATATTTATTCTGGTGACAAAAAAACGCTGGGGCGAAACCTGCATGTGTCCGATGAAATTCTGCCAAATGCATTTCCATCAACCAGCATTGAAGGTATGGTTCAATGCTTCTTCTGAAGAGGAGAGGAGGCTTTTGTCTATTAAGATGTGAAGGCTGTTCTTGAATAGAAGTCATTGATAAGCAATGTTAAAGTTGCAGAAATTATCAAAAGCCAAGACATTAAGCAAGAGCTCGTACATTTAGAAATAAATGCGAGTTTCTTTTCACTTTATAATAGTCTCGCGAAGAATCATTTGTTTCCAAAAAAACATTCAATCTTCTTAAAAACCGTTGAGTATTTACGAAAGCATTTCTTAAAAATATCGTTCCATCCTTTCATAAATTATTCACTGTATAAAAATGTCTTCGAATTGATGTACGGTGTACCCATTACCGAGCCATTTGGAAAATTGCTCTTGTTAATCCAATTTCGTTATAAAATACCTGGAGTGTATTGAAATAGATAACAAATGTAATTCCATAACCCACGTCGGCTCAGTGGTGTGAATCTTAACTAAAGCAGGTTCATATTCGGGTCTTTGAATTTTCGTGTGTTTCATTTGTCAGTGAAATACGGGTATCCGCAAATGTCTTTGTCAAACATTTAAAAATTGTTACTTAAAGAATATCGTTTAAGCTAGACGCGATGCAGAAATAATGTAACTATGTGATTTATATTTAAACAATGCATCGTAATTTAACTCAAGCAAACCTTTCCTCATAAATAGTTTGGTAATTATCACTTATAATTATGCGGGTTGCTGGGGGTTGTTATTTAATGTCAGAATTTTATCCCGGCGATGCCAGTTTGAACTCGGAATCTTATAATACTCATATTATGCCCTCCGGCTGTAATTAAGATTGATTATACTTATATATGTATTGTTAATAACGAAATTGATAGTAATATATAATATGTTATAATATAAATATAAAAAATAAAATGCTTCTTCTAAATTTCATTTTAAAGAAATTTCACTAATAGCATTTATGATATTGTGTGCTACCAAACAATCTTGCGTGCATATAAGCAATATCGTATCCATCACGAAAAGGTCTCGAGAAATAAAACAGCACTAAAGCTTCTACATCAATTTCAACAATGGAAGTGGTTCATATTCACATTCTGAGATTCTCAAATTAATTTTACTTACGATATATGATACGAAAAACGTATTACGATAAAAAATATATATATCTTTTTGTATTTTTAAATTAAAATTGGAACGCAAGTGGTTTTTAGATGATAAGGGCTTACCTCTATAGATAACGACTTTCTTTTGTGATATAATGCCTTTAAAATATTATTTCCTTTTAACGATATCTAAGAATTTTAAGATCAATGAAATGCCTTTCGCAAATTACTTTTCCTCAAAGTATTGAAAATTGTCCTATAACTTAATTGTATTAGTTCATCTGTGTCCTCCTAGTATAATATAATATTAACTTAATAAACAAAGAAACATTTGTATATTTTCCTTTTAGAAACTTACTAAAAATATATAAAAATTAAAATATAAATACGAAACGAACGCCTTTCAGCTATAAAGCTATATGGAAATCGAAATTGTTTCGTTAACTAAATAAAAAATAAAAAAAAGAATTCACTAAGTTTCATTCTTTTATTATCAATAAATATTACATAATGCTTAAATATTGAATTGAATGTAAATCAAAACGGGCGCTTTATTTAAAAAAAAAACTTATTATTCAAAGTCAAGAAAAATATTGAAGCCGGAAGTTTACATAACATTAAAAATTTAGACGATGCCATAAATATCTTCAGCTGGCGAACTTTGCGTAGATCTTTGACGCCATTATAAAACTCTTAGAACGTGATTTATTACGCAATAGAATCGATTGCTTTATTCACACGTGTAATCGCCCACACGCTATATTAGCAAGTGGCGTACTCAGAGAATAATGGCAAGATATAAAACATTTATCACTCAATTAGCAGTGAAAGGTTAACTTGTTGAGCTTTGTGCAAACGCGTCTGGGTAGGTACAGCCCACTCATCACTCCGTACGGTTAAACAGCATTATCTAGTATTGTTGTGTTCTGGTTATATGTCTAAGTAAGCCAGTGTTGCTATAGAGACAAGGCTCGTAACTTAGTCTCCAAAGTTAGTGACGCTTTAACGATATAAGAGATGATCAATATTTCTTACAGTACCAAAGTGGGCAGTGTTGATCACTTAAAAGGTGTCCACTTTCTCAGTCTACCTAGCTGTTATAAAACATTTAATAAAAATTAAAATATCACTTGGCCGTACCACATTATACCTTCGATGAAATGTCAATTTATTTATTATTACAAAATGACTGATAATTTTTTTTTGTTTCAGGATGAGAGAATACGTAGAGGAAAATGAGAAGAATGATCCTCTCATACATGCCCCTGACAAGAAAAACAACCCTTGGGCTGAAAAAGGAAAATGCATCATCATGTAATCGTATAACCTAAGTAAAAAAAAATATCACCAAAAAATTCTAAAAGACATACGTTTTGGCACGAGTAATTAGCTGGTCTGGTCCAACCATCGACTTATTGCTGGTAATGGGAAATAATAATAGTCAAGAGAAATCGAAGGTTTCCGAATGAAATCGAATTAATGCAACTGCCAGACAATATGAAGAAACAAAAAATAGTACCATAGTAACAAGTCCACCGGACGTACGAAGTACGCCGCGCCAAAACTGTAGAATCGTAATCCGACGTTTTCAGTACACGGTTTTTGTTCCCCAATTAAATCTAGTCCTCGTAACGCTAATATTGTAAAGAGTGTACATTTAGACTGTGCGCGATGCAAGTATGTACTTATGAATGTTTTGTTAAAAGATTTAAAAAAAATGGTTGTAAATACGTTAAATTTTGTATTTCTAGTAAAGTAACGTTCGGTCGAATCTATCGGTAGAGGATAAAAATGAAAAGTTAATGTTGGACAAGTAAAAATTGTAAATTTAAACTTTAAAACGTATGTTCACACCGACGTATTTTACTTTCGTGTTAAATGTGATTATAATTTAATTATAAGGGAACTTCTTATAAATGGTCAAAATGAAAGCGAAACGATTTGCGGAATCCTAGTACTTCCACGCAAAGCAAAGCAACTTCCTCTTAGAAATTTGCGTGGATCCGCTTTGGATTCTGATTTAAACCGACCGAAGTATGCTGAACTAGCTTCTACTGCTTCGGTTAGTTTTATAACTAACAAAAAATTCTCAATTCCTTAATATAGAACAAAAACTTTGACATCGCGATTTAGTTAATAAAATACGATACTTAAATGTGAAGATTCATTGAGCTCGTGAATCTTTATATTTAAATTATTATGTAATATTTAATAAAGATAATTAAAATATAGGGTAATGTCGCACATCACAACTTAACATCTATTTGCTGGATCACAGAAATAAGGCAAACTATCAGGAATTATAATTAGGTATTGGCAATAAAGAAATCGTAGGCGATGACTTAAAATGAAATGTTAAACGTAGCGCATTGAAAAATTAATATTAAGGTAACTATCATGGATTAAAAGCAACATAATCTCGTTCGAAAACTAACGATAAGTTTATTTAGGATAATTTTTTATAAACACAGGTACGTTCCGCGGTGCCATTATCTTGTAATGCTTCTATAAAATAAATCTTAGCGTCTTATCTTCTACGCTCCTCATTATATCTTATTATATAAGTTAATTATTTATAAATTCATTCTTTAAAATCTCCTTTAGTATTATAGCTATTTTATTTACATATATATTTATATATATCATTATCCCTTCCCTGACATTTAAAATTTAGATAAATAAATCTATTGACTACAATTTTAAATCTAGCACTTGGATAGCTTAGTAATAATTCAAAATTTAAAATGAACTAAACTTTACCTTTCATGAAAATTATTCACTAATGCGAACTATCGTAGTTACCAAAATAAACTTCTTCTAAATTATGTCTAAGATTATTGGATTTAAAATGCTATTAAAAATCTTCATGATTAAAACTTTCATCTCCGGCGTTTCGGAGATATTGCAGTTAATCATGAAGTGTTATAGCAAAATTAATCTCATGTAGTGCTATTAATCTATCATTCCATTAAAAAGGATTGCATCTCTAATCCTTATTTTGATTAAATAGAAAATTTAAACTAAAGCACTGTAGTTATTTATAGATTAAAATTAAACCTAAAACTTAAACTAAAACTTATTAAAAAAATATCCTTCTTCCTTACCATATCTAGACATGAACTATGAGAAATCATTCTGGCTGTGAGTACTTCCCATTTATTTAGATGCTTCTCGATATCGTTTGTTCGATCAAATTTGCTAATACCGACAATAAAGTTTAAATCATAAATTAACTTCTTAGACATCTTGACTTCCATAACCAGTGAATAAAAAATCATTTCGATTTCATAGCATCCTTCCTAATCTTTACTATAAACGTTTATCGCTTCATCTCTTTTCAACTTATCTGAATCATATCTTTCATCTCTCTTATCATTTATAAGTTTCATTAAAACTGTCCTCTCTTAGACAAGAATAGTTTTTAAAATAGGAAATTAGAGCGTAATTCGTAGTTTTAGCGATAAATTAAAAGCAAAAATCAATCAAAAAGTTGTTTGTTAACTTATACGATAAAATTTGCAATTCAGAGAATTAGCCGTAGTTATAATAAAGTAAAAATGTAACGAGTTTATTTAAAATGTTCTAGATGATAAATATAAGAGATCCCGTATTATATTACGCGACGACAAAGTTTTGACTGTTCGAAAAATTTCTGAACAAAATCCACTTCGTTCGGACCATTTATAAGATGACTGCCTATATATTATTTGTTGAGTGTATCGTTTTTAATCTATAAATCATTTTATTTACTAAGTTTTTTTGTTAACCTTGATTGTAAACCAAAGATTTTTTTTCATTAATCTCAAACGAGTGGGACGCTCGTCTGATTTTTAACTTGGATATTAAATACAGCGTTACATTTGTTTCAGATTTTATCTCCAACAAGGGCTTTCTATTTAATATCCATGTTTTATTTAAGCTATAATTAACTTAATCGGTACTTTTTAACGGATTAATCAAAAAATTAATAACTAGATAAGATGGTATTGGAAATGATTTTTTTAGAATCAATAGGTTAAGCTATTATATGTTATTATATTAATATGTAATCAGTAATCACTGAAATAAATCAAAATCTGTAAGAACGTGTTTGCTTGTAAAATACCACTTTCAGAATGCTTATAATAAAGTTGTAGCAAATAATTTAAAGGTCAAGCCGACTAAGTTTCTTTCCTTAGAATATTTTTATCAGTAGAATGTAGTACATTCTTGGCTAAGAACAACGCTAAATATTATGATAATACTTATATTATTATTCATGAAAGGAGTAATACTTTCTATGTCCTGTTCAAGTGTGCGTATATTATATAGATGGAAAGTTGGACTACAATATTATTAAAATTACTCTAAAGCCCTGTTCTGACTTTCACATAAAAAGAGAACCAATGAATCAATCAATTTGGTGACTTAGCTTGCTTAGATACTGATTATGATGCCATAAAAAAATAGTTAACACAATATCCAAAATTGCTTGCAAATGAGAAATTTTCATAACCTTTAATTTCTTCCCTCCCCTAATTACATCGAAAGTAGATCATCGTGTCAATTATAAATATTTTAAAGACACACATGGTAGAAATTGTTTTGAAAATGAGTTATGTTTTAGTGTAGCATAAAAGACGAATGAACTGAGCGTAAGTGATCGTGTCTTTCATCACCGGTTTCAGGTTGATAAAATGAATATTAAATAAAATAATAGATTTTATTTTTATTTTTAATGACAAAAGACAAAATTGAATTCTAAAAAAATACATAATGAAAACAAATATGTTACAAAATTGGTCATGGTATAAACAAAATTATCAATAATTATAACGAGTTATATGATAAAAAATGAGCACATATTGAAGCAGCAACCAATCCACTGCCTTCTCAACAACCCTGTGGATCCAATTATTCATACATGTACATATACCGTACTTAAGTGAAGTGCAGACGTGTAGATAGGTATCTACACGTATAGGGCTTTCCGAATATATCCTAACCTAACCACTATTTCATTTTAAATTTTCATGATGTAATATAATTTTAATTCGAAGAATATGAACATTATTAATTTATAATAGCACATTAAAATCAAATTACATAAAATAATGGTAATAATAGTCGTTTGACAATATTAATCTTTGTGATAACTTAATAATGCTGTAAGTATTAAACGTTCGATACACAGTTTTCTTTACAATAATTGTTTACATAATTATTAATATTATTAGAGTTTGAACAATCAATTATACTGGTAGACAGATTTATTTTCTCTTCATTATTTTCGATGGACGACTTCAAGGTCATTTGCTATTATTAGTTCTAATGCTACATGGGTATCTGATAATATGATCAACTATTTATACACATTGCTCATTTTGAGAATACTTAATAAGCCGGACAAAATTATTTACAGCAAATATAGCACATTCGTTTAGCAAATTCAATGCTATAACTCCTTAATCACAAGACCGTATCATTAATCTCCTAATATAACATTGAAGTTGTAAATAATTAAACGGAAATCGGTTTAATACATATTAACAATATTTCAATTACTATTAAGCTACTGTTTCTTTATTTATTTTTTATCCCTACAACAAATATGGAAGAAATCTGAATACAAACTTAAGTTTAATAACAAAAATGCTGCCTACTTTTCGTTTATCCTGTTGCCCTATTTCGGTGTTATTACAGTATATTACTATTTTCAGTGGCTCGTGAATCATTTGACGAATCCCTTAAGCCGGTATTCCACCGCTCGCCCACCGGTAAGAGCCGGTTTTAGCTGGTTTGAGCCGCTTTTAACCGGCTTTCTCGGTACGTGTCTGCCTTGATTCGGTTTTATGATATTCATAGCCAAAGTGACTTTCATTTGGTAGGATTAAGCGTTTGTTTTATGTATTCCACTTCTTATTCATAAATAATCTTATTGATATACAAGTTAGAAGTGCCGGCCTGTCAGATGAGTTCTTTGAGTCAGTTCAACGCAACCGATTGAGAGTAAATTTTATATATATGCTCAATTTTATTCGTTTTTGTATTTGTTTTTAATAATTTATCTTATGTAATAACTTAACCTAAATACAGTGGGTTAAGTTAACATAAAAGTTTATTAATTAATGTATAGTAATATAAATACGTCCAAGTGAAAAACACAATTAAACAATCTCACGAAAATAAATTAACGTAAAATGATAATTAAAAGCAATTTGAGCAAGTTAATGTCAGGCAAAACAGATGATAAGGATATTATAGTTATGCAAATGAAAACAAGTTATTCCTACGGTCATTTCGTGAGTATTTCTGTGTGTATTAATTGTAATAAACTGCATAAATTTATAATTTAATTACATAAAATATGCTAGAAATTATTTATATAGTATTTGTGATTTCAAGTTTATTTCACTACGCTGCTCTAATACAGGCGACGTGATAAACATGGTAGAATCTCATCCTACATATGCAGGTTCCTCACGATATTGTCCTTAGCCACCGAGCACGATATTTTTTTATATTGCCGGGAAAGCAAATGACTACTCCACCTGATGGTAAGTGGTAGTAGAGTTTAAGCGTGACGACGGCCAGTACAGTCGGAAAGAACGATCTGCACTAGCCGCCCTCGCCTTGCCAGTCCACAAGATGCCTCTTCACGCCTCGTTTGAAGGAACTCAAATTATTTATATTATACAGACCCAGTTGTGCTAGACCAGATTTTAACCCACAACCATGCCCGGAATTAGAGATCAAAGGCCTCTTTGACATTTGTGGCTCCTCATTCCGAAGTGATTAGGGTAAAATAATATCGTCTGCCTAGGCATAAATCATTTACTGGTGGTAGAACTTCTTGCAAGCTCGTCTGGGTAGGTACCACCCACTCATCAGATATTCTACCGCAAAATAGCAGTACTTGATATTGTTGTATTCCGGTTTGAAGGGTGAGTGAGCCAGTGTAATTACAAGCACAAGGGACATAACATCTTAGTTCCCAAGGTTGGTGGCGCATTGGCGATGTAAGCGATGGGTAAAATTTCTTGCAGAGCCAATGTCTAAGAGCGTTTGGTGACCACTTACCATCAGGTGGCCCATATGCTCGACCGCCTTCCTATTCTATATTAAAAAAAATCCATGGCTGCTTCCCACCTTCGTTTATGATGTAATGCACCATAAAATATTTATTAATAAAATCAACAGTTAATCAAAATGATAATGGTGAGCGTGTAACGTCTATATAGTCGAGCCTACACACAGCCCAAACACCGGTTTAATACTCTACAGCAATTATTTACTGTTAAATATTGCTCTATACTTTATTAAAGGCGGTATAGGTAAAAAATTACATAGTATACAAATTATACTAATTAGATACTTTTCTTGTATTCAATAATATTATGCATTATATATTAATGTTTTTTTTTAACGTTACTTTTTTTTAAATATAGAAAGTTTATTTGAAGTAACAACAACTAATAATTGGCAAGCAGTAAAAATCAAGGAAATATAAAAAGGTAAATATTTGAAACAACTTTATACTATTTGAGGTCCAATTCCCAGAGTGGTCTTTCTCTTTACTCAAAATAATATGTACAAACAGACACATCACTTGTCTTCCGTGAAGGCAGTATACGTTAGCATGTAGACTTTTCAATTTACATTTTTATTTAAAATGCATATGGAATGTATTATATAAATATATTACACTGTATGCATAAGTACTTTTTACTAGATAATATAATGTAAAAGCTTTAGTGTTTCTTCTGTTTTCTATAAAATTAAATAAATAAATAGTTCATTACCCAAGAGGGGGAGCCAGGAGACCCTTTGTACAGGGCAACCTAGTTTGGGCTCCTGTCTCCCACGTATAACTATATTTATATATATATATATATATATATATATAAAATGTATACATTATTGTCTGTGGGAGAGAATAAATACATTTATTTCATTTCATTTTACTGTCTTTTTACAAATATATTTTAAGCAGAATTATTCGTGAACATTTTCAATAATTATTATTATTATATTCAAAAATTGAAATTCCACTTCTAGGACCTTCCCCGTAATAATATAAATTTTGTTTAAAATACTTTGATATATCGCCTTGGTTTCCGACATAACGGTCTAGCTGGCATGATCCCAAAACCATGTTCTCGACGTCAATACAACGTTTAGACTAGTCGTTTCTGATAACAAAAAGCAACATACATTTTGAAACAATGATCTCGTATTCGATACATAAATTATATAAAAACGGATATTCGTATATCTGTTTAAAGTTATTAGATATTGATACTTTTTGACATTATATATGTATATTTTCAATAAAAAAAATTTATACTATCTATATTGTTGTCATCGAAAGGATCTGCACCCGTACGTGGTTGACGTTGACGTATTTAAGACACGTACGAAACGATTTGCTTCATCGTTTCTGATACGCACCACCAAGGTCTGGAATACCCTCCCGACCTCCGTTTTCCCCACCACCTACAATATGGGTACCTTCAAGTCCAGAGTGAATAGGCACCTTCTAGGTAAGCGCGCTCCATCTCAGACTGTATCTCACTTTCCATCAGGTGTGATAACAGTCAAGCGCTAGCCTATATATTAAAAAAAAAAAAAAGTCAATCGCCGATAGATGGCGTTGTAGCATATGTACTTGTATAACGTTTATTCGATTGCCACGTCTGCATGGTTTGGTTAGTAAAATCATAAAAATTAAAATTAAATACACTCTATTAAACGTATACCCAGGTACCTACGTAGACGGGTTTTGTGCAAGCCCGTCTGGATAGGTACCACCCACGCATCAGATATGCTTCCGCTAAACAGCAATACTTAGAACTATTGTTTTCCGGTTTGAAGGACAAGTGAACCAGTGTAACCACAGGCACAAGGGACATCTTTGTTCCCACGGTTGGTGGCACATTGGCGATGTAAGGAACGGTTAATATTTCTTACAGTCCCAATGTCTTTATGCGTTTTTGCCGTCCACTGCTGGACGAAAGCCTCCCCCATAGAACGCCAACCATCCCAATATTGGGCAGTCCGCATCCATCCCCTACCTGCCACCTTTTTTAAATAAAGCGTGGTGACTAAGGCAAATAACCCCCCTATGAGCGACGACGCAAATTTTTATGCGTTATTGAACAATTATCGTCATGTGGGCCATTTACCGTCCGCCTATCCATTTTAGGTAAATAAACATTATTAAAAATCGTCATTTCACAATGCCAATGCAAGGTTCAAAATGATGCGTTCTTAGTGAACGGATTTCATCATTTTACGCCTACGTCACGTAAGGAGTAATTATGCTAAATTTCAAGTCAATCGGGCCTATAGTTTCGGAGATCTCGTAATGTATCTGCCAGTCAATGTTCAGTCACAATAAAATAATTTGTCAATTTTAAAATTAATTTAATAAATAGCATGTGCAAGTTGCATAAAAAGTGCTGCCTAAGTTTAGTTTTCACATTCAAACAACCCCTTGTGATGTAAATCTCTTAGAGTTAGCCGGGTGTCGACAGTGGGTAATTATTTCAGGCGAGGGTGGAACAGGCGAGCAAATTTGTGCTGGACCCAAATTAATGAGGCGAGAATGTGTGACTCATCGTTTGTTTAACTAAGTTTGTGTGATTTATACTTCTGAAGAAGAATACCATATAAATCTCCCACTGCATGAAAAAGAAAATATAATTCAAATGATAGTTTTTTTTATATCGTCGTTCCCATCAATGCAAATCAAATCAAATAATAATTGTTCCAAGTAGGATAATAATTATTATTACTTATTGTTACTTACTCGGCATTAGGTTCTAACCATAGAAAAAGATTATCTGAAATGTTTTGGCTTTGTTTCCAAACAATAGATTCGTTGATGTTGCGGTAATAATATATGAATAAGACAAGTTGTAAAGTGACAGTAAAGTAAAAAGAATAGTATGATAAATACAATAACTATGTGATATTTATTTTATATTTATATTGTTTGATTTGTATATTTTCTTAGAAATTAATTATTGTCACACATCATTTATATAATAATACATAAGTATCGAAAATTGACGAATTATTAGTACTTATTATAAATTAAAGAAGCAGAATGAAAATTCGAATCATCTGAAAAACATTGTACAACAAAGCGCTAAAGATTATACTCTTTAAAAAAAAAAAAAACATGATACAAGTTGTAATTAATTTAGTAAAAAAATATTATAAAAGGTAAAGTAAAGTATAGTCACTTTGCAACGTGATAGAAATTAAACTTTTTTAAGAAATCTCTAATTTAAAGTAATATGTAGTACATTAAATGGGTAGCATACTAACTTTCTTGTTCTCTCAAGGTCATATATTATTTATTTTTTCATATTCACCTCAACGTGCCATGTCCTTAAAATTTAACTCTTGATATTTCTTATCCACCTATTATCGAATAGACGATTAAGAAGTTTTACTTCAAAAGAGAATAATAAATATATTTATATAAAAAGAAAACAAGTAATTTCCCGATTTGTCATATTTCGATAACCGACGGCTGCCTCCAATGCACTACGCCATGACGTTTTAACCTACATACGAAAAGAAAAGATTCGTGACACGCCGTTTGAGAAGGAGCACGTCAAACTGGATGATTTGACGTGGGAACAAAAAGCTTTGGAAAGCACACCCAGACACGATTCCCGCCAGGAGGCATTCTCGAGATAGTGAGAAATTAGCTTTTGTGAATAAAGGAATCCTTTAAGAATGCTCTTATCATATTTCGCTAACAAATATATACTGTCGACTGTTATTTTATCACATAGATAAATTATTTTTTGGATGTATATAAAGGTGTTTGTGTGTTATATAAATAAATACATATTATGTTGCAACTAAACATTAAGCCAAGTAACTTATAGAGTATAAACGATACTGTTGCTTTAGATGAAGAAAATATGAGATGTCGCAATGTTACTTCGCTTTGTAAAATGATGTATCTCAATGCGATGCGTTGAAGCAACGCAAACAATTCATCGCATATGGCATACGTGTACGCCTGTACGTTTACTTGTAAGTAAACTCTGCCAATTAGTTTAGTTTCCAGTGAGACAAGAGCCTCACTACTACATCTGCTTGCAGCAGGTCATCGTAAATTTGTCGGTTGTAGATTTTTACAATACGATTTCACATTGCATTGTTAAGGCTTTGCCTTAACACTATTAACTTGCCAAAATAGTACCTGTTCAATGTTGGGGAAAAAAGGTAGAGCTTAGTTTGTTCAAGAGCCAAAAATCAATTTCCACTTTTAAATTTTCCACTATTAAAATATTTCTTGAAATTAAGCAAACATTAAACACATCACAACAGGACTATTGCTATTTGTAAAAATATATGTGGGATATAACTGACTTAGTAACAATTAATCAGCAAACGGACATGCATGAGGCAGTGTAATTTCAGGAAAAAGGGACATACTTATTATTTTACTTGGTGGTAGGGCTTAGTGCAAACTCGCCTGGGTAGGTACTAACCCAGAAACAGAAAGTATTTAGTATTGTTGTATTCCAGTTAGAAGTGTAAGTGAGCCAGTGTAACTACAAGCTCGAAGTACATAACATGTTAGTTCCCAAGGTAGGTGGCGCATTGGCGAAGTAATGGATGGTTAATATTACTTACAATGCCGATTTTTATTGACGGTGTTGACGACCATAACAGCATAAGGTGGCCTGTTTGTCTGTCCACCTACTTAAGACATAAAAAATACTATGCGCAATAGATCTTGGCCTCTGGTGAGTAGATTGCAGAGCAGTAGGTTCGAATAGCATCAGCAGGAGCCATTGCCTCTCTATTTCTAGTACAATAGAGCAGGGATGATACGCAGAACTACTTGATAATAAATTTAATTATGTTTGTTTAGGTTTTGATAGCTTAAGTAGATGCTAACATAGAAATAAAGCTGTAATACTAACAGCAGTGATGACCTATTGGCCAGATCATGTGGATTTAAGCCGAAGGTCGCAGCTTCAAACCCAGACAAAAACTAATTAATTTTCATGTGCTTAATTTATTGGTATTTCATCTCAAACTCGGTGCAAGCTAAATATTTTGAAACCTGCTTGTGTGGTATGAAAATCTGTATTCACAACCATATATTCACAAATATTCACATGTGGCACCAACAGATTGCACCCGCTTTGAAGGTCTTGTGATTGAATAAGTTCGCTTTAAAAAAGATGATGATTTAGCCCAGCAGTGGGTCATTCCTAACTGTTACGTTATATAATATTATTAACTATAATATCAGCCACATATTCTTTTACAGGACAAATATCCTTGTATTTCCAAGTATATTCAGTTCATATTTAATGAGGTCACGTGCCAGACCGTCGTCATCTTATGAAGCACGAGTTCCGTCCACAAGAACCTAAATCACGTGCGTTCATTGACGTCTTCAAGTTCGCCGTTAGTTAAGTTAAAAAAATACTAATTTTTTATATAGTATAAATAAATAAAAAAATGTTTGTATGTTTGTCCTCTATACGTTTCTAAGCCACTGAACCAATTGTGATGAAAACTTGATGAGGTGTTCTTATTTGGTGTATGGAAGATTCATGGCGCAATAAAATTTTTAGATGACTTGTTATAATTTCTTCTTATATGGTTCTTCTTTAATGAAAGAACGTTTAATGAAAGCCCTTATACTACTCATGCGAAGCCAGTAAGGGTAGCTAGTCAGTTGCAAAGAAAATACAATTTAATCTTTTAAAAATATTAGAACGCCTCTGTTACATATGTAACGTGATTTTTGTTATATTTTTCATCAATATCGCTATGTTAACCTTATTTCCAAGCACTCGTTCTCGGAAAAGTGTAAATAAATTATAGCGCGAGTGACGTAGTACAAGTCACATTTTAACTCAAACGTTACACAAAACGTTGCACGACGCGACCTCAAAATATCAGCTTATAAACAATATGATACATTAACAATAATTATGAGTCATATCTCTAGCTGGTTAAATTTATAATATTAATTTGTTTAAGAATACAAAGTACAATAAATAAATCGCTTTATATAATTGTAAACAGGTGTAAAGCTTAATGTATTTGGGATAATTTATAGATATTACAAGAACATTAAATTCACGCTTGTCACGTCAAAAGCTAAAAACGTCACAATAAAAAAAGACCAAAATTTCTACAATACAAATAATACATATCATTGAAGTTATAATTTTCGCATTTGTTTAATTCACATCAGAATTATAATTTCATATAGCTGGCTCTATGGACATGACATTTCGTGACTAGCCAGCTCTTCAATCATTTTACTTATACAACGTTAAAAATTGGAACTCGAAAGGGTCACTCGGTGTTGGAGCAAAAAACTCAACCCCTTTTTATTAGCCCTGACTCCATCACACACAATAGCTCCGAACGAAATTGCTTTTTACAGGAATTACGTCATCAATACATATCAAATTCCATGTCAGTTTTACCGATTTATAATAGATAATTATATATAGATAATATGTATATAAAATAGTTGTTATAACGTGACTTTAATAAGTTAAGCTACATTCATATTAATTTATTTCTCTACTGATTTTTTCAAGTAAGCATTTTTCAAATTATCTTCTTGTATTATATATTGATTTTTATGGATTCGTCAAATTCTTGTTGTGTACATAATAAAAATGCTTCCGGATTTAAAGCCATCTAGTAATATGCGTCTTTAAACGTACAAACCCCAATATTTTGATAGCGTTATCTCGGTATATACATGTATTAAATATATATTAAAAGAACTTGATATCAACTTAGAAATAAAACGAGATTTTATATAAAACGAATGAATGATCCCTTATATTATTCGCAATCACAAAATATTTACAAACAAATTATTTACTACGAAATACTTCTAAGAAGGGATTCAATATCAATTAATTTCCCGCCATGAATGTCATCTGTCAATCTGTCATCTGTGATCTGTCAATGTTCTTGTTGCTAGATTAAAAATATAGATTATTAATGTTTAATAATAACGACAGACTCTCCGGTAATATTTAATAATAGTTTGTATTATATCTACATATTATTACAATGTAATTGAGTCTTACAATATGTCTATATTGAAAATATGATCTAAAAAATATTATTTCAAGCTGGTCCAGTTTTAATTTGTGTATTTGCCGCAGTGTCATCGTAAATGGCATGGCAATTATAATTTTATTAGTGACTTTAAAATTAGACGGATTATAAATAAGTTATTTTTCTTATCATTTCAATACCATTATACAAAGCAACGTTTGTTTTTTTTTTAGTTTGTACGGAATAATATTAGGATCTACGAGAAAAATCTATTAATAAATAAGCATTGTATACAGTTTTGATAATTATATAGTCGATAAGAAATCCAGCTACGGCCTACGCGATAGCGACAGCAACGCTTAAAGCGGATGTAACCACACGGAACAGCGAACATAAAAAATATATTCTATAAAATAAATAAATATATTCTAATCATTCATTCATTCATTCAATTATATTGTACTTATATTGATTACATTGTTTAATTTATAATAGTTTTATTATTTCTAACAATAGCAATAAAAATATTTAAAGTAACCTTTCAATCCCCTACTTGAAATTAGCAGAATACTCTTACTCGGTGATAGGAAATTGTGCAAATCTGTCTGGAGGTACCACCCACTCATAAAAAATTCACGGCAAAAAATCTATACTTGGTATTCTTGTGTTCCAATTTGAAGGGTGAGTGAACCAGTGTAACTACAGTCACAACGCACGTCACATCTTAGTTCCCAAAATTGATGGCGCATTGGCGATGTAAGGAATGGTTAATATTTCTTACATTGCCAATGTCTTTGGGTGGTGGTGACGCCTCACCATCAGGGGGTCCTTATGCCCACCCGCGTACCTATATTATAAAAAAAAAACAAAAAAATATAGTACCTATCTAGTAATACAATAAAAAAAGTACAAATTATTCTTATAAAATGTAAATAGTTTTTATAAAATACGTCTACTTATATATTATGAAATAAAAGTAAAAGAAGGCAAGTAGTACAGAGTAGATATCCCACTTCTGGGCTTCGGCTTCCTCCTCTCTGGATGAGAAGGTTAAATACAGATAAAGGCTTAAATGCACAACCTCATTCTATGTGTTTCTTACAAGCTTTAACTACTTCTTCAATGTTATTATGTTTTTAATGTTTAATTTATTTTTGACATTGCAATTTTTTAGCTAATTTTGCCCTTATTATTTACTCAAAAGATGAATTGTTATTCCAGTCAAAATATTATAATTTCATAAATATAATATTATAAAGCGTACGTAATGAATTGAAACATTTCAATAGATGGTGGGAAGACCCTAACTGATTACCTGATATAAAACAAATTATTAATATTTTATCTATTATTAAATCTTTAAATAAGATAGTATGTTCAATAACGTTGACTAATAATTTCTACAAGCACTTGAAAATAACAATCACCCATGATTCACTATAAAATAATATTAGAATGAGTGTTCAAAGTAAGAATATAATATATTTTTTGTGCTATTTATTTAGTTTATTTATTTAACAATTTGAACAAATAAATAACAATTAAATGATGGCACTACAAAAACCACGAAAGCTTATCCTCAGTGCCTTTTCGTCTATGGATTTACATACAATATACGCTATGATTATTTTAAATAATACATCGTTAAATAGCATAAATGTTAAAATATCATAAAACACACTTCTTTTTTTAAATCAACTACGCCTTATTATTTTAATGTAATAATTATTATTATAATAGTCAAAGCTTTGACTGCCTCGTTGGTCTAGATGTAAGGCCGCATACCCGAAGATCTTGGGTTCAAATACCAGATAATAATAGGGCTAATAATAAAGTTATTGAGTTTTTCTGTCGATAATTCTCAAGAGCTGCTCGGAGTCGGGAAGTTGTGAGTACAACCCGTTCCTCGGAAAGCACGTGAAGCCGTTGGATCTGCGCCTGAACTCTTTTCGGTCGTGTCGGATTACAGTCCCATCGGATTATGAGAGTTAGAGAATAGAGAATGCACCTGTGTTTGCGCACACACTTATGCACGATAATATGTCCTGCGCAGTTGGCTTATCTCTCTTGGGGAATATTATTATAAATATATATAAATAGTTAATGTTGCATATTATCACTTTCTGAAATTCTATGATCGTTCTTAGATCGACCAATGACGTCATGAGAAACGGCTTGACGTCACGGCTTAACTTGTTAATTTATCTTATTTTATTTCAGTGGTAAATATTTTTTTTTAAATACATTAAGTATTTAGAAATGCATGGTAGAGACCGCAATTGCCGGACAAGTTTTAAGTAATTCGCTGTTATTAGCATTTCAAAACGGAGTTGTGTCTGCGATATGCTGATTTGCATCATACAAATAGTTTAAAGCAAAACGTTTTGATTTTTTATATATAAACATCCATTTAATTTATTTTATAATCGAGATTTTTCCGCTTCATACCCTATGAGTACTTAGTTGCCTGGAAGAGATCGCTATGTAGCGATAAGGTCGTCAAAGTTGTATGCTGCTCATAATTAGGTTGCATTCATGTTTTGTAATTTTTTTAATCTTTGTGTTATACAAAAAAGTAAGTAAGTTTTTAGTTTTAAAGCATTGAATATCACGTGCATCTTATTGGAAACTCTTCGTGTTATTTTTGAGGCCATATGTCCTCCTTATGATATGATATGATGATAGAAGGACTGTGTCTCTGACCTTAATGACACCGGAGTTATTTTATTGAAATACCAATTGCACGTATTTCTATCACCTATCGTCGCTTACCTTATTAATAAATGTTTTCTTAAGGTGTTCCTACACGGCAGTTGTATAACGTTATAAAACATTGTGTAGTACGAAAACATTTTATAACAGTGTGTACATTTTGCTACAACATTTTAAGAAAGTTATGTTATTAACGCTCCCACACTGGTTCAACTCGTTGTATAACATCGTATAACATTCTTTACCTATCAGTTTGGGCCTGCCTATATATATATATATATATAATTTATTGTGTCATGTTGTAATTAGTCATATAAAATTTTGTTACATGAAGTTACATAACATCACTAACAATGTATAATTTTTGTTACAATTTGTTAAAAAATGTTAGACAACAAATGTTATGCAACATGCTATAACATTATATAACTGCTGTGTGAGAGCACTTTAAACAAAAGCTTTGATTGATTTAAAATCATCATTATTTAAATAATTAACAAAGTCAGTCATTTTAAATATATTTAAATTGGTCGATGATATAGGGTACACTTTCCTCTTATAAAACAAGTATATCGTTATTTCAAAACGTATGATAAAATGTACTTCACTATGCGTGATAAATGATTGCAAATATAAAGTAGAGAGCATAATATATTTGTAACAACGATTGACTGGCTCATTGGTCTAAAGAAGAACGATAACTGTAAGCTATAATAACCACCTGTTAAGGAAAAGGTAAGGAGTAGAAAAGTGTAACTGATTCTCGTTTGAGATATGCAGGTTTCTTAAATTTGTTTTCTTTGATCGTCGATCACGAGATGAATTATAAACTCAAATATTGTTGATGAAAATTAAATGGTAAATTAAATCTTACATATTAAAATTTAAGTGAAGGGCTGATTCATTTTATGTACAGAGAATCGGAATTTTGATTCAAATGTATTTACATTAGAAAAGTAGTCTATGTAGTATATCAGTTGTCTGGTTTCCATCGTACAAGCTCTGCTTAGTTTGGGATCAGATATCCATGTGAGAATAATGTCCCAAGATATTAAATTATATTATAAAATAAATGTTGTATTATTATTAATAAAAAAAATAAAAAATGGTAATTTCCTAGAACTGGATTGATAAGCTTCGATCTTATTCTAACCACAGTGCCTTGCTTTTGTAGTTAGCTGACTAGCATACTTTAATCTACATATCATTTATACGCAACATAGTAATTGACTAGTTTAACTGACTACTGCTATTCCGAGGTCCTAGGATAGTGCTAATAAAAAAAAAAACTGGAAAATCCACCGTCTTGAAGTCTTTCCGGTAATGTCAACTTGCAGTCCCATTGAATTATGTAGGGAAGAGATAGGAGAGTTCAGATATGCGCACAAGATTGTACACTCGAATATCTGTTGCACAGTTGGCTAGTATTATCTTTTTTCAAATTTTTCATAAGAGTATAGGAACATGCTAATACATTTTTTTTTTATATATTTGCCGGGAGGGCAAATGACTCTACTCCACCTGATGTTAAGTGGTAGTAGAGTCCAAACGCGAGGACGGCCAGTACAGTCGGGAAGAAGGTTCTGCACTAGCCGCCCCCGCCTTGCCGGCCCGCAAGATGCCTCTTCACGCCTCGTTTGAAGGAACCCGGGTCGTAAGAGGAGGGGAATACGTGAGCTGGTAAGGAATTCCATTTTTTTGAAGTGCGACAAAGAAAGGAGTTGCCAAATTTCTTTGTGCGCGATGGAATTGATGTCACAGTTAGTCGGTGACATCGAGAACCAGCACGCGTAGACTTGTGAAGGAAGAGGGAAGCAGGAATTAGGGAGAATAATTCCTCGGAACACTCGCCGTGATACAGTCGATAGAAAGCGCTCAGCGCTGCTATCTCTCGACGCAATTGTAAAGGCTCGAGGATGTTAGTGACCTTTACGTCGCCAATAATGCGGACAATTACATTAGGGCCAGTGTTGGTTATACCATAAAATAAAACTTTGTTCTAATTTTCTAAGCGTAGTAGTTTTCAGACGACAGACGATAGATAACCTCTGCTACAAATTCTGCTACATTATAACTAACCTGAAATAGGACAGCACAGTAACATAACCTTCAAAACCTTCTCAAAGTTGGAGGGAGACCGTGGCCCATTGAGAAATTGGCGAACTTAAAGCCAGTACTTGAAGCATTCACTGGTAGTGGTAAGCCCTTTGGGAAGATATCATGTCGCAGTAGGCAGTAGGAGCGCGAAGATAGGGCTTCCGCAGACCCGCTTCGCCGAAGAAGACCGGAGATTAAGGCGTCAGCACTATGCGCACCTTCTTCTTCCACAGTGTTGCCAGGGCTAGGGGGTCCCTGTACCCTGAGAACCCCCTAGAATTTCGAAGGCCCGCAGAGGCGGGCCAACTATTGGGGTGACACGATAGTATAGCAGTGTGGGTACCGCTGGTTTTAAGTGGGTATTCCGGCGCATGCTTCAGCGCTGGCGAGTCCCACATATACCCCCATTTCAAATGGGGCAAAACACTTAATTTTCCAGCGTAAAAAAAGATTGGTGGCGTATTGGCGATGTAAGCGTTGGTTAACATTTCTTACAATGCCAACGTATATGGACGTTGGTGACCACTTACCTTTAGGTTGCCCATATGCTCTTCCGCTTACCTATTCTATAAAAAATGTCTCATGTCATATTATTATAATATTACAATATTTTTATTTTTGACACAGAAGAAATCCTCAAATCATCCGGGTCCTAGATGGATTGAGACAATATAGGATTCTTACCCACTAAAATGCGTTGGCATGGCTTGGCGCTCTTCTTAGAGGAATGCCATTCCATAGTATGCTATGGTTTCGATCTCGATCACTACAATAGTCGATAAACAGTCCTTGCGTGTAGTATTTTTATGTTTTATTTTAAAATTGAACTGATGCTAGACGTTAAAATGTATCTAGATAAAATATGTTATACAGATTGAACTAGCTCTATTACTTATCAAACCGGAAGATATACGTATTCAAGCCAAACAGTTACGTTAATGTGCTAGGTTCTGGTTTGGACGGTGGATGCGCTATTGTAACTACAGGCACAAAGGACATTAAATCTTCGGAGCCAAGGTTGGTGGTGCATTGATGATGTACAGAACGGTGAATATTTTTTACAGCTCTAATGTCTATGGGTTGAGGTGACCATATATTACCATCAAGTAGCATTTTTGCCTATATAGCTAAATTGATTTATTCGATTGCAATTGATAAAATATATAATTTATCTCAAATGAAATAGTATGCACCAAGCTTTAGAATAGATAAGGACAGGGTACACGTAGGATAGTACTTAAAATGCCGCAGATCATATACCGCATTAGATTAGTTAGAGTTTTCAATCGTAACAGAGAGTCATTATAATGTATCGCCTAGCCAGTCTCCTGTTTCTCATCTCCATCGTCAACGGACTTCAACTTCAGGGACCTTGTGATCTGACAAACATTACTTATATCACAGCTCCTAATGTTAATGAGGTGACTATCATATAGAAGGTGGTAGGGCATTGTGCGAGCTCGTCTGTGTATGTACCACTCACTCATCAGATATTCTACCGGAAAACAGCAGTAATCGTTATTGTTGTGTTCCGGTTTGGAGGGTGAGTGAGCCAGTGTAATTACAGGCACAAGGGACTTAACATCTTAGTTACCAAGTTTGGTGGTGCATTAGCGAAGTAAGCGATGGGTAAAATTTTTTACAATGCCAATGTCAATGGTGACCACTTACCATCAGGTGACCCATAAACTCGTCCCCCTACCTATACTATAAAAAAAAATCTTTACACAGCTCCGGATTCATTGTTTTTTTATATTTTTAAAATTTTATGGAACTAGCTTCCGCCACGGCTTCCCACGGGTACGCCCACATGTGCGCGGAGGAGGCAAATGTTATGGGCTTATGTTTTAATTCAGTCATCTAAATCCGTTCAAAATTCGTTAAAATCGTTCTTTTTGTGTTTTCAACATGGAAGTTGATATTCAATGAGCTTATTCTTACTTACAAAATGAGCTCAGTAATGATTATAATCAATCTTTACAAATATTATAGAATGTGAAAGTAACTCTATCTGTATATTTCAAGGCTAAAGAGGCTTCATTTCAAGGCTTTCATTAAACCGATTTTGATGAAATTTTGTACGAAGCAATACAATTTTTTAAGCTACGTGTTCAGCTAGTGTTTTATATATCATAATATTATATATTGTGCTTAAAATCAAATAATTGGTGATGTACAAAATAATTAGTTAATCATCCGTGCAGTGACGGAGAAAGAATACATTTCACTGCCCCTCTCCCATGGGTGTCGTAAGAGGCGACTAAGGGATATCATCTGGTGGTAGGATGATAAACATCCGCCTGGCTTGTTACCACCGTACGCATGGTGAAAATCTCGTGAAGTGGCTTGCAGCCGCGTTTCGAGGTCAGCCAGCGTACAGCCAGTGCCCGAGCGAGTATTGCCGCGATGGGTGTTGGTCCAGTGGAGACGGCTGCTGAACCAATGCCGGGGGAAACTGTATTGCCCTGCCGGACAGGGAGACCCGAAGAAACGGCTATTCCGCTGGCCGCCCGTGGCATAGTACAGGGGCCCGAGCGTGCCTAACCAGCACGCGAGGCTGCCCCACCAGGCCACGCATAATCTCGGGGTGGACCGTCGTGCCGGTTGGTGACCGGAAGGTGGGGTCCCGGCGGCCACTTCCGGGGGGGTTCGGGGGCCCTTCCGTCCGGCGGGTCAGTGTAGTTTCCCTTTTGGCAAACACTTGGGGAAGCACGCCTCCACACTTTGCCCACCCCTATCGTGGCAATACGTCGCTCGCTTCACGTCTCTTTTCCATTCTTTTTCCCTAATGGTAGCGCATCAAAACAGGAATAACGGTCGTACAGCGGTGCACACCCCCACCATAGCCACGCTGTTTGAGGTCGAGTTCACTAACATCCGTGGACTCCACGCTAACCTCAACGCTGTCCACCATCATCTCGAGACAGCACGGCCAGCAATGTTGTTTCTCACGGAGACACAAATACTCCGTCCTGCCGATACCAGCTACCTTAATTATCCCGGCTACATGCTTGAAGAATCCTTCAAAGCGAAAGCCGGAGTATGCTTGTTCGTCAGGACGGATGTTTGCTGTCACCGATTGCGCTGCTTGGAGGACCCCTCCTTCTCCATGTTGGTGGTGCGTGTGGATCTGGTTCGTCAGAGTCGGGTCTACGTGTGCCTCTACAGATCCCACAATGGTGACTTGGAGACAAGCCGACTATTTGACCATCTTAGTCGGGTGGCAGATGCTGCGCAAGAGCAGTTTCCTAACGCGGAATTGGTGTTTTTGGGGGATTTTAATGCTCACCATGAATCATGGTTGAAATCCCTCAAAACTGACCATGCTGGAAGGACTGCTCATGCTTTTGCTCTCACACATGACTTGACCCAACTGGTTGATCAGCCCACCAGGATCCCAGACTTTGATGGGCAAGCGCCTTCTCTGCTGGACCTTCTGCTGACTTCTCAACCGGTAGAATACCAGGTTGTGGTTCAAGCTCCACTTGGTTCTTCGGATCACAGCCTCATATCTACCAAAGTGCCACAGGCCAAGCTGCCGCCACCAACGGTTTGCAAACGGCGCGTTTGGCACTACAAGTCAGCAGATTGGGACGGTATGCGCGATTACTATGCGTCAGTCCCTTGGAAGGAACGTTGCTTCAGTGGGAATGACCCGACAGCTAGTGCCGCTGCTGTTGCTGGCGAGATCATGTTAGGAATGGAATACTACATTCCTAGCTCAGATCTCGACAGTAGGGGTGCGCGTAACCGTTGGTTCACTCGCGAATGTGCCGACGCTGTATCATCTAAGCAGGCGGCATATCGCGAGTGGATCAATGGCTGCATTAGCGGGGCATCTAACATTGACTCACTGAAAGCAATTTACAATAAGAACTCCAAGTCCTGTAGGAAGGCTTACACGAGAGCGGATGCACAGCGCATTGTACAGATTGGTCAAGACCTTATTTCACATCCTAGGGGCTCCCGTAGCTTCTGGCGTCTGACCAAGTCTGTGCAAAACAATTTCTGCCAACCTTCGCTGCCACCGCTCAGAAGTCCGGACGGATCGCTAGCTCACAGTCCGCAAGAGAAAGCTGATTTACTGGCTAAACTCTTTGCCAACAACTCCGTCATCGATGATTGTAATGCTCTGCCACCAATAATACCTTCTTGTGGCCACACGATGCCTGACATCAAAATCAGGCAGCATGATGTGCGTGCGGAGCTGCAATCACTTGATGTACGGAAAGCTAGCGGTCCCGATGGAATACCAGCCATAGTGCTGAAGAAGTGTGCGGCGGAGCTGTCTCCCGTGTTAACGCGCCTGTTCCAACTGTCTCTTTCTTCGGGATGTGTGCCGGAGGCTTGGAGAAGAGCTAATGTGCAAGCGGTTCCCAAAAAAGGGGATCGGTCTGACCCGGCAAATTATCGGCCAATAGCTATCACCTCAGTACTTTGTAAGGTGATGGAACGGATTATTAACAACCAACTGATCCATTACCTAGAAGATCACTGTTTAATTAATGATCGTCAGTACGGATTTCGACCAAAACGGTCTACAGGTGATCTTCTAGCGTACGTAACACACCTCTGGGGTGAAGCTATCGACAAGCATGGGGAATCGTTGGCTGTCAGCCTCGATATCTCCAAGGCTTTCGACAGGGTCTGGCACAGAAGTCTTCTCTCCAAGCTGCCGGCATATGGTCTGCCTGCCCAGCTTTGCACCTGGATTGCCAGCTTCCTACACAAGCGCAGCCTTCGTGTTTTAGTTGATGGTTGCGCTTCACAATTCTATGTAGTGAATGCTGGGGTCCCCCAGGGATCTGTGCTATCTCCCACTCTGTTTCTTTTGCATATCAATGATATGCTCTCTCTCGGGAACATTCATTGCTATGCAGACGATAGTACAGTGCATGGTGGATACCACGGACGCGCAGTGGCTGGGCGAGCGGAAATTAAGGAGAGGCGGGAGGATCTTGTCATTGAACTCAATAGGACGTTAGAGCTTATCGCCAAATGGGGCTCAGATAATCTTGTTGAGTTCAATGCCAAGAAAACACAGGTATGCGCTCTCACAGCAAAAAAGTCACCATTTTCCCCTCTTCCCTCCCTCTGTGGCACTCCGCTGGTGATACATAGCAAAATCGCCATGCTGGGGATGGACGTTCGCTGCGACCTAAGTCCAAGGGATTACATCGAGGCTGTGATAAAAACAGCTTCACGGAAACTCGGAGTTCTGAACAAGGTGCGGCGTTTTTTCACGCCACAACAACTGTGCCTGCTGTACAAAACACAGGTACGGTCTTGCGTTGAGTATTGCTCGCACCTTTGGGATGGCTCCGCTAAGTACCTACTTGAGGCCTTGGACCGGTTGCAGCGACGTGCGGTCCGCATTATTGGCGACGTAAAGGTCACTAACACCCTCGAGCCTTTACAATTGCGTCGAGAGATAGCAGCGCTGAGCGCTTTCTATCGACTGTATCACGGCGAGTGTTCCGAGGAATTATTCTCCCTTATTCCTACTTCCCCCTTCCTTCACAAGTCTACGCGTGCTGGCTCTAGATGTCACCGACTAACAGTGACATCAATTCCATCGCGCACAAAGAAATTTGGCAACTCCTTTCTTTGTCGCACTTCAAAAAAATGGAATTCCTTACCAGCTCACGTATTCCCCTCCTCTTACGACCCGGGTTCCTTCAAACGAGGCGTGAAGAGGCATCTTGCGGGCCGGCAAGGCGAGGGCGGCTAGTGCAGAACGTTCTTCCTGACTGTATTGGCCGTCCTCGCGTTTGGACTCTACTACCACTTAACATCAGGTGGAGTAGAGTCATTTGCCCTCCCGGCATAATATAATATAAGTTATTAAAAAATTAAGAAAACAAATGACGGCCAGCTCCCACATTTCTTGTATTTTCAAATTAATTTTAAATATTATCATAAATATTCTGCTATATAAACAATTGACTTATAGCGCTCTGTCGAGCTATTCTGTAAGGACGAGCTCGAAGTCAGCGAAGAGAATCGTAAACCCTAGGGGAAATAATACAATTTTTAAATATTAAGAAAAAAAGTAAATTATTTTCAATGAAACTTGAAATATAACATTATTTTAGGTAGTAGGAAGATGGTACGAAATTGAAAGGATTCCGAACGACTATCAAAAGGGTGATTGTCCCTCATGGACAATAACCGCTAGCACCCAAAATAATGTAACTAGTCGTGTAGATATATCAATTCAAGAGGTCGTGAATGGAATAGTTGCTACGCGTAACGGAGTTATCACCACAAGTGGTAACGGAACATTTCAAACTACATTTTCGGGTGAGTTGTATGTTTTTGTTGTTTATTGTATATTTCCGTCAAATAATCTCATATCAGCCCGGAGTACCGAAATTGACAGTGCTTACACTACCGTGCCTACAGCCTTTGTTCCTGCACCTGGACTTGTCAAATTTGTCTTGCACACACTTTCTTTAACTATTTAAGATGAACACGATGATGCTTATAATTTAACTTATAGACTAAAAATATGAAAATAGTGTTTCATAAATAATCACATCACAGTGATAAGCAAATGTACCGTGAAAATAATAATGTTAAATAATGAAATGTGATACGATACGAGACAAATGTATTATATTTCACGAGTTTCGGCCTCCGTGACCGAACTCTGTCATGAGGACAGCATCACATCTCAACTATAATTAAATATATTTTTGTTTTTTTTCAGACGGCGTGTTATTACCTTTTGTAATACTGAATACTAATTACAAAGAGTACGCAGTACTATACAGTTGCATTTATAATGGCCAAATCAGTGAACGTAAGTAAGATTTTATTTAGAACCGGAAAAACGAACGGTGTTGACCACTTACCATTTGAATATTTAAAAAAAAAAAAACAAAAACTTCGAAAATATGGGTGTCATCGCAGCGTGCTTAGAAGTTTCTACTCATAAATCTATAATAATTATTATCCTACTTTTAATATATATATATATAATTTGGTATAGTTTTGGCAGAAAGAAAATACAAATATTTCTATGTATATGAAATATAATTGTATTTTTTTTTTTTTGGTTGTAAAATAAGTATTTATATATATCATTATTTTCTTTTTACAGTTCTAGCTTGGAAATTAAGTCGAACCCAGGTAACATCAAATACAACGAAAACAGCTTTTCAAGATTATACAAACTTATCTAAAGGAAGTAATTGGACACTGTTATCGCATACAGATTCAGCCTGCAAAGCAAGTAACAACGCAATCAACATACATATAAGCCCAGTTATATTATTAATTGCTACCTTTCTTATAACTAAGGAGTTATTTTAACTATCGTGCTATACATATCGTCGTCCCGGAGAATAAAATGATAATTTTTCAGGAATTGAATTGATTGAATCTTAAATACAGTTGATAAATGCGAGCTTTGGGATTATTATTTTATACGATATGTTAAAATAGAGTTGTTTAAATATCTCACGTTACCCGGTTTACCAACCAAGGAATCCGAGTACGAGAGAAATAAAAAGTTAGTCAAATTCGATCATCCTAGTTAAATAATCTGAATTATCATTTTATTTCCCGTAAACCTGACAAGAATCAAATATTGCATGCTTCATTTATATTTTTATTCCATGTATTTTGGGGTGATATTGATTACGATAACCAAGTTACACAAAATTATAATATGGTAATTAATCTACGTTCGTTTTATTCAAATGAAGCGTTTATAATTTATTTGTTAACAAAGGTATTCCAAATAGTTTTAAAACAAAAAAAAAAACAACTAATTATACATTATGTAATGTGAGAATAAGGAATTATATAACGTACATAAGTGAAACTGACCTTTATTTATCGTAAGTCAAAAGTATTTTTCACAATATTTATAATAGATGTCTTTCTGTTCCACATTTTAATAATTGCATATTTTATTACCGCCAATGTTGAACTCGGTTAATATAAAGATAAGCCAAAAAACTTCTCTAGCATTGATCAAATTGTATTTCAAAGATGATTTATCATAATTTTTATTTATTATATTTTATGTTAAACAATTTTGGTTTTTTTTTTTTTAATTTAAGTAGTGTTATGCCACTTTATCGATTACTCGCCTTTTATTTAATAATGTAACAGGAAAATATTATCTATATATTTATATAAATAGTGATTGTTTGTAAATATTTAAATGACAAATAAAGTGTATTTTCATATAAAAGTCTTTGAATTGATGTATTCCTTATTTAGTTCAATATATTCACTAAATTATACGAAAAACGAGACTGACTACGTTTTTTCATTTTTATACCAGGTTTTACAACAGTCAATAATGTTTCTTATAAATTTGAATGTTTAAAACGATGCCTAACAAGAAGGGTCGAGTTTGCCCAGTAGCGTGATGTAAATTTTAACCGAAGGATCGCCGCAAGCCCTTATAAACAAACACCCCTGAATTCATGTGCTTAATTTTTGTTTATAATTCAGCTACGATTCGGTATTTACTGGACGACTGACGGAGAATATCTGCGTGGTGCTAAGTCCGCTTTGGACTATGAAATTACTCATTGACAGGATTAATAAATTGTTATCCTAATATTACATTTGTGTGAGTTTGTTCATTACACTTTAACGTTTTAACTACTTATTTATTTGGATCTCCAACGGTTGTACATAAAATACATTTAACCCATGCACATTCCCAACACATTTTAGGAGAACAAACCATTCCCAACCACGATTACAAAAAGTGGTAATAAAATTTTTTACAAACATCCCTTCCTTATCACAGGTAGAATATAGTATTTTTATAAACTATTGTTTTATAAATCTCATATTCACAACGGTTATGATATACAGTCAAGTGTCAGAGCTGACTCATAACAAATATGAGCTCACTAACAAACACTTCAAGCAGTTTAATGATAACTTATCAGTGCTTAGATTTTGCAACTAATTGCGTTTTTAAAACATTTTTTCTAGTTACATTTAATCTGTAAACAGACCGAGGCCTTCGTAACAACGATCAATAAGCACGGCCTAGATAAAATTAATTAACACAACAATACTATAAATGATATCATGACGTCATCGTTTTTTTTAAAACGTAGCCGTCAAGAGACGCCTCGTAACTCGTAAAGATATTTCTAATTTTAATAATAACATAAAGCAACGAACTAAATATGGAGCTCTCTAGCTCACGTTAATAAAATTATCACTTAAAAACTTCTATTTTGATTTAAGAAATAGTTTACACAAAACCAATATACTGTATTTGATAAAACTCATACAATCATATTTGAATTTTACACAAATGCAAGTTAAACTTATAAAAACTTATAAAAATAATCTTATTAACTCTTCGTTCAGAAGTTATTTTTCTTCATTGTTCTTCAAGGGTTCTTGGTTCCAAGCTTGGGTTATTAAAAATTATTGGGTTTTACAATCTAGATATTCTCAGTATCGGTCCGAAGTTGGAGATGTTAAAGGGTCTCAAATCGCTGTCAAAATTTATAACCATTGAGCGTAATGACGACTCTTCTATTCAGTTAACATTCAATTTAATTCTGGAACATTAATATTCACAAGTGTTTAAAAGAGCTTTATTTTATATTACAGGTAGGCGGACGAGCTTATGAGCCACCTTATGCTGGTAAGTGGTCATCAACGTCCATAGACATTGGCATTGTAAGAAATGTTACCCATCTTTGGAAAATAAGATGTTATGTCCCTTGTGCCTGTAATTACACTGGCTCACTCACCCTTCAAACTGGAACACAACAATACGAAGTCCTGCTGTTTTGCGGTAGAATATTTAATAAATGGGTTGTAACTACCCAGACGAGCTTGCTAAAAGCCCTACCACCAGTAAAACTTACTTTAGTATAAAATATTTTGATTTTGAATATCCAATTATAATTAAATATTAATTTCAAATTTTCTTTTTTATCCAACGAATATAAAATTGTGGGGGTGGGTATTCAAAGATTAGGTACATGGTCGCCTGATACTAAAAAAAATATAAAAGATTTATCTAAGAAACTGGTCCACACTTCTGGTGCCCAAGAGCTGGCGCTTATTTAGCCCAACGGCTTAGTCTAGCGGTGCAGAGAAGCAATAGTGCCAGCGTCCTGGGTACAGTCAGTAACAGTCTTTTAGAAGGCGTGTTTTTTCTATAAATTTGTAATAATAATAATATCCTGGGACATTATTCATACACGGCCATCTGATCCCAAACTATGTAGAGCTTGTACTATGGAAACCAGATAACTGATATACTACATATACTACTTTTCTTTAGTAATACATACTTATATAGATAATTACACCCAGACTCAGGACAAACAGACATGTTCATGCACACAAATGTCTGTCCCGGGTGAAGAATCGAACCCACAACCTTTGGCGTGAAAGGCAAGTATCTACCAACGACGCCAACCTGCCAGACAATAATTATGGACTTTACATAATACCTCTTAAAACATAGTTTAAAGATAAAATGTAAACGATGCCTTGATATCCATTTCTTAAAATGTATATAATGTTCAAATTAAATATAGTTCATGGGGTATAAAGTCAACGATATCTTCATTTTATGGTGCTGAAAAACCATAGGATATGACGGTGGTAAAATTGGATCAGAGGATCGATTTATTTTAAGGATAACGGTTATGGGAGCTGTAAGGATAATTTTAGAGATGAGAATACACTTACATACATACAATACATACATACATACCATACACTTTGATACATTTTTGTATAAATTGAAATAATATAACCATCAATATTATATATATTTTATTTTATTTTAATAAAGGTAATTCATTTTAAGCCACAAATATATAATACATAAAATATTTAGGACTAAACGAAATAAAAAAAAAGTTTTAACACTTGGACTCATGGATAGTCAGCCAATAATCAAATTACTTATATTTTCATTAAAAATGATAGCGTTTCCCATGCGTTGGTTTCAATATGTATGTATGCAAATGGCGACTACCATATTAAGAAGATTCTAGACTACAACTTCAAAATGGACACGCTGTTAGAATAGCATCTAAATAAGCCACGGAATCCAGAATGACATAAAAATGACCCGGGTTCCTTCAAACGAGGCGTGAAGAGGCATCTTGCGGGCCGGCAAGGCGAGGGCGGCTAGTGCAGAATCTTCTTCCCGTCTGTACTGGCCGTCGTCGCGTTTGGACTCTACTACCACTTAACATCAGGAGGAGTAGTCATTTGCATTCCCGGCAAATATAAAAAAAAAAAATACTTTTTTAAACCTTTCCAATATTAGTATTTAATTTCCTAAACGGTCTTTCGTTCTAACGAAGAAAGTTAGAGATTCGATCGCTGGAGAGTGACTCGTCCTGATCTCATAAACATAATCTTAATATCATTAATTTTACATAAATAATGTAATTAACTATTACATAATTTAACAGAGATAAACGACAAAACACTGTATCAAAATATCTCGCCTCGAATACCAACAAACTTTAAAATTAAACTGAAGCGAAGGATGCTAATTACTTGTTTTTGTTTTAAACTACGCTAGGGTACATTAAACCTAATTTAAATTACTACGTAACAAAATGTGAAGCTACAATTTAAGTTTAAAGTGATAAGGGTAGGAAAAAATATGGATAACTCAAGAAAATTGTACGAATAAAGTTAAAATTTTATAGTTCGTCTTCCTCGTGGACAAGTGACTAATCCTTAGCTCCAGATCCCCAGGCATCAGATTGAGCCAATTTGATATGGCTTTGTGCAAGCCCGTCTCGGTATGTACTACCCACTCATCAGATATTCTACCGCCAAATACTATACCAAGTATTGCTGCGGTCCGGTTTAAACCGTGAGTGAGTCAGTGTAACTAAAATACAAGTGAAATAAAATCTTATTTCCCAAGATTTCTCGTGCATTGGCAATATAAAGGTGACTGTTTAGCTACCTATTTTCTATAAACAAAAAAAAAGTTTAAATTTTAAGAAATTCTGTAGCAAGTTGAAGTTTCAAAGTTAATAGTGTACTTATTTATAAATATTATAATTGTGATAAACTAAGTGGTTGTATTGTTTTTATTTTTATAATAAAATAGTTATCGTTTGCCCATTATTCTTCAATAAATTATTATGAATGATATATAAGTGAAAAATATAAAGAATAATATCATGCTAATTTGTTCTTCACACGATATAGGGGCTCTACATCACTACCACGCCACTTGAATTTCACTAACATATAGGATATTATATTCATATATATTGATACGTTGACTCAACTCGGAAACGAACCAACCGTTTCAAGGCTGTTTCAAAAATAAATAAGAAAAAAGATGTTTTTTATCAAAACAAAAAAATATCCTTCTGAGTTTCTTTTGCGGGTTCTTCTCAGGTCTGTTGTTTTTCCGATGTATTTTTTCACAATCAATAGGTAACTGTAATGTTTTACAATATTCAACTTTGATAGTATTAACGTTTTGGAGTTAGATGTATATATAAACCTCTTATTAGATTAAACAGTGGTAGCTATAAGCAATATACGGATTTCTCATACACATATCTAAGTAGCCCAATTTCTTTAGAGTAACAGCAAGAACGTTTGGCATGGGGCCATACGATCTGTTCCGTCGAGATTAGAATAAATTATCTTTGTCGAACCCAACACTCGGATCTGAACAATTCAATGTTCAAAACAGGCTAGTATTATATAAAGTTTAGCTTAAAAAATAACCTTATTTATTTTGAAACATTTTACAAATATAAAAATATTGTTATATTTTGAAAATGAAAGTTAAATCATTTGACGACATAATAGATTCATACATATTTTCAATTTTATTCTGTTTTGCCTAGGTACCTTCTTTTTTTTAATATTAAAGTTATTTAATTATTTATCTTTATTTAAGCAAATATAATTTAAAGATCCAAGTGTATATAAAAGAAAATCTAATAAATCAAGCTCAGAAATAAACTTGATTCAATTACAAGGACTTATAGAATTTTTGAATTATTATTTCCGACATCATTTAAATTTAAAACGGTGGCACCGTGTCGGAGACGCGTAGATTCTACACAGAAGACACGACAATGAAACAAACATTAACTCTAAGTTTTTCATCATATATAATAGGTACTAGTATAATAATAATAAGTAATAATAAGCCGAGATAGCCCAGTGGTAAGAATGCGTGAATCTTATCCGATAATCCTGAGTTCGAACCCGGGCAAGCGTCACTAAATTTTCATGTGCTTAATTTGTGATTATAACTCATCTCGAGCTTTACGGTAAAGGAAAACATAATGAGGAAACCTGCCTGTATCTAATTTCACTGAAATTCTGCCACACGTGTATTCCACCAACTCGTATTGGAAAAGCGTGGTGGAATAAGATCTAAACCTTAGCCCAGCTGTGGGTCTTTCGCAAGCTGTTAACATAATAAGTACAGTACAAAACAATTTATCTTATTAGTTAACATTCTCATTTTACCTTACATTTATTATGTTAAAATTGGATGCTTGGAAGAACCTGTTTAAATAAGCTAGACAAGAGCCCCCCATCTTTAACCGCATCAGGCGTGATAATCAACCTTAGGCCTATTCAAAAAAAGATTGAATTAGATTTTACTGCTATCTTACTGGGTCTATTCACTTCTGAGTAATACGTTTCTTTGTATAGAAAATAGCAACAATAAGTTACATACTTATCCGATTTAACCCTTGTTCTTGTCTCCTCACAAAGTTAAAACTATCATTAATCAAAACATACTGAGCGTATACAAAACTAGTGGCTGCTTCTGGCTTTATTCAAAATGTTATAAAATGTCATGAATTTACAATATTTAAGTTTTAAATCATTTTGATATTAATTCGGAGGGACGATTCTCTCCAAAACTCAATAAACATCATTATTTAAATGAAAACAGAACAAATAACAATTTCAATATTTATGGGAGATATTTATTTTGTAAGTGACAATGCACCGTGAGGTGATTTTGGTATCTGTTGTTTAAAAAAAAGTGTATGTTTTTACATGAAGCTTACATTATATAATAACCTGAAAGGAAAGATAAAAAGGGACGGAGCTAACACAGACTTCGGATTTTTTTTTCCTGAAACAATTCAGCGGTAATGTAAAAGAATCCCGGATCTAAAGCCCGGGATTCGGCCTGAATAATGTTCCCGGTTCGGCACGAAATGGACTTTAGATGCGTTTATCTGCTCGTTTTTCATACCGTTTCTAAAAGATTTTAGAAGTCTTAATAATAAGACTGAGCGAAGCGTTCGTATCTACTTATTTACATTACTTTAAAATATAATCATTGAACAATTAGTATTAAATAAGTAAGCAATTTCTCCTTTGTTATATAACTATATGTAAAAAAAAACAATGATAACATTTGGAGTACATACCATCACGCTGCTTCATTGCTCACTGTTAGCAGATTTATTTTGCGCCACAAGCATTTCTCTTCACCACGTTGTTCAACAGCACATTTAACACAGTACAATCCTGGATTTTAACCTGCGATCTTTGATTGATATCCCTGCCTAGTCCAGTCTAATGTATATTCAAATATCCAATCCAATGAGTGAACCATATCGGATATACACTTTGTTATTATAACCCAATTACTATTAAAAACGATAACTTTCGCACATTAAAGTTTTATTTAAAAATAATTGACTCAAAAATTTTTTCTTTGAGTCAATTATTTTATTATTAGGCTGTACAATACGATACCAATCACATTAAGTTGGTTAACACTTATACGTCCAAAATTTTTATAAACATCGTCACGATCTTTATTAAAAAACTTTTATTTGTTAAACTTGAAAAACTTTTTGCGTAATTAAAGGCGAACAAATGAAACTTAAGTACTTGCCTAACATCTCTTAGAGTTTTCTTTCGAATCCCAGCGAAGTTTATTATTGGAAGACATATTTTAATTTAATATTTAATTGAAATTTTGGATGTTTACAAAAAAAAGTAAAATATGAAGAATTTTTTTGGTTTTTATATCGTTATATATTTATATATTCCATTATTATATTAGGTATAATTTGCAATAGGTATAATTTCTACAGCTCTGTTTCTATAAGAAACTCGGACTTAACATGATTAGCGATCACGATGGATGTTCCAGAATCCTAAACATTGTTTCACCAGATATTAACTAACTGAATTGGCATCTTTTTAGCGTGTAGAGATTTTTTTCTCCCTTGGGGGGAACCGGGTTATGTGAGATTCCTAAACTTAAAATTAAAGCCACGGGTCACAGTAAGGACACGTGATCCTGAGGTCACGCATCCATGACCCCAGGATTACGCCTTATCTTTATATATAGCCCCAGGCGTTTTTTAGCACGTTGTATCTTAACTTGTCCTCTTTCTTATCCAAACTGCAGACACAACAACTACACATAAACATGTGTCATATGTGTTCATTTACATCAGTACTTTCCATCGGGTATGCTTGTGCCAAGTGTAAGCCAAAAATTTTTTAGAAATAACCTCCTTCCCTTCACCGTGGGATGGTGAAATTGCTCCTACTAATCAACTCATAGAATTTGTATTGTTTAATTCAAAGCTTGATTTACTAACGTTACAAACACGTGAATAACCCAGCATAAATACAGGCACAGGGGGCAACATATTTCTAAAGGTTCGTGGCGCATTGGCTATGTAAGGAATGAAATATATTTCCTTCAGCGCCAATGTTATTTCGTGATGATCATTTACCACCAGGTGGCCCATTTGCTGGTTTGCCAACTTATTTAATAATAAGAAATACCCCAAGACAGGGAGGAGCTCCCAATAAACCTAGTTAATCCTAAAATATTCGCCTATTAATTTCATGCTCAATAACGCCATCTGTGCCTATATAGATCAGGAACATTGCCAAAATTGAAATTGTTTCGCCATAATTCCTAAGATACGTCCTACGTTATCTGTCACATTCGATTTATTACTTTGACTTACTGTTATAACGTCTTAAATGTCGAATATTCGTTGATAAATTTTAAGTTACAGCCCCTTCGTAAAACACCAACATATATATATATATATATTTAATATCAAATCAAGTCAAATTGAAATGATGATTATGATGATGTACTCTTGACCAATTTTGGTCACGTTGGCCATTCTCAAAGGAGAATAGCTATTTGCGCTGGTTATGTTATAGTAAACACGTTTGTTCGTAAAAATAGTTGTACTTCGTACTCTATTATAAAAATCTGGTGCGTCCACGTCGTATTATTATTATTATTCGTCGTATTATTATTATAATTATATTCGGTCGTAACGTAATTCGTATCGTTCGTAGCGTTACGACCGAAAAAAGTCTAAGCGCATTTGAAATTCGACCAGGAGTATTTTTATTATATCTTGAGATATAGCTTTACATAATATTAATTGTTGAGACCTTGTAGATGTTTTATATTTTTCTTATATTTTATATTTAGGTACAAGCAAAAAAAACAAACACCAATCTTTTGTCATGCAAAGCCGTGTATATATAATTGTCATTTATAAATATATACATATTTGGCAACCTTCGTCAAGTCCTCACGTCGTCCATACCGCAATGTTTGAAGACGAAAGTCTTCAATCAATGCGTCTTACCTGCCATGACATACGGTGCCGAAACGTGGACACTAACTGCGGGACTAGTCCACAAATTCAAAGTCGCTCAGCGTGCTATGGAGCGAGCTATGCTCGGAGTATCTTTGAAGGATAAGATCAGAAATGAGATTATCCGGAAAAGAACCGGAGTCACCGACATAGCTTGCAAAATTAGTAGGCTGAAGTGGCAGTGGGCTGGTCACGTATGTCGTAGGACCGATGGCCGTTGGAGCAGACGAGTCTTAGAGTGGAGACCGCGGATCGGCAAACGCAGCGTAGGGCGCCCTCCAGCCAGGTGGACCGATGACCTTAAGAAGGTGGCGGGCACCGACTGGATGCGGAAGGCGGAGGACAGGGAGCTTTGGCGCACCTTGGGAGAGGCCTATGTTCAGCAGTGGACAAAATATTGATTGGCTGATTGACATATTTAAACACAGTCGTCTGTTCTTTATATAGGCAAATTAATCCCTGTGATATAGGTAACGGCCGACTGATATAAATATTTATATATATATTTTTTAAATAAATAATAATTTATTTTATACATAATGCTCCCGATCTGAGATGTTTCGCCCAGTTCACGGCCAACTATGCCAACGGGCCCTTCATATATATAACACATATTGTCATAAATAAACATCTTGGCTGAAATAATTTCAAAGAACATCGTCCTTCGAGAGGGTCTTGCTGACTTCACGACTTTATGCGCACCTTTCATAATATAAACCATATTTCTTATCAGGGCTATAAATTTTGACCCAACTTATGCGTTTCACTGACGAAGGTTTTTCCTATAGAAATTTTACGACAAAATAAAAATTCACTTAAATTTAATTCTAAGGCGATTGAATTATCTATTAATTACGCATTAATAATCGCTATGTATTATATATAACATTGTAATATATTGAAGATTTATTATTACATTAACTTCGTTTTCAACTAAACCTTTGAGTAGTTTACTAGCGGGTGGTGGCAGATACTCTTCATTTTCGCTGGAATGGTTTTGTTCTCAAACACCATCCAGGCGAGCGGACTTTACTCACCAACAGACTCATTAGGGCGATTAGGCTTCATATCCCACTTCTGAATGAAACGGGAAGGTAACATCATATAGGCCTCTGCATCTCTGACAGATGATTCAAGCAGCATCACGAAGGCACTTGCGTTCATGTCTAAAGAGCCCAATGCGAGAGAGGATCCTTCGGCCGCACTCCCGACAAGTGTATTCACCCCCAGATGGGCGGGGGTTTGAAGCCCGCTCATGACGCCTAACGCGTTTTTCTTTTAGTACTTCAAACCAGGTATCGTCATGCTTTGATTGACCTTCGTGAATAAAGCGTCGCCACTTGGCACGGTCCTCGGCCAGTTCCTCCCATCGGCTGCTAGGGATGTTAAACGCAACCATATCACGCTTAGCGCAATCTTTGTAACGGAGCATAGGAGGCCCAACAGACCTTTTCGGATCCGCAACCTGTCCCAGCAGTATTTGCCTTGGCAGACGAGTCTGCTCCATTCGATGCACGTGTCTCAGTCACCGTAACCGTTTTTTTTTTTAGAATGGCCGTGATGCTAGGCAGTTGTGCCTCGCCTAGAACAGACTCGTTTGTCACTCGATCCTTCCACGTGATGCCCAGAATGTTTCGAAGACAGCGCAAGTGAAATGTGTTCAGTCGGCGTTCTTGTTTTGCGTACGTTGTCCACGTTTCTGCTCCATACAAGAGTGTGCTTAGGACACATGATTGGTAAACAAGCATTTTCGTTTTTACCGTAAGGTGTCTGTTGTCCCAAGCCCTTGAACAGAGCCTCCCGAACGTGGAGGCTGCTTTGCCGATGTGGGAGTTGATCTCTGCATCAAGCGAGAGATTGCTCGACAATTGCGACCCAAGCAAGCAAAATTTGTTAACCACCTGCAAAGGTTCACCGTTAAGCAAGATTGTTCTAAACATCCTTGCGCTAAAATTACGGTCTTCTTGCAATTTATGGACATTGAAAAAAGGTGGCAAGCTCTGGCAAATTTGTCTTTTAGATTCTGGAGTTGAGCCTGGTCATGAGCAACAAAGGCAGCGTCTTCGGCGAAGAGAAGACTATCTACAAATAGGTCCTCCCTGTAGCGTTTGGACTTGAGCATTGAGATGTTGTACAGCCTACCATCAGTTCGCGTGTGTGGACGCCCTGCTGTTCATCTCCAAAAGCAACCTTCAGAAGCACCGAGAAGAATATTCCGAACAAGGTAGTAGGCCAATACACAACCTTGACGAACACCACGGCGTACGTCAAATGGCGTAGATGTGTTGCCATTGTGCAGGACTGTGACTTCCATACCTTCGTGGAACGATTGCACTATCCTTAGGAGTTTCGGGGGGCATCCAATTCTGACAAGAACCGAGTATAACCCCTCTCTGCTCACGGAGTCAAAAGCCTTATTTAGGTCTACAAATGCAACGACTAGGGGGGTATGTAGACACTACCTACACACACCTACACCTACACTTTTCTTGTAGCTGTCTGAGTGAAAATATCATGTCGACAGTTAACCGTTGGTAAAACTAAAACCACATTGTGCCTCAGGATATACGCGATCGGCGAGCCTTTGTAGTTGCCTAAAATGGCCCTAGCAAAGGCTTTACCGGCGATGCTAAGAAGAGATATTCCGCGGTAACAGTTGCAGTCGCCGCGGTCGCCTTTGCCTTTATAAAGAGTGACAATGTTAGCATCTCGCATATCCTGAGGGACGTAGTTTTCTTCCCAACACTTAGCCAGGTGGTTGTGGAGGATGGGCAAGAGGCACTCAAGCTTGACGACTTCGGTGACAATATCGTCTTTACCAGGACTCTTTCCGCATTTGAACTGCTTGACGGCCAGATAAAGTTCCTCTACGGTGGGTGCGGCGTCTAGCTCGTGCCAAGTTGCCAGTTTCGGGACAAGCTCCACTGCATCTGGCTTAATATCCACTGGGCACGAGTGAAGCCCCTTGTAGTGTTCTCTTGTGTTCCCATCTTGCCATCTGACGGGTGCTGTCTGTTATAACAGAACCGTCGATTTCTTTGAGAGGTGCCGTCTTTTTTGGAGTAGGTCCAAGAGCTCTTTTGATGCCTGCGTAAACCCCACCAATATCCCCCGCGCTTGCGCACGCTTGGATGCTTTGGCAAAACTCCGTCCAATACGCATTTGCAAAAAAGCGCGTGCTGCGCTGGAGTGAGGCTTTTGCCTTCGTGAGATCTTCACGCGTCGCATCGCAAGGGTTAAGGCGAAAATTTAAAACGACTTGGCGTTTTGAGTCAATCAAGGGAAGTAAGTGCTCTTCGTTTTCTAGAAACCAGTCGTATGATTTTACCTTTTGATACCCAAACACTTTTCCTGCAGTGTCAGTCAGAAGAGACTTCACTTTTTCCCATTCGACTTGTGCTGATGCCGTACTGTCCCAAGTTGCAACTTCCTCACGGACAAGTTCCCCAAAAGACTCCACTACCTCCATGTCACGAGTCTTAAAAAGATTTATCTTTTTTCGTCCGAGTGGCTTGAAAGAATGGACTCTCCTAGGGACAAGTCGAACTTTAGTAGCAACGAGACTGTGTTCGGTGTCGCAATCGGCACTGTGAAACGCCCGCGTGCGGAGCGTTTGCCGCAGGTCCCTCCTTCTTGCCAGAGCAAGGTCTACTTGGTGCCAGTGTTTAGATCGGGGATGCATCCACGAGACTTTCCGCATCATTTTGCCTTTAAAAATGGTGTTGGTAACACACAGCTGGTGACTGCTGGTGCTGACGGGCTTACCACTTGGTAAGCCCGTCAGCACCAGCAGTCAGCACCACCAGCAGCAGGAGAGGGTGGCATGGGTACTTACCCATGCCACCCTCTCCTCCTCCCCAGCAGGATCCACAGGAATGACGGGTCTTTATGGCAGCACGGGCTTACCCAGTACCCATGCCACCCTCTCCTCCTCCCCAGCAGGATCCACAGGAATGACGGGTCAATACGTGTGGTGCTGGTTTGGCCGCAGGCGCCTGGCTTACGCCTAAACGGTGGAGCCACTCCTAGTTTAATGTTAGTTTTCCTTCTTTTTTGACAAGGTGTTGACGTCTGTGTTGGTGTGGGGTCACAGCCCTCCCCTCATCAGGTTTTATTTCACGAGCCGACGTGAGGAAGGTAATGATGATAACAATATATCAATAATCGAATGTATATTTCTATCTTAATGCTTTTCCAATTTAAAAGCCTTATTTTCCGTTGTCATGGCCACATCATTTCATCCGTTATTTTGGTTGGCATAGCAACATTTTTGTACAAAAACTAATGACGTTCCGAAAGGAGCCTATCGGGTATTAAGTTTTGTTGTCACTCGAATGTGAAGCCAGTGATGGTTTCAGGCAGGCTTTGTGGATAGTCCTGGCATTGACTGTCGTGGCATGGCATGACATGGCATGGCATGGCATGGCATGGCATGGCTTGGCTTGGCTTGGCTTGGCTTGGCTTGTTTAGTCTCGCCATGTGGCGTGGCGATATGTAGCATGACGTTACAATATATAATAATTTTTTTGCCAATATCCAAAATTTTTTTGCCAAGACCGTTGTCATACAAAATAAATAAAGTACTTTTAAAAAAACTAATATCCACGAATTGTTTTCTAATTATCTTTTGTATGGGACTCATCATAACAAATCGAATGAGCGTAAACTCGAAGGGTTCTAGTAACTATTAAGCAATTCCAATATCCAAAATTTGGCACCATCGTTTGATCAAATAATTCATCAAATTACATATACATATTTGCAAATTTTCAAATCAGTGTAATAATTAAAATGCGGTTAAATTGATTTCCTTGGTTTGTTTACATTCTGATTTAGTTAAGGTGGCTTCCCGATGGTTAGGATTACATTGCCATCACACACGAAGCTAATTTGGCAGGAATTTTATGCTTTGTTGATTCAGATGGGTATATTGAGTTTGTTGAATTTTTGAATTTTCTATACGTTGACGCTAATTTTTTATATAACAGATACAAAGAAGATTCAATAGGTCGTCTAAAGAGAACTTACTATAAAAAGGCATGCTTATCCTTTGAAGACATTTCTTCAATACACCAGTACAATTAGAATCATCTTTAATTAGATAATCAGTACACGTTCTATCGATATTATTTTAAATTTTTAGTAAAACGATAAATGTTGAACTGAAATTGAATAAAAATAATGAAATAAATTATAAATCGCTTCATCTATTATTAAGTATATTTTGTCTGAAATCGCTACTCTTTAATACCGAGAGGCTAGTCAACGACACTGTTGAAAACAGTTCACTTTTATATTAAAAGGCGCTGTAACGTGGCGTCACAATTTTAATTTAAAACGTAATCTCAAACTGTACGCTAAGCGTGATATATTCCAAGTAAAAGGTGATATTTGAATAATTCACGCTGAGAAAGATTACAAAAAGAGCTGACTTAAGGCCTTTACAACGCATTCACGTCGGATGTATTGAAATGTTTGAGGAAATAAAATGATTAAAATTTTTCGCTATATCTAGCCAGAACAAGATGAATTTAAACTATAATCTTTTATATTTTATATCAAACCGTTCTGTTCTGTCGTCTCTTGTGTGTGTGTATATTATATTATTATAAAGCCTTGGTGTTTGTGCAATTCAGTCTGGGTAGGTACCAACAACTCACCAGATACTCTAACAACAAACAGTAATACTTAGTATTATTGTGTTCCAGTTGGAATGGTGAGTGAGCCAATAATAGAGTAATTTTTAATTTAAAAAAAAAAACATCTTCATGTTATATAGTTACTATAGTATTTTTTCTATCTTCTTCTTCTTCTTCTTCCTAGCGTTTTCCCGGCCTAGTGCTGCCAGGGTCCGCTTTCCTACATCTTTGCCTCCACTTTGCCCGATCTAAAGCGTCGTCTTGAGTGAGATCGTGCTCTCTCAAATCGTCCCTCACAACATCGAGCCAGCGCTTCTTGGGCCTGCCGCGGGATCTGGGGCCTTCGACAACAAAGTCCAGGCATCGGTTCCCAACATAGTCTGGCGGTCTGCGGCTAATGTGGCCAAACCAACGGAGACGGCTTTCCTGCAACTTGTCCGCTACATCGCACACGCCAAGGCTACCGCGGATGTGCTCGTTACGAATACGATCTAGTCGCGTAACGCCACACATCCACCGCAGCATCTTCATTTCCACGACGTGAAGTTGCTGAACATGTCTCGCGAGAGCTGGCCACGTCTCGCTGCCGTACAGTAAGACTGGTCGGATGATGCACTTGTACACAAGGCCCTTTAATTTCACCGGTATCCTGCGATCACAGATTACCCCGGTGACTTCCCGCCATTTGGCCCAAGCTGCGTTTATTCGAGCTCTGACGTCGTGGTCGATCGTACCAGACTCGTGCAGTACGGACCCGAGGTATTTAAACTTTTCCGTCTTGATAATGGATTCTCCGCCTATCTTTATGGGTTCGGGGTCCGTACTACCACAGGCCATATACTCGGTCTTCGCAACATTTAGCATCAGACCACCCCTCGCTAGCACACTCTTCCACTGGTTCACCTTTTGCTCCAATACCTGCTTGTCCTCATCTACCAGTGCAATGTCATCAGCATACATCATGAGCCAGGGAGACGGTTCATGGGCTTTCGCTGTGACAACGTCAAGCACTACACTGAACAGAAAAGGACTCAGGGCCGAGCCTTGGTGGACACCAACTGTGATCGGGAAAGGGTGTGTGTCGCCAACGGCGGTCCTCACTATTGATTCCGAATGATGGTACATGTCTCGGATAATGTCAATATAGATTTGTGGCACATTCTTCATCTTCAAAGCCCACCAGATTATTTTCTATATTTTCTTTAAATAATTTTAACTATTTTCTATAATTAATATAACGTCAAACTAAAGTTTAACTTAATTCAGCCATGTTATTAGATATAGCGATAGCTGATCGCTAATATCTTTTCGAAATAAGCCTTTGGACGATCTGCCAAAATTCATTCAATTAAATACGGTACGCGATTTCGAATATCCGTGCTAGCTAGGGTGTCCATTGCATCTTTATTTGACCCGTTGCTCTAGTGGCGATATATAAGGTCGAAAAACCCGAGATTCTGAATCGAATCGAATCTAATATGGAAGTTAGAAGTGTGTACACTCCCGTGTAAAACTCGGAAAGAACGTTAAGCCGTTGGTCCTGCGTCTGAATTCTTTGCGGATTATGAGATTAAGAGCAAAAGTGTGCACCTGTGCATACACTTGTACACTAAAATATGTCCTGTGCTAGTTGGCTAGTCTCTGTTGAGATTTGCCGCCGTGGCCATATCAGTCAGGAGGGCATCATTTTTTTTTACTACGGAGATATCCAGTAATATTCACATATTTATTTATATATGCAGATTGCATACTACATTTAAATATTTCTTTAAAATTATTAATTTTGTGGCAAACGCAACACGAATAATAAGGCCAAAGCTTAGCTTGACTTAAGTAAGTCTAATTAAAAAAAATCTGAGTTAAGAAATGTTTGTTTCTGAGCTGGTACGTACGCTGATACGTGGTAATTATTTTATAAGCTATCATTTAACTTCACCTGTTAGCTAAATTAGGTGTGGGTCAACTTCACGGTAACATCCTCTGTGATCCTTTAACGCCTCCCAAAGAAACGGAGAGGATAACACTGTTATTTTATGGTGGGTATTCAGGTGGACTAGAAGCTCTAGGCTATGGCGAGTCCCACATATGCCCTTCCAATTAATGTGAGAGAAGCGCTTTATTGTGTTTGTCCAGCAAGATAAACAAAGTTATAGATCAATATATTAAATTAAAAACCAGTGAGACTTTTAATATCGGTAAGAAAAAAGTACTGTTAAAAATTTTATTACTTTCATGACGGATAAAAAAAGCTTGCTGTGAAAAGACTTTTTTAATTACATAAATATAATTAATTATGATACATACAAAACTAAAAATTGATTCTCTTTAAAGAAAACATTACCTCTAAATATAAAATGACTGTTTTTTAACATAATGAGCAATAGCTATATAAAAATTTTTAGTAATGTTAAAAGCCATATCATAAGTAATACTAATCATGTTTTATTTACATTAAATGTCACATTATGGTATTATACCTTGTTCCATTATACCTTGAAAACATTTGGTCACCCTACCTCAGTGTCGCAACAATGTATACAGCAATGAAAAGGTATTTTGAAAACTATTCAGGAGCGATTCAATCGTCGTTCAGATGTCAGTGAATTCGAATACACAGTCAGCAAAAACATTTCCTAGCTGAAATTATTCAAATAAAAGGTAAAATTTCATTCGAATATGATTTTAATAGGTACTATATACTATACATCTATATACTGTACTATATAATAAAAAAATGTATTATTTATTAGTTATGCTTTTATCCTAATAAATTTGAACCTGATTTTCACAGCTTCAGCGGCGGTGTGAGCCATGGTTAACATTTCTAACAATCCCAATGTCTATGGTCGTTGGTGACCACTTACCATCAAGTGGCCCATTTGCTCGTCCGCCAACCTGTACTATAAAAAAAGATGTACATATATAGACTCGAAGTCTATTAATTTCACGATGCCAGATACAAAAACATAAATTTTATATATAATATTATTATAGTAATCTGTAAAATACTTCTCATTGTACGATCGTACTTCAATATTAGTCGTACTCGTAATGTTAAATTCCAACTCGACATGAATTTCTGAAATATTTAACCGAAACCAAAGATAGATGAGATATCAATGTACTTTTTTCATTTTTTTTATATTTACCGGGCAAATGACTACTCTACCTGATGGTAAGTGGTAGTAGAGTCCAAACGCGACGACGGCCATTACAGTCGGAAAGAAGATTCTGCACTAGCCGCCTTCGCCTTGCCGACCCGCAAGATGCCTCTTCACGCCTCGTTTGAAGGAACCAGCAGATTAAGATTATAATCACAAATATAACACTGGACATCAAAATCATTTGCAGGTTCCTCTGCTTAGAACACTACGACAAGAAAAATATTTGATTTGAGTTCGGATACCTCGCTATGTCAAAAATTCTTCAAGTATACAACTTAAAAATAGATCAATTATTTATATAATTACACTAACTAACTAGCAATACTTTTTTTAAAATTATATGTAAGTTTAGTGAGTATACATACAAATGTAAAGTATTAATAAGTAAGTAGATTGTACGCCTTATATGTAAAAATTTAAATTAAGAACATTAGTGAAGTTCACCTTTAAGTGAATAATGTTGACATGGTTGGTAGTTACTTGCCTTTCACGCCGAAGTCTGTGGCTTCGATTCCCACCCAAGAAAGACATTTGTGTGCATGAACATATTTGTTTGTCATGAGTCTGGGTGTAATTATCTATATAATATGTATTTACAAAAGAAAAATAGTATATGTAGTATATTAGTTATCTGGTACTATGGATATAGTACAAGCTCTGCTTAGTTTAGGATCAGATGGCCGTCTGTGAATAATGTCCCAGGATATTATTATTATTAATTGTTTAAAAAATAAAGTACCTTTAAGCCGAACCTAAAACTGATTAACATTAACTTACATTAATATCTTATAATAATCAAACATGCTTACAACATTCGTCAGTAACAGCTAAGCTTAAGTTAAGGTGAGCTTCCTGTCCAAATGCCACATTACATAAAAAAGGCTCGGCAATTTATTCTACCATCAAAGACCTCTGAACGTAACCTATATAAGAAAAGCTTATTACACAAGAATGATATGCAACAAATATAAGGTCGCAAACACAAGCGTTTCTTCCAATCCCTCACTCCTTTCGACCTGACCTTTCGATTTGAATTTGGACCGATTAAGATTGGACAAGTGCAACTAATGAGGCAGTTCCATTTTACTGTACAAAATATATCCGAAAGACATTAAGATTTAGAATTGCAATAATTATTATAATTATATTATAATTCTTCAAAGAGAAAGATGTCAAAGTTGACATAATGATAATCCAATTGAAATCGAATTATAGTGGATTATGTTTAATAATACATTATAGAGAGTTTTAGATTGATGTTAAGGGGTCACCGATTTAATTTAATTCTTCAAATTTATTTAGACTAATACTAGAAGACAGATACTTCAACGTGGACTGAAATATTTGCAGTAATTTATTAGAGCTCGAGATTAATTATAAATACATCAACCACGCAATAAATAAGAGAAGATATCAAGGATAAAATATCGGACATGTTGCGCGCTTTTTGTGCGTGTACGACACTATATTAGAAGTACAGTAAATTTCAACATAAACTACACAAAATGCCTTTAACATTTCAGGCTTAGCTCGTTGTCTTGGCGGAGCTCTCCTCAGGGCTAAGTGATTTCGTCTCCGCGCACTCCTCGCTAGTGCTACCGCTCTTCTCAGGCCCACCTAAAACAGGACACGCGAGGACAATAACTTCCGTATCCACGGAATCTAAGTTCACACTCTAGCTTTAAGCTCCGGGCGTCTGGGCTGTAAATACGTCCTTCCTAGAGCAATTTGTTTGATACTATTTACCAAATTCTCGCGTGTGAAGATATATTTTTAAAGCTAATTTTAAAATCAATGCATTTATAATTCAATACAATATAATAATGTATAGATTATAAAAACTGACAAGTAATTATTGTTCAAGTTTTTTTAAAGTTATTGTTAAATTAATCTTTGGAACAAAATGACTATTCGGCGTTAACCTATTTTTCTCCAATCGCATTATTGAAATTGTGAAATAACGAATCAAAAGTGTTTACAAGAGCCTTCTTGAATAAAGAGTATTTTTTTATTTAGAATACATTTTTTCCTTCTCCCAAATCAATGTTTTGATAGCAATTATATATCGACAAACAACATAGCAGCATACACGTCATGGCTGTGACGGGCACCATTGGTCTTTTCCCATTCTTTTCGTACGGATGCTATGTTATCTGTTGCTGTGTCGAGTCATGATAGACATAGTATTCTGTGGTGGGAGATATCGATGTTACCTGGAAATTATTTGATCGCATTATGTTCAACGCATTATGTTTTATGCCAATCGTAAAATTATTGTTACTAAGCATTATTTTTGGTAAGTATAATTATATTATGTAAAAAAATCAACAAAGTTTACAAGTACATCTTAAATAACTTCGGTTACTTTATTAATCATACTTTTATTTCCCGTACCGCATATTATTATTATGATTATTTTACATAGATTTTCCTCGGCCTAAATAGCTGAAATACAAGGGCTAAGCTAAGTGTCGCTTAGTTGGCTGCAGCTTCTACCTTCTGCAGGATCTGGTAGGTAATTGAGAGATTAGTTAAATGGTTTGATTATAACTTGTGGCACTGTAGGTATTATTATGTACTTTTTTTGTATGCTATCATACATTGTAAGTTGAGTGTGCATAGCACAGCTATCTGGTCGAGTGTAATATCTGGTCTATTAAAATGGATTGTTGTCTGTAAGGAAATTTCGATCAAAAAATAATTTTAATGTGGAAATTTCTAGAATAATTTCTTGTTTTTATTTATAGTGCGGTCAAACTTAATCTCTAAATATGTATTGAAGGCCAATTGATCTCCACCAATACTTGATTGATATAAATCTTGGCGTGCCTTCGTGTCGATTTTATGTTTGTAAATTAGAAAGAATTTAGTTTTGATTAAAAAATTTTACCTGTGTTGTGTACGTTTTGAATATCTATAAGTACTCTTTCTCGGCAGAGTTGATCTTTGTAAACAATTTCATGGTGATGCTTACGAAATTTGTTCATTGTGGTACTAATTTTACGTTGTTGGGTCTTCAGATCTGTGATCAAAAAAGATTGACGTCTTGCACAATTATTATTATAATTTATTTAACTTGACATACTTCCATATTTCCATTACATCCATTCCTAATTCTTTATAATTATTCTCATCTATAAAAGCACTTTAGGACAATATTTTTGAATACATAAAAATAATCAAATAACAAATACAGTAGATCGTCTACTTAAGAATGGTTCTTAATATTTAATAGGTCATAAGTCTCGGTATAAAAGACAGCCAACAATATGAAAACCGTACAACGAAAGTAAAGGTCTTTGAAGTAGCAATTATGATAGTAGGATATACAATGCGATGGTTCATAATTATATATATTTTTTACTTACCCGTTATATTGGGTTTAGACGACAATTCTATTAATCTCTCCGTGGATTACTTTGTCAATATTAAGATGAAGTATGTCTGTTTTTTGACATGTGGAAAGAGTAATTGTGAGTTTTAATATTATATTTTTATTAGTTGTAGATAACAATTATACCATGTTACTTTCAAAACGGTATACACAAAGGTGAATTGTTATTATGAAAACACGTCTGCAGAAAATCGTTTTTTTCGAAAATTTTTATTTGTTTTAGTAGTTTTTTTTCATAAAAATAACGTTTCCTCATTTATTAGGATAAATATATAAATTTCTTTACTACCGATTTTTCTTTTGACAAATCAAATTATATAGATTAATTTGAACTATTCAATCTAATATATTTTGACCATGCGCATTCCATTTGAAAAAATAATAATATTCATAATAATCAATGTTGATGTCAATCACTTGGGAAAAGTTTGAAATCAGCGGTAATCAAAGAAACACAAATATATTATTTTAAAAATACCGTACTAAATACAAACATTTTATCACACAGGGAATCACAAGTTTGTCAAGAAAATGTTTTTCCATAACATTGCAGTAATAACTGGATATATAAGCACCAGACAAAAATTTGATTTAAAGCTTATCAACTTATGCTTAAAACAAACTTCACTACCTATTGGAGTATTAATAAACCCAAAATGTCCATCATTCGAAGACGTTATGTCTTATGTAAGTATAAATAGAAAATATTTAAAAATATACATTTATAAACTTGATTTTCTTATTTTATTGTAAAATTTTAGGCTTCAGAAAATTTACTGTTCGATACAACACACAAATGGCTGATTAATGAGGAAACCAAAATTTTACCTGATGATTTATCTTTAATAATAAATGAAAAATACGATTATGAAGATTTTAATACAACATATAGAGCAAATGATGTGGCCGATATTGAGACTCCTATCATTAATGTACTTAACAATCTTAACTTGAGCGTTGACGCTGATATCACGGTTTCAATAACGACAGGTGACATAACTATTTATGAGTAAATAGATGTATAGTACGAGGCTTGAAAAAACAGCTGATAACATTGATGATAAAAATCCGCTAATTATTGTCCAGCAATGATATATTTAATAGTCACGGAGAAAATTCTTTTTTTTTTAAATTGCTTAACGTTAAAGTAATTTCATTCTTTATGAAATTAAATATAAAAAACACATATTAATATCATTTTTATTCCAATATAGACTCTTGGAGATATGATTTGTACGAGATGTTCAACTTTGGCAAATTTCGTGAAGGAAAATTTGTAATACAACATGTAGGTAGTTGGGATGAAGAGAAAGGTAATAAGTTAAATAAGATAAAAAAAAAAATGTATTTTCAAACAATAATTTTATTTGCATAGAGATAGACAATAAGTTACAGCCTTAACTATTTTGGCTACAGCCCTTCTTATTAGGGAAATTGTTTTGAAGCCAATTTATTGCTGGCTTGATGGATAATGTCAGAATTTCATCCAACAAAGTCGTGCTAATATACCAAGAGAGCTAAACGACCGTTCGGATTTCAAACCATAACATTTGTCATATGCTTAAAATTAAAAAAAAAGAACTTTATAATTTTGTTACCAAACAAAATACGCGAACAATTAAAACATGATAAAATATAAGAACAGGAAAATATTATACTGTCCACTTGATTGATAAGACTCTTTTACATAACGTGACTAATTTATAATATTTTCTAGTGATATTTCAAGATTAAACGTGTTCTTATCAAATCTATCGATCATATGCAACATAACAGAAGTTTCAAGTACATAACAGACGATAAATAAAACTATATTTATTATTCTTCTTCTTAGAATTTACTCAAAATAACAGAAATAGAAGAACTTTACGGTAGCATAATTATAATTCGTATTCACAAATAACAATTTTATATTTAAAAAAAAAACTATTTTATTTTTTATTCTAATTATCTATGAAATATGCTTTTTTGATCTTCTCTAACATCGCTTTAAAATTTAAAACACAAATACATACAATATTTAAGTACGAAATTTGCTAATGTTTGTATAAAGTTTACTTGTCTAACAATATCCCTTTGGTTAAAAAAAATATCTACTATTGACATATTAATAAGATAACCACGAAATAAAAACATCAGCTTATAGCCAATATTAACTTGTAAGGTATCATGATATAGATGTTCTACAGTCCGTCTTGTCGTTTTTTATTAGAAATCCGAAAAAATACGAAAAAAAAACATTTCTTATTATACTTGAGTTAACAAATATTTCAGGCTTAAACCTTTCCAAGATGTTTAAATATTATAGAAGGTGGAATTTTGAACAGATGGCCCTCAAAATGATCATATCTGTGAGTAAGACAAACCAATTTGAATAAAACTGCTTTCTACTAGTGCTAGTATCTTTTTTAAATTAATTTTCAGACAGATGTGGAAATGGGACTGTTGATCGTAAGTGGTCACCCATAAGTATAGGCAAACTATTTCTCAACGTGTAATAAAATACTTATGGCATAAGGTCCTCCAGACCGATTTGGACCGCGGCGGCCAATTTCAAGAGAGATTAGCCAACTACCGTAACCCTAACAGCCTGTGAAAGTCCCACTGCTGGGCTATAGGCCTCCTCTCCTCTTTTTGAGGAGAAGGTTTGGAGCTTATTCCACCACGCTGCTCCAATGCGGGTTGGTGAAATTCACATGTGGCAGAATTTCAATGAAATTAGACACATGCAGGTTTCCTCACGATGTTTTCCTTCACCGTAAAGCACGAGATGAATTATAATCACAAATTAAGCACATGAAAATTCAGTGGTGCTTGCCCGGGTTTGAAACCACGATCATCGGTTAAGATTTACGCGTTCTTACCACTGGGCCATCTCGGCTTGTATATATATATATATATGTATATATATATATATATATATACAAGCCGAGATTGTATATATATATATATATATGTAGCGACTGTTTAGTTAAACATTGATTTATCTCTTTCTGACATTATTGATTCCACATTTGAAAGAAGAAATACAGCATTATTTAACTAATCATTACTACACCACGTTTATAAGTACAGCAGCTAGAACTTAATGGTTACTATAAGTTATATAAAGGGGCCGGTTAGCATGGTGGGTCCAGGTACAGGACAGACATTTATGTGAATGAACATGTTTGTCCTGAGTCTGGGTGTAATTATCTATATAAGTATGTATTTCCAAGAGTAGTATATGTAGTATATCAGTTGTCTGGTTTCCATTGTACAAGCTCTGCTTAGTTTGAGATCAGATGGCCGTGTGTGAATAATGTCCCGGATATTATTATTATATAAATAAAACTTCTCTCATCAGAGTATTCTTTGCTAGATGACTCCAGTACCAAAGGTGTTTCGTCCAGAGATGTTACTAGGTAGGATCCCAGATCCTGCAGTCGCTGTCGTAACTCAAACTGGTACCCAGGTGCTAAACGAGATAGCAGAAATTCACAATTTCAGGTACTTTTTTTGTATTTTAGATATAAAACATTTTTTTTTAGTAAAATAATCCATATTTTGAACGCAGTGACGTATACCTCGAAGGCAACAAGGGCACATTTAATGTTTATAAAAGAATGTAATAAGATCAAAATATCAAAATAATAGATATAAAGATTTAAGTAAAAATCGCAGAATCGAAGCAGTAGGCATACATGATGAGGAAATACTTGGGAACCCTGCATTGATACTCATTAAAAAATATTATAAGTCTATGTGAAATATTTCAGGTACACCTACACTGTAGTCGATCGATGGATTGGCGACTATAATCGGAATCATCCATATGTAAGTATAATGTTAAAAATCAAAAGTAGTTGCTCCAAAACGCAATACAAAACACGTATGTATGTTTGTAGTCATATTTACTATAATAATAATAATGTCCTCCAGACCGATTTCGGCCACGGCGACCAATCTCAAGAGAGATTAGCCTGTGCGCGCAAACACAGGTGCACTCTCTATTCCTTAACTCTCATAATCCGATGGGCGGCAATCCGATACGACCGGAAAGAGTTCAGGCGCAGGACCAACGGCTTTACGTACTTTCCGAGGCACGGGAGTGAACACACTTCCAACTTCCAGACTCCGTGCTGCTACTGAGAATTTTCTGACAGAAAAACCCAATAACGTTTTATTGGCCCGACCTGGGTATTGAACCCAGGACCTCCGAGTCTGCGGCCTTACATCAAGCCACTAGACCAACGAGGTAGTCATATTTAATATATATTAAAAACCAATGTTATGTAATTTTGACTCTGTAGTGAAAATCTTAAACATAGAAGCAATTATCTTGAAAATATTTATCGGCCTCGATATAAAATGAATTGAATTGAATTGAATTCAGCCTTTTGCCGTCCACTGCTGGACGAAAGCCTCCCCCATAGAACGCCAACCATCCCGATCTTGGGCAGTCCGCATCCATCCCGTGCCTGCCACCTTCTTCAAATCGTCGGTCCATCTTGTCACAGGGCGCCCTACACTACGTTTGCCTAAGCGCGGTCTCCACTCTAACACGTGTCGGCTCCATCGGCCATCAATGCGTCTGGAGACATGACCAGCCCACTTCCACTTCAGCGAGCTAATTCTCCGCGCGATGTCGGTGACTTTAGTTCTCTGGCGAATGTCCTCATTTCGGATTCTATCGCCCAGAGAAACCCCAAGCATCGCGCGTTCCATCGCTCGCTGAGCGACCTTAAATTTGTGGACCAGTCCTACGGTGAGTGTCCACGTTTCGGCACCGTAAGTCATCACAGGTAGGACGCACTGATTAAAGACCCTGGTCTTAAGCGACTGTGGGATCGACGATTCAAAAATATGACGCAACTTCCCGAATGCCGCCCAGCCCAAACGTATTCTTCTTTTAGCCTCCTTCTCAAAGTTGTGCCGGCCAAGTTGTATAGTTTGGCCCAGGTAGATATATTCCTGCACAACTTCAAGTGGAGAGCCATTTACGACCACTGGTCCCGGGGATACATGATTGTTTGCCATAATTTTGGTCTTTTCAATGTTCATCCCGAGACCTACTCGTCTCGAAGAATCGCTCAGGTTGTTTAGCATCTCTTCCAAATCCTGCAGAGTCTCCGCCATGATGACAATGTCGTCGGCAAATCGCAGATGTGTAATGTGTTGGCCATTGATATTAATGCCGCGTCCGTTCCAATCGAGCGTTTTGAAGACGTCCTCCAATGCATTGGTAAAAAGTTTCGGGGAGATTACATCCCCCTGTCTTACCCCGCGATGCAATTGGATTGGTCTTGTGCTCTGATCTTGTACTTGGACGGTCATAGTTGCGGCTTCGTACAAACACTTCAACACCTGGATATACCGATAGTCAATTAGGCACCTCTGCATGGATTCCAGAACAGCCCAGGTCTCAATGGTATCGAAGGCTTTTTCGTAGTCCACAAACGCTAGGCATAGAGGCTGATTATATTCCTCGGTCTTCTGTATTATTTGCCTAAGTGTGTGTATGTGGTCTACGGTACTGAAGCCTTTTCGAAACCCAGCCTGCTCAACGGGTTGGAAGTCATCGAATTTCCGGGCAAGACGATTCGTGATTACCCTCGAAAACAACTTGTAAACATGGCTTAAAAGTGAAATGGGGCGGTAGTTCTTCAGAAGAGCTTTATCACCCTTCTTGAAAAACAGAACCACCACACTTCTGCTCCATGTCTTCGGTGTAGTACCATTATGGAGGACGGAATTGAAGATGTTAGCCAGCTCTCTCAGAACTGGTGTGCCTCCTGCTTTAAGAAGCTCTGAGGTAATTCCGTCATCTCCTGGAGCCTTGTTGTTTCCAAGTTGTCCGAGAGAGCAATCCTAATCTCGCCCAAATCGATGTCGGGAAGATCGTCTGATAGGTGGTGTGTCAGTCTGGCTCGTGGGTCATCCGCACTGTGGGACTCAGGTGGAGGTACTCGTGATGAGTATAAATCGCCATAATACTTTTCGACTTCAGCGAGAATCTCTGGTTTTGAGGTGACGGTTGTGCCTTGTGTGGTTCTGAGTTTTGTCAGGTGACAACAGGAGGTATGTGACTTTGCAAGAACCTTTGAGCCCCTATTGAGTTAGCACTCAATAAAATGCCATAGCTGGCATCTTCAATATTCCGGGTATTAGCTCGTCTTGTGTCACGCCTTATTAGTTTTTTAACCTTCCTGTTAAGTGCCTGACACTCAGATGGCGTCATATTCTGATGTTCTCGTCTTCTCGTCATCTCGTTCAGAGTCTCGCCTGAGAGCTTCGACTTACGTCCATTGCTCTTTTGTCGAAAGTAATTTTGGCCCACTTCGCGGATGACACGCACCAGACTATTGGTGGCGTCGTCAATGTCCTGCCTGGTTTCCAACATGGCAAATCGGTTCTGTAGTTCCAACTGGAAGCTTTCGCAACCAGCTTCGACTTGGGGCTGAGTTGGTCTAAGAGTCGACTTCATTAACCGCGATCGTTCTATTTTAGTGTTAATATTCAGGGTGCCTCTTACCAGGCGGTGATCACTTCCAGTGTTTACCCTGTTGATCACGGAGACATCCCTGAATATTTGGCGCTTATTGGATAAAATGAAGTCGATCTCATTCATCGCTGTGTTATCGAGGCTTCGCCAGGTCCACTTCCTTTGGGGCTTTTTCTGGAAAAATGAATTCATCAGAAATAATCCCTGAGCCTCAAGGAAGTTTACCAGCATTTGCCCCCGATGATTCCTGTGCCCATAGCCGAATTTTCCTACCCTCGATTCACCATCTTCTTGTACTCCCACTTTGGCATTGAAGTCACCCATAACAATTGTGTAGAAGGTACTGGTACGAGACATAGCTTTCACTATGTCTTCGTACATGGCTTCGACCTCTTCGTCAGTGTATGTAGACGTTGGGGCATACACTTGTATTACCTTCAAGGCATACCTCTCGGTTATCTTTAAGACAAGGTATGCCACCCTTGCCGACACACTGCCAACCTCCACGACATTGCTTCTGAGTGACTTGTGGATCAAAAAGCCGACGCCACCTTGGGATGGTTGGTGTCCTTCTCGGAAGTAGAGTAAGTGACCGGAATCTAGTGTCATCGTGTCCTCGCCCTGTCTTCGGATTTCTGATAGACCTACTATATCCCAGTTAATACGACTTAACTCTACTTCCAATTCTGTCAGGTGTTCGTCCAGCCGTAGAGAGCGTCCATTATACGTGGCCAGAAACAGTCGCCGTTTGTGGTACCCTGCCGTAGCCCGGGGATTCTTAGCACCCCCCATCGCACCGTTACCATGGCCGGTACCGTGGCCAGGAATAGTGCGATTACCGGGAATTGGGGGCCGTGAATTTGAGTCGTCGCTCATAGGGGGGTTTTTGCCTTAGTCACCGCGCTTGGCAGGCGGGTTGGTGACCGCAGTGGCTGGAATCTTTCACTAATAGCGCTGCTGCCCGCTATCAGGATTAGCATTTTCGGATTCCAGCATTTGTGTGGTTATACCGCCACGATTTCGGTCGCCAGAGCCTCGTTCGTTGATTAGCAGGATGCACCACGAGCAGGTGAGGTTGACGGTAGGGAGCCTAGGTTGTTGTCGACTCCCCTTACACCCCCTAATAAAATGACGATGATGATATAAAATGACGATTCATAAATGAGTTCGGTTGTAATATATCCCATTATATGTTCGGATGTTTGTTACTCAATCACGCAAATACAACTAAACAGATTCCAACGAAATTTTGCAATAAATATAGTTACTTATTCTTTGAACTTATATATAGTTTATTTCACACCTAACACCGAAGGCCATTCAGCTAGTCACTGATATAAACATTTTTTTCTTATAGGCAGTAACAAACGGTCTTTACTTCAGGGAACACGACATAACACCAGTTCTGCGATTACTACCACCTCATTTTTCAAGATTTGACGTGGTCTTCCCCACCGTCACATTTATCGAGTGAGTAACCTTTGGCGGTGTAAGAAAGTTAAATCTTAAATCACCAATGTTCTACCAACCTTAGGAACTAAGATGTTATGTCCTTGTGGCTGTAGTTACATTAGCACTCACCGAGAACAGAAAAACAATAATTATTGCTGTTTGGCGGTAAAATAGAAAATAAGTGGGTGGTGCCTACCCGGATGAGCTTGTACAAAGCCCTTGTACCAATTTTATAAGCATATTTCAATTATAACATATATATAACGGATTAAGATCTCCAACTGAATTTTTAGAAACAGCGATGGCAGCATAGCTGGCTTTTAGCGATGGCTATCTCTTCAAGATGGCCGTCACTCAGTTAATACACTCACTTTTAAATGGTAAAATTATTCAAAATCAAAGTACAAAGTACTATTTCTTTACTGCTTAGAATTTTACACCTTCTTTTCTAATGTTACCTAGTCAAATCATACGTTTTAATCATAACATTACATAGTGAAGTAGACTTGTAAATTAATTTAGCAATAATCAACATATTTAAATACTAAAGAAAAAGTTATGATTGTACGTCGACATTTATTATCTATATAAAAGCCGAGATGGCCCAGTTGTAAGAAAATGTGAATCTTAACCAATGAACGTAGGTTCAAACCCGGGCAAGCACCACTGAATCTTCATGTGCTTAATTTGTGATTATAATTAATCTCATGCTTTACGGTGAAGGATAACATCGTGAGGAAACCTGCATGTGTCTAATTTCACTGAAATTCTCCCACATGTGTATTCCACCAACCCGCATTGGAGCAGCGTGGTGGAATAATCTCTAAACCTTCCACTCAAAAAGGGAGAGCAGGCCTTTAGCGCAGCAGTGGGACATTCATAGGCTGTTACGGTGTTACGGTATATATTATCTTTGTCTTATAATACCGCCCTATTGTTAATGATCAAAGAAAATAACTTCTCATTTCATATCTTTAAATTTTACTATTCAACTGAAGAGTGAATGAACGAGTAGAATCGCAGACAAAGGATGTGACATCATAGTTACGTCATAATACTGGTTGGTGGTGCATTGACGGTATAATATAGTCCATGAGTACAGGTTATTTCTTACAATACCCACGAACAGTAGATGCCATTTACTGTACTGTATTATTTCCATGACTTACCATTTTTTATAAATAAATATAATCGCTGAAATAATGAAATAATCGTTTTGTTTTTTTTTTTGCAGAACAAGATACTACTATAGAATCCCGTCTCATGGCGTTGGAAAGTTTGAGAATCAATTCTTACAACCACTGTCTACTGCCACCTGGTGGTGTGTGATAGCCGTGGGAGCACTCTGTGGTATTGTCTTAATGCTATCAGCGATCGTGGAAGAACGTTCAATAACCGTTGATTTTGCTTTTTTCTCAGTCCTGGCACTGATTTGCCAACAATGTACGTATTTCGTTTGTTTAGAGATTTTTATTAAAAACATCAAATATAAATTAGTATCATATAAAAACTAATTGTGAAATTGGAATATTTAAAATTATGATGTCTTCAATAGAAGAGGATATTATTCCTGTCATTCAATATCAAATCGATCGTAATACGACAAAACAGAACAGAGTACTGGTGTGGGATTTAGGGCGATACGTGTTATCCGAAGCACAGGAGTGTAAACTCTACCTTCTGCTAAGCCCCAGGCTATATTGAGTCGAAAATTGATGTCATTTAATCGCATATAAAAATGTTTTAGATGGATTTAAAAGTCTATCTATTATATATATTTATTAAAAATATTTAATAATTTAATTTTTTAATGGTAAAATGATTGTTTTCAGTTTTTGAAGAAGTTGAGGATTTAAAGCGCGTATCAACAGGTATTAAATTTGGTCTAGTTGTAATGTTACCTAGCATGATTTTCAACCGATAGTCGTAGGTTCGCACAGGAAAGCACTGTAATTTAGCCACATGAGTATTCCACCAAACCGCATTGGAGCAGCGTGGTGGAATAAGCTCCAAACCTTCTCCTCGAAATAGGAAAGGCCTTAGCCCAGCAATGGGACATTCACGGGCTGTTGCTTACATACTTAGTTTTTATATAATTTAATATGTATAGTCAACTAAATGGATTTAACACACTCGTTAGATCAAGCGAAATAAAATAAAGATAACACGGAAATCATTTAAATCTACTGAAATCATTGAAATCTACTGGTGGTAGGGCTTTGTGTAAGCTCGTCTGGGTAGCTACCACCCACTCATCAGATATTCTACCGCAAAACAGCAGTACTTGGCATTGTTGTGTTTCGGTTTGAAGGGTGCGTGAGCCAGTGTAATTACAGGCACAAGGGACTTAAAATCTTAGGTCCCATAGTTAGTGGCGCATTGGCGATGTAAGCGATGGTTAACATTTTTCACATTGCCAATGTCTAAGGGCGTTTGGTGACCACTTACCATAAGGTGGCCTTTTGGGACTTTTCTATAAAAAAAAACTGACATTTTAATTATTTATAAAACTTATCTTATGTAGGTTAAGTTCATTAAGAGATAGTTAAAACATTAATGATACTTAAATTTATTTTTTTATATAGACACACTCTAGTTTATCTTAAATACACCACTTTATATCAAATATAATGTTCAGACGTAGGGTAAGCTGATGTATCCATAAAATAATCGTATTTATTGAACATTGTATTTGTATTATATATTTATAATTTTAGTATGTATTGATATATATATATATATATATATATATATATATATATATATATATGTATAATTTTATACTTATATTGACATTTATTTATTCGTTTCATTTTGTTATAGATTTATGTCATGTTATTTATTATTATTACAGTACCACCTACCTCATATCCTATGAGTTATTCCTTACGCCGTTGGTTGCCTGGCAGAGATCGCTATGTAGCGATAATGTCACCAAATTTGTATGCTACTCGTATTTAGGGTGGATACGAATCCATGTTTTGTATATATTTTTTTATTTTTAATCTTTTTGGGGTACAATAAAGAATAAAAGTAAAATGAAGTAATAATGAAGCTAATATTGTTGTTTCTCAGCCCGTAAGGTAACGATATTAGTAACTGGATTTTCGTGCATTCTCATCTACAACTACTACACAAGCAGCGTTGTGAGCTGGCTCCTCAATGGACCCCCACCCTCCATCAACTCTCTGTGGGAACTCATCGACAGCCCACTGCAGCCGGTTTTACAAGATACAGGATACTCATATTCATGGTTACAGGTTCGTCATTAATGTCCCATAAATGATCTAAATTGCTATGAAAATTTACAAATAAAAATATTTACACTTAGAGTGAACCTATATTACAGTGTATTTTACTACACTACAAGAAAAAAAACTAGTACATACTACTAGTAGTAGTACTAGTAGTACTACTAGTAGTACTATTAGTAGTAGTACTAGTAGTAGTAGTAGTAATACTACAGTATTGATGGATGCGCTTAACGTAAAGATTTATCTTAATCATTTCTGATAATGTATGTTTTATTATATTCCGTTTTATTATACTTGGCTATGAACATTTAATTATTAACAAAATATCAAAATAATATTGTAAGTAAAATATTGTGTATATCTTCCTTACCAAGTATAGTTTAAAGTCGATTTTTTCAAAATACTACTTCAAAATATTCAATTCGACCAAAAGCACTATTGAATCGTTTTATTCTAAGTCCATGTGAACTGAATGTGAATGTAACACCGGTCTTGAATGTGAATTTTTCACCCTCTTTAGGTGGAGAACTGCAAACATATCCTTTGACAATGGGGACTTTCACGTTAATGGTCTTTTGAATGTTATTTAAGTTTTATTATAAGTCCAATCTAAAATATCGAACGGATTTCAAAAGATCTTCATAAAAAAATTAATTGATTTCTTTCAAAATTTATAAAATATATAAGCTTTCGTTCATTGGATAAACTGGGTGTATATATATATATATAGTCGTTTATTTTTAATTCATAAAAAATGTTTCAATGGCTAGAACACTTATGCAAATGCTTTCATGTATTTAAATTGCATTTATTATTCGGAATATTTATAAGGAAACCACCATGAGTCGGACAAATTCTACCACTTGTATGCCTACCGATTTATACAGTAATGGGATATTTAAAGATTATTTCTTTTTAACTAATATAATCATGACAAATTGCCAAGTGGGATAGAAACGCTTCGACTAATTAAGATTTCGTTTTACATTGAATGTTTAATTAAAATATAAGCATATATATTTATCACCTCCAACCAATCTATAAGGTTTCTATTCCTACTACATTTCTCTTTTCAGGGAAATTTTCTTTTCTTCAACGAACAATCCAGATATTTTTTCATAGTGCGGATATTGAGCTTTTGATAAAGATTTTAATTTCAGATACCGGATTATTATTATAACAAAAAGAACGCAAAAGCCGAAGATGAACTGAAGAAAAGACTATTAAATACGAAGAAGAAAATAAATAATATTTTGATGTCCGATAACGATGGTATTGAATTAGTTAGACAAGGAGGTAATTAAAAAAACCTATTTTTTTTTTAATTTTCATTTGCCTTGTTCTTGTGATAACATTGGATCACTCACCCATCAAACCAGAATACAACGATAGGAAGTTTTTTAGACGAATAAATGGTGGTTCCCAGTCGAGTTTTTTTATGTTTTTAAGGTTACGTGTACCATACTGATGTGAACAGTGCAAATAGCAGGATATCTCAAACATTTACACAAAGTGAGCTGTGTGATTTGGATTCATTGAATTCAATGGAGAAAAATGTATTATACCCATGTGTACAGAAGCATAGTCCGTATAGAGAATTTTTTATTTGGAGGTAAGCTTTTATATTATTTAATATCACTAAAAAATATTTCGCTTTTCTTCCTACTACCTTGTTAGTCAAGTGGCTAGCTTATAAGAATGCAATTCCTGTGGACCTGGGTTTACTACCTGGGCTTTGCCAAGTGAGGTTGAAACATTTTTTGGGTTTATTGGTTAATACATTTTTATGTTACTCGATAGGTAAGTGAAGTTAGTTAGGCCTGCGACTCTCCGGCCGTGTTAGATTACTGCCCTATTGGATTATAAGATTGCGGTTAAAACAGCGCACCTGATATTCACATCCTAACTCTGATGGATTGATTAGTGCACATTTTAGAGCGTATCCCGTAAAAACATAAAAATATTCTACTTTATCTACATCATCTTAAGTAATTTTCATATACTCTAATTTAATTATGACTGGAAAATATCGTAAGCTACCTTATGATTTTCCAAAGAATACTTAAATTAGTCAAAAGTAAATTAACAACATCTTTAACATGGCATATGATATGGTTCATCTCGTAATTACTAATCACTCTTGCTGAGAAACCGAAGCAACACAAAACAACGCAACACGCGAATAAGTTCATATAGCCAATTTATATTTTAATAGTCAACTTGTGTCAGATTTTTATTTGTTGTAGTCTATCTCGTCTCCTGGAAAGGGGTATAATACGATGTATACAACAACGGACATGGTCTCATGGCGTGAAATGTGAAGGCAGTTCCCCGAGAGCTTTAGCTTTAGGAGGTGCTGCTCCAGCATTCGTACTCCTAGCAGCTGGATATATTTTAGGGACAGTCATCATGTTATTTGAAAGGTAAACAACTAGTAAAAATATAATAGTGCAATTTTCTTGGTTGTAGGGCTTTGTGCAAACTCACCTGGGTACCATCCATTTATCACATATTCTACCGCCAAAATTACTTAACAATATTTAGTATTGTTGTTTTCCGGTTTGAAAGAACCAGTTACTTTAGGCACACAGGACATTTATACATCTAAGTTCAAAAGGTTTGTGGCACAATGCAATTGTAAGGAATGTTAATTAGTTTTTCAGTATCAATGCCTATGAGCGATTGTGATTATTTACCATTGCCAAGTGGCACGTTTGCCCATCCGGCTCCTAATTTAGAAACAAAAAGAAATAGATGTTGTACTAAGAAAGATAGCGGATATCATTTATACGCGATGTTATTACTGACTATTAAAGCAGAAATTAGCTGTAATAGACATTAGCGCTGGTAGACTTATATTAACGAATCCTTTCACCAAATATACGATATCTATTAAGGATTGCATTGCTGCAAACTTAACATTATCTAGTATATTTTATTAATATAAACAAGTCAACCTTTGTCCCAAACATTTATTATATCACACTAGCTATGTAGGTGACTATAAAATAAATTATGTGCGTGTGGTACCACAAAAGGTCTGAACAAAGCCCTGGAGATTGTATTCCAATTATATTCATATAAAACCGGAGTGGTTTTTTAATAAATTAATATGTAACCTTAATATTAAATATTTTGTTTTTCAGACTTAAATGGAAACACGATGAGTCCAGACTTAAACGCTTTTAACTACGAAGTACAAGCACTTATAAAGCTTAAAACTAACTTATCAATAATGCCACTATATTCACTACACTTCGCCTATCACCATCGCTTTCAATAAAATTATTTAAGAGTGTGTCTCTTTCTTACGACTAATAATACATTTGAAAATGAATTATATGTTCGCCGATACATTGTTATATTCAAGTTCTCCCTTATATGCTTTATATAAAATAAATAAAACTCGTAAAACAAGTAAATATAGTATTTATGCTTTGTTTAAGTGTTTGTTTCAACCAAAATATAATAAATTGAAAGAAGTGTGTGAGTTTTTTTTATTGTACTGAGGTGGTATTCCGGTTAGTAAATGGTCACCGCCATCCTAGGTATTCCCACTGTATGAAATATTTACAATCCCTTACTTCACCAAATTGCCACTAACCATGTTAACTAAGATGTCCCTCGTGCAAGTTTTTTTTTTATATAGAATAGGAAGGTGTAGTGCTTGACGTTGTCACAGCGAAAGCCCATGAGCCGTCTCCCTGGCTCATGATGTATGCTGATGACATTGCACTGGTAGATGAGGACAAGCAGATATTGGAGCAAAAGGTGAACCAGTGGAAGGGTGTGCTAGCGAGGGGTGGTCTGATGCTAAATGTTGCGAAGACCGAGTATATGGCCTGTGGCAGTACGGACCCCGAACCCATAAAGATAGGCGGAGAATCCGTTATCAAGACGGAAAAATTTAAATACCTCGGGTCCGTGCTGCACGAGTCTGGTACGATCGACCACGACGTCAGAGCTCGAATAAACGCAGCTTGGGCCAAATGGCGGGAAGTCACCGGGGTAATCTGTGATCGCAGGATACCGGTTAAATTAAAGGGCCTTGTGTACAAGTGCATCATCCGGCCAGTGTTATTGTACGGCAGCGAGACGTGGCCAGCTCTCGCGAGACATGTTCAGCAACTTCACGTCGCGGAAATGAAGATGCTGCGGTGGATGTGCGGCGTTACGCGACTAGATCGCATTCGTAACGAGCACATCCGTGGTAGCCTTGGCGTTTGCGATGTAGCGGATAAGTTGCAGGAAAGCCGTCTCCGTTGGTTTGGTAACATTAGCCGCAGACCGCCAGACTATGTTGGGAACCGATGCCTGGACTTTGTTGTCGAAGGCCCTAGATCTCGCGGCAGGCCCAAGAAGCGCTGGCTCGATGTCGTGAGGGACGATATGAGAGAGCACGATCTCACTAAAGACGACGCTTTCGATCGGGCAAAGTGGAGGTAAATATGTAGGAAAGCGGACCCTGGCATTTCTAGGCCGGGAAAACGCTAGGAAGAAGAAGAAGAAGATAGAATAGCATGGTGGACGAGCATATGGGCCACCTGATGATAAGTGGTCACCAAACGTCCTTAGATATTGGTACTGTAAGAAATGTTAACCATCGCTTATATCGCCAATGCGCCACCAACCTTCGGACCTAAGATTTTATGTCCCTTGTGCCTGTAATTACACTGGCTCACTCATCCTTCAAACCAGAACATAACAATAATAATGATTGCTGCTTGGTGATAGAATATATGATGTATGGGTGGTACCTACCTAGACAGACTTGCCCAAAGCTTTACCACCAAAAATATTTATAATATAAAAATTGCTTTCATACATTTTAAATTGTAACATTATAATATCGACTACTGTCATTCCTTCGTTACTCTATCCACGTCCATTCAAAGTTTTTATCCATCATTATATATATATATATATCTACTGGGTCACTCATAACATCAAAGATTCCTTCAAATATCAAAAAAATATATACACGTTTTCACTATTTTTTTGTGTACTCCTTAAGGCATATAAGGCTATAAAAAATTCATATTTACTTAAAATTTCTTACCATCTACAGACCCTTTACAGTTGTGGGTTTGAGGGCCACAGGTGCTGATTTCCCTTGTGACTGGTTTACGCAAAATTGAGCCTTATATACAGTAGCTATTTTGAGATCAACATATAAAGTAGTAAGTATATTTAAAGTTTTCGTAAGATAGCATCGATGTATATTTCTCTAAATATCGAAACAAAATTTAAAGCGTTATTTTAGTACTTAAATTATGTGTAATATAAAAAATATATTTGAAAGGTTATATATTTTGTATACTTTATTATATTGTATTGTATTGTATTATTTTGTAATCTTAGCATTGTGTTTGATTGAACGTGCTAATTTTACAAGTTTTCAATTGAATGTTAAAAATATTTTTTTATAATTTAGGTAGGCGTTAGGGCAAATGGCCTAGCTGATGATAAGTGGTCACCAGCACCGATACATATGTATTATCACTGTAAGAAATATTAAACATCCCTTGACGGTCAATGCATAACTAACTGATGTTTTGGTGGTACCTACCCAGACGGGCTTGCACAAGGCCATACCACCTTTCAATTAACATACTGAAATTATTTAGTATTAAACGTAGGGGGGGAATGGGTGTTAGGAAGTCAACGACCTTTTCTGTAACCATATGCATGTCAAACATGTACGCAAAAAAATATGTTGATGGTTAAATAATTAAGACATGAAAGCATAACAATAAACAATAGAAGCGTCTAAACAGGCGAAACGCGTAATTGTAAATAATAATATTAATAATTAAAAAACTGACGTTGCTATTATTCTTTATATAAAAACTCATTTTCGCATTCATTATTTAAGGATTAAAAATTCACAAACACGTTCATACCGAACAATGCGTTGATTTGTATGATCAGCGGTTTAATGTTCTCATTCCATTATTATACAAATATTTAAACGAAACGGGACAATTTAAATGAATATTCAAACGACCAATCAAGTTTAATTAATATTATACCAAAAACACTGGATATTATCAAATGGCATAAATTAAAAGAGCATAACACGTAGTATTATTTATTGAAATTCGACAGTTTCCAAGACTTAATGGCGCTTAAATTGAGTTTTGTTAAGATGGCTATATGGATAGGACACAATCATACTTGGTGATTGCAGAAACCGAACTAGCAACCGTTTTAAGGTGGAGTAACAGCTTGAAAATTTCATACTTCTGGGCATAGTCCTATAACCTTGATAAATGATACATCGAGCTTTTACGAGAACTTGAATAATACCAACGATGATTACAATTCAAGTTAAAATAGTATTGAGGTGAGGTGGAGGCCACGAAAGTCATATTTCAGACGGCACTATGGACGGTAGCTGGGGATGGCTGGGACGGATTTTACTGCCGTACGCACTAGAAAGTAGTGCGGAGAGTGAAATCCACTTAACCCATCAGTGTTCCACAGCGTGGGAAAAAATGGATCTTGTATCAATCAATAATATTTCTTAGCAAAAAAAAACTTATACGTGGATCAATTATACATAAAATTATATATATGTTTTAGAATAATCTTATTAAATTATTCCATAATATATTCGACAATTATTAAATTCGTCTAACGTTCTACCCATACTTTAAAACTTGTTCAAAGTCAATGCGCGTCGAGCACGAGTCGATGATCACACATAAAGGCTTAACGGGAAAGTCCTTTGATGTCCATACACCCGTCTAATCTTAAAGATTCCCAGTGTACGATAGTTTTTGTCATATGAACTTACTCTACTAATCGCAAATTCATTCTCGTAACCGTTGAATATGAAAATAAAATTAGACGTAATTTGAGTGTTATTTTACCACCAGGCAACTATATTATGTTGAATTCAGTTTTGATAGTTATTTATCCGACCCTAAGAGCCTACACCATTCCATTTGCACGAAGCGTATTGCTTCGCACAGCCGAGATGTGGAATGTTCTTTCGTGGTCTGTTTCCTATAATTACTATTATAGGAACCATTAGCAGTATAATTCGTTTATTATCATGGCAAGAGTTAATAGGCATATTTAATCAATCAATGTCATATATGTTTCTGGTCAAGAAAAATCCGTAAGCGGTATAAAAATCTGTTAGGTTAAATATTTGCTGAAAAGATTTTCTCCTATAACTTAAACGCTGCGACAACGTCACCCCATAAACATTTGTTTCATCTGTCTTGAGACGATTTATACGTTTGAAGATACGCCGCCAATGAAAATCACACTTTATTATGATCAAGCAAGACCACCTCTTATACTAGGAACTAAGACAAAACATAAAGGGTTAATCGTGTCGGTTGTGTGCTGACTAGAATATTATTAGGTTATAATTATTTAATTATTATTAGAATATTATTAGGTTATAACCCTGACTCGGGTTTCGAAAAATTGACAGTGACATTCCAAAGTTGGGAAACGGCAGTTGTGTGGGGAGAACTGACCTCCCGTGCTTTGGAAAGCCCGTACCACTCAGTGACATTTCAAAATTGGGAAATTTCAATTGTGTTGGGAGTGCTGACCTCCCGTGCTTTGAAAAGTTAATAACACGGTTTTTCTTTCGCTCTCACTGGTTGTGTTGGATTTTCATCCATCGGATAGAAGAAATAGAGAGCTACTACAGGATCTAGAAAGAAATATTTCTTGCGCCTGTTATTACACCCGGCTTTACTCAACCTTCAAACCGGAATACAACAATACGAAGTAATGAAGCAGTAGAATATGTAATGAGTGGTTATTATCTACCCCAACATGCTTTCATAAAGCCTCACCACCAAGTGCCACTTTCATCATCAGCAAATCTTTCACTCAGTCAAGATTATCATACCCCACATTTTCGTCAGATCGTCACGGTAGAATGCGCAAGTGATCTCGTGGTGATCCTCCCTAAGACTGAAAGGGTACCGATGTTTTTTTAGTTGGTATTCGGGGCACACTCGGCGCCTTGGACACCGGCGAGCCCGACATACCCCCCACTGTTCCCATGGGGGAAACGCGTAATGCGTATTTACAGCGTTAAAAAAAAGATATCATACCCCTTAATATATTTTAATCATGTTGCAGAAACAAAGACGACTCCACGTTGTTGAAACCTCCGGCGAAATAATAACATATGCTTGTGACTAAAACCCGACGGTAATGTATAAAATAATTAAGAAGATAAGTATAGTATCTGCGGCATCCACTGTTTACAAAACTTTAATTAATTTTATCTAATAAATAACTGGCTTATTTACTAGTTACATATAATAAAGCCAGTGTGATTTCGACATATCCTTAAAAAATTTTATACCAATGATATAATTTAAACATTCGGAAACCGATCCGCAAGTATTCGATGCATTGTACAACACGCCAAGCGTTTATTTAAATATCTCATAATACTTCTAAAAGCTGGAATATTTTTTTCAGAGAGCAAAGAGTAAAGTACTTATCTTCATAAAAACAATTTAAACAAATATATTATTTATTATGATAAGTTTTAAAACTTGACATATTTGACTAAACAACGGTTGTTAATTTGGCCCCTTTTTACAAAATAAAAAACGACAAAGAAAAAAATTCTTTATAATATAAATAAGCATGAAATTTTACACTTAACACAAGCTTTATTTACTTATTAACTTTATGGTTATCAGACAGCGTTTATTACATTCCTTTCTAATATTATAAGTGCGAAAGTTATTTTTTATGTTAAAAGATAGCAAGTGTAAAAGGTAGCAGGCACACCGGATGGAAAGTGACTCCTACCGATCAATGAATACATGCAACACCGGAGGAGTTACAGGTGTGTTGCCAGCCTTTAAGTGAATTGATTTGTTTGTTTGTTACGTCTTAACTACTCGACCGATCATCATGCAATTTTAAAAAGATATTGTCATGGAAATAAAAAAGAAGATATGGTGCCTAACACCTTCCCCTTAGGCTGACGAAGCCACGGTCGGAAACTAGTATAAGGCATTCTATTTACAATGTATTTTTATTTAATTCCTAATTTTACATTACATTACAATTCTACTACGAACTTAGCGGCTGTTTAGGTTATTACTAATTTATCTCTTTCTGACGTTATTTATTTGTCATTCGAAAGAAGAAGACGCAGATAGAATTATTTAACTGAATACTCGTTAAATTACGTTTGTAAGTAAGACCGTTAATGATTATCTCAGTTTTTTTTTTTGACATGTTCAGTATAGCTGTTAAAACAAACTCGAAACTCACCTCAGAAAACCATTGTGAAATGTCAAAAAGATATATGTTACATTCACCGTCATAAGTATAATATTTCAAGAATACGTGCATCAAAATAGTATATCACCATAAGTCGGTTGTCAACATTTTACGGGTGAGTAATGAGGTGAGTTCTTACAGAACATCATTACTGTTTTTAATGTGCAGACATCTTAGAGCTCCTTACACGGTAAACTGAGATTTCGAGCGTCAGGTGACGTCAGCGTAAGATTTGTTATTTACACATTAATTCTCTTGAGAACCTTGGCACTTACGCCATTTAAAAAAAATATCTTTTACTTATTTGTAACGTATTTATAATCATTATTTACATTAATATACTGTTGCCGAAGTCCGCAATAAATAATTTGAATTCAAAGTATTCTGTGAATAGGATCTTAATGAACGCGTTCGAGTTATCATCGCGTTGTCAAACACACTCGAGCTTGGAGTTGATCCATCCTTTACGCGGCATATTTGGCAGATATTATAACATGACACAGAGGCAAGAAGGTTAATTCGAACACACTTGCAATCACAATCACATTCAACACATCTCTATAACTATTAATTGCACTGTGATTTTAAGACGTTCTTATATATTTTTTGTAAGCTTAACGCAATTGTAGACAATGCCACGAATATTTCTTCTATTTTCTTCTAACTAACCCAGAGTTGAACAATATAAGCAAAAACCTTTGATTTTTTAATAAAACTTTAAGCAGATAACCTGATGGTTTGTAGTAAAAACGTTTCCAGTGCCTTATTATAAGAATATGTCAATTAACATGCAAAAAGAAGTTTTAAATCATCTGAATTTGTGACGTCACAAGCCCAAAAAATCGTACTACTTGAACTATTATTAATCGAAATCTTTTCTAAACATGAACGGTATATCGGTTCCGGTAAAGTCATTAAGCGTAAAAAACATATCCGACGATATAAAACGAGGGCAGTAGAAATGTCGATTTCGAAGCAGGAACGAGGAATGAACAGTTTTCAATTTAATTCCGGTGCCAATGAGGACATAAATCTATCTGATCGTTAGCGACCCGCGTCTCGCTTTCTGACGATTTTTCGGGACCCCTACTACATGATTGGTCGTACAGATAATGTAATTCAATTTAATATATATTTAACATCAAATAAAATCTTCGAATAAGAATTAATTTTGTGAAATAAGAAATTAAAAGAAAGAAAAAAAAATACTAATAAAGAATTATTTATTTACTCGTTTATATTTCATGAAATTTTAATTAATCTATTGGCGAGACTGTAGCGCTGTCAATGATTTAGACTATAGAATTTGAGACGAGAGTGATAGCAGACTTTTGTTGCCATGTCACTCTGGCGGAACGTCAAGCAGACAGACATATATCGTGGTTGGACGACATCGACGGATCGCCGTTAATTTTAATTACGTTTGAATTATTCTTTGATTTTGAATTATAGCAATAGATGGATTTATATAATTTTAATTGTTATTAATAATATTATTTAAGTTCCTATATATTATGTAATGAATTTTGATTAACTTATTTGTAACGACTTGATTGGTTTGTGATTTTTTCTTATTATAATATTTTGTAACTGTTTGTCATTCTAATAAAAAATAAATAAATAGCAATGCTTCCATGCGAATATTTCATGTCGGCCTAGTTTTTATTTATATATTTTTTTATATAGAATGTATTAATCATTTCAAAGAAACACGGTTGAAAATCAATAAGGCATGTCATCTATAAACTGAATTCAAACAGATACAATGTTGAGATACAATACACAATGGTCGGCGACGATCACATCGCCACTCATTACATCGATAGTATCGTAACTATGGTCGCCAGGCTCTAAGATAGAAAAACCGGACATTTTACCTAAAAGTAAAACAAACTACATTACATGACCATAAACATATGATTAAAAAATTCAAACATACACGTTTAAAAGGAGATGATATGTTGTTAAAGTTGCGTTCATGTAATGCAATTTCACAATTTTAAGAGTTTTTGAAATAATCGTTTGTTTTCGATTGTAAAACTAGACAAGTCGAACAAACCGGACGTGAAAATATTTTTAACGGACACAGCAATTAAATCAAATATATCCGCTTAAATCCGGACATATGACAACCCTTATCGTAACCGCAAACCTTGATTGTTGAGTATAACTAAAGCCCCACATTGCTTAACTATCTAATGATTTAGCTCTATTGATTAGTTGAAAATAAAAGTTTTAATTAGTCTTGTTCAGAACATTTCTATCAAAAAATATACATATCTAAGATGAAATACAATATATTGTGCTTTTTATTCCTCTGGCTCACTCCGTTAAACATGATAACAGGAGAATATCTATAATAGTGATATTGACTTACGAGTACTACCCGGGCGAGCATGCATATCATAAGCTTTGTCTATAAATATATCTATAAAACAGTCTTCTGTCTCATATATGTCTATTATCTATCTATTTATTATTTTTATATTGATAGTTCTTCTCTGTTAGTCTCGCATCCCTGTATTGCAAATCGTACGTGGCGTGTCTCTTGGATGTATCAATTTATTAATATTAAACCAGATATAATGCCTGAAATTATTTGATGATGTTTTTAAATTAAAGATTTACAATGAGACAATAAAATATACTTTTAGATTATGATTCTAGAACCTACGACAATCAGTAGTAGCGTCTTTCACTTCTACAGATTCGTCAATTTGTTACAATCGTCTGAATAATGACATTTGACGAGGATCTTTTAAATTTAGCCAGTACTTATCTTCTTTTGAATATATTTTTAAGACACAAAACGAAAACCAGGCCTCTTGTCACCAGTATAGGCAACAAGTTATTTTAAATGAAGGTTTTTGCACTATTTATAAATATATTGAAGTAATTATCATTACGATTTTCAACTATTTTTATTCTGTTTCAGATTATCTGCGGAATTCATTTACTATTGCTGCACGAGGGTTGATATTTAGGTTATAGGTATTAATAGGTATATTATTAAAGGTGAATTTATTTTTGTTGCAACACATTTACAAAATAACTTATTAGTTTTAAATCACAAAAACATTATATTTTATTTGAATACGATTCTCTAGATGAGTTTTTAATTAGTAAAATTTAGTTAACCTTTATTTCGTCACGTGCTTGGAACATATGTTTCTTATTGCTTGCAATTTTTTTGTAAATATAATTAAAAAAATATATAATTAAAAGCGACAAGCGATAGTAGCGGTGACATTGCTAAAGAGTCATATTACTGAAGCGTCATATTGGAGCCACGGTCTTGTTGGTGATAAACAAACTCGCTCGGGCCATCAATGGGTTTTTGATGAGGGTCCATGTTTTAGTGTCGCCTGCGGCCTGAAGATACGTCGTTGGAAAATTCTAAACGTGGAACTCGGATTTTAAAATTGCTTTGTGATTGTCAGTGCTAATGACCTTTGTGCTTGATTACTGTGTCTTTTTCTTATTACGTTTTATGAAATATTTCTTTTTAGTTTTTACATTATAGTTTGGATTTAAGTATTTTTAATATAATTATTATTCAGAAACGACGCGACAATATATTTCTACTATTGCAATATTTCAATAAAATATAATTTTATTACCCAAAAAAATTGTATGCATATCTCAAAAAACAAGTAATTTTTTTTATTTAATTAAATATCCTTGTCTGGACGGAACGACGAAGTTATGTTCAAGGATTCGGATTTTCAGCATCCTTTTAAACTCTCCCGCTTAACCTTTATAATGATAATTTATGTTAACTGTCGCTTTTACATAAAACTACAACATTTTATTTTTAATTACATACAAAATATACGCAATAAGGTTTTAATATTACGCTTTGAAAGAATTTTTCTTATTTAGCAATAATTTTCGCATTTAAGAGGGAGAGGCAGTTGTATATGCGTGACCATGTCCAAGATTGCTTCATACCAAATTTCATCAAAATCGGTTTAGTGGTTTAAAAGTAAAAGCGTAACAGAAAGACAGAGTTACTTTCGCATATATAATATTAGTATAGATTGGCCAATATTTGTTCAAACTGCAAACATTCGTTGCAATTTTTCCTTCAAATACATTTTTTATGAGAGCGCGTAAAATATCGACCGGTTAGATCGGGTATCAATGAGAAGACCGATAATAGTTCAGCGCATATGGCGCTATAGTCGCACGTCTAACCAATAGGAACGTTTCTATTCGGTTCCCTCTATTATGAATGAAGAAAGTACTCAAACTCATTCCCAAATTAATAATAAAAATCTGGATAAAAATCTTTCTAAAGATTGTGTAGTCTTATAAATTGAAACAAAAATTAATAATTAAATTTGTAGTATAAATTCTGATAAGAAAATAATTCGAAGTTTATTCCGGGTCGGAACATCGAGTGATCGTCAATACGATTATATTTTGTAAGAATACAACCCTAGGGAATGTTTAAATTGCTTCTTTATCTTTCTAAAAGAATCAAAACAAATTTCAAATCATAGAATACGCACTGGTGACATTCCTCACATTGCCAATACGCCACCAACCTTGTAACTAAGATAATCTCCCTTGTGCCTGTACACGGATTCACTGCCTTCAAATCGGAATACAACAATAATTAATATTGTTGTTTGGCAATAGAATATGTGATTTGTAGTTGATATATGCCCAAATGCGCTTGCACAAAGCCTTACCAACAAGTAAGTGGAATCAAGTGAAATTAATTTCGTGGCATGTAATTTCAATATGCTTATTATCGGAAAAGTTAGAAAGTATCACCGTAACAGTTCGCTTAGTTGAATCTCGTTATATTTAATTACTACCGAAGAAGTTTCCAACGACGCTAAAAGTTAATTTGAAGGGGTTAATGAAAGACATTAGATGAAAATTCTCGTCTTTCGGATGCCTTTTGGTTGACATTTTCTTTTAAAATGAACATAGATAATTAAATATGGATAACTTTATTGTACGATTGAAAATTTAAAATAAGAATGTTTTCGTTGAAGATTTTATCTTTTAATGTATCAAAATGCTATCGTATAATACGTCTAATTAGCAGAGTACAAAAAGCATGACTATGCTATAATATTATTTAGTGTCTCTTTATTTCTCGTCTTTATAAATTGAATCAATTTATCAAAAACGATGTTTACACAGAGAAGTAAATCACTTGTAAAGATCTGGCGGAATATCGTAGACGATTTAAATTGCATACGTGTCAGAAAACTTTCAGAATGACATTCCGGGATTTGAAACCTGAATCTGGATTTGCAAGCAGTATAATTTAACTAGAATGACATATTTAGTTGTTATGTATAATGAATAGTAGAACAAGACAAGATAATTACGGGTGGTACCCGGTAGTCGGTGATTTTCTGCAGCTAAGCAGCTATACTTAATATGGTTGCGTTCCAGTTGAAGGGTGAGTGAGCCAGTGTAACTACAGACACAAGGGACATAATATCTCAGTTCCCAAGGCTGGTGGCGCATTGGCGATGTAAGGAATGGTTATTATTTCTTACGTCACCATTGTCTATAGCCAGTAGCCACTTACCATCAGGTGTCCCATTTGCTCGTCTATAACATAAATAATAATAACATTCACGTTTCATTGTTAAAAGATTATTGAATTGCAATTATTAACGTCTGTTTAATTAGATTTAATTATATATTACATTATATACATTGCCTTATAATATTTATATAACATGTAAATGTATTAAGTTAATCAATATTCAATACATGGCCGAAATCGCTGTGGTTGTTCAGGAATGTCGTTCGGGAATCACTAATTATATCAAAGACAATACACAGTGTATATTAACATCATATTATAGATTATAATGCTAAATTAGGAACAATATTTAAGAACGTATTATCATTTTAACGAAAGAGCAAAATAAGAAATTGATTTAACTCTAGGAGAAAAAATATGAGAAAAGAAAATATTACTATGTGTCAGAGCTCTGTGTTAACCATTCTGGTCTGGTACCACCCACTTATCAGATATTTTACAGCCAAACAGCAACTCTTACTGTGCTATTGTGTTCCGGTTTAAAGGGTGATTGAGCCATTGAGCCAGCCAGCCACTACAGGCACGTGGAACATGACATCTTAGTTCCATCTAGGAATGTTTAATATTTCTTACAGCGCCAAAATCTATGGGTGATGGTGACTACTTACCATAAGGTGGCCGATTTTCCCATGCGCCTGCTTATTTAAAAAAAAATATATTACCTAATTACCTCTTACATACACATATGTATACTCGATACAATAGCTGCCCTGTATTCCGACAATACCTCAATAAGCTTATCTTATCAGATAATACAGCTATGCTGTTATAACATCGTCTATTGTCCTTAACAAATACCATCCGGACACGGATATTACAATAATCAAATTATATTATACGTGCTTATAAAATCAATACCACAAAATCAAATACACAATTATATTTATACATTAGTGTTTTTCACGGACGCGTCAGTGTACAAAATTCGACCCAAAACATTATTCAAAATTTAACAAAAACATACATGAATTTGTATATTTCAAAAGCTCGTCAATAACCACCAAACTAAAAATAAGAAAGTAGCTTGACAAACAGAAGGGAAACAGGTACTGTTAGATAGGAGATATTATTTTAATTCGACAGGTAAACGAGCTAATGCCACTTGTAATATTCCGCATATTACAAGTGACATTATTAACACTAACATTAATTAATTTTATCTTATTTAGTATTAGAGCACCACCTACCTCATATTCTATGAGTTATCACTTACACCGTTGGTTGCCTAGAAGAGATCGCTATGTAGCGATAAGTTCGCCAAAATTGTATGCTACTTTTATTTAGGCTGTATTCATGATTTGTATTGTTTTTTTCTCTTTGAGGTGTACAATAAAGTATAAAGAAAAGTAAAGTAAGCTTAACCTTGATAAATGATACATTGAGCTTTTACGAGAACTTGAATAATACCAACGATGATTACAGTTCAAGTTAAAATAGTATTGAGGTGAGGTGGACGCTACGAAAGTCATATTTCAGACGGCACTGTGGACGGTAGCTGGGGATGGCTGAGACGGATTTTACTGTCGTACGCACTAGAATGGACTGCAATCAACAGGGAGAGTGAAATCAACTTAACCCATCAGTGTTCCACAGCGTGGAAAAAAAATTTGATCTTGTATCAATCAATAATATTTCTTAGCAAAAAAAAAACTTGATCAATTATACATAAAATTATATGTATGTTTTAGAATAATCTTATTAAATTATTGCATAATATATTCGACAATTATTAAATTCGTCTAACGTTCTACCCATACTTTAAAACTTGTTCAAAGTCAATGCGCGTCGAGCACGAGTCGATGATCACACACAAAGGCTTAGCGAGAAAGTCCTTTGATGTCCATACACCCGTCTAATCTTAAAGATTCCCAGTGTACGAAAGTTTTTGTCATATGAGTTTACTATACTAATCGCAAATTTATTCTCGTAACCGTTGAATATGAAAATAAAATCAGACGTTATTTGAGTGTTATTTTACCACCAGGCAACTATATTATGTTGAATTCAGTTTTGATAGTTATTTATCCGACCCTAAGAGCCTACACCATTCCATTTGCACGAAGCGTATTGCTTCGCACAGCCGAGATGTGGAATGTTCTTTCGTGGTCTGTTTCCTATAATTACTATTATAGGAACCATTAGCAGTATAATTCGTTTATTATCATGGCAAGAGTTAATAGGCATATTTAATCAATCAATGTCATATATGTTTCTGGTCAAGAAAAATCCGTAAGCGGTATAAAAATCTGTTAGGTTAAATATTTGCTGAAAAGATTTTCTCCTATAACTTAAACGCTGCGACAACGTCACCCCATAAACATTTGTTTCATCTGTCTTGAGACGATTTATACGTTTGAAGATACGCCGCCAATGAAAATCACACTTTATTATGATCAAGCAAGACCATCTCTTGACTAGAAACTAAAACAAAACCCTGTAGGGTTAATCGTGTCGGTTGTGTGCTGACTAGAATAATAGGTAGGTTACAATCCTGACTCAGGTTTCGAAAGAAAAATTTGACAGTGACTTTCCAAAGTTGGGAAATTTCAGTTGTGCTGGGAATGCTAACCTCCGTGCTTTTTAAAGTTCGTATGACTGTTTATCTTTCACTCTCACTGGTTGTGTCGGATTTTCATCCATTGGATTATATGTGAGAAGAAATAGAGAGAACTAATGCAAGATCTAGAAAGAAATACGTCTCGCGCCTGTTATTACACTGGTTTTACTCAACCTTCAAACCGGAACACAAAAATACTAAGCAATGCTGCTAGGCGGTTTTTTTTTCTATAGAATAGGAAGGCGGACGAGCATATGGGCCACCTGATGGTAAGTGGTCACCAAACGCTCTTAGACATTGGCTCTGCAAGAAATGTTACCCATCGCTTACATCGCCAATGCGCCACCAACCTTGGAAACTAAGATGTTGTGCCTGTAATTACACTGGCTCACTCACCCTTCTAACCGGAACACAACAATATAAAAAAAAAAAAAAAAAAAATATCAAGTACTGCTGTTTTGCGGTAGAATATGTAATGAGTGGTTGTTATCTACCCCGACATGCTTCCATAAAGCCTCACCACCAAGTGCCACTTTCATCATCAGCGAATCATTCACTCAGTCAAGATTATCATACCCCTCACATTTTCGTCAGTTCGTCACGGCAGCATGCGCAAGTGATCCTGAATGAAAGGGTAAAAAACGACAAAGAAACAAAACTCTTTACAATATAAATAAGCATGATATTTTACACTTAACACAAGCTTTATTTATTTATTAACTTTATGGTTATCAGACAGCGTTTCAATATTACTTTCCTTTTTAATATTATAAGTGCGAAAGTTATTTTTATGTTAAAAGATTGCAAGTGTAAAGGGTAGCAAGCGGGCAGGCGGCATACCGGATGAAAAGTGACTCCTACCGCCCATGGATACTTGCAACACCGGAGGAGTTACAGGTGCGTTGCCGCCTTTAAGTGAATTAAATTGTTTGTTTGTTACATCTTAACTACTACGACCGAACATCATGCAATTTTAAAAAGATATTGTCATGGAAATAAAAAAGAAGATATGGTGCCTAACACCTTCCCCTTAGGCTGACGAAGCCACGGTCGGAAACTAGTATTAGGCATTCTATTTACAATGTATTTTTATTTAATTCCTAATTTTACATTACATTACAATTCTATTACGAACTTAGTGGCTGTTTAGGTTATTACTGATTTCTCTCTTTCAGTCATTATCGATTTATAATTCGAAAGAAGAAGACACAGATAGAATAATTTAACTGAATACTCGTTAAATTACGTTTGTAAGTAAGACCGTTAATGATTATCTCAGACATTTTTTTTCTGACATTTTCAGTATAGCTGTTAAAACAAACTCGAAACTCACCTCAGAAAACCATTGTGAAATGTCAAAAAGATATATGTTACATTCACAGTCATAAGTATAACATTTCAAGAATACGTGCATCAAAATAGTGTATCACCGTAAGTCGGTTGTCAACATTTTACGGGTGAGTAATGAGGTGAGTTCTTACAGAACATCATTACTGTTTTTAATGTGCAGACATCTTAGAGCTCGTTACACGGTAAACTGAGATTTCGAGCGTCAGGTGACGTCAGCGTAAGATTTGTTATTTACACATTAATTCTCGTGAGAACCTTGGCACTTACGCCATTTTTAAAAAATATCTTTGACTTATTTGTAACGTATTCATAATCATTATTAATATTAATATACTGTTGCCGAAGTCCGCAATAAATTATTTGAATTCGAAGTATTATGTGAATAGGACCTTAATGAACGCGTTCGAGTTATCATCGCGTTGTCAAACACACTCGGGCTTGGAGTTGATCCATCCTTTACGCGGCATATTTGGCAGAGATATTGTAACATGACACAGAGGCAAGAAGGTTAATTCGAACACACTTGCAATCACAATCACATTCAACTCATCTCTATAACTATTAATTGCACTGTGATTTTAAGACGTTCTTATATATTTTTTGCAAGCTTAACGCAATTGTAGACAATGTCAAGAATGGTTCTTCTATTTTCTTCTAACTAACCCAAAGTTGAACAATAAAACATATAAGCAAAAATCTTTAGTTTTTTTTAATAAAACTTTAAGCGGATTATCTGATGGTCTGTGGTCAAAACGTTTCCAGTGCTTGTTATAAGAGAATATGTCAATTAACATGCAAAAAGAAGTTTTAAATCATCTGAATTTGTGACGTCACAAGCCCAAAAACCTACTACTTGAACTATTATTAATCGAAATCGTTTCTAAACATGAAGGGTATATCGGTTCCGGTAAAGTCATTAAGCGTAAAAAACATATCCGACGATATAAAACGAGGGCAGTAGAAATGTCGATTTCGAAGCAGGAACGAGGAATGAACAGTTTTCAATTTAATTCCGGTGCCAATGAGGACATAAATCTATCTGATCGTTAGCGACCCGCGTCTCGCTTTCTGACGATTTTTCGGGACCCCTACTACATGATTGGTCGTACAGATAATGTAATTCAATTCAATATATATTTAACATCGAACTGTTCCTATTTAATACATATTAATAATCTTACATTCGAATGTACATATGAAATAAAATCTTCGAATAAGAATTAATTTTGAGGAATAAGAAATTAAATTTACATGAATTCGTTGACAAGAAATAAAATTACTAATAAAGAATTATTTATTTACTCGTTCATATTTCATGAATTTTTAATTAATCTGTCGGCGAGACTGTGGCGCTGTCAATGATTTAGACTATAGAATTTGAGACGAGAGTGATAGCAGACTTTTGTTGCCATGTCACTCTGGCGGAACGTCAAGCAGACAGCCATATATCGTGGTTGGACGACATCTACGGACCGCCGTTAATTTTAATTACGTTTGAATTATTCTTTGGTTTTCAATTATAGCATAAGATGGATTTATATAATTTTAATTGTTATTAATAATACTATTTAAGTTCCTACCGTCTCAACAATCTACTATGTAATGAATTTTGATTAAGTTATTTGTAACGACTTTCGTTTCAGATTTTTTTGTGATCTTAATATTTTGTATATTTTGTAACTGTTTGTCTTCCTAATAACAAATAAATAAATTGCAATGCTTCCATGCGAATATTTCGTATCGGTCTAGTTTTTATTTATACATTTTTTATATAGAATGTATTAATCATTTCAAAGAAACTCGGTTGAAAATCAATAAGGCATGTCATCTATAAACTGAATTCAAAGAGATACAATGTTGAGATACAATACACAATGGTCGGCGACGATCACATCGCCACTCATTACATCGATAGTATCGTAACTACGGTCGCCAGGCTCTAAGATAAAAAACCGGACATTTTACCTAAAAGTAAAACAAAGTACATTACATGACCATATACAAATGATTTAAAAATTCAAACATACACGTTTAAGAGCCGGAAATGATGTGTTGTTAAAGTTGCGTTCATGTAATGCAATTTCACCATTTTAAGAGTTTTTAAAATAATAGTTTGTTTTCGATTATAAAACAAGACAAGTCGAACGAACCGGACGTGAAAATATTTTTAACGGACACAGCAATTAAAACCAAATATATCCGCTTAAATCCGGACATATGACAACCCCTATCGTAACCGCAAACCTTGATTGTTGAGTGTAACTAAAGCTCCACATTGCTTAACTATCTAATGATTTAGCTCTATTGATAAGTTGAAAATAAAAGTTTTAATTAGTCTTGTTCAAAACATTTCTATCAAAAAATATACATATCTAAGATGAAATAAAATGTATTGTGCTTTTTATTCCTCTGGCTCACTCCCTTAAACATAATAACAGGAGAATATCTATAATAGTGATATTGACATACGATTACTACCCGGGCGAGCATGCATATCATAAGCTTTGTCTATAAATATATCTATAAAACAGTCTTGTGTCTCACATATGTCTACTATCTATCTATTTATTGTTTTTATATTGATAGATTTTCTCTCAATTAGTCTCGCGTCCCTGTATTGCAACTCGTACGTGGTGAGTCATTTAGATGTATCAATTTATTAATATTAAACCAGATATAACGCCTGAAATTATATGAAGACGTTTTTAAAATTAAAGATTTACAATGAGACAATAAAATATACTTTTAGATGATGATTCTAGAACCTACGACAATCAGTAGTAGCGTCTTTCACTTCTACAGATTCGTCAATTTGTTACAATCGTCTGAATAATGACATTTGACGAGGATCTTTTAAATTTAGCCAGTACTTATCTTCTTTTGAATATATTTTTAAGACACAAAACGAAAACCAGGCCTCTTGTCACCAGTATAGGCAACAAGTTATTTTAAATGAAGGTTTTTGCACTATTTATAAATATATTGAAGTAATTATCATTACGATTTTCAACTATTTTTATTCTGTTTCAGATTATCTGCGGAATTCATTTACTATTGCTGCACGAGGGTTGATATTTAGGTTATAGGTATTAATAGGTATATTATTAAAGGTGAATTTATTTTTGTTGCAACACATTTACAAAATAACTTATTAGTTTTAAATCACAAAAACATTATATTTTATTTGAATACGATTCTCTAGATGAGTTTTTAATTAGTAAAATTTAGTTAACCTTTATTTCGTCACGTGCTTGGAACGTATGTTTCTTATTGCTTGCAATTTTTTTGTAAATATAATTAAAAAAATATATAATTAAAAGCGACAAGCGATAGTAGCGGTGACATTGCTAAAGAGTCATATTACTGAAGCGTCATATTGGAGCCACGGTCTTGTTGGTGATAAACAAACTCGCTCGGGCCATCAATGGGTTTTTGATGAGGGTCCATGTTTTAGTATCGCCTGCGGCCTGAAGATACGTCGTTGGAAAATTCTAAACGTGGAACTCGGATTTTAAAATTGCTTTGTGATTGTCAGTGCTAATGACCTTTGTGCTTGATTACTGTGTCTTTTTCTTATTACGTTTTATGAAATATTTCTTTTTAGTTTTTACATTATAGTTTGGATTTAAGTATTTTTAATATAATTATTATTCAGAAACGACGCGACAATATATTTCTACTATTGCAATATTTCAATAAAATATAATGTTATTACCCAAAAATATTGTATGTATCAAAAAACAAGTTATTTTTTTAATTTAATTAAATATCCTTGTCTGGACGGAACGACGAAGTTATGTTCAAGGATTCGGATTTACAGCATCCTTTTAAACTCTCCCGCATAACCTTTATAATGATAATTTATGTTAACTGTCGCTTTTACATAAAACTACGACATTTTATTTTTAATTACATACAAAATATACGCAATGAGGTTTTAATCTTACGCTTTGAAAGCATTTTTCTTATTTAGCAATCATTTTCGCATTTAAGAGGGAGAGGCAGTTGTATATGCGTGACCATGTCTAAGATTGCTTCATACCAAATTTCATCAAAATCGGTTCAGTGATTTAAAAGTAAAAGCGTAACAGAAAGTCAGAGTTACTTTTGCATATATAATATCAGTATTGATTGGCCAATGTTTGTTCAAACTGCAAACATTCGTTGCAATTTCTCCTTGAATTGCTTTTACACCAATGTCGACATGAAATTTATAAAGATAAAGAAATTTAAGGTTAAGGGACAAAGAAATAACCGTTCATTGCGTTCGAGCCGGTTGGCGTCGTTGGTAGATACTTGCCTTTCACGCCGAAGGTTGTGGGTTCGATTCCCACCCAGAACAGACATTTGTGTGCATGAACATGTCTATTTGTCCTGAGTCTTGGTGTAATTATCTATATAAGTATGTATTTACAAAAGAAAAGTAGTATATGTAGTATATCAGTTGTCTGATTTCCATAGCACAAGCTCTGCTTAGTTTGAGATCAGATGGCCGTGTGTGAATAATGTCCCAGGATATTTATTTATTTATTATTGTTATATCGAAATAAAAAACTCGATACACCCTGTCACTTGAACTTAATGTCAGAACGTGGCACTGACTATTATAAATATTTTGGTCATTTAAAGGATAAACGCGTTTATAATAGCGTATCATAAGTCGATTGTCAATATTTCACGAATATATCGAGTGTAACGTACAATAGGGAATAAATTCCCAAACACCTATCTTCAACAGTACCAACTAGCTGAGACCAGCCTAGACTGAGCCCAGTACGAGCTTTCGTTCCCCCTATTCAAGAAATCACAGTGAACACAGATTACATTTTTTATGAGAGCGCGAAAAATATCGACCGGTTAGATCGGGTATCGATGAGAAGACCGATAATAGTTCAGCGCAGGTGGCGCTGTAGTCGCACGTCTAACCAATAGGAACGTCTCTATTCGGTTCCCTCTATTATGAATGAAGAAAGTACTCAAACTCATTCCCAAATTAATAATAAAAATCTGGATAAAAATCTTTCTAAAGATTGTGTAGTCTTATAAATTGAAACAAAAATTAATAGATAAATTTGTAGTATAAATTCTGATAAGAAAATAATTCGAGGTTTATTCCGGTTCGGAACATCGAGTGATCGTCATTACGATTATATTTTGTAAGAATACAACCCTAGGGAATGTTTAAATTGCTTCTTTATCTTTCTAAAAGAATCAAAACAAATTTCAAATCATACAATACGCACTGGTGACATTCCTCATATTGCCAATACGCCACCAACCTTGTAACTAAGATAATCTCCCTTGTGCCTGTACACGGACTCACTGCCTTCAAATCGGAATACAACAATAATTAATATTATTGTTTGGCAGTAGAAAATGTGATTTTTAGTTGATATATGCCCAAATGCGCTTGCACAAAGCCTTACCAACAAGTAAGTGGAATCACGTTAAATTAATTTCGTGGTATGTAATTTCAATATGCTTATTATCGGAAAAGTTAGAAAGTATCACCGTAACAGTTCGCTTAGTTGAATCTCGTTATATTTAATTACTACCGAAGAAGTTTCCAACGACGCTAAAAGTTAATTTGAAGGGGTTAATGAAAGACATTAGATGAAAATTCTCGTCTTTCGGATGCCTTTTGGTTCATTTTCTTTTAAAATGAACATAGATAATTAAATATGGATAACTTTATTGTACGATTGAAAATTTGAAATAAGAATGTTTTCGTTGAAGATTTTATCTTTTAATGTATCAAAATGCTATCGTATAATACGTCTTATTAGCAGAGTACTAAAAGTACGACTTTGCTATAATATTATTTAGTGTCTCTTTATTTCTCGTCCTTAAAAATAAATTGAATCCATATATCAATAACGATGTTTACACAGAGAAGTAAATCACTTGTAAAGATCTGGCGGAATATCGTAGACGATTTAAATTGCATACGTGTCAGAAAACTTTCAGAATGACATTCCGGGATTTGACACCTGAATCTGGATTTGCAAGCAGTATAATTTAACTAGAATGACATATTTAGTTATTATGTATAATGAATAGTAGAATAAGACGAGAGAATTACGGGTGGTACCCGGTAGTCGGTGATTTTCTGCAGCTAAGCAGCTATACTTAATATGGTTGCGTTCCAGTTGAAGGGTGAGTAAGCCAGTGTAACCACAGACACAAAGGACATAATATCTCAGTTCCCAAGGCTGGTGGCGCATTGACGATGTAAGGAATGGTTATTATTTTTTACATCGCCAATGTCTATGGGCAGGGACCACTTACCATCAGGTCCCATTTGCTCGTCTATAACATTAAAATTCACGTTTCATTGTTGAAAGATTATTGAATTGCAATTATTAACGTCTGTTTACGTAGATTTAATTATATATTACATTATATACATTGCCTTGTAATATTTGTATAACATGTAAATGTATTAACTTAATCAATATTCAATACATGGCCGATATCGCTGTGGTTGTTCAGGAATGTCGTTCGGGAATCACTAATTATATCAAAGACAATACACAGTGTATATTAACATCATATTATAGATTATAATGCTATATTAGGAACAATATTTAAGAACGTATTATCGTTTTAACAAAAGAACAAAATAAGAAATTGATTTAACTCTAGGAGAAAAAATATGAGAAAAGAAAATATTACTATGTGTCAGAGCTCTGTTTTAACCATTCTGGTCTGGTACCACCCACTTATCAGATATTTTACCACCAAACAGCAACTCTTAGTGTGCTATTGTGTTCCGGTTTGAAGGGTGATTGAGCCAGGTGATTGGGCCATTGAGCCAGCCAGTCACTACAGGCACGTGGAACATGACATCTTAGTTCCAAAAGTTGGTGACGCATTGGCGATGTAAGGAATGATTAATATTTCTTACAGCGCCAAAATCTATGAGTGATGGTGACTACTTACCATAAGGTGGCCGATTTTCCCATGCGCCTGCTTATTTAAAAAAAATATCTATTACCTATTTACCTCTTACATACACATATGTATACTCGATACAATAGCTGCCCTGTATTCCGTCAATACCTCAATAAGCTTATCTTATCAGATAATACAGCTATGCTGTTATAACATCGTCTATTGTCCTTAACAAATACCATCCGGACATGGATATTACAATATTCAAATTATATTATACGAGCTTATAAAATAAATCACAATCACACAAAATCAAATACACAATTATATTTTAACATTAGTGTTTATCACGGACACGTCAGTGTACAAAATTCGACCAAAAACATTATTCAAAATTAAACAAAAACATACATGAATTTGTATATTTCAAAAGCTCGTCAATAACCACCAAACTAAAAATAAGAAAGTAACTTGACAATCAGAAGAGAAACAGGTACTGTTAGATAGGAGATATTATTTTAATTCGACAGGTAAACGAGCTAATGCCACTTGTAATATACCGCATATTACAAGTGACATTATTACAACTAACATTAATGAATATGTCTTATTTAGTATTAGAGCACCACCTACCTCATATCCTATGAGTTATCACTTACACCGTTGGTTGCCTAGAAGAGATCGCTATGTAGCGATAAGTTCGCCAAAATTGTATGCTACTTTTATTTAGGCTGTATTCATGATTTGTATTGTTTTTTTCTCTTTGTGGTGTACAATAAAGTATAAAGAAAAGTAAAGTAACACTTTATATTGACCAGATACTGTCACTGGCATAAATATACCACTTTTTTAATTATCCCAACCCGTATATGACCTATTGGTGGGCAGAAGCCTTTTCTGCTATTTAGAAAAAAATGCTTGAAATTTATCCCATTCAAAGTTCCATTGCGAATCGGTTCTCATTCTTTGTTCGTTATTATTACCATTATTCCTAGTGTTTATGGAACTGCAAATAAATGTTGTCAGTGCTGTAAATAGGAAAATACAAAGCCACTAATTAAAATGAATACCACTTTAAAATATCTCTGAAAAGCTGTAAAACAAACTACGACCAAAACTAACTAATCCTTTTGTGGAAGTTTGTTGAAAACCGCGCCGAGTGTAACCGCAGGCTGGCGACAGAGATTCGGATACTGATTTCGTATGCTATTGAATACTGCGAGAAAATTTTGAACAATACTTTCAGTGACAATTATAAACCGCAAACCCTCGCAAGTCCCTAGTAAATTTATAACAACACAAACACAACTTAAAGACAGTGAATGGAATTTCTTTTTAAAAACTGATTTAAGAGTAGAAGTAGTTTATTATTACTCTAACGTTTAGGAGTTTATATAGAATAAATATAGAGGAGTTTTTTAAATAAAAAAGGGTAAGCCTAATTATCTCAACTATGTTTGTTTCTACAGCATCTCAACCAAATGTAAATTGTCAATTCCGCTGTATCGCCGCTGATGACAAAAAAAATTAATCAGACAGTTCATGTCCCATTGCTTTTTTTCGCTGGAAAAACGCGTTACGCATTTCACACACATACTTTTACTCAAAATTAATTTATTAGGCTAAAATATGATTTATTAAACTATGCTTCTATTAAATCAAATAATTAAAGATTAAATTAAATAATAAGTTATTCCGTTATTTATGTAATCAGTCAGATGACAAAAAATTGCCACTCACACCATTTTCTAAAATATTTATGACGTATTTCTACCAGGATAACATTAAATTTTATAATCTATATAATGTGATATGAGATGTCTTTGATAAAATAACATACATAATCGCTTACAAAAAGCGTACCACGGTAAATCGATCACATTTCACGAGTGACATAAGCAGTGAATTTATACAGAATCACTTTACAGATCCGGATTAATCTAATAAGCAGTCATTGGCATAACGCCGGAAAATGTCCAAGAGGAAGAAACGTAATTATGTCGGTTAATTTTTCGGGGCTTGCACATTACACTACATTAGCTCCGGATTCCACTTCATCTGCAGTGCCGCAACACGTAGATTACATTTGGCTAGCTCGCGGAAAACGCTGCCAAAACTATTTTGATTTTAAATTGATTTCGTTATAAAGTATTGAGAGCAAATATCATTTTGGGCTTGATTTTACATTGACAAGCAGATTTATTCCATCAGTTATAATTGGTGTTTTTTTTTTTGGATATTTTCATTTAATAGAAATTTTGTATATTAAGCTGATGTTAAAGAAATATTACAATTAGTCTTTCAAATGTCTTAGAAATTTCAATATATAGCCTTGAGATATAAAAAATATCATATCTCATTTATAGCACCCGGTTTCTATATTCAATTTCGGTTTAATTCGTTGCTTACCAATTTTAGAATCGTGTACGAGAGAAAAGCGTCCCTATAAAAAACGTTTCATATATCGCGTGTATAGCACGTAGTAAAGCTGTATTTTTTTGGTGCCAATAGAAATTGACATTGCTGATGGTGACCAGCACGTTAAAACTTTTGGAAACGTAACTCAAAAATGCAATCGGTTAGTAGTATAGGTATAAAAGCTATTCGACAAACATAACGTGTAATAAAATAACTCAAAAGAATTGAGATACTGGGAATAATGCTTTCGACTCGGTTTACTTAGAATGTTTTTCCTTACTTCCGAGAAATAAATGTACGCTGTTCAATTATTTATGTTAGTAATTAGATATTACTAATTCAGAGGAACTTCTCCAGTTTCGACACCGCTATTCGGTCTATTGGATCTGGAAATGTTTATTTTATTCATTCGATTAAGGTGAAAAATCACGTATATTCAATTCATAATATTAATTATAATTCAAGATTTTTGGAAACAGAAACTTTATTAATCACATCTTCGTGGAGTCATCCTGAGCATGTTTATGTCGGTTTTCATAATCTTACTAATATAACAAACGCAAAAATGAGTTTGTTACGCTTTCAGGTTTTGACTACAAAAAATCATGACGGTCGGCTAGCTAGCTTCGCTAAGCTATGTATGAATATATACCAAAAATGATTCTGATTTATTAACCTTTTTCTAATTTGAAGTCAACCTTTTTTATCTTAATCTAATTAATAAGCGAAAGCAGTTCTTAAAGCTCATATGCCCGCTTCGTCTACACTTTCTTCCTACATTTTCCTTCTTATCTTAATATTTCCAGTTCATGAATTTGGCGATCTATAAGGATCAACTGTTGTTCTTATTGCCACCTCTTATAGGAATTTTATAAGTATAACGGACAAAATGAAACTAACAAAACCAAGTGGCAAGAGAAAATAAATATTCTTTGATTTGCTTAATAAATACACCAGGACTTGTGGTGGGCAGAGGACAATGAAAATTCTAATAGAGTTTTGCAATCAGTTAATTTCCCGTATAGAAACTATAAGGCTGAGCTGTGGCTAAGTTTACTTGATAGAAATTACTAATAGGTTATATAATTATAATCAGAAGAAAAAACCAAAGAATTGGGTTGAGTTAACAATTTCATTAAATTGATGATGAATATTATTAATTAATTAATTTATTTATTTAGAACTACCAACAAAAGATACAATAATTCGTGTACAGCAGTAATTTTTAGTAATACATTTCAATTGTTCTTTTACTTACAGGTAATTACAGCATGCAATTTGTTATAGGCAATCATCGACTAACAGAGTTACATTAATAAAAATAATAGATATTCAATTGCGTAAAAAAAAAACATGCTTACAGAATACAGGATTTTTCTTAATTTATGTAAAAAATAAAAATTGTAAAAAAGGAAAACAGCTAATAAAACTATATAAGAATTCCATTGAATAATCAAAGTAACAAAGTAATGGTGTCAAAAAATTGTTCACAAGTATTTAAAAAAAAAATCACGATATAAAAAAAAAACATATAAAAAAAAAACAGAAAAAAGCAGATAACATAACATCATAACTATTTATTTATATTCTATGCAAAGTTTTTTAGATGTGAGGCAATTTTATTTTTAAAGGAGTAGTTACTATCATGCAAGATGTCTAGTTCATTGATGCCAGTCGATAACTCGTTATACGTCCTAGCTAGTCTGTTTATTGGTGATTTTTTTCCTAGGTTGGTTTTTTGTTTAGTTGTTACAAATAACGGTGACTTGTATCTAGGTATTCTGAAAGGCACGTTAAAACCAATAATTAATTTTTAAATTTATCCAATTATTTATTTTAGGGTTTGTCTTAAATATATGTTTTAGCTTAAAACGTTAACAGTGACAATCAATATAAAGAATAGCTTATGTTTTTTGCGCACCTGCCATCTTTAAAAAAACATATAGTAATGTAAACAGATAATAAAAATTTTTAGCTGTCATACTAAATTAACAATGTTATTTTTTAAACATATACATAACATAAATGGTAAAAACAAGATATATCTATTTTTTTATCTATTGGCAGTTTTGATAGCGGTAAATATATATATATATTTAACATTACAGACTTAAATCTATTAATATTAATAGTGGGTAGTAAGAGGAAAAGGGACATAGGTTCAAGGGACTTTTAAACATTGTTTACGAAGTTTCAATTTACTTACATGGCCTTTGATGTAGGAAAAACGTGAGATCCTCAGTGAAGCTACTGAAGGGAAATTGTTTTGGGTTGAAGTTTGTTTTACATTAAGAAATATATGAAAAGAAAATGTTAATTTCACAATGAATACATTTTTGATTATAACGAATATATATTTTATATGGAGATTGCGGATCGGCAAACGCAACGTTTCAGCTCTCCGATCTGAACCTGAAGAATGTGGCATGGCCCGATTAGAATAACATTATTGTTTACATTTTTTTATTTAGGTAATTGAGTATAGTCCAATTTACATATTTTAAAATGATATATTTAATTAAATTATTTGATTCGGTAACAATCACTTGCACGAAAACTAAATTAAGAAAAACTTAATTCATTGTTTAAACTAGCGAAATGTAATACTTAATTACAAGTGATCTCATTACGCTAAAACACAAATTACAAAATGAAAAATAATAAAATAGAATAAACAGAGAATTGTTAATATTAAAAAATAATTAAAATTCTATTGAATAAAAATTGTTATATACTCTTTGACTATAAAAGAAGAATGCTTTTGTTAATAATTTCTTTATTAATTATTAGCAAGTATGAAATAAGAATTCAACGTTTTATATCATACTAGTTATCGCCTGCGGCTCCGCTCGCGTGACAGTGGGTGGGGGCAGGTTTTATGTGTAAAAAGGTCAAGCTTCCTTGGATTTCAAGCTTGCTATATACGAAATTTTATTAAAATCGGTTCAGTGCTTTAACTGTTAAAGCATAATAGACAGACGGAGCTAATTCCCCATTATTAATATTAATATATGCAATTAATCTTAATGCTTAATGGTTTAAAATGTATTTATATCGTGTATACTATATTATATTTAATATAAATAATATGTGCTTTATATACTTTAACGAAGCGCACACTAAGGCTTCGTGTACATTACGCAGCGGCACGTAGACCGCAAGTTTATATGATATAGGATAATATGAATGAAAACCGTGTGCACGTAAGACACTTCGGTCGCGTTTGTTTCAAATTTAGTTTTTTTTTTTTATAGAATAGGAAGGCGGACGAGCATATGGGCCACCTAATGGTAAGTGGTCACCAAACGTCCTTAGACATTGGCACTGTAAGAAATGTTAACCATCGCTTACATGCGCCACCAACCTTGGGACGTAAGGTTTTATGTCCCTTGAGCCTGTAATTACACTAGCTCATTCACCCTTGAAACCGAAACACAACAATACCAAGTATTGCTGTTTTGCGGTAGAATATCTGATGAGTGGGTGGTACCTATCCAGACGAGCTTGCACAAAGCCCTACCACCAGTGTACCTGGTGTACAATATACGACAGTAATGATGTCCAGATAATCACATGAAACATTATTAAACTAAAATTATATTCGTAATCACGAACACAAGTCTTGTTCAATTAACATCTTCAACTTGAATATTAGATTAACTCTTCCCGAGTAAAATGTGGTATTTACCTTTTTAATTAAAACTTTTTCTGTTTAGTTAAAACATTAAGATTTTATTTTACCTTATAATTATTATTTTTAGAAATAAACGTCATCATAACTATAATTATATCTACTCACTGCACTGTTTTCTGGGTGGCTATGTAATGCTAAAATTAAGCGATAAACGCAGCTACGTTGCGGCCTAGGGGTTCTCTGTACCCCGAGAACCCCCTAGGATTTGGAGTGGTACCGCTTGTTTTTTAGTCGGTATTCCGGCGTCTTCAGCACCGGCGAGTCCCACATACCCGCCCACCCCAAATATTACAATTGGTACAAATTGGTACAAATGTGTTTTTTTCAGACACGTAAACGTGTTTTTCCAATGAGAAAAAAAAAGCTACGTTGCGGCGCTTGACGTCAAGCATTGCTGTACGACGCAGATGCGTCTGCAGCGCATGTACACTAAGCCTAACGTCATGACTAATCAACTTTTCAATTTCACAATACTTTACAATATCAGACGTAATAATTAAGCAACTCTTACAGATCAGATACAAGAATGTTAACTTCAAATCTCTTATCTTATAATATGACGTCATAACCGCTGATATAATTATGAGATAATTATAAATACCTCGTCTATAGAATTAATCATGCGAGTCGTTAAAATACAATAAATATAAAGTTACCTTAAGAAAATTTTAATATTTAAATCAATAATTTATTTATTTATTTTATTTAAGAACATGTGGATTTTTTATGCGTAAATTGTTTTTTTTATACATATACAGGGTGACTGGTGAATTAGTATCAATACTTAAGGACGTGATATTTGACGACCATATACGACCAAAAAAAAATACATATAACATAAATATTAATAAACTTCTAAGTAAAGTTAACCAAAAGTTATGTAATTAATTACGCGTCATGTGGACGCCCTAGCTGCGCTGACGACACAACACCGTTAGGTACATTTAGTTATCGCGCGGTACTTTCCCTACGTCCAAACGCCGCCGCGTGTTAACAGGGTAGCAGGCTACCTTTGATAAACAAGCATGATCCAATCCCCCTTCATACTTTAAACCTGGCTTAGAACAGGCAAAAATACCAAAATATTTCACTCGTTTAAGCAACAAATTTGTTGACTAGGTAAATGATATGAACTTGGGACAAAAATTAACTGTTTACCTATCTTGGTATTTCCGGCGTATTTAAAAATTGAATCATACTTATTTACAACGATTGTCAATCATTTAACTACCTATTTACCTACATAACTACACTAACCTTAACAAATGTTCAAAGTGAGCTCCTGCTCGTGTGATACACAGTTCGGCACGTTTACGCATATTGTCTTTCACACGCTTTAACACGAATGGGTCACTTTACTACTCACAGTACTCACATTATTCTGCATTTGTGTATTGATAAGCCATACCTAATTACTAATTACGGGTCACACTCACACACGAAACATTAGGTATACGCGTAAGATCGATCGCTAGGGGCGCGCGCGCGGGAAGATGGACGAACCTTACGGCGGCGCTCGCCCGACTAACCTACTAACCTACTAATACTAATAAGCCGCGGGGCAGGGGTTGCGGGTGGCAAACACAACGCCGCACGCGCCGCGGAAATATGTCCACACTTTATTTATTTAAAGTAAAATTTTTGTAAATTTGGTCAAAAATTAAGTACCTATTTTTTTTACATAATTCGAATGAGAATCATGTACCGATTATGCTCCTAAAATATTGATCCTAATTCACCAGTCACCCTGTATATTACATTTGTATGTGTGTATGTAGATATATGTTAGTATTATACATAATTTTATTATTATAATTTACTTTGATTTTGCACGACTATTAACAACCTTTCTTATTTATTCTCATACGTTTTGAGGTTGACTGGTACAAAAATTCAGTAGCCCTTTTGTGCAATTTAATTTTGTTGAGCAATAAGTATATATATAAGATATAAAAATAGATATATCTTTATATTTTTTACATTAATACTATTTATATAATGATAAAACAAATAAAACACGGAAGATGTATTTAAAATCAAAATTAATAACAAGTGTGCCATTATTACACTTATTATTTATCACTCCAAGTAACTTTAGATAAAAAGATCACAGTTTGAGGTCTACCGAAATTATTTGTGTTTAGTATGAAATTACATGCGAAAGAAACAGTCGTGTGAAAATGTGGCTTACATTACTTCTTATATCATTCTTCGGGTGTAATAGTATCGTAAGTAATATATCGAATTATTTTATACTTTTTATGTACATATTGATAAATTATTTTTTAATTGGTGGGCTTTGTGCATCCCGTCTGGGTAGTCGTGAGGTAATCATGTAATCCATCCAAACAGCAATACTTAGTATTGTTGTATTCCGGTTTGAAGGCTGATTGAGCCAGTGTACAGGCACAAGGGACATAACATTCCAATTCACAAGGTTGGTGGCGTATTTCTGATATAAGGAATGATTAATATTTCTTCCGATGCGAAATTCTATAGGCGGTAGTGACCACTAATCATCTGGTGGCGTGCCTGTATATTTATTATAACAAAGTCAAATTTGAAATCCTCGATAATCTGATCAACTCTATACAAAGGATTCATTACTACCACTCTGGGTGTTAATGTAAGTTATGTCGCAATGTGTTAATGTAAGTTATGTCGCAAAGTGTTAATGTAAGTTAGATCGCAATTATAAACTCAGTCAAAATTCTCTGACTTATAATTCATTTATCTGCTTGAATAAGTACAAGATTATAAAGAGATGATGTCGACTATCAGTTCAGAAATAAATCAATACTATCCATGTCATTATAGTTGCATTTAGATTGTAAAACTTTAGTAATAAAAGCTGAAACCTAATTGGGCTATAGTTTTTGAATACTGTATCCTGCTTAGATTTTAGCTAATAATTACTAAATATAACGCACATTTGAAGTACAGGATATGTGTATTAATATTAACGTCAATGTATTAAATCGTTGGAAAAATATGCTACTCTTTAAGCGGGATTCTGTGTGAGCGTCATTGCTGACCTGCCAAGAGTACTATCAATATCTGTACATCGCTTGCGCATATTACTGTAGATTTAGGACAATACATGCATAGTTAAGACTTATTTTTGACAATTGTTTTTTACAATATAAGAATTGAAATAATTTAATAATTTTTTTATTAGTTATAATTAACTAAAATATACCAACTTAAAGTTAAAGCACTTAGAGGCATTATACGCCCAACTGTAACCACAATTTCTGAATTATGCACCCATTTAATAAAACTTTGTTTAATGCTTTGAATGTTTCCTAAATGCTGTCCTTGTGTTATTAGAGTCATGAAAGAAATTACAGCAAAAGCTGGTCCTACTCTTAGGTCCCAAGGCTTTCAGTACGAGGTAATTTGACTAATGACATTTATAGATTATTGTTTACCATGGTGACTCATTTGCTCGTCTGCTAGATAAATATATTTGATTTTTCGATGTTTCAGCAGTCGACTTCATTCGACTTGGGAGGAGTCGTGTCTGGTAACCGCATGGCTGCTGTACCATTAGGAAGGTCTCTCGGGGAGGGAGAACTGGACATCGAGGGTATTTGTACAGAAGCTGGTATGGCATGCCAAAATTGTACGCATGCTGTCACTTGCATACCATTACCTGTTGGATGGCTGAAAGTAAGTAACTAAATCGTAAGCAAAATTCTTTAAGAAATATATGTAAATTTCACAATAAAAAATAAAAGAGCAAATATATCTCTAACACAAAATTATTAATATATATAAATTTATTAATAATACAATAAATTCATTGGACAATAAGTCATAACGACACCGCAATATACCCAATCATACTATTTGGTTGGTTGGTATCCCAAAGTCATTCATTTCGAGGGTACATTATATTTTTTCTTTCATCGAAAAAACTTTAATAAAATCGGAAGGAAAGGGGATTATATCTGGTACTGAGATATTATTGAAAGATCATTCGAAGAATATTAATATAATAACTCCACTTTAATAGGTTTTCGGTAAATATGTACACTTTTCGAAACTCAAACAAAGATACTTGCTATAGAAGATTGGTTCTTGAGTGGAGACCGCGTGTCAGCAAACTTAGTGTATGGCGCTCCTAGCTACACTAGGCCCTACCAAAATGATAATATTCTTAAGGCAGCAGGCAAGGATTGGAGCAGTGACATGTCATGGGAGAGGGATATGTCCGGCAGTGGACTGACACGGACTATATAATATATAATGTCAAATGTGTCAATCAATGGATTGAAAACGAAAGTCTTAATCACGAGCTTAATTTGAGCTTATAATATAAATTTATTTTATTCGCGCTCGGCTGTGAAACAGAAACTTTGCCTCATTTATGTACCAACTGACAGCTGAAATCATTAAATTTAAAGTATTTTCTGAAATAAAAAAATAACATTTTTTTTTGAATCAGCACACAAAGCAGACAACATACTGCGCAATGTTTAAAATCCCCTTCGTTAAAAAGCACATGAAGCTGTGCTCCTGCATTTCTCGCCAGCAAAAAATATTGAAAAACGATAAACGTTTTTAAAAATATACATTATATATAAATGTATAAACGTATATATAAACGTTTTTATAAATATTCTGCAGCGCTACAAAAATATTTATGTATAAAATAACTTCAAATATGAACCAAGCGTTAAACTAATAAGCGTCTCTTCATTATCTCTCAGCGATAATTAAGTGTTAATTGGAGCGAGATAGTAAAATGCTCGAAAAATATTTTTGTTTTTGATATTCGTGACGTTTCTCTAAGTGAACATCATAATATATATACTGGCAAATTCTAAAGTTTATTTTTTTAAATTTTCAACTTATTAAATATATAAAACGATGCAAAATAAAAAGCAAAAATTATAGTTTTAATTAAAATAAAACTTTCATGAAATTAAATTTTGAGTTTACTTTATCAAAGACGAAAAGGCATTTTCTTGCTGTCAGTATAATTCGAACAAAATGCAATCATCGACTTAGTCAACCTTTAACTTCATATTGGTAAAAAGTTATAAGTTATCAATGATTAGTTAGTTCTATCAGGATTTCGTTGAAAAAAAATCTAACGTTTGCTTGTAACGCCTTAAAAAATAAAATAGCAATATTATGTATTGCTACTTTGCGATATTATAAATACAGAATCTGAGCGACCGAGCTTCGATCGGGAAATAATTAGTTATAAAAATGTTATTTTTATAAAAAAATGTGTCGCCGATACCGAACCTCGGCTTAGGACGCTGCGACGTCGGATAGGAGGACAATGAGTGTGCAATGTATTACCCGTCCAATGTATTACGTAGTCAAAGCGCGAACGGGTTGTAATAAAAGACTACACTCTGTTCTGACTCTGTTCTACATTCGCTGCCTTTTTTGTTTTTTTTTATTTGTAAATATTTGATTAACTTTCTTAATTATTATTCAAGACATACAGGAGGAACAATTTTTAAGAGTAATGTCTCATAGTAATACCAACACAAATCGGAATAAATCCAATGAAATCTAATTGTTATTATTACCATATTATAATAGACGTATAATAAAAACTACCTCGTTGGTCTAGTGGCTTGATGTAAGGCCGCAGACCCGGAGATCCTGGATTCAATTCCCAGGTCGGGCCAATAAAAAGTTATTGGGTTTTTCTGTCAGAAAATTCTCAGTAGCAGCCCGGAGTCTAGAAGTTGAAAGTGTGTAGACTCCCGTGCCTCAGAAAGCACGTAAAGCCGTTGGTCCTGCGCCTGAACTCTTTGCGGTTGTGTCGTATTATCTTCCCATCGGATTATGATAGTTAGAGAATAGAGAGTGCACCTGTGTTTGCGCACACACTTGTGCACTATAATATCTCCCGCGTAAATGGCTAATCTCTCTTAAGACTGGCCGCCGTGGCCGAAATCGGTCTGGAGGACATTATTATTATAAAAACAAAGTATTAAGCAAAACAGTGTGATTTATGACGCATCGGTCGTTGCCCGCAACATTCGAACTAGATTAGCCGCCAATTAGATTTAAACTCCAAATATTTAGAGCGTAGTGCCTTGTAATTCACATAAAAGCTTTTGCTTAAAATATTAATATATAAAGCATTATTATTATTCTGTATTGTATTATATATAGATGATATGAATTTGGAGTTAGTGTGCGTCTATTTTCGTACAGAAATTGAATAGCGATATGGTTAGTTATTTGTTGGTTGGGCAATGTAAAGGTTAACATTTCTTACACCGCCAATATCTATGGGCTGTGGTGACTACTTACCAGCTGGCCCATTTGGCCGTCCGCCTATATTATGCTTTAAAAATAATTTGATTTGAATAAAAAAATGACTATTCAAAATTGCGTTTAAACATAGATCTGAATTAAGCATTCTGAGAGCGAAGTGGAATTGCCGATTAAAATGTTGTGCCGACCCCACGTAGTGGGATAAGGGTAGGAATAAGAACAAGAAGCGAAACAGAAGTTTCGCAGTTTGATTTATGTAAAATATTACATTTTAAATGTCATTTTTATTAATATTACTTAACTGTATAAAAACAGCTCAATGTTTTTTTCAGGTGCCCTTACAACAGTGCTCTGACGGACAAACTTGCAACGCTCATCTCAAGCAATGTTCGAATGACGCCGTCCCCGAGTGCGATATTGTAACACAGAAATTTCAACACATCTGCGAGCAGGTAAGATTTCATAAAAAGTCGTGAAAACATTCTATCTTATATATATTTATTTAGATAACCAACAGCAGATACAAGTTTATTGTATTTATGTAACACGATGAAACTGTTAGGTAAAGGTTACTGGTGGTAGGGCTTTGTGCAAGTTCGTTTGGCTAGGTACCACCCATTTATCAGATATTCTACCGCAAAACAGCAGTACTTGGTATTGTTGTGTTCCGGTTTGAATGGTGAGTGAGCCAGTGTAATTACAAGCACAAGGTTGGTAGCGTATTGACGATGCAAGCGATGGTTAACATTTCTTACATTGCCAATGTCTAGTCTATTACCCACTTACCATCAGGTGGCCCAATTGCTCGTCCACCTACCTAAAATATAAAAAGTGTGAGTGTGAGCAGAAATTAATTTTAAAATAAATTAAACTATAATCACATATAAAATAACAAGCAAGCTTAAACCCCGAGGCATGACATAAGCTACTTTTTTAGAACAACTCCTCCATCCAACAACGACATCTCCTTTTTTTACGCAGTGGAAACCTTCAGAAAGGTACCAAGCTCTCACGGGGGGGGGCAACTGGGTTATGTGGGACACCGACATCGACAATAATGCAAGCTGCATAAAACATATTTGTATATTCAATATTTAATGCGAGTAAAACATATCAGCACATATAGTACTATTATACATTTATAAATAATTATTAATAACTCGGTGATCTAGTGGCTAGATATACATATTATAAGTCCTGAGTTCGAACCCTGAGGGCCTATAAAAATTCTTGGGTTTTTCTGTCGAAACTTCTCAATAGCCCGTAGTCTTGAAGTTGGAAGTGTGTAAATTTTTCCAGAAAAGCTATATAGACAGTAAATATATATATATATATATATATATATATATATATATATATATATGACTCATCAAAAACTAAAATAAATTATATATTGATCGTGATACGTTTGTAACAATTGTTTACGATGAAAACATTTAATGAAACGATGAGATCGTCATACAATCGAAACATCGAAAATGTCAAGGCGAATAAGTGCACTGTGAAATTGAGAGTCATGATGTATCGGGACCGACTTATCATGAATTTGATATAATCTTTACTAAATGTAAAATATCCGTTAATTAAATATTAATAGAATACGTCACTGTGAACGAAAAACAACAAAATTGGCACATGTATGTATTTTGAGGTAGTTTTTTTTTTTATTTAAAATAGCAATGTAGACTGTTAAACGACACTGTAAGAAATAATAATATTCCATTGAGAACTAAGGTGTTATGACTCTTGTGAGTCACAAAACAATACGAAGTATAGCTGTTTTACAAATTTTTTTTTTATAGAATAGGTAGGCGGGCGAGCATATGGGCCACTTGATGGTAAGTGGTTACCAACGCCCATAGACGTTGCAATTATAAGAAATGTTAACCATCGCTTACATCGCCAATGCACCACCAACCTTGGGAACTAGGATGTTATGTCCCTTGGGCCTGAAATCACACTGGCTCACCCACCCTTCAAACCGGAACACATCAATACCAAGTAGCCATTTTATATCATTTTTGTTACGAAACATTCCCAATAATTTTCATATAGGATAGCGAATAAAAATCTATATCAAATAATTTCCGTACAACATCCCGCAGTATTTTGTGACATAATATTTTTTAAATTAAACGTACATGACAAATAGATTTGATATATTGGCATAAGCTATCAACGCCAGCGGAAAGTATTTGTGTTGTTTAACAGTTTAAGCGCCTGAACGCGAGCGGTACTTTGTTAAGTGCAATCACTCGAATAAAATTTATTTTAACACATTCATGTTTTATTTTTACACACAATAACATATCGAAATATATATTTTTATTTTAAAAAAAGTTATATAAATACAAAATTATATAACACTAAATTGTATAATTAAATAAAAAAGTACGAATACTTTTTTAAATAGTTAATATACTATATACACATTATCTCATTTACAAATTAATTATAACGAAAGATTTGATTTGTGAATTGGTATTTCGGATGGAAATCACGCACAAACGTCATAGTGACGTGTACAGAGCCTTAATTTGAAAAGAATGAAATAAAACGGGGCAGCATTTGCTCTGATCGCATTAAAAGGAATACTAGCAAAGGATTAAGTTCGATGAGGCGGACGTAGCGCCATCTGTCATTCAACACTATGAATAATTTCGTTTTGTTTGAAATATAAACTACGGTTAAATTATTTGGACATTGTTTATACAAAAATCGTGATAAAAAAATAGGATCATGGGTTAGGAGTCTGAAAATTTGGGATTATATGTATTTTTTGACGCGTAATCTTAATAAAATACAAAATGAAAATAAATAAAAAAATGGAAAAAAATCCGGATATCTGGGATACCCTTATCACCTAGCAGTATGAAATATACTTTACGACATATTCTCATACCTCCCAAATATAAATAACAAATTTCATAAAAATTGGTCGAGCCGTTTCGGAGGAGTTCGTCCACAAACACCGTGACACGAGATTTATACATATATTTATCTCTTAAGCGAAATACCACTCATCACGATATTTCCTAAGCTATACGCCCGATTGACTTGAAATTTGTCACAGCTACTCTTTCCCCAAAGTAGACCTTCACTAAGAACGGACTTTACGCAAATCCTATGCTAAATACATTTTTCATCTACCCATGCAAAGCCGATACGATAAGCTAGTAATTTAATAAAATTAGTGTTTAAAGTGTTTCGTAATTGTACTTCAAAAATCGCCTTATGAGACATATTTTTACTATAATCCTTTACAAGTACTACAGCCGATATGACGTGGAGTGACGTGTTTAGCTGCCGTGAACTACAGGGTTATTCTGTAAGAATTCATTATAGCTCGCTCGTGAAATGTTAAAAACAGACTTACGGTGCTTTTTTAATGTATGTAACATTTAAAATTATTATTACATTCAATGTCACATATCACTTTCTGACATTTCACGATTATGCGATGAGTTTGTTTTTCCAGAATAGTTTTACGTAAATGTAATGCTACGTTCACACTTGTGGTACCAATGACTCTTCAATTTATAGTATTTTTTGTTTTTACTGTAATTAATAAGAATAAGGAATTTTATGTTATATGTATTAAATATGTTACTGTGGTAAGGATAATTTAAATAGTTACCGGTTTTCGACAGGTTGGTATATTCCCAGACGCCCACGATTGTAGGAAGTTTCATTTATGTTCCCCACCAGACGACTTCGCTAATGGTAGACCTGCAGACCACAGAGCTGCGTTATGTCCCAGACATTACGGCTACGACCCCAGAATTGCTCAATGTTCAGTAAGTATACGAGTGATACCATATTTACACTATTTTGGTGTAAGTATTGATTAAAAAATATATTTTATAAGCGGCTCAGTGTTCAATTATTTTGTACTCATCTCCAATCGATGAATCGATGACAATCCATCTCCTTTTCGATGGTGAATAAAACCTGCCTGTAGCGAATGAAACTTTGCCACTTGTATCCACCAAGACGTATTTAAGCAACGTACTGGAAAATACTTCAAACCTTTTCCTCAAAAAGGAGAGGAGGATTTAGCCAAGCAGTGGGACATTTCCAAACTTTAGTTTTATAGAGATATCAGTCAGTCAAATATCAGTAACATATAAATTACCAGTATATTTAAAAACTCTCAAGGGTAAAATAAATATTTAATTATTATATAGAAATAAAAGAAGATATATTTTTTGTTACATAAAAATATTCTTCTAATAAAGTAAATATTTTTACAGATAAAACTAAAACATGGACAGTGCGATCAGAGACCAGTTCCAAGTTGCAAAAAAGTCGGCCAATCTGGTGTCTTGGAAGGCAGCCCACACCACTACTACGTATGTCTTTCGAGACATGGCAATTTGTATCCTCAAATCTTCATCTGTCCCCACGGATGGTACTTCTGGAATAATTATTGTCAACCAGAACCCGAAGTTGAAAAGACATTAGGAGAAATGAAAAGTAATGGTAACCTGAAGACGATCACTGAAAGCACACGGGATAGTGATCATTTGATAACGGTGACCACAACAACCACACCCACGCCAGTTACATACAGAATAAATTCATTCTTTTCAACAGAGAAGGCTGTTACATATCCAGCTGATACTTTCTTAGCTGATAAATTCGATTTAACGAACTATGAAACAACTGATGACGTATCACCAAATATGAATGATGAATTTGCTAATTCATTTGAAAGTGGTACCGATTTTTGGTGAAATAATCTTTAAGCAATTATAATTGTGAACTATGAAATAAAAATATCCTTTTCTCCACAAGGTTTCCTTTTTATGAATTTAATCAAAGGCTTAAACCAATTTAATTCAAAGGCTTAATTATGTCCATTATTAATAGTTTTTTTAATATCGTCAATAGTTTTAGAAGAACGTCGTTAAGAAATTAAATTGAAATCAGATTAATAATTGAAGATGCGAGGTTGAAGGTTAGGCCGTTTTTTTTTTAATTTGTTACATCAATGTACATTTTGAGTCACTGTTATACACATCACGGTACCTTCATATTTCACGTTTTGAAACATTACACGCTTTAAACATAATGGATAAATGGCCTATGTACACGAATATGCAATCAAATAAAAAAAACTGCCAATTACTTAAATCATCTTTCTAATTCATCATATCGTCCACTTATGTCTTCAATTATTCTATAAATACAAAATTGCATCTAATCTTCATTTGTAAAATGCAATTTCAATAGAAGCAAATAAATGAAATTCACACATTTCTAATTGGCAACGAGCCCACTGCACTTACATGATTACGCTCTTAGTTCGACCCTGACTTCCTGCCTTGTAGACAACCACTATAGGCTTTAGACGATGTTACCTGCCTTGTATCACACTATTCGACGAGCGAGAAATTCTATCTTGAGCCAATAGAATAAAGTGCAAAGCTACCGCTTAACTGAAACGTTTTATCTATCAATGTTCCCAATAAATACTATAAATAAAGACTAGAATTAAATCAAATAAATTTCACACTCTTATTTATTCATATGCTAATACCCGTCGTACTTTTCAAACTAAACGTATAATATATTTTCCAATATATCCTAAATTATAAAATGGTTTTTTAGTGGATTTCTGAAGGGATCAACGTATACATCTTTATGTTGGAATTTTGGCATTTTTTTATTATAATGGTAGGACGGGCAAATGGACCACTTGATGATATGTGGTCACCACCGACCAAATACAATGACGCTGTAAGAAATGTTAACCATTCCTTTTTTTATATTTGCCGGGAAAGCAAATGACTCTATTCCACCTCATGGTAAGTGGTAGTAGAGTCCAAACGTGAAGACTGCCAGTACAGTCGGGAAGAATGTTCTGCACTAGCCGCAATGCAGGGCTGCTCGGTGCAGCCCCGCCTTATCGGCCCGTAAGATGCCTCTTCACGCATCGTTTGAAGGAACCTACATTTACATCGCCAACGCGCCCCTAACAAAAGGAAATAAGATATGCCCCTCGTACCTGAAGTTTACAAGAGACAGCCTTATCACTAAGAGAGGGATCTCTTCCATGCAACCTTAAGGTAAATATTATTATCAAATTATATCTTCTTCTTCTTCTTCCTAGCGTTTTCCCGGCCTAGTTATGCCAGGGTCCGCTTTCCTACATCTTTGCCTCCACTTTGCCCGATCTAAAGCGTCGTCTTTAGTGAGATCAAATTGAGTATTATCAAATTATATATTATAATATTATTAATAATTCAAAATAAGACATTTTTTAAATAATTTTAATAGTTACAAGCGATATACTCTTCCAGCCAACCGACTTTCCTTTGACGCGTAAAATTAAATTCAATATTAAGAAAACGTATTCACAATAATTGTTTTCCACCTCACTGGACGATATAAAATCACTTTGTAAAAGTGCGCATCAGACTAAAAATAAGTAAAACCGTTTCAATATATTCCATGATACCAGCGAGGTTTTTAAAAAAGGCTTCGCTATTGAAATTTTCGGAAGCCGATGCGGGCACGTTTTGTGGACGCTGCACACCAATATCGCGATCCTGTGGTTCTGATGTAGGTGATATTTCACAAAGGCAGACTTTTGAGGGAATATCTAAAAATTCTTTTGCGTATATCTCTATTGGGTTTTATGTAAAGCTTGAGCACTTTACTCTTCTAACAGTTTTATCTTTTAATCAATGGCAATATAAAGAGAGAGAAATATTCTGTACCTGTGTATATTAGGCTATTTGCCTCGTTGCCATTTCATATTTGTAATACTGTAAATGTTTTATTGGTGGCAGGCCTTTGTGCAAGCTCGTCTGGGTAGGTACCATTCACTCATCAGATATTCTATCGCAAAACAGCAGTACTTGGTACTGTTGTGTTCCGGGTTGAAAGGTGAGTAAGCAAGTGTAATTACGGATTAGGGACATAACGTCTTAGTTCCCAAGGTTGATGGCGCATTGGCGATGTAAGCGATGGTTAACATTTCTTACAATGCCATTGTCTTTGGACGTTGGTGACCACTTAACATCAGATAGCCCATATGCTCGTCCGCCTTCCAATACAATAAAAAACGAACACGGTAACGATTTCAAATTATTATTTATCAAATTACGATTGTGTGCATATATATGTATATACTATTACAAATGCGAATGCATATCTGTATATATATCTGTCTGTTACGCTTTCAAGACCAACAAAAAAATAAATCACTATGGGAAAAATCTAAATATTAATACGCTTGTGACAAACGTCAAATTTATCTTCACCAACAAAAAATTTGTAGGTCTTTGAGCAACTACGAAGATATTTCCAATACTGCTATTGTTATTTTTATCACTTATAGAATAGTTTTTCAATTAGAAAATAATACATGTCATCATTTCCATTATATATTCTTAAAAAAAAACCTAAAACCATGAACACGAAAGTAAAAAAGTCGCGTAAATCCTAATTGTCGTCGATTTGACGAGCCACGGCTGCTGGAATGGGCACAGCCCGCTCACGCAAAAAGCAATACCGCCTGTGTGGGAGTTCAAAGGTACGCAAAAAATATCGCTTTTTTTCTAAAACCACGTAGTCGATTCGACGAAGGTTAGTGTTCTAGATTTAGGCAATACTAAGGCAATAAATAAAGTTGGAAAAAAGTTTATGCTAAACGACTTGCGCCACTCGAGTATCGCCTACAACGAGCCAATTAGTCTGCATACAAGTATCTGCAGCGTTGAAACTTATCGTGTAGTGTTGTGATATGATGATATTTGGTGACGCCGAGATGGCTTAGTGGTTAGAACGCGTGAATCTTAACTGATGATCGTTGGTTCAAACCCGGGCAAGCGCCACTGAATTTTCATTTGCTTAATTTGTGCTTATAATTCATCTCGTGCTTGACGGTAAAGGAAAACATCATGAGGAAACCTGCATGTGTCTAATTTCATTGAAAGTCTGCCACATGTGTATTCTACCAACCATAAGCTCCAAACCATCTCCACAAAAGGGAAAGGAGGCCTTAGTCCAGCAGTGGGACATTAACAGTCTGTTACTGTTGCTATATAATATGTTAATAAAAAAAAGTTTCAATTTTTTTATTATGTTCACTAATAAAAAATGACGTCACGGAACTGGAAGTTGTGAAATATAGATGGATAATGAAAGCATTTATTATAAGAGTAACAAATAAATAAATGTAAAATGAGTTTCTTTAATAAGATAAATATTTTATATTTTTCTTTTTAGACCTTTCCATAATTTCCTGTATTTTTAAATACAATATAAATGTGTAACATGTGTAATTAAACTATATTAACTTTAATTACTGGCTTTAACTTTTAAATATAATATAAATTTTAACAATTTCAATTTATTCACGAGTAAAATAATTAATTTTACATACAAGTTATTGGACCTAATAAATAAATGTATGTAGATATTCTACCGCTAAGCAGCAATACTTCGTATTGTTGCATTCCTTTTTGAAGGCACAAGGGACATACCATCTTCGTTCCCAAGGCTGGTGACGCACTGGCTATGTAAGGAATGGTTAATATTCCTTACCTCGCCAATGTCTATGGGCGGTGGTGACCGCTTAACATCAGGTGGCCCGTCCGTCCTATAACATAAAAAAAGCAAATAAATTGTCGGTCGGTAACAATGCGAACAGATAATCGAATGCTAATTCCTTTGCCTAGTAATCTACAATCGCACTAGACCTTTGTCCCTGAGGTTGCAGACGGTCTTATCGACGCGATCTTCTTTAGCGTATGGAGCAAATAACAAATACATTCAGCTAACTATTTATTGGTTATTCCTTGTGAATATTTTAGTTCTTGTATATATTGCTATAGTCCACTTTTAAAGAAAATTTTATAGCGAGTATAAAAGATTGTTCATCTTAAAAGCCATGTTTAACATTTGGTCAAAAGGAATGGGTTGTATTATTACGACTGCATACCATCAGGTGGCTGGATCATTGACTTTCAATATTAGTCAGGTCAGTTACATAAAAATATATTTTCAAATTGAGTTGGTAATTCCTAACATATTTGAGGACATCGTTTCAAAATCTTCATATGGAAATTAAAATTTAATTAAATTAAAGAAGAACCGAAAGAAACCATGAGGGGATTTAAAGTTGACGATTTTAATACATAAATACCCTGGAAGCGATCGTTTCATTTCCAAACGATGCTATTTTATGATGTTTGATACTTATAAAAAGTGCAGTTTTTTACCTTTGCCGAGCTTACTGCCAGTAGATAAAGTGAGATGGTGGATGCCTATATTTTTTCTTGGCTTTGACCCAACGAATTTGGCAAACAGGAAATATGCGCCTGCAAGTTATTGCATTTCTGGATAAATTTCGCCCTTAAATTTTCATAATGTTGCCATTTAAAATTCAACGTGCTACAAAATTTGATCTATCTACTCGTTCTATAAATAAATAACGTAAAAAGTAACAGTGATCATTTTTTTTCTTAATCACACAATAAAATTTCGTAAACATTGAAAAATTATATGAAATGTGTATCATTTCATAAAATTTTATATAATATATAAAATTGATAGAATTTGTTTTACATGAAACAGATTTTTGTACATTTTATTCAATAATACACTGAAGAAGTCGATCGTTTTTGACAAATTTGAATCGTAAATTTGCGAGATGGACGTCACATTAAACCGTAATCCCTCATGGAGTTACACTCAAAGTGCTCTGCCAGTTAGGCTATTACCCTAAGTGCCTGTTATGACGTAACGCTTGGTTTGGCTTCTGTTTGGCTTTTAACGACAATGGCATAACCTAAAAAGTAGATTTTGCCAAATTTTAGATGCTTAAGGATTTTTTTATAGTGTAGATAGACGTGCGATCATATGGGTCACCTGATGGTAAGTGGTCACCAACGCGCATAGACGTTGGCACTGTAAGTAATATTAAACATAAATAAAATTTATATTTATTTTTAAAAGATATACATAAGAGATTGATTACAAAACCTTTAAACTGTTGGGAATTCCGACCGGTTTAAAATGTATATAATACTGAGACGGTTGAAGTGCTTCTTTATAAGGCTGCTGATCTCGAGGTCCTGGGATCAATCCACGGGTCGGGTCAATAAAAGTAATCAACTTTTTTTGTTAAGAAATTCCCAGAAGAGTTAGTGATGTTACTCTCCCGCGTATCAAGCACGTAGGTCTTGAACCTGATCTATCTCCAGTAAAACTATAGTCCCATCAGGTTACGAGTACGCGGGATCCAAAACTGTCCCTGTGTTTGCTCGCACAATTGCGCACTATGATATATTCTACGCAGCTGGTTTAAACCTGGAAGGCAGGATTTCATACCGAAAAAATCGGCGCTCAGCTCAATAGATACTCCATAAATATACAATAAACCATTGCAATTTTGTATTACCTACACGCATAATAGCTGCTTTCTTGAGATAAAGCATTTAGTATTTTGTCATAGGCTTTATCATAAAAATATTTTATATTAAGAATTCAAAAACCCGCCGTCGCTTTTCACAAACACCATCTTATAACTGATCTTTCCGTGTAATCGTGACATTTCATAGATGTGCAAATACGTTACGACCATATAATGTATATGTAATGGATAATTAACGTCTGTATAAAGTATTTAAGTATTTTCCGAGCAAAACAAAAGGGCATCTCTGTATGTTTTATATATATCAGAGTTACTGTTACATCGTTTCCGTTTAGGGTTGCCATCATTCAAAAGTATAAACCAAATAAATATATGTTTAAAATGTATAAGGTTTTATAAAAGCCTGGAATTGGTCTTTATGAAAATAGAACACCAAATCATATAAGTTGATATAAATTACTCACTCAATTACTCTTAAAAATCCAAATATCACATTACATAATAACAAGTCACACCAATAATTAATTAATTACTATCATTCTGACCACCAATAACAGTTATATAAAGGAGTCTATATCACATTAACGTTAGAAAATAAATCTATTTTTGGTCAATTTTCAGAAACGAAATAATATGTGTTTTCACAGAATATAAATCCTTGTCAAAATAAATAATACACAGCGTTCTCGATCTCAATGGGCACGCAATCTGAAATAACCAGTTGGAGTTTAGACGCAAGACCCCGTTGGTCTTTGCGTGCTTTCCAAGGAACGAGAATGCTAACAATGCCAACTTCTAAGCTTTAGGCTTTTGCTTAGAATTTTAAGATTTGCAGGCAATAGACGAACAGTTTTGTTTTAATTGTTGGTGTGTACGAATATATAGATAACCTCGCTTTACTCGTGCGACATAAAGAACCCGTCTTTAGCTCCATAACAATGATCAAAAAAATCATAACAAAAGAAATAAAATCCATTTCCGGAATAACGCCTGGATAAATTGAAATTTAAATTAAATATTTGAACATCCTACCCTGATTTAAGCACCGAACAGATGGTGAGTTTAATTATAACTTGATTTATAGCATCTTAAAGAACATTATCAAAGTTAACTGGCACACATTTCGACTCAATGAAAAAGTCATCTGGACCCTACAACGTCAAGTGCATACAAAGATTTATATTGCAAATGAAAGCAATATTACAAACATTTTCAATCCTGAAATCACATAAAACACGTCTGTGGACATTAGCAAAAAAATCTAACTCATCAGTCTGTAAACATTTTTTTGGACATCGTGTCCTGTAATATTCTGTAGGCAAGAGGCGCCAATAGATGTTACAAAAATATAAACAAAAAATGTACTGGCGACAATTCTACTATCAAATTGTCACATTATCCCAATCGAATCGAAGCGTGATCGTTGCCGTTTACCCGTTTTCCTATTCTTTAATTTAATTTTCGACTGTTGGTATAGAAATTAAAAATCAAGTTTAGTTAAATAGTATAAAAATAAATACCAAATCGATATCGGTTCCGATCCGAATAAATATAGTAAAGTCAAAATTGCATTGCAATTGAATCGGGAACGTATCGTAATTGTTATACATTAGTAGAATTGGGCCCCTGAGTATATTAACATTAGAATCATTCCGTAACAGCCTGCGAATGTCCCACTGCTAGGCTAAAGGCCTCCTCTCCTTCTCTTCTTCTCTAAAACCTTCTCCTCAAAAACGTGAGGAGAAGGTTTGGAGCTTATTCTACCACGCTGCTCCAGTGCGGATTGGTGGAATAAACATGTGGCAGAATTTCAGTGAAATTAGACACATGCAGGTTTCCTCACGATGTTTTCCTTCACCGTAAAGCACGAGATGAATTATTATCCCAAGTTAAGTACATAAAAATTCAGTGGTGCTTGCCCGGGTTTGAACCCAATTAGTCGAGATGGCCCAGTGGTTAGAACGCGTGAATCTTAACCGATGATCGAATCATTGGTTATTATTAATTTCATTAATGTTCCAAAATGACGATTCAAAAGTACTTGTACACAAATAAAGTATATTTTATGTTTGTTTTTTTCGAGTCATTGCCATAAGCATTTAATCAGTAAGTCATGTTACCCGTCAACTGTCATAAAAATCGATCACAGAATTGACGGCGCGTAAAAATTAGTGATGTACTGAATACGATTTTTACGCAATAACTGAATCGTTATTCGGTTTTTGTTCATCAAAGAGCTTAGCCAAATTACTTGGACAAGTCCCGACGTGTTTCAAATATGAAAAGAAATTGTTGTAAAAGAGGTCATCGCGAGTTGTCGTTTCTCGGTTGAATCTTCAATTTGTCTGACAAAACGATTAAATAATTCGTAATAGAGTTTTGTGCAAGTCCATCTGGGTACCATCAGATATTCTAGCGCCACCTTGTATGGTTGTATTCCGGTTTAAAGCATGAATAAGCCAGTGTAACTACAGGTACAAGGGACATAACATCTTAATTCCCATGGTTAGTGGCGCATTGAAGATGTAAGGAGTGATTAAATATAGGAAATATTAATCATTCCTTACATCTTCAATTCCTTACATCTACAGTGCCAATGTCTATGGGCGGTGGTGACCACTTATCATTAGGTGGCCCATTTGCCCGTTCGTCTACATATTAAAATATATATATATTATAAATTACCTTAATGTACAAACTAGATCTTAACACGCCATCCGCAATGCTCGTAAATAGCATTCAAGTCTATCGTTTTCCCGCCATAAAGAGTATCTGTCAATGTTCTTGTTGCCAGATTAAAAATATAGATAATTATTGATTAACATAAAAAAATAAAGATACTCTCCAGTGATATTTAATATTAATTCGTATCACATCCAATATTATGTATTACAATCTGACTTAGTCTTATATTAATAAATGTCTTACTAATAAATGTTGCTTAGCAGCCGTTTATTTAACCACTGTTTTTATCTCTGTCATTATTGATTTGACATTCGAGAAAAGACACAACATCGTTAGATTCACCACCTGGAAATCACCTGCTAAACAAAGTTTTATTCGGTCGAATACAAATCGTTCAAAAATTACCGAGTATTTCGAGCACCGAGTAATAAACGAGTACTCACCCAACTCTAGTCGAAGCAAATTTTCTTGCATCACACTATTAGCAATTCAATCGTTATATACCCGCTTAAGCTTAAAACTTATACCATACGAAATAATAATAAAAAGCGACAGTCGTGAGACTATACATATAAGACATATAGATATAAGAATAACTGAAAGGATGTGTCTGAGTGTTCTAATAGTTTAAAGTATATACAAATTGAATGAAATTTTAAGTGTTTTAGAGCTAGCGCTTTACTTAGCTCAGTCTTAAGCGTATCACCCCAGAGGGGTAATAACGCCGACGTCCTGGGTACAACGTCATGGGAAAATCTTTTGGACGGCGAAAAGTTTCAATAATTTGCTTAGATTTTCTGTTATATATAATTGTGTTAGCACATTTATGCATTCTATGATTTTGTCTCAGATTTTTTTTTATTAAACGATTTTAATTTGATCTGATTTATATATAATACTAAACTTTACTATAACCTTGGAAGTTTAACCCAATGTTAGTTGTATACTATGGTAATATATATGTCGGAGGGACATCAGATCTTTGATAACTATCGTCGAACATCATGTGGGCGTACAGTGGGTTATCGTGAAATGATCAACACTAAGTTATATAATAAAACTTTATTAAACTTGTCCGTCCGTCCGACTTGTGTACGATTTGTCCGTACGATTGACCGGATGCGACATATATGTAATAGATAAGTCTAACAGACGTTGTCTTGCCCGTATACTAACTAACCACCAACTGCCATTGCTCCAACTGGCATGGCTGGGCTAAGGTCTCCTCCTCGCTGCTCCAATGCGGGTTGGTGGAATACACATGTGGCAGAATTTCAATGAAATTAGACACATGCAGGTTTCCTCAAGATGTTTTCCTTCACCGTCAAGCACGAGATGAATTATAAACACAAATTAAGCACATAAATATTTAGTGGTACAAACCCGGGGTTTTAACCCACGATCATCGGTTAAGATTCACGCGTTCTAACCACTAGGGTGGCGATAGGTTGAACGGAATTGACGCAATAGACAGTGAAGTGTAAGGTGTGGATGTTGTTGTTGTTCGATCAAACGAATGCCGAAAATAATTTAGTGTGTACATATCCCTGGCACATTATTAATATTTTGTTCTTTTATGTTAATTACTTTAACCATTTACTACATAGTTTAATGTACTACCAGATGAAGCCCAAGTCTCAAACGCTCCAGTTATAGATTATCCAATATTGAAAAACGGTTAGCGTGCTTTTTGACGCTGAGTTGTAAACACTACATATAATAAATTTTTTTTAAAAGAACAACATTTTATATGAAAAATAGATTTTATAACCGCTACCGCTTATAACTTACACCGCGTATAGTACAGGGCTAACGGTGTACAAAAAACAAGAACCTCTGACATTAGACAGTGGAATTGCATCAGAGACTGGCAGACGTGGGAAACCTAACTACAATAGATCAGTTACTATGGAATAAGCTTCTTTTTAACTTAATCCAATTTAAATATCGATTTTAATTATTTTATCAAATAGAAAATAAGTATCTGAATATTGTTTAAAACATAATAAACATACGGCCAAAGTATTTAATTCGTTTTTTGTATTCAAAATTCAGATCTAGCTATTTGAAATTGAAATTAAATAAATATTCTAAGCAAGTCGTTACCCTATATATGAATATTGCGGTAAACCAAACGTTAGCGTGATTCAGACTTTTTTCTTTTTTTTAATTTTACATTGGAACAGTTGATTAATCTGAATCGTAAATTTTTCAAGCATTTGCTACAAATTATTTAAATCGAAACACTAATGTCTAAAGTTAAAACGAGTTGTACCGTCAGCCAAAAAAAAAATAGAAATATTTTACATTACGTTCAATTTACAGGCTTGAAAATAGGCTCCCCGAGAAGTTCACGTATGGAATATAGGTCACGTGTAAATAGGAAAAAAAAATCGTTTATACTTGTATAGTTACTGAGCTATGTACGCCACATTTCCTTCATATTTAGAGAGGCAGACAGGCATTTAAGGCACTTGATGATAAGTGGTCACCTTTGCCCATAGACATAGTGCACAAAGTATTAATCCTTACAATCCTTGAATTAATACGAACTTGAACATAGCCCAAAGTACCAGACTCGCTTACTGATAATTTGACAACGAAACATACAAAATAAAATAAAACACTAGTTCTGAACAATAATTAGATAAATCAAGATTCAATATTACGCAATCAAATATTTCATACGGTAAATATAATATAATCACTCTCCCTTATTACTTAGCACGTATTGCTGTATTTTAATGAATACATTTCATATTTTATATTACAAGAACGGTGGCAATATTTCGAAATACATCGTAACTTGTTAAGTAATGACAAGAAACATGTATTCCATTCATCGTTATATAATAAATAAATAATTGGTGCCCTTTATCTATTTAAAAACCTGTACTTTTATATTTATTTTGTATATTTTTCGTTATATTTTAATAATATATTATAGTGGCCATTATTGTATAAATTATATATTGTATAATATATAATTAAATATATAAATATAATATTGTATAAATTTACTTTAAATTTTGCACCTTAGCCAGAATTTATCGATACAAAAAAATTAATAACACATATTATAACGCAAGCGGAGAACAATCATCTTTTATAAAACGACGATTTCATTTTATTATTTTTTAATAAATATTATACAAAAGTGTATTATAAACTGGACAACAAATTGTACTGAACTGGAAAACAAATTACGCCTAAGTTCATTAAATAATCAAAATATTTTAGACATACTTATGTGTAGATATAATTATAATAATGCGCCTACAACAACTATTCGTGTTATTAGTATGTAAGGTCTATATGTATATTATGTATAAGTGCTTATATTAAACATAGTTTATATGATCACACGTATTTATTTTCTATGTGGGCGTGAGAATATCTATGACATATAGAGTATAACTATGATCTTATCATTATACAATAAATTCAACATATATTCTACGGCCTAATATCCGATTTATTAAACTGCCAGTCTAGTTTAGAAGTGGCTTGTAAGATAATCATCCGCTCAGTCACAGCCACGTTAAGGTGCCTCAATCGACTTCGAAATTTCCTTGCGATCAAGACTAAGATATTACTTGTGCACACTTTGATCTTTCCCATAATTGATTATGCAGACGTATGTTATTCCGCTCTTAACGTAATTCATCTGAATAAACTTGACCGTCTCTTAAATAACTCTTTGCACTTCATCTTCTGTCTTCGTAAGTTCGATCATATTTCTCAGTATCGTGATAAATTAAAATGGTTTTCTATTCGACAACGTAGGGAATTCCGATTACTGTCTTCTCTTTTCTTTATTCTCTTTTACCCCTTTTCTCCTGATTATTTAAAAGATAGGTTCAAATTTTTGTATGATAATCACAATCGTCAGCTGCGCTCTAACGATTCTTACCTTCTTTCTGTTCCTATTCATACTTCTAGTTTCGTTTCTAATTCTTACTCCGTTCAAGCTGTCCGACAAAGTACCTGAGCATATAAGGAAAGCCACCTCTAAACTTACTTTCAAGACTCGTCTCCGTGAGCATATGTTGTCAGAAAATTCCTAATTCTCTTCATCTTTGACATCTATAATGCATTACTATTCATATGTAATATAAATTTAATAGATATATATTTTATTCACATGTATATATACATATATTATAGCTCTGTTTTTTATTGTTTTCGTTGTTGTTGTTATATTTGTATGCATGTATATTTTTGATTAGTAATTACCGCCTACACGAATTTCTGCTTAACCTAAAGGTTTACTGGTAGAGAATGCCTTTAGGCATTAAATCCGCCTTTTGTCATACTACACAATGTGGTGGGTAAAAAGTTTTTAAATAAAAAATAAAAATAAAATAATCCTAATAGCACCGCAATTTTTGCATATTTCCATTTTTGATTTGAAGCATCTATTGGCGCTTAGGGGGCAAAACTGACTTGTTGCCATGACGGCGAACGGTATGACGCTCTTTTATATCGTCTCGTCCCCTCGTGTGTGTTGCGCGTACACTATATACATTGCTACCCTGGTGAGTATGTGTGCTTCCCACAGAGTAAAAATATATTTAATTTATTAACGAAACTCTGTTTTTATTTAATTTATTCCATATTTGTGTATTGGTTTTCATTAATTATAAAATCTTTTGATAACCTTCAATTTAAATGTATCACATTTGTCGGGAGACACGTGACAGCTATTTTTTTAATATTATAAGTATATATAAATACCTCAATCTATCAACATATTTACATAATAATCGTAATCAACATGACCGTTTACCGACGTTTGATCAACCGTTTATGAATTAAAACAGTTGTTTAAGTAAAATTTCCTCTTTATGGTAACCTAAGCACGGGTTTCAGGCATTCATCTAATTTGATTGTATTATACTCGTTCACTCAAAGGTTTTATTGCGGTTTACCAACCAGAGACAAAGAGGGAATAAACCCTTGCTTAAATATTAAGCGACCGGTTACAAAATCAAAGTTTAAGTCAGTTTCAGTGAACTCGAGTTTACGTGATTACACAAAAATTAAACCTGCCGAATTTGAAATGTTATGAATTTAGTATTCAGAGATCTAACCGAGTTTAATATTTTATTTGGTGTCGTATCATCTCTGTATAAAAGCGATGTTATGTGACATCGTTCTTGAAATACAGTTCTTATTGCTCTTGTAATAAGAGCTAGAAGTGTTCACTTTGTAATGCGAGCAATCAGTGAAAAACTCCAATTAAAACTACATATCTTTTGTTTGTTTTCCCTTTACAAAACGACCGATGTGTGACATCAAACGAAAACCAATGTGTACAATGTACATCATGAATAATTCCCGCCTTTTTCTATATGTACATAATAAAAGTAGGCCTGTGTGCTTGAAATATTGTTCAAAGAGATTTATTTTTGCTGTTTTTTTATCTGTGCTAGCGACGCAGGAATCAATGGATCGATTTTCCAGAGCTTTATTTTAAGAGAGGATTTTTTTTATAGTATAGGAAGGCGGACGAGCATACCCACCTGATGGTAAGTGGTCACCATCGCCCTTAGACATTGGCATTGTAGGAAATGTTAAACATCTCTTACATCGCCAATGCGCCACCAACCTGACGGAACGGAACACAACAATACCAAGTACTGCTGTTTTGCGGTAGAACATCTGATGAGTGGGTGGTACCTACCCAGACGAACTTGCACAAAGCCCTACCACCAAATTTAAAATAGATTGTGCGTTTTCGTGATATGGAATTTGACATTTATCTTAAAAAATCCGGATTAAGTTCCTTGCCAGTTCTTCTCGACAGACTTTTACAAAGTAGCAATAATTTTACATTTATGGTAATTTATTGCTAAGTCGGATTGAAAAAAATCGAATCGAGGAGCTCCGAAGCAGTTTTGATATAATGCATTCGCCTCTTTCGTGAAATATTCCGCATGCATTCGGCGGAATGTCACGTTTTCCCGGGGAGGAAAGAAACTCGTCACCAATCCAAAACCTCGCCTTACGAGAGAGAAAAACAAATCTTTTTCGAGTCATCGTCATCGCACGGCAAACATAACCTGAACCCTTATACCCGCCTGTCAATATTTCACAAGCGAAGTCGCAGGCAAATGATCTACTTATAACTAACTACTCGCTTTTATCACCCGCCTCATGGGAAGCCATGCGAAAATATTTAAATAAAATTCCATCCAAGTTTATCATTAAACTGAAAGAAAATCTTAAAGTCTGGGTCACGATCTCTGTGAATTTTCTCCAGTCCTTCCTGTCCTCAGCTTTCCTCAGAGTTGTGGTCACTTGGAGACCAGTGAGGTTGGTAACTTGGTCCGACCATCGTGTGGGGCAGCGGTCACTTGGTCGTTTCCCCTCTATTTTGCCTAGCATCAGCAGCTTGTCAAGGCTGTCAAGCTGCCTTCGCGCTATATGACCAAAATAACGAAGGACACGCTGGTAGCAAATACTTGACAATCTCGTTTTTATGTGCAGTTGTTGCAGGATCGAAACATTGATTCTCTTGGCCGTCCACGGTATGCGCAGCATTCTTCGCCAGCACCACGTCTCGAACGCGTCGATCTTCTTCCTCTCCAGTGAGCGAATTGTCCAGGATTCCGAGCCATAAAGAAAGATGGAGAATATCAGAGTTATTCGGGTTAGTTTGCTCATTGCAGACTTGGCCATTTGAGATCGTCGTCGGATCTCCTTTTCACAGCCTCCTTGGTCGGTCAGTAGTGAGCCGAGATACAAAAACTCAGAGACAAATTCCAAGTCATTTAGTTCTCCGGTTCGAATAAGTGTACCAGCCCTATCTACTATTAAAACTTTAGTCTTTGCTCTATTGACTGTTAGACCAACCTGCTCGCTTTCGTGTTGGACTCTTCTGAAGAGTTCGCCAAGTTCTTCTTTTTTTTTTTTTTTTTTTTTATATTTGCCGGGAGGGCAAATGACTCTACTCCACCTGATGTTAAGTGGTAGTAGAGTCCAAACGCGAGGACGGCCAGTACAGTCAGGAAGAAGGTTCTGCACTAGCCGCCCTCGCCTTGCCGGCCCGCAAATTGGTTCAGCAGCCGTCTCCACTGGACCAACAGCCATCGCGGCAATGCTCGCTCGGGCACTGGCTGTACGCTGGCTGACCTCGAAACGCGGCTGCAAGCCACTTCACGAGATTTTCACCATGCGTACGGTGGTAACAAGCCAGGCGGATGTTTATCATCCTACCACCAGATGATATCCCTTAGTCGCCTCTTACGACACCCATGGGAAAGGGGCAGTGAAATGTATTCTTTCTCCGTCACTGCACGGATCATTCTTCTTCGGATGACGCGATTAGAGTGGTATCATCTGCATATCGAAGGTTGCTAATCTTCGTCCCGCCTATCGAAATGCCGCCCTGCCAGTCATCTAAAGCCCTTCTCATGATGAACTCCCCGTAGATGTTAAAAAGGATGGGGGTAGGATGCAGCCTTGCCGTACCCCTTTATCGAGTTTGAAAGGTCCCAATAACGCGTCATTGACTCTCACAACAGTTTCACCATCTTTGTACAGGTTGGCAATTAATACTGCCAGGTGCTCGGGAACTCCCATCTCTATTAAGATTTTCCAGAGACAGTCCCAAAGTACGCAGTCAAAAGCCTTGGAGTAATCAATGAAGCACATCAATGTTGGCTTGCAAAATTCTCGGCTTTTTTCAATTAGTTGCCTAACGTTGACAATTTGCTCCTTGGTACCTCGACCTTTAACAAAACCAGCCTGTTCCTCAGGTATTTGCCACTGTAGGAAAGTCTTTAATCTCTCGTTAATGACGTACAGCATTATCTTGCTGGCATGAGATGTAAATGCCACTGTGCGGTAGTTGCTGCACGAACGAGTAGATCCCTTCTTGTGGAGAGGGATAAGCATTGACTCTTTCCAGTCATTTGGCTATTGACCTGTTCTCCATACCTGGTTATACAAGTCCAGTAGTAACTTAATACCTTTATCCCCAATTTACTTTAGTTCTTCAGCGTAAATTTTGTCTTTACCGGCTGCGTTATTGTTCTTTAGTTTACGTAAAGCGCATCGTATTTCGGACTCCAGTATCTCAGGTTCAAGGTTGTTAGGGTCTATGAATTATATAAATTTTTATTTATATACTTTAAATTATTATATTATACTTTATAAAAAAAAATTTAAAACACCACATGTTAAAGTTTCCAAGGCCCTAAAGTATTTTCATTTGTTATAAAACAGTTTTTAAGAGTTTTATTTAATACCCTAGAGTTTTATTTAATAGACTAGTCGCTAATAGTATTAAATTATGTACATTTTTTTTATTATCCTTTTTACAAATTATAATTTTAATAATTTAACTAAAAATAAGATTAATTGCTATCTAATTGGTTTATCACAGACGATACGTAATATTGCGCCTTGGGTTTGTCATATCCACGTTATTTTACGTGAAGAGTTTAATTTGTGGTTCTTTATTTTGTTTACCGTGTCTTATATATATATATATATATATATTATTTAAGTGTGTTATTCATTTCAAAAATACATATATATAAAATTAATTGACAAACAGATGTGATAAGGTGTTTATCTATTTTATATGGATAAAACTTTTCAATGAATTGAAAATTTAACTCGTGCAAATGTAATATGGTGAACGACAAAATCTTTATTCAATAAACAAGCATAATATCATCGATAACGACTTTTTTAATGAAATACGTACGCGAGCTTACACGCCAATACGCCACCAACCTTCGAAATTAAGATATCATGTCCCTTATGCCTTACACTGGCTCAAACATAGACCCACCTGTTGGTAGGGCTTTATGCAAGTCTGGGTATGCCCCACCCACTCATGACATATTCTACCGCCAAATATGAATAATTAGTATTGTGGTGTTCTGGTGAAGGGTGAGTGAGGCAAACGGCGATGTAAGGAATGGTTAATATTTCTTACATCAACAATGTGTATCGGGCAGTGGTGATAACTTGCAATCGGTAACAGCCTGTAAATGTCCCGCAGCTGTGCTAAGGCCTCTTCTCCCTTTTTGAGGAGAAGGTTTAGAGCTTATTCCACCACGCTGCTCCAATGCGAGTTGGTGGAATCAGGTGGCCCATTTGCTCGTTCACGTACAATTAATTGCACACAATTCAGAATTAACTACTTCAGACCTGAGAAGACAACAACGAAAGGAACTCAGCGCAATTACATTTATGTCCGATGATATTCAATTGAAATCGATATCATTATTTTTTAATAATGTGAGACGAAAGAAACATTTACTATGCTACATTATAATTACACACATATAAATGCACACACAGATTTAGTTTTAAATATAACAGAATTAAACCTTGCTGACCTCGAAATAGGTACAAATTTTGATTAACCGGAAATGTCACGGATTGCAATGACTTCCAAATAGGAAATATATACAAAAATGCATTTCAATATATTAATGCATTATAAACGAAATAAGATACAAATACTCTAAGCTATGTCTAAACTATAGTATATAAATTAAAATAAAAAGTAACAAATATAAATGACTGCTACGGCCTCATTTTTTTGGAAAGCATTGGATCTTAATCCATCACAAGAAAATGGTGTGTGGATATCCATGTGAAAAAAATAACTTCTGACCTCATAATGAATTATGAACACAAATGATGCACATGATAAGTCTGTGCCAGATTCACGTGCTCTAACCACTGCGCTATTTCGACTAGTTTATATTACCGTTTTTTTTTATTGTATAGGTATGCGGACGAGCATGGGCCACCTGATGGTAAGTGGTCACCAACGCCCATAGACATTGGCATTGTAAGAAATTTTAATCGCTTACAGCCTTTGGAACTAAGATGTTGTCCCTTGTGCCTGCAATTACACTGGCTCACTCACCCTTCAAACCGGAACACAGCAATACCAAGTACTGCTGTTTAAATAGACCGTTGGTATAAACCGTTACTAATCAAATACGTGAAATTTTACGAATTAATATATAAAAAAAACACTATAACAAATTATTATGAAATGATAAATAAGGCAATGACAACAATACCACAGAAGATGTATTGTCAAACTAAAATACTTCAATTTTGTTTTGTAATGGTTTATTTTTCCATATACGTATAAGCGAAATACCATTTATCATGAGATTTTCTAAACTATCCGCCCGATTGACTTGAATTTTGTCACAGTTACTCCTTCCTCAGCATAGACGCTTACTAAAAACTCACCAAATTCTATCCAAAATACATTTATCTTGTTCCCTTACGAAGCCGGGACGATTAGCTACAATACTATATAAGCAACAAACAATTAAAGCTATTTACTTATAAATATATAAATAACGCCCTCACATTTAGCTGATCAGGGTCAGGGATAGACCTTACATTGACACAAACTCACACATGCACAAGAGTGTCACAGATAAATTACTTGGCTAACAGCCTTCCTTAATACTGGAGATTCCTTGTGTACGCTCACACATATACATTAATCTATATACTAATATTAATATACTATACGAAATCTGAAGCCATTTCTTATTATAAGAAGCGATTTGATACACAGAAATACATTATAATTATATTTTAACTAGCTTTCCGACCTGTGTATTGGTTAATGCGACGCACGCCACTAAAACTACCAGTCGGCTTTTATTTCGATATGTTCAACAGTTGACGTCATATTTCAGCCATTTTACATAAAATCATAATAAATCATACACATAAAACCCTTACATAAATGACTTCGTCCTATATTGACAAACGTATACAAATTCGTTCTATAGTTTTTCAGTTTGTCGCATTCATACATACAGGTAAACGAAGCGAAATACCATTGTTTTATATTATGTAATGATACCGAGAAATGAATTTGAAAATTAATAATACAGTTAAAACCCCGAACGTATACCACGATGCTTGACGTGATATTTTTATTTGATCTCAATCACAGATAATGATAAATAATGCTCAGGCATTCCACGCTATTAGTTCGATTCCTTAACAGGAAATAAGGTCTTTTCCTGGCTGTAGGATTTTATTAAATTAAAAAAAAACTATAAACTAGACAAGAAGATATGATAGATTAAAAAAAAACAAATGTATATTTTGTTACTGTTTTAAACTAACGTTTCGAATTTTGACACCGTGATTAATCATGGTGAACCAAAACACTGGCATTCCATACTGCGTTCAATGCACTATTAACAAAGAAATATAAATGAATAAAACCCATGGGCTAGTGTTATAAAAAATACTAATTTAAATTTAATATTAAATAAATTATTTATGTCATTTAGCCTCCTTTTAGGCGTTTAGCCTCCTTTCTTAAGAAGGTAATCTTATTTCACCATTCACTAATCCAGCACGTGTTGGGGGATAAACTCGTGGCAGAATATAATGCACATGCTGGTTTCATAGCGGAAGACGTGATAAATTATAAACACAAATCAATAAAAAAGCACATCAAAAGCACATCGAAATTAGTTACAGCTTGCTAGGATTTGAATTCGCTTCGTGTTTGACGTGTTCTTGGACTGGGCTATCGCGAAACCGACATTTGCTTAAAGCAATTTCATTATTTTTAATAATTTATAAAATTACAACTACAATTTTCTTTTAAACAAGAATTAATTAATTAAAATAATACTTATTTGCAGCCTAACATGCTACAAATATATAATTTGAAACTGCTTACTTCAACTTGTTTTCAATACTTACTATTGAGATATTATTAAGAAAACTGTCATTACATTGTAATCAACAAAACATCAAAAATGTATGAATTAAAAAGAAAACAAATATTTTTTGCAATATATTTTTTTAATGATCAAAATATTTTATTATAAACTGACAAATTATTTACAACTACCATTAAATAATTATGTAAAATAAATCGAATCCTGTAAAATCGAAACGGCCTATAAAATCTTTATCGTCAAACGAATACAACATCTCATCAACTTAACAGCATAATGTACTTCAGTACCCTTTATAAAATATTGTAAGCGGTGTCTAACGGTATTTCTAATGTTGATAATTAATAATACCAGCCTCCATTGCGGAGAGCGCGCGAGCATTTGTCAGCCGAAATGCCAAGTTGCTTCGACGCGAATCTATGGAGTATACACTTTATACGGCAAATGAGTAGTTTTGATATATTCGAGTAATTTATTTTGTTGTATGGCACAGATAACATGTTGCGCTGAATATATTACTACGCTAAACTATTATCTAAGGATATGTGAGAGAAAAAGACAATAACCCATTATGAATAAAAACGTACTTCCTTTTTACTTTTTTATGTAAATCGTTATATGAACCGTATTGATATTTTTTGTACGAATATTTTATTACGTTGTCAGAACAAAGAATATCTTACGTGAACTAAGCAGATATAAGTATGCGTTGAAACAGCAATGTAGAGCAAATATTACCTTTCTTAAAAATCGAGATAAAAAAGAACACTAATGAAAGCATCAACAAGCATTACTCCCGCCACATTTTACACATTTACCGACAAAGCCACTGAACGAGCACCTCACTACCATTCATTACACTGAACCGACGCGAATCGCGATGCAGTCGCGACACTAGCCATTCCAAATTTTAAACATTCTTTTTTTTTTTTAATCGAACCGCACTCGGCCATTTCACATTTTGACAAGCTGTCAGTTTTGCGCGCCATTTTTCGTTTGTGATTATTTTTGTTTGTGTATTGCTCTTGTTTCCTGTATATTGATTGGTTGCTTTGCGGATAAGGGTGAGTGATATTTTTCAATTCCTTTTTTTAAATTAAAAGTATCGTAATATGGATTACATAGGAAGGAATATACTGTAGGCTTACTTAGACTTGTCACAGTAATTATTCTTTAACAACAGAGTTCCAGAAACAGTTGAAATACGATTTATCTGTGTCGTAATTTTGCAAGCTGAAATACTTTTGTAAATTAGATGCCATTTTTTTTTTTCGTTTTATACAATTAAGTTACTCATTACTATAAAAACAGGAATGTATACAAACATATCTCACTGAATGTTTTTAAAATCTAATATAATTTACGAAAATATAATAAAAACAATTTTAAAATGCACTTCAGAAAAAAAATCACTTCATAAGTTATAGACAGTCACTGCGAAAAAGAGCAAAAATATTTGTCAAACATTATTCACACAAACCTTACATTGATGTCCTATGCCCTATATAATAACAATAAAAATAATACTTTTTTTTAATTTAATAAAAAATATCAAAAAGTTTTCATTACAAGGAGAATTTACTACATTTTTTTTAGTTCCTCTGCACTAAATATTTAATTCTAGTCAGAATCGACTGTCAGTTTATTGACACACGTTAAGTGTAGTCCATATAAAACTAATTTGTGATCTGTCAGATGACATACAAAGATATATTTTAAATATATTGGTACATCCCATTGGTACATCTATTGATTCTTGGCACACTACTACATATCTGGATAAAATTATCTTATCTTAAATCAAGAATTTAGGTTGATTATTCAAATCTGCCGTAAATCCTCTTTAAACAAACGTCCTCTTAGTATTACTGTACCTCGATATTAATAATTTAATCATGTGCTAAACGCATTACTATCTTACCATAATCTGGTATAATAATTTGTTTGAGATCTTATCCAGTTTAAAAAGGCGGTAATTTAAAACATTCGATGTTATCTTCAGGTTCAACTTTTCCATAAGTAGCGATTCCGTTGAAATCGCCATTTTGAATTCGTACATTAAATACATTTTATGAACTTGACATAAGGAAGCAGCTTCAAATTTCGTCATGATGTTTGAGTTTTTCACACTCGGAATTTATTTAAACTATTATATATAGTTTCATTCAAAACCGGATCAACACAGCACCATGCAGTCCTTCACGCAATAAAATTAACCACGTGCTCTCTCAACTCGCAGTTTCCCGCGAATGATCCCGAAGTCGAGATGGCGTAGTGGTTAGAACGCGTGAATCTTAACCGATGATCGTGGGTTCAAATCCGGGCAAGCACCACTGAATTTTCATGTACTTAATTTGTGTTTATTATTCTCGTGCTTGATGGTGAAGGAAAACGTCGTGAGTAAGCCTGCATGTGTCTAATTTCATTGAAATTCTGCCACATGTGTATTCTACGCATTAGAGTAGCGTGGTGGAATAAGCTCCAAATAAAAGGGAGAGGAGTTATTAGCCCAGCTGTGGGACATTAACAGACTTTTACTGTACTGTACTGATTCGATATTTGTTAGACTTTAAAATAGAAATTATTATTATTATTAACTAAAAATATGTATATATATAATATATATATATATATATATATATATATATATATATATATACATATATATATTAGCACATCTGTATAATGACATTAATAATACTCGTTTGCATCTGTATGATTGAGCTGTGGAATCGTTGGTTTCGCTGAACATAATTGAATTATAAATCGCAACCCCCGGTTTTAGTCAGTTCTTCGAAAACCGCAATGTCTATTCAGTTTATTTTCAAAACAAATCTTTTGTTATGATCCCTAACCCCCCTGATGACGAGCAGCATCGCTACAGGTGTTATATTGTAGTGTAAGATGACTTACAGTCAAACTCTCGACGACAGTGATTTATTTAATTACGATTGAAAGTTGAAACAATCATTTGTAAGATGAAGTAGAAAGACGCGCGCTATTAAATTTGCTACTTGAGTATTCGATAACAGTGTACATTATGCTAGTTTTTTAAATGATAGCTTTGACTGTAATTGCGATTTGTATTAAATGAAAACAGCGCCGTCTAGTGACAATTATCAGAATTCCATACAAATATCAGTTAAGTCAACGCTATAAAAAAAGTAAAAAACTCGCTCTAGGCCAACACTGGTCAACCAACCGAAAAGAGACGGTTTCTCTTGTGAATTTCAAAGGATCTCGACGCAATCATCGGTGTTCACACATTGGCCTTATAATCCGTTCGTAGTTACGCGTCATTAGAGACAGTAGTGTTGCGTGTGAGTGTATAATTACATTTCCATGTACAATATCGGTATGGAATAAATATTCGATATTAAAATTTATACAAAAGTACCTTCATAAAACAATGATACATTATCCAAAATATGAACAATTTAAAAATGAAGAACGCACACCTAGATATACAATCGGTCAATACAGCAATATAAACCAACAGATGGCCAACATGTAAACGTCATATTCCATTGTTGAGACAAATATTTAGGGACGGCAAAATTCCTTGTAATGAGTCATTTTAAAAATTGCATATTGAAACTAAAGAAACTTACAATGATACCTGGTACCTCACACAAAGCCCTACCACCAAGGGTCGGTTGTTAGCTCCTATTAACAATAACAATTGCCACTCACAAACTTAACATTCATCTCTTATCACTTTTGATAATATTCGCCATATGAATTTAGATTCATGTATGCTAGCACACATGAGTCTGACCCAACATTGCGTGTTCAACCTTAGACAATGCACCGCTAAATTTTCAGTGCAAAAGAAAGCATAGTGATTAAGCACGTGTGATCAAATCTGCCATATATCCCCCACCCCAATTCGCTAAAGCATTCGTAGACTCCTTCAAACCTTTATATCGTAATTCTATAAGATCAATTTAAATGGAAAACTATGTCGGAATGTTGATCAACTTATTTAACTCTTATTAAAAAATGATACATGAATATTTTTATGACTTACAATTAAATCGCCCGAAAAAGCGACATTCTCGCCGAACGCGATTTCGCAATGAACTCAAATCAGAAACCGACTATATTTAACAAATATAAACATAATAAAATCAAATTATATATATATCAGCTTACGGCCGTCCACTGCTGGACGAAAGCCTCCCCCATAGAACGCAAACTATCCCGATCTTGGGCAGCCCGCATCCATCCAAATTATATAGCCTATAATAATTATGTGAAGATTATAAATAATTGAACAAGAAAATATCTTTTAAACCAAGATGGCAGGTATTTTTATTTTTAAATATTTAATTTTTTTATTCCTATTTACTGATCCAATTAAGTATAAAATTTGTAATAGAAGCGAGAAGTTTTCGTCTGGAGGTTAAATTTAATAGATCTTTGCCAAAAGTATTATTATTTTTATACAAACAATTATAAACATTAAATAAATATATGAAGCAAAAATAAAGCTATAAGAGCCGTGGACAGCATAGATTTTAGAATTTTATATTTTTATATGAGATAGGCGGACTGCCAAATGGGACACCTGATGATGGTAAGTGGTCACCACCATATATGTTCGAAGGTGTGGGAAGTAGTCGTAAATTTATAAATAAATATAAAGTTAAGATTTAGCACCCAGAGTTATCCAGAGGAATTTTCGTAAATGAAAATTTTAATTACATCCTAAGGACCGTAGGGTCTGTATCAGATCCAATATGCTATAAATCATAGAAATATGAGTTATATTTAATTTCACCCTTTAGTACAGATAGAAAAAAAATAACTGTTTTTTTAATCATTCAATTATATTGTAATAGAATGGATAAATGAATATGAAATAATCTAGCACATGCAAAACCATCAAAACAAAAATAAACAGCTTGGTAATAATCTCTAAAACTTTCCTCAATAAGAATAGGTTATTTTTGTAACAATTTTTGCACGTGTATCGCAAATATCTACACTATCAGGCTTATTCCACCATTAAATACTACTTTATAAGTAGGGTACTTATAAACATTGTTCTGCTGATGTCTGGTGGCTGTCAATTTTTAAAAACCATTAAAAATCAAATAAGTGAATAAATTTACGGTAAAAAATAACTTAAAAATAATTCTGCTGACGGTACCAACTCAACAATATTGGTTAACTATAAATTATTGTGTGTCCACTAAAAGCGCTGTAGCGATTGGCGGATTATTGTCCTATACCAATATTATTGAAAGATTTTGATTTATGTATACAAGTTTCAGTGACACTTTTACTGTAAATATATATTTTTTTATGTTAAACCTTTTTTGTGTGCGATGAGAAGAAATTGACAGTTTTGAGCGCAAAACTCAATACGCTGCTGAGTAGTAGAGTTTCATGCTGATTCTTATCGGTAGAACCTAAATTACGAACCGGTAGTAGTAGTGGAAGATTACATTTAATTTAATCCTTCGTATATAAGAGACTTGAATCTATACTAATATATAATATTGTATATATAACGCGAATGTCTGTCTGATGTACTCTTACTGCTAAATCGCTGAGCTGATTTTGATGAAATTTGGTGATAAACAAGCCTTTACCTACCTATCACATAAAAATCATATTCATTTCACTACATGTACTAATCATAAATCGTGCTTTATCCATAAACTACATGCACGTGGGATATCTCAGTTCCCAAGGTTGGTGTCACATTGGTGACGTAACGAATGGTTATTTTGTTCCAACATCGTCAATCCCTATGGGCGGTGAGCACTTACCATCAGCTGGCCCATTTGCCCGTCCATTTACATATGTATAACATTATATAATTTTTTTTTTAAATAGTAATTAGAATACAAAACAATTAAAATGTTATTATTATTAAATATTCCAGTTTTTATTACGGTTTTTATTATAATAATTATATTATTGCACTAACGTCTCATTCACGTATAAAGTCACAAAGTCTTTACTGTTTGTTAGGACCGCGTGTATAAACAAATCGATAATAAATCGTAATAAATCGATTACATATTAATAGACTGCTTATAAACTTTTTTTAGCGGGTATATAATTAAAAACATATTGCTTTCTTTCTGTCATAATGAATTTGACATTTAAATGAAGAAAACAAAGCATTGTTTTATTACTAACACTCTTAACAACATTTTTTCTATATTAGTATTATGAAAATACAAAAATATAGTTTTTCTTTTATAAAAAACAATTGTTTATTTTTTTTTCTGGATCTGTCATATAATATAAAGTCATTAAATACGTGATAAGGTAGAAAATGAACTTTAAAATATGTTACCATATACATTATATATTTATTAGAAACTTTTATTATAAAGTAATAAATAAAGACGAACTGAAAACAGCTTTCTTTTTTTGAAGTCGGTTGAAAATGAAATAAGTATGAAACAGTCGACATTGCTCCAGTATACCGATTTAAAAAGTTTAATGACAATGCATTTCAAAACAAAACAACTGAAATTTTAATTTAAAACGGCGCATAAAAATAATGCAACTAAAGCTGACTACGCATTAGCTAGAGTATGATAAGCAGATGCTCAGATTTATTTGCAAGAAAAACAAAAGCCGTACAAAAACTTTTGTCTATATTAGTTATATTTTACACAGTTATTGTATGACTAATTTTACTCATTTATATGTATAATATGGGAAGGCAAGTCAACATCGCCCAAAGACATTGCATCCATTTAAACAAGGTAATAAAAAGACCTTATTAGTTTGTAATTCATATGAAATGTTCCTATACAAATTGCCTATACATGTCGTACCCAAGGTTGTCAGACAATGAAGCTATGTATCCAATTATAAAACATGGAATCCATCCCTCGGCCAATTTGGCCAACAGTAACAGGTAATTTCGAAAAAAAAAACGCGTGTTAGGTTTTCGCTGCAATAGATTTTGCTCAAACAAAGCCCCGGAAAAAAGAAAACAAAACGCGGATTTCAAGTGCCTGGTACTATCCTGTGTACCCAGGTAAAAACCGATTGCGTTATTGTTCCAGCGCATTATTTGCTAAGTGTGAAAGGAATAAAAGTAGTGTGTTATCTTCAATTTGCAAGGGTGAACGATGAATCATTAGCGCCGCATAAAGAGTAGACCTGCGCACAATTGAAATGGATTTAAATAAATAGTGAAGCAAAAAAAACTATTATTATCGTATTGTCATAAATTTTACTGAAAGCTAATATTTTTTTGTCTCATACTAAAAGCTACTCTGCTTACTAACAGAGACTTATATTAATTATTTTCTCATTATTGTCAACACAAAGATGACCATTAAATCCAGGACAACATACGAGCCTAAGCAGTGTAAAAACTTAACTCACCTCACATCTCAATCGCGACATGTTTGACTTACCGTGTTACGCGATTTAATGCGTATTTCCTTTTCAGATTGTATTTATTAAAGTCAATGTCGCATATCACCTTCTGACATAACACAATCGTTTTTCACTGTGGCTTTCGAGTTTGTTACTACAGAATCGCTCCACTGTCTCGTCATGTTAAGTGGACGTCAGGCCTAATAGAACGGCACCTCATTTTTGGTAGTCGGTTCATTAAATCCAGCCTTGAGACAGTCGCTCGGATGGTTGACATTCTTAAAAGATTACAATTTTACGATTATATTCTGTATCGTAAAACTACTCTTAGTGTTGGATTTATCGATTATGGTGATACTTTAGAATTAATCATAAGATTTCTTACAGGATAACATTATATGTATGATACGATTTATATAAACTAATTTACTGCAGGTTTGTTTTTTTTTATTAGTAGCCGAGATGGCACAGTGGTTAGAAAGCGTCAATCTTAACCGATGATCTTGGGTTCAATTCCGAGCAAGCACCGCTGAATTTTCATGTGCTTAATTTGTGCTTATAATTGGTGCTTTACGGTGAAGGAACACATCGTGAAGGAACTTGAATGTGTCTAATTTCACTGAGCATCTGCCACATGTGTATACCACCAACACGCATTGTAGCAGCCTGGTGGAATAACCTTCTCCTCAAAAAAAAGAGGGGAGGCCTTAGCTCAACAGTGGGACATTAACGGGATGTTACTTAGTTTTAAGTCAAGAGAAAGGATATACCTTAATACCGCAATATATACCTACATTATATATCATTATATATTCTACAAACAAGACACGATAAATTATTTTAAGCTTAAAAGAATACTATGATTCTATTAATCTATCACACAATATTAAACTTTATTAAAATATGAATAACTTTTAACTTATGGATTTAAGCATTTTCTGTCACAAACTGAATTCCACACTGGCGAAGCCAAGGGTTTCGCTAGTATAGTTTAAATCCGTAAACTTCAAAGCATTACTCAGACAATTTACTAGTCTATATAACAGTGATATATGAGAAAAACGAGAGCCCTGGATGTACAGTAACACGTTTCGAGTGCACTTATTGCGAGCGTTTAGAAAGTGGGTAACCAGTTCAAATTCCGATTGAGACGTATTGATACGAGCCACCGATAATTGAGAGTGGCGTCCGGTTTTGATTACCTTCGCGTTTAATAATTTATCGTTTTAAATATAAACTTAACATAGCATTCAACAAAGTGATGTTGTAATTAATTATTAAAGTCTACTAATAATGGCAAAGATCGTTTTAATTGCATACAAAAGTATTGCAAGTAATGATATAATAAAAACGAATAAGGTCCGTGTATTATATTTGTATAATAGTCATATGTTTTCGTTTAATAATTTCATGTTAACTTGTAATGATATATCTGGACAAATTTCGATTATGCCGGTTACTCTCAATAGAGAATAACGTTCTGCGCAAAAGATATAATCAAAAATTTCTCTATTCCCTTATTCTCATAATCCAACGTACTAACACTGGAGAGAGTTCAGGCGTTGGGGTATCTCTTTTCCGTGTCCTGCGAGGCTCAGTAAAAACTGTTAACTATGAAACCTGAAGATGGTACAGAGAATTTCTTGACAGAATAACATAATGGTTTTTTAATTTCTTCGAAAGATATCCTGTGAAAAAACAACAGTTTTATGATGGATCTTAAGGTTTACAATTGATTCAAATACAAAATTGTTGCTGATATGGAAAAACACCTAAAAGCTGGTAGTTCTGCCAGTATAACAGCTTGGCAATACACCTGGACAATGTTGCCAAAATTACGGATACTTTAACCAGATATTTTGGCTTTAAATACGTATTATAATAGTTTAAATGGATTTTATCCATTTTTATATATTAGACGTCCTGTCTCTGTATGTAAACCAATAATCATAGCGATCACTTGAATAGTATAGAAGTTTTATGTGACGCCGCCAAAAGGCGGCGTCACAAGAAAAATACATATAGTATAAAAAAATAACATATGTGTAATCCGTCCAACGATGTCGAAGTACATTAATCCCAGACGGATATACCATCATCTATATATATAGATTACATAATGTCCTTTGGTACTCGAGCTTGAGATATATATAACGACGTACATAATATTTAAATCATTTAACTGGATACATGAAACATTGCCATAATAAAAACCTGCAGGTAATAAATCAATGAGATAAATAACATGTTAATCGAAGATAAACAGGAAAACTGTATTTAAATTTCTTTCAAGCCTTATAAAATTCTAACCTTGTTTATAACTATTATGCTCATTAACTTTAGTTGAAGGTATTATTTTTAAATAAAATAATATATCGATCGAGGATATCGGCTTTTTAACAATTGCGTACACGTGGTAGTAGCTTTTTGTGTAAGTTCGTCTGGGTAGGTACAACCCACTAATAAAATATTCTACCGTCAAATAGCAATATTCAGCATTGTTGTGTTCCGGTTGGCAGGGAGAGTGAGCCCCGCTGTGCCGAGTGTATCCCCGCGTTGAAGTATCTTGGTGGAATGAGCTCCCAACCTTCTCTTAAAAAGAACAGGAGACCTTAACACAGCAACAGGCTATTTACAGACATGCGAGGCAGACTGGCCAATCCAGGCCCCTATTGGATTAGTTGGATTATACACTGGAACTTCAAGAAATAAAAAGCACTTCTGACATCACCAATACTCCACCAACCACGATATCAAAGGTGTTATGTTATATCCCACTGTCTCTAATCCTACGCAGTCACTCTTTAATCGGGAACCCAGTAATACAGAATTATATCATTAAAATGAATTTAAAAAAAAAAACAATAATATTTCGAACAGTTCCATGGCCCCAAATAACTGTTCTGAAACATATTGGGCACAAATAATTATATGTTTTATTGACAATTTGATTTTAATGGCTGATCAATCACGGAATATTGCAAAGTTTTACGATTCGATTTATTTACGACATAAATGCTAACAGAATAAGTCGCTTTAAACACAATTTGTTAGGGATTGAAAATTTTATGATCACCAATGTATAATCGTAAATCTTACGTACGAATACAATACGTTATTTATTTAATTTAAATTGATCAATTTTCTCTCATCAAACAATTTTGTTTATTTAATACTTTAAGGACTCTTATTTATATTCAATTAATTTTGACAATTGATATGTACTTGGTGGTTAGAGACTACTATTCTACCCTTAAATAGTGAAAGAGCCAAGATCCAAGAAGCGAGCGACGAGCCAAGAAGAAGATGAATCAAATTTATAAATACAAAACATTCTTGTTAATTCGTAAAATAGTTACAAACAACACACATTTACAAATTACATTCCAATCTAAAACCCATTCTCATCTTATTAGAAACAGACATAAAATCGAATTTAATTACCTAAATTCCGAACTAAGTATGGCACAAAAACGATATTATTTGAAGGAGCACAGCTTTACAATTCATTAACAAAAGACTTTATAAATGCAAATTCAATTAATATATTCAAAAACAGATTAAAAAGTTATTTACTGGCAAAAAATGTAGACTTCAGTTATTGTATAGTACTTCATAATAAATGGTATTTCCTACGTTATAGTGGACTTTTTAAAGAAATAAAAAGCTTAACCTTAAATCTGCTACATAATTATCCACTGAACCGCTTTGGAGCGATGGAATAAGCAAACCTTCTTCTTCTTCTTCTTTCAACCTCAAAGAAAAGAAATCTAAGGTTGAAGAAGAAGAAAATAACAACATAAAAAATGGTTTTTGCATAGCGAATATAAAATGATTGATATCTTTTAAGATGATGTCTATGGAACGTGACCACTATCCACCCGATGACCTATTTTTCTGTTTTCTCTTTTGTATTCAATATTATAAGAGTGTGACTATTCCCTCACTCATAATCCGGTGGGACACGACCGGTAAAAAACCAGATTCAGAAAAAAACGACTCAAGCACGAGAGTGTAATACAGTCAGCTTCCAAATTCCGGGGACCTCCTGAAAATTTCTTGACTTGAATTTCGAACACGTATTCTTGGGATTCGCAGCCGTTTACGTTAGCCACTTACCATACCAACGAAGTTTATAATCATATCAGACTTGAAATAAAATCATTAAAATAACCATTGAAAATATCATTTTAACCACAGATCCGTGTCAAATGCAATTAATATATAAATAATTCAGAGTTTCCAGTTAGACTAACCGGAGACAAAAAATAGCAATCACTTTTAATGGCGGCGCATTTCTAGGTTTCAGCTTTCTAGACCTAGGTTCAAAGGCCCTGTTACTTTCTAGTACTCGACGATACACGGCGCAGTCATCAGTGCCGCGTTAAACGATTATTTGTCAATGTCTCTTGTGAGCATTTTATAAAAAGAATAGCTCTGGTTTCGACTTCGTCGTACAATTTACTATCGGTTTTTTTTGTGACTATTTAGTTCAGGTAAATTTATTAAATAATTGGTTTTAATTTTTTTTACGAATGTTCTTAATAGTTCTTTAGATTTGCAAATCGGGAAAAGATTCTTTTGTTTTTGATAAGATGACTAGTTCAACTGTGTGTATATTTAAAAAGTTGTACATTTATTTGCGACGATCTGTGTCCCGAGATGCGTTGATATGTATTTTAAATATAATAATATAAATAATCCTAAAACCTAAAAAAAGTTTTACTTTAAGTTTTTCATTTAAAAAACAAAACAAATTTGACCTGTTTTAAAGACCTTAAAAATGACACTTCAATTTCATTTATTTTTGTAAATATTTCGCAAGGAATACATCAATAAATATAAATTTATTAATATGATAACGATTAAATATTTATAAGTATCACTAACAAAGACAATAAATTACATAATCATTGACTAAAACTTTCCGCCCCGGTTCCTTCAAACGAGGAGTGAAGAGGCATCTTGCGGGCCGGCAAGGCGGGGGTGGCTAGTGCAGAACATTCTTCCCGACTGTACTGGCCGTCGTCGTGTTTACTTTACTACCACTTACCGCCAGGGACCATTTGCCTTCACGACAAATAAAAAAGTAAACGCCTACTAGGTAGTAAATACTATTATAATATTATAATCTTAATATTTACTTTTTTATATCCCTGACAAAGTACATGCAAAGTTTCATGATGAAATGTTGAGTAGTTAAGACTTAAAAGCGTAACAAGCAAATAAACTTACTTTCTCATATATAATATTAGTTAGGATTTATTACCTTTCTACAATTTTTGTTTGAACCAACAAATTTACTTGGTGGTACTTTCTTTCGACACATTGGCTGGTTGGATATAACATCTTACTCCCAATGTTGGTGGTGTATTGGTGATATAAAAAATGTAATTTAAGCAATTTTTTGTAACATAAAATAGCCTGTAATTAGGATAAGTCAAGCATTCTTGAACAGGAAATAAAATAATTAATCTGTATCAGCTTATGGTTAAATCAAATATTATATTTATCATATAAATGTAAATTATCACAAATTATTCATATTTTCTTATGACGATATTATAAAATAAAATATAATGATAATTTAAAATATGTATATATGAATATTCGCATGTATATTACATTGATTGCGCCCTCGACCTTTCTACATCCGTTTAAAAAATAAATACGACCATTGAAATATATCGATATATAATAATAAATCTATTAAATTATAAATATTTGAAGTAAGTAACAAATGTATGTATATACATATATATTTGTAACTCAACATCAGGTGGTCCGTGTGTCCATCTACCAACCTGTACTATAAAATAAAATATATGCCAGAATTTTATCAATCTACGTCAGGATTTTTTTTATTACACTTTAATGACGAAGAACAACAATATTTGAAATAAAACGGTCTTACTACCTAAAAATGTTGCCCGTATAAATATAAATTGATCTGAACAAAACTAATGTAAACGATAAATAACGTGACTAACTTTACGAGTTAGTTTATATTATGCACTTTTCATTGATAGAGTCATAAAAAAATAATTGACAACAAATGCAACACACAACACGAATGATGAATCAGTGCGGTTTCACGACCTTCTGATCGAAAGCCAGGGTGACGAAGTGATAAAGAGTTAGTCATGCGTTTTAATTTAAAGGCTAGATTGTATGGAAATGTCCATGACGGTCTTAAAATGCATTCTGCTTAAATTTAATATGTACATTTAAAAAAATTATACCGAATCGATATTTTCAATATCTGGGGAAAATGGAGACTACTTACATTTTAGGGCACATCAGGCAACTTTAGACCCTAAATGATATTGACATTGAAGATCGTAATTTTATCGATCAAAATTCTAAAATTGCATAATTTATATGTCATATATTCAAATTATAGTAGTGCCAATTAACATACATACATATCTTAAGTAAACTATAATATAATTCCAACTTTTTAAACTGCACATTTAATGCTGGTTTGAAAGGTATACAATATCAGCAGTCTTGACAATTGATTCAATAGATTTCAAGATTGATCAATCTATAAATGAAATCGAATATTACAGTCTGTTATATTTTAATTTTAGAAATATTGTATATAATAAAATCTTGCTGTGAAAATCGATCTTAACATTTAACTCTCATCGCGTCTAAAGTTTCAATTCATTAAGAAGGCCAAGAATGTTCCATGCAACGCTATAAGAGATCAATATCTATCTTTAAAATGACCATAAAAATCAACATAAACCGTGTTCAAGTAGCTGACTAAATCTCGGATTGCAACTTTAATACGTCTTGCGCTACAAGCATCGTTGGCTGTTCTCACGGTTGCATTAGAAATACGCTAATGTGTAGATATTAGTAATACAGATAGCTATGAAATAGTGTTGCAATCATATAAATTCATATACATTATATACAATTGATGGAGCCATAAAAGATACGTAAAATAAGAAAAAGGCAAGAAGTAAAAGTCTGTGGAGGAACATACCAATCGTACGCTCTCCAATATTATATATTTTATAAGAAGTTATCAATCAAGATTTGTGTTTTTGTAAAATTTTAATAAAGTAAAAAACTAAGTGATTTACTGGCTGGCCGATCCTTCTCCGCGAATGCCACGCTGCTGCTGCAAATGCTTCATCACGTCTTTAGTTTTGGAGTTTATTTCGCGCTATCATACTTCGTTTTGGTCGACACCTGTTGCAAAATTTCAACAGACACATGTAATATCAACACTAATTAAAACATAAAAATGTCAGCTGTGTACGCTCGCATATGTATCCAATACCTTGAGTGAAGAACTACGTGTTCTGTCCACTGGGCTCTTTCGGTCATACAAATTTAAATAACAAAGAATTACATGATTACTCATACGATTTGCATAATAAAATGAACAATTTATTAATTCAATGAAAATAAAAATTCAGTCAAAACAACAAAACAGGAAAAATCTGCTGCAGTAAAAGTTTAACAAAAAACCTTTTATTAAGATTAATTTATATATATATATATATATATGTCATTTACTTGGAATTTTCACTTTAAAAAATATATTATTAATTTAAAAAAAAAAAACAATGTTAAACCTCTTGTATAGAGTAGCACTTTACCCGCGGCTTCCACTCGCGTCATAATTCAGAATTGCTAAATAGCAATTTCCATATCTCTTTCTTCAAAAATAAAGGTTTTTCATCAATATGCGCTTTCATTTCATTATACAAACTTTCATCTCCTTTACCATCTAAACTACCTTAGGGTTTAAATTTTCATAATTTCTTAGTGCTAACCTACTGTATAAAAGGAGCCCGTAACCTAATCAGCTATTTTTTTATACATACAGATAAGTACATAATCGAAATTTCTATGAAAAACTTGCTTTGATAAAATATTTTTTATTTTTTTAAGACAGGTTACAGGGACAGTGTAAGCAATGGATCAGTCACACTATACAATATAAAGAAAGTATTTATAAAACCAAATAGTATAAATATCTCTAATAGAAACAATAATAAGCAATAAATCAATAACCAATATCTCAGAAATCCCTTCGAAGTATGTTATTTTACACTAAAAATATTTCTCAGCCAATGGATCGTAAATCTTTGTAATCAACCTCATTATCTTCTAATCCTAAAGACCTTATTCGAAAAATGTATCAGTAAATGCGTGAGGACGTTCTTAATCAGCATTAATTAAAAGGGGTTGGACCCAAATCGATTTATCTGAAATGAACACAGTATCGACATTTTCCATCTCTAGGGAACGGTAGTTATTTACAATTTAGGGCCCATACAGACCTGGAAGGATTACAAGCGTTTTTAAGCCGACATTTTACACTGTTAAATTTAGACAAACAGATTTCTTATGTATATTCTACCGAGAGAACAAATTAAATTGCACATATTTGTGTAAATTATACCTCCACCAAATAAGCCTAAAGCTGTTTTCAGAGTGAGGCGACAATAGCCTAAAGGGCCTAAAAGCATGAGCGAACCTGCGACTTTTATATGTCTAAGCAAGTAAACCTGTGACGCTAATGATGCTTTTCTGTCAATCTAAGAATACTTATTCAACGTTTTTTAATCATATATGATAACTTGCCCTACTCAGGACCAATGAAAAAACGTATCACTAAAATTAAAGGTTAGAACAAATAAAACAAAAGAAGTTAGGTTGTCTGGTAGAAAATTCCGTTGAGGCCTTCTGTTTTAAAACTATTTACAGATTATATATTCTTGCAACATTAATTTTGTAAACAATAAATTGTTCTTATGATTATTACTAATAGTACACGTGATCTTAAACTTAAATTCGGTAAAATATTTAACAAAATAAACAATTACCTACAATAGTTTAGAAATCAAACGATATTACACGCGTTTTACACGGTAAGTGTGTAAGCGTCCTTAAAATATTTCAATAGAGCCAACGAGCCAGGTATAAATTATGATTACATTATCATCTTTTGAAAATACTCCAAATTAAAAAAAAAATCTTTTTACATTTATGCACAATTTCCAATAAAACTTAAAGGTAAAGGTATAAATATATTTTTATCAATTTTGCAAAATGTTTAATTTTGTAAAAAAAAATTATTTTTCTTGAGATAAATGTCGAACGATTATATTGATCAGCTAATAGCACAATGATCTTTAAAAGTCAGTTTTATTATAATTAAGGTTCTTATGAAATGAAACGAATGGACGGTACTTAGCTTTGTTTTGTTATGGAGAAATCTTTGTCTACACTATAGCTATTAATATTATAATTCTCATAAGTACTATATATTTCATACTCCCCGATACATACGTATAGAGGAATTGTATACATTAATAGTATTATTGGTATGTGTGAAATATATCATCTTTAACGATCTTAATTTGCTGAATTTATTACATGTTTTAAAATACAATGATAAATTTTTTGTCTTAATTTTATACATTAATAACTGTAAATTAACTTAATTAAATGTCTATATCCACGTAGATGAGAATAAGTTTTATCTCAAAAAATACGGATACAATACATAAATATATTTAGTGCTATTTTAAATTTTATTATGTAAAAGTTTCATATGAATCATCACCTTACTGGTGGTAGGGCTTTGTGCAAGCTCGTCTGGGTAGGTACTACGAACTCATCAGATATTCAACCGCAAAACAGCAGTACTTGATATTGTTGTATTCCAGTTTGGAGGTTGAGTGAGCCAGTGTAATTACAGGCACAAGGGACATAACATCTTAGTTTCCAAGGTTGGTGGCGCATTGGCGATGTAAGCGATGGTTAACATTATTTACAATGCCAATGTCTAAGGTCGTTGGTGACTTACTATGAGGTGGCCCATATTCTCATCCGCCGACTTATACAATCAAAAAGACCAACACGGGGCCAATTCTACTAACTACTAAAATTACTACTAAAATTGTCTTATCGTAATCGAATCGAAACATAATCGTTGCCGTTTAGCCGTTTTTCTATTCTACAAACATAATCCAGTTGCGGTTCGATTGAACTTGGATCGGAATAGAAGCGGAAACGTATCGTAACTGAATGTTTCGCCAGAAAACGTATACAGAAATGAATTGATATTATTTTCTTCTTTAATAGTTTTAATATTAAATGATATTATTTGATTATTATTACCTTATTTACTTTTGTATGTATTATAAAACGATACATATAGCTGATGATATATCAGACTTTACACGCTGTATTTAGATTTTCAATAATTGTGACGTGTAAGCATCTTAATTACCTTTCCATTTGATTTTCTTTCTTGTTTTTGCTAGAATAAATATATTTAAGGAACATTTCTTTTCTTATCTTATTTCTGGTACGTATAATAAGTGTTAAAATAAATAAATTTTAATACTTAAATTCATTTTATAAAAAAATTGAACACATATATACATTCACAGAACGATTTCTCCAAACTGCAAGCATCCATTTATGGTTTACGGAAAAACAAAAAAAAAATCCCTCACCATCGGATACATTCACATTGGCAGACATCCAACTCACAATATGGTACCATCAATCACTGGTAGGACGATACCACAACTCATATTAATGGAACAGCCTCGGCTATTGTTTTGCCAATGAAAATACGATGAAAAATATTCCGCATTCGCTCGTAATTTGTTTTTTTAAAGCGTTTATTATCGACGTTTTTGATTACATTCTTGGTGAAGGTTTTCCATTAGGAATATTATTAATTGTGAGGGGATGAGAAAAATATCTATGATACAAATTTTTTGTTTCTAACCAAAGGTTTAAATATCATATGACCAACTTCGATTTGTAAAGTATAGTATGAATGAACCAAGGGATACAGAATATCTGAAAAATCCCCTTCCTTGTTAGTTCACGTCACCAACAGCCAGACGAATTGGCAAAAAAAGCACTGTACAGAATTGATTTATACAGTTATGGTGAAGCTGTCTGTAAGCTATGTCGTTTATGTAAAAAATGTTTTCAATTCCGGAAATATATGAGAAACTGATAACGTTCGTGTCGTTACATTGTTGTATATAATTAATTGGTTGGTCTGACTTCTTAATATATTGCAAAGATAGAACTTCACCCCGACTTCGCTTCCATAAAAACGTTACGTTTTCAAGGCTGAGTATCGTACACGATTTTTGTAACTTTGCCCTTCACACTATCCGATTATAATAAATGACTTGTTTAACTATAAGTCAATTGAAATTAGAATTAAACATGCTATGTGGGAAATAGGTATCTCTTTAATTATTCTATTTAAAGGGACAGGACATAACTCGTCAGTTCCCAATCTTGGTGACGGTGTAAATAATGTTTAATATTTCACATAAGGTGAAAGTTCATATGGGTTATAAAAGAGGCGACATTAGTTGGCTCATTTACTAACCTAAAATAAACGACATTGTGAGAAAACCTGATGTGTTGGATGACCCGAATGAAATTCTGCCAAATGTTTCCATCAACCCGCATTGGAGCAGCGTTATGCAATATGCTCTAAGCCTTCCTCTGTAAAAGAGAGGAAGGCTAAGACCAGCTATGGGATGTTTACAAACCGATACTTTTTTTTTATAAATATGAATAGTGACGAACTACATTCACTCAGGCTAGATGCCAAAATTGATAAGCAATATAATTATACAGTTTGCACGTAATGATAACACAGACATACTGTAACTGTACTGTAAAGTGGGCTAAAGCCTCCTCTCCCTTTTGAGGAGAAGGTTTGGAGCTTATTCCACCACGCTGCTCCAATGCGGGTTGGTGGAATACACATATGGCAGAATTTCAATGAAATTAGACACATGCAGGTTTCCTCACGATGTTTTCCTTCACCGTAAAGCACTAGATGAATTATAATACAAATTAAGCACACGAAAATTCAGTGGTGTTTGCCCGGGTTTGAACCCACGATCATCGGTTGAGATTCACGCGTTCTAACCACTTGGCCATCTCGGCTTTTTTACACAGACATACTAACATGATATTCTGCAAATAATTATGACAGATTACGAGATAGGACCGTTACTTTTGCTTCATGTTGATAATGTGGAATCGACTAACATTAATAATTCCATATTGACATATCGATAAGGCAATAAATGCATAACTAAACTTAATTGTCCTTGGAATTCCTTAATTAATTGTATATTTTTAATAAATAATTGGCCTAGTTTTCAAACAAAAACATTGTATATATTTTTATTTTGCAAGTACTTCCGTATTTATGCTACTATGTTACACTGTTATGTCGTATCTACATTCCAAATCGGTATTTAATTTAAACAAAGTTCAAATGTGCTTATAAGAGATATTGATTAAATAATATATTATATATAAGTATATACACGTATGTATCTGACCTAGTAAATCGAATGTATATTGACGTACCATGTAAGAAATATTCCCTATTCCTTACATCTCCAATGCGCCGCCCATAGGGCACTGAGGTGTTCTTTCCCTTGTGTCTGTAGTTACACTAACTTACTCACACTTCAAACCGAAACACGATACTATATATTGCTGTTTGGCGGTATAATATGTGAACAAGTCGTCTTAATAGAACTAGTATTTTCCCAGCAATGGGACGCTTGCGCGAAATCTTTGAAACTATGAAAATTTTGTTATGAAGCAAGTTTGCACCCAAAGTAAGGACATAGGCTACTTTTTTATACCAAACAGCTGCCCTAACACGCGAAACCTTGAAAGAAAACTGGTCCTAAAAAAATACATCCAAAGTACAGTTTAATTAATATATGAATATCGAATGCTCTGAGACTTTCGGATTGTTCATAATATTAGATATAGAAGACAAATAAAATCTTCAAGAGAAAATCTGATTTTGTTTCTTGAAATAATACGAATAACGAAACATATCATATAAAGATTTACTGACAGAGCTAACATCTATAAAGTGGGATAGACACGGGATAGACTTGCTGATTACGTCGTGGCCACTTAGGTAGCGGTTTGACTGGGACATATATATCCCTAAGGCTATGCAAATATTGAAAACAATTGATATTTTTTGATAATAATAATAATCACACAGCAAATTTTGAATATATTATAATCAAGTGCTTGTAAAACGTATCTCTGCAAATTTGTTTTAATTTTAATTAAACCAAAAAATATTAAATTACATTTCATACTATTTTTTAAACAGATTTAAGTGAAAAGTCCATTAAGCAACCGAAATTTTTAATTTGGAACTACACCACATAAATACAAAAAATATTATTTCTCATAGACTGAATTCGTTAAATTACAGTAGCATTATTCATATGGATTTAATTACATTTAATTAGTGGTAGGGCTTCGTGCAAGCTCGTCCGGGTCCCACCCAATCATCAGTTATTCTGCCGCTAAGTAGCAATGCTTAGTATTGTTGCATTCCGGTTTGATGGGTGAGTGAGCTAGTGTAACTGCAGGCACAAGGGACATAACATCTTCGTTTCCAATGTTGGTGGCGCAATAATGATGTAAGGAATGGTTACTATTTCTTACATAACCAATGTCTATGGGCACCACCTACCACTTAGCATCAGGTGGCCCATTTGTCTGTCCACCTACCTGTAACAAAAAAAATAAGTAAAATCGGTCTTAACTCTTAGATATTAACAGATTCAAACAACAACAATATTTCATAACTACCTTACGATGGTAATTAAACGAAATAGGAATAAAGTATTATTAGTATACGAACAAAACATATTATTAGACAGAGATTAAGATCTCTCATCATCAGCGCACAGTTAATTAAACACACCTCAAAAAATAATACCGCTATATTCACACATATTAATTCGACGCTATTGTTTCATAGATCAAATTTATAGTTTCAAATAAACAAAGCTATACGGCGAATTTAAGAACACATTTAGTATGATAAAGATCACTATTGTTCTTAAAGATCATTTTCATAACTGTATTATCAATAAAAATGCATATTATTTATTAATAAAATCATAGTATTATTAAAATGCCGTTAAGATTATAATCTTGTAGGCGAACTGGCAAATGAGCCACTTAAAGGTAAGCGGTCACTAATGTCCTTGACATTGGTACTGTACGAAATATTAACCATTCCTCACATTGCCGATGCACCTTCAACTTTTAGAATGTCATGTTTCTTGTACCTGCAATACACTGAAAAGTGGAACACAATACAAAGTAAAGCCTACCGAGATGTCAAACTTCCTTAGAGTATGAGAGTAGCATTTCAAGGTCGAATTTCAAGCCCATATCACTAGCGCAACGTTTTAGTATTTCTCTATAGAAAATTTGATTCGAAAGTGCACTAATGCACTTTTGGTAAAGCGTACGTCCATCTGTGGATCAGTGTACTATCAAAGGTTAAGTACACCGATAGCATTAGACAGTACATCGCTCACAGTCTAACCGAAGCTTATCGTTCAGGTTTTTGTTATTGGGAGCGTGGATCAACCGCGTATCCACTTTCGATTACAAACAGGATTTGATATGTTTAGAATTAGATTGTATTCGTTTGCAAATATCTCGTGTAATATATTTATATAGAGCCTATATAATATGTACTCGTATAAGAATTATTTACGTCTATAATTAATATTGACATTTATAATATTTAAGAGAATTTAAATTTGTTTTATCGTAATTTAAACAAATTGTTCGATCGTAAATACTTTACCTTACATAAATTTATGTAATACTTATTGTAAATATATATTTAAATATAATCTTTATACCTTTATAAATAGGTATAATTTTAGCTGGTCTTCAAGTGACAATAAAGGGGACAAGAGCATAAATCTTACTTACCATTTTTGGTGGTAACCCCTTACCATCAAATGGCCTGTGTGCCAGTCACCTATACCATAAAAAAGCCCGTCCGATGCCGTGACGGTAGCTAGTTGAAAATAAAAATAAGTACATTGGCAATCGACTCATATTAACATTCTATATTAATTATTAATGCTTGCATCCTTCAATTATTTTAATTATGGAACTCATTGTTGCATGACAGACGTGCTGTTATTTAATTTACCGTCGCGTTTATCATAATATATAACCAATAATGTATGTAATTGTTTTAAGCTTTTAAAATATCTAACGAGACTATGTCATAGGCATAAATAAGCTAAAATAGTTCTTATGAACATAAAAATAAAAACCAATTTTGATATATTTTTTAATGTAATTAGACTCTTAAGGAATCCATTAAGCTTTAATTCCAGCGCTTAAATCTTTTTTCTACGAGCCTATAATTACACTATAATTTATATAATGTTGTGTTGTTGTGCAATAAATAATTAATAAATAAATAAAATACACTGAGTCGTTTACCCTCCGTGACGAAGTACATCGGATCTTGTGCTATTCCGTAAGAACTCTTGTCTCTTTGAAGTTTAAACTACCACCTACGGTGATACGTACGATATTTTATTTGTATATGTTATTATATTATATATTAAAGCCAATGTCGCATATCACTGAGAGTTCACGTTTCAGCGGTGGGTTTCTCAAACGAACGAAAATCTTTCTCTCTCAATAACACTGATCCCAAGACTACCACCATCATCTCTCAGCCGAAAGACGTCTACTGCTGGACAAAGGCCTCCCCCAAGGATTTCCATTCCGATCTTGCGATGCCCGCATCCAACGGCTTCCCGCGACTCTTTTTACCACCATACCATTCTTTCTGGGCAGGCACGCTCCATCCTAGACCGTGACTATGCTTAAGATCAGGCAAGTCAACAGTCAAGCGCTTGCCTATTAACGGTAAAAAAAAAACATAGTGTTATAAATAATGTTATATATCACATAATTATCTCAAATTATGTGATATATTATTATATATAAATATTGTCTGGAGGAGATCACTACTTGAGTGATAAAACCGCCCCTTACTTGCATCATTTTACAGTCTATAATTATGTTTATAAAGCATGACTATTCTTAAGTTTTTGTTTTTTTTTACTGGTATTTGTCTTTTTTTTCTTGTGTGTGCAATAAAGTTATTTAATAATAATAAAATAAAATAAAATTAAGACCCCGCCGCGTCTATCTATGTGTATGTCTGTGCATGAGCAAAATCTACCGAACCATTCCCATAATTTTCAATTTGTATATAAAACTACGCTAAACAGAGTTTTTTCCTTCATTGAACTCTGTGTGCAGTAAGGTCGTCATTTTTTTTATTTTATAAGAATACATACAATACACTTATAAGTTAACATATCAAATTTACATCGCCAATGCGCCACCAACCTTGAGAACTAAGATGTTATATCCCTTGTGCCTATACACTGGCTCACTCACCCTTTAAACCGGAACATAACAGTACTATTGCTGTTTGTCGGTTGAATATCTGAGAGTATTATACCTACCCACAAAGCCTTACCACTGAGACAATCTCAAGTCAATCTATCAACCATTGATAAAACAATGAAAAAATATCGTATCAAAGTCAATAAATGTATCCAAACAAATAGCAAACATCTGATAGATATAAGTTTTTCTATCCACACAGGATGTTGGACTTGTACGGTTCAACGCCCCCCGTTATTGCTAGGCCATTAGATTAGCGGGTTTTTATCAATGATTTAAAAAAAAAAACTTTATTTTAGTAGGACTGACACAGTTTGACAAAAGATTAGATATCCTTTAGATGCGCAAACCTGTGTGCGATGACCTCATTTATTATATAAAGATGTCATCATTAAGTACGGTATATTTTCCCAGTGTTGCAAATCGCATTTAAAATTAACCACGATTAAAAATTTTTATTAAATATTGTGTCATTTTTTTAAGTACAAATGAATTACTTGGATACTAACCTTCAGAGTAGATAATGATTGAGCATAAGGTACGTAAGCAAATTATATTTCATGCAGATAGGTACTAGAATAAACAATGTGAAAAATCTAATATCACGCATAAAATAAAATAAACTTAAAACTTTACTTGACTTAAACTGAAAATTCATGGTTTTTTTTTTTGATTCATTGAAATCGAAATCATCGGTTACGACTCTTCTAACAACTGTGCTATCACGGCACATACAATAATACAGTTTAATCCCTTTCACCGGCCTTCTCAAATAAAATATATTTAATTTATTTTGTTCCTAAGAAATAAACTAAAATAAATGTAAAAGTCGCCGATTCCATGCCCACACGCGTCGCCAAGGATTGGCACACAAGTTTACTAGACCGTCTATTGCACTCGCAATAGTAAATAGACAAACTCTTACGAAATACGGAAACATATACACCCCGTATGGATATCTTTGATTTGAAAATATAGTCGTATACTACAAGTTGTGCAGTTATATTAGATATTTGAACACACACACTCCCACATAAACACTGCATATAGAAAAAGTGAATAAAAAAAAATTGTAACTCGAATTGATTTACGAATAAAAAAATACTGTAAAATTGTAAATACAGGAGCGAGCCTCTTGACACAGTTTTTTAAACTTAATACGTCTCTTATCGACATATACTCCCTTTCGAATACTGTTATGTTTAAACTAATAAAATTTCATAGCATTTGTTACAAATGAATGAATTCATTTCATTTGTAACAAATGATATACAGGGAAATTCACTAAGTGATTGATTATTAACGAAAACTTTTAACTGTAAAGCTTAGAGCTTCATTTTGGAGGATATCTTTGTTTTGTAATTAATACTGGATTTTTTTTTATATTCTTGTAATTGTATCTTCACAGAAGGTCAGTGCTTTGGGTGTATCTTGCCTTAAATATATTTTAAAATGCCCACATGTTTCTTGCCAGACAACATCGACTTCGTTTCAGGACATAAAAATTATCTGAATATAATATTCATTTAAATTTTGAGGCTAAACTGCATCCCCTAACTTCATCTTCATTCATCATTCAAAGTTTAAAATTATTTAAAATAAACCATGACTAAATATGTTCATTATATATATATTATATTACGTCAGTTAAAAAAAAACATTGAGCAATAACAATTTTGGTATCCATACCGTATTATGTGATTACGATTTTCATGTGTCAGAATTTCATTCGACACGTGCATGTATCCTCACGATGTTTACCTTCATCGCTGAGGATGAGATTAATGAAACACAATTAAGCACCTGGAAATTTTCGGTTAAACATTCACATAACCTAATTGAACTGATAAATTATGGAAAAAATTAACAAAGATGAGTATAAATTATGATAACTTGAAAATGTTGTAAATAATAATATTTACACATTGTATATAAATTCTATTCTGTGTCTAAAAAACAACCAGCTCGCTCGCCACCAACGAAGGTATTCGTGGTATTGAAACTGTTAATAATAGTGGATCTATTACCCCCAAGGTCAGCAGTACAATTACTAACGGCACTATATATCATACATATATATATATATATATATATATATATATATATATATATATATATATATATATATATGAAATAAGAGTTTATTGCTTTATCCAAATATAATGAATAGTGCGATTTTCAATTATGCATATTATTATGTCTTAAAGTTTGCTCCATTTATTCGCATTGCAGCATCGTGGTGATATAAGCAACCCTTCTCTAGAAATTATTAAAAGTTGTTAGGCCGTTGTTTATAATATACATGCAAATAATTATTCCTCGGGAATATTCCTTTTTCTGTTTTTCAGGTCTTTTTAGTTTTACTTACCTGTTATTTCGTATTAATAATTGGGTTTATCGTCGCGAGAAATCAAAGTCATGACGACAACGGAAAGCGAGCGAAGCTCCCGGTCGTGATCACGAAAGGTGTTACTTTGTCGCTGAAACCTACATATACATATAATATATAAAATGGGTACGTTAAAATATAAGTTCATCTCTCAAAACTCATTATATTCGATATAAATACATAAGCAACATATTATATACTATAAGTAAAACCCGGCAGACGTTGTCTTGTTTATCAATTGTTATGTCCATAGGTTGAACAGTTGTTCAACTGTTGAATTGAAGAATTAATGTAGTGCAGCGCTAACGAGTAAAGTCAAAAATAAATTACAGCCCGTAAATGTCACACAGCTGGGCTAAATACTATTTTTTCTTAGAAGATTTGGAGCTTACTCAACAACGCTTTTCCAGTACGGGTTGGTGGATATGCATGTAAATGATTTTATTACACACATGCAAATCTGTGTTGGTTCTAAATAGTATGTGCCATTTATGGTACTTTCATGGTAAACGGTCAAGCGATATAAAGGCCGACCTGAAACAAAATAAATATACCAACATCAATTTTGATTTTTATAAATAAAATAGATTTTAAATGAGGTTCGTCATAAACTGAATTCCACGCTGGCAAAGTCACGGGATTAGCTAGTATGTATATAAGCCATAATGGAAGAAAAGCATTACAAATCTAAACCGCAGAGGACTTAAGCTTCTTTCTTAAAAACCCATAATCTGACAGCTATTATATATCCATGTCTTGTATTTTTTTTTGTCATTCTGGTGTACAATAAAGTTAAGTATATTGTATTGGTATTTATAATACCTTGGAACAAAGAAACTTTTAAAGGGAAGAAAAGATTTACAAAGATTCATTAAAATGAAAGTATGGATGTATAGAAATATTTTTTCGCTTGAAACTGCCAGTAAAATTAAAAAAAAAAACATTCTACCATTCAACTGATTGTATTGAACAGTACACAGTTATTGTTGATATTTAAGTGAAGATTTTCGGCTTTATTTCTAAACGTTGCTTAGCAACTGTTGAGTTAAATAGTGATTTCGCTCTAAGGCCTCCTATCCCTTTTGAGGAGGCTTGGAGCTTATTCCACCACGCTGCTCCAATGCGGGTTGGTAGAATACACATGTGGCACGATGTTTTCCTTCACCAAGGACGAGATGAATTATAAACACAAAGTAAGCACATAGAAATTCACTGGTGCTTGCCCGGGTTTGAACCCACGATCATCGGTTAAGATTTACGCGTTCTAGCCACTAGGCCATCTCGGCTATATTATTGATATGACATTCGAAAAAAGACGACACGGCATTCTTCAAAAAATCGTCTAGATATATAGTTTACACTCATCAACATAAAGTGATTCAAAATTCGAAACTAAATAACCTCATATCATGTGTCATCTATTTTATACGTGACATCAGAAGAATATTTTGCGCTCAAATAGGCGTCTATCTAACGCCAGAAAAGAGAAAAAAAATCTAATCACCCGCTAAACAATGTAGTAAGTCCGTTCGTTATACTATAATAAGTGCACAATATATAATGTACTCATTGTTTTTTTTTACAAAGAATGAGCTGTAGTGTCCCGTTACTATCAGACATATCTGTTTGCCTATCTATTTTTTTTTTTTTATTCGATAGCGTTGACGTTTCCTGCGATTTATATGGAATTCTGATTATCGTCACTCGAAGCGCAGTTTTCGTTTCTTTCATCGCATTTGACTTCACAGCAATGCAAAAAAGAATGCGTATAAAAACTCGCACTAGGACGACGACGCCTGTCAATATAGCTATACGAATTTATTTACAAATTGTTTGAAGGCATTATTAACCATTTTTTTCTCCTACGGAACATAGATAATTAACTTTTGCGAATATTTTGTACATCAATAGCCCAAGTGCACACAATAGAACCTTTTAAAATATTCACATTATCAAAACCTATTTACTCTTCAACTATTGTTATTATGAAAACAATAAAAAAGGGTCTTTAAATTTTAAAAACGAAAAACTACCTGTACCTTTCAACTAGTTCTTGAGATATCAAAAGACAATAGGACAAACATATTGTTTATTCTGGGTTCCCCCACCATCGTCCCGAATGGATTTCGCTTACCCGGATGTGGTCAGCTACAGTTAGTTGTAGAGTATTTAGTCAATAAATACCCGTAAAAACGCCTGTACTTAGACGAGAACCTATTTTAGTTCAGATGAGCAATTATCGTTGAACGCGAGTGTTCCGAATAAGGATATCGTCGGTGTTGCCGTAATATTTTTACAAAAATATTTATTTTAATTTTATAATAAATATTTTAAATTTGCAAAACGAAGTGTTTGCTGTGATTTAAGAAAAATTTTGAGTGAATTACCTAAATTGACGACGCACCTACCAGATTTACGCCCAAGTGTATTTCAAGTAAGTTTAATAAAATTTTCAGTTCCTCAGCTAATTTTTCTCGGCGACGTTTTGTGAAAGTTTCAAAAAGTTTCAAGTGTATATTAACACAGCAGATTTTAATAAAATTAATAAATCGCTTTTTATCCTTAAAAATATACTGTGCTCTGAGCTAATAACAATAATATACGAGTTATTTTCGTTAGTAAATATCTTAACACGAAGTGTATCATAAACTTTTGTTTATATACATCGTATAATTAATATATTATAATAATAATTCTACATAGCTTCAATAGCACAATGATTGCTTTTGCTGAACTTTAGGGTATTATTATGCCCTAACAAAAGTGTATTAGTAATTTCCTAAAAAGGGTTTGCTAATATTATTCAAAAAAAAATTATAAACGCGAATGGCGAATGGCGTTAGGACTGGTGGATGGATTTTTTTTAGTCTCACAAACAAAAACGACTGAACAAATTTGGATGAAATTTGGAATGGAGATACCTTTCTCCTTAAACGGACCCCGCCGCGGGCGGAAGCTTGTATTTATTATAATTCGTACAAACAAATATATTAAGCCCTCACAACTACAATTATATGAAATAAAATTAACAACCAGTACAATAAAACAGTAATTAGTTTTGCCACTTGAAATATTACCATGAGGATATTTATACATGTTTTATTTTATTGTTGTCTATTTATTAGTAATTTTTAGTTTTATTTAGTAACAGTCTGTTAATGTCCCACTGCTGGGCTAAGGCCTCCTCTCCCTTTTGAGAAGAAGGTTTTGGAGCGTTGAAGTTTCCTGCGATTTGTAAGGAATTCTGATTATCGTCAGTCGAAGCGCAGTTTTCGTTTCTTTCATCGCATTTGACTTCACAGCAATGCAAAATAGAATGCGTATAAAAACTCGCACTAGGACGACGACGCCTGTCAATATAGCTATACGAATTTATTTACAAAATGTTTGAAGGCATTATTAACCATTTTTTTCTACTACGGAACACAGATAATTAACTTTTGCGAATATTTTGTACATCAATAGCCCAAGAGCACACAATAGAACCTTTAAAAACATGCACATTATCAAAATACCTATTTACTCTTCAACTATTGTTATTATGAAAACAATAAAAAGGGTCTTTAAATTTTTTAAACGAAATCTACCTGTACCTTTCAACTAGTTCTTGAGATTTCAAAAGACAATAGGACAAACACATTGTTTACTCTGGCTTCCCCCACCATCGTCCCGAATGGATTTCGCGTACCCGGATGTGGTCAGCTACAGTTAGTTGTAAAGTATTTAGTCAATAAATACCCGTAAAAACGCCTGTACTTAGACGAGAACCTATTTTAGTTCAGATGAGCAATTATCGTTGAACGCGAGTGTTCCGAATAAGGATATCATCGGTGTTGCCGTAATATTTTTACAAAAATATTTATTTTAATTTCATAATAAATATTTTAAATTTGCAAAACGAAGTGTTTGCTGTGATTTAAGAAAAATTTTGAGTGAATTACCTAAATTGACGACTCACCTACCAGATTTACGCCCAAGTTTATTTCAAGTAAGTTTAATAAAATTTTCAGTTCCTCAGCTAATTTTTCTCGGCGACATTTTGTGAAAGTTTCAAAAAGTTTCAAGTGTATATTTACACAGCAGATTTTAATAAAATTAATAAATCGCTTTTTATCCTTAAAAATATACTGTGCTCTGAGCTAATAACAATAATATACGAGTTATTTTCGATAGTAAATATCTTAACACGAAGTGTATCATAAACTTTTGTTCATATACATCGTATTATTAATATATTATAATAATAATTCTACATAGCTTCAATAGCACAATGATTGCTTTTGCTGAACTTTAGGGTATTATTATGCCCTAACAAAAGTGTATTAGTAATTTCCTAAAAAAGGGTTTGCTAATATTATTAAAAAAAAATTATAGACACGAATGACGAATGGCGTTAGGACTGGTGGATGGATTTTTGTTAGTCTCACAAACAAAAACGACTGAACAAATTTGGATGAAATTTGGAATGGAGATACCTTTTTCCTTAAACGGACCCAGCCGCGGGCGGAAGCTTGTATTTATTATAATTCGTACAAACAAATATATTAAGCCCTCACAACTACAATTATATGAAATAAAATTAACAACCAGTACAATAAAACAGTAATTAGTTTTGCCACTTGAAATATTACCATGAGGATATTTATACATGTTTTATTTTATTGTTGTCTATTTATTAGTAATTTTTAGTTTTATTTAGTAACAGTCTGTTAATGTCCCACTGCTGGGCTAAGGCCTCCTCTCCCTTTTGAGAAGAAGGTTTTGAAACGTTGAAGTTTCCTGCGATTTATAAGCAATTCTGATTATCGTCACTGGAAGCGCAGTTTTCGTTTCTTTCATCGCATTTGACTTAACAGCTATCGAATGCGTATAAAAACTCGCACTAGGACGACGACGCCTGTCAATATAGCTATACGAATTTATTTACAAAATGTTTGAAGGCATTATTAACCATTTTTTCCTACTAAGGAACATAGATAATTAACTTTTGCGAAAATTTTGTACATCAATAGCCCAAGAGCACACAATAGAGCCTTTAAAAACATGCACATTATCAAAATACCTATTTACTCTTCAACTATTGTTATTATGAAAACAATAAAAAGGGTCTTTAAATTTTTTAAACGAAATCTACCTGTACCTTTCAACTAGTTCTTGAGATATCAAAAGACAATAGGACAAACACATTGTTTACTCTGGCTTCCCCCACCATCGTCCCGAATGGATTTCGCGTACCCGGATGTGGTCAGCTACAGTTAGTTGTAGAGTATTTAGTCAATAAATACCCGTAAAAACGCCTGTACTTAGACGAGAACCTATTTTAGTTCAGATGAGCAATTATCGTTGAACGCGAGTGTTCCGAATAAGGATATCATCGGTGTTGCCGTAATATTTTTACAAAAATATTTATTTTAATTTTATAATAAATATTTTAAACTTATAAAACGAAGTGTTTGCTGTGATTTAAGAAAAATTTTGAGTGAATTACCTAAATTGACGACTCACCTACCAGATTTACGCCCAAGTTTATTTCAAGTAAGTTTAATAAAATTTTCAGTTCCTCAGCTAATTTTTCTCGGCGACATTTTGTGAAAGTTTCAAAAAATAGTTTTGAAGTTTAAGAAATAATTATAGTCAATTTATACTGAGCAGATTTTAATAAAATTAATAAATCGCTTTTTATTCTTAAAAATATACTATGCTCTGAGTTAATACCAATAATATACGAATTATTTTCGATAGTAAATATCTTAACACGAAGTGTATCATATGCATCCTATTATTAATATATAATAAAAATCCTACATAGCTTCAATAGCACAATGATTGTTTTTGCTGAACTTTAGGGTATTATTATCCCCAGACCTAACAAAATTGTATTAGTAATTTCTTAAAAAGGGGTTTGCTAAAATTATTCAAAAAATAATTATAAACGCGAATGGCGAATGACGTTAGGACTGGTGGATGGATTTTTGTTATTCTCACAAACAAAAACGACTAAACAAATTTGGATGAAATTTGGAATGGAGATACCTTTCTCCTTAAACGGACCCAGCCGCGGGCGGAAGCTTGTATGTATTATAATTCGTACAAACAAATATATTATGTCCTCACAGCTACAATTATATGAAATAAAATTAACAACCAGTACAATAAAACAGTAATTAGTTTTGCCACTTGAAATATTACCATGAGGATATTTATACATGTTTTATTTTATTGTTGTCTATTTATTAGTAATTTTTAGTTTTATTTAGTAACAGTCTGTTAATGTCCCACTGCTGGGCTAAGGCCTCCTCTCCCTTTTGAGAAGAAGGTTTTGGAGCTTATTCCAACACGCTGCTCTAATGCGGGTTGGTAGAATACGCATGTGGCAGAATTTCAATGAAATTAGGCACATGCAGGTTTTTACTGTTAAGCGTGAGATGAATTATAAACACAAATTAAGCACATGAAAATTCAGTGGTGCTTACCGGGATTTGAACCCACGATCATCGGTTAAGATTAACGCGCTCTAACCACTAGGCCATCTCGGCTCGTCTATTTATTGCTTTAACTTAATTATTACTAGGACTGCAAATATAGGATTTCTGTGCATGATAATAATTGACCCGCTAGAAAAAAAAGATGCTTTTTTTAAACTAAGAACAAGAAGTCAAATTGCCATTTCGGCCATGTGAATGTGGTCAGCTGTCGTGTGTTCACCCGATCAAAATCCCGTCGCAGATTTGATTTCACCGCGAAATTCCATTTCTTAATAATAATAATAATAATATTATAGCTTACATTATATGAGCGGATGAGGTTCCATAGGAAATATTATAATGCTCATGTGTAAAACGTTTGTAAACTATTGTCTAATTTTTATGATGAGGCAATTCAATACGAGCGTTGAAATTCATGCGCAGGACCAATCGACTTTACGATAGTATTTTTCAATTGAACATCCTTATTATTAAAGACAATACAAAATACATTTGCCCTCAAACTAAGGGCTAAAATTGTATCACTAATCATAAAATTCTGACAGCAACAAACAATACTTAGTTTTGTATTGTTTGTACGGTGGTAGCCATTGTAACTATCAGGTACAAGGGACATCCCAAGGTATGGCGCATTGACGATGAAAGAGAATGAATAACATTTCTTTAAATATAAATATCTAAGGCAGGCTTATTTGTTAGTCTGCCTACCTGTTGTAAGTAAAAAATAAAAAATTTATAGAACAAATAAAATTTTAACAAGTCTCATTAATTTTGACAAATATATTGTCATACAATTATCTTTCTAAATAAATAAACGTCCATAGATGACGATGCAGAGTAATTGCTTGATGACATCTATAAAATAATTAATTATAGCGTCCAATCTTACGGCCTGACTTATAAACGTTGCTTAGCAACGGTTTAGTTAAACACATATTGCGCTCTTTCTGTCATTATTAATATGACTTTTGTAAAAAGAAGACAGCACCTAATCACCCACTTTACATATAGCACAATAGTTTATGAGTAAGGGGCCTATGTTTTTCGCGTTAACGTTTTAATCTTCTCGATATATGTATATATGTGTGTGTATATGTATGCGATGTAAGGGACGGCTAATATTTCTTCCAGTGCGTATGTCTACGTTTATATCTTTGCAAGTTTGCTTATCTTTAATAAATTAAAAAAATATATATGAATTTAATACTTTTTAAACTTTCAACGCTATTATTTCGACACAATTATTTAAACACATAAAAAAAACAACCACATATATCACTTTTTAATTAATTTAATTATAACATGCCATGACTAATAAAGCTTTATTAAATAGTTCCGCGATACATTTGGATACATGGAACCTTTCACTTTATCTTAGAATTACTGAATCCTGAATGATAAAAACAATTTCCCGCAGTCAACCCGGACGTCCCACGTCGATCCGGTTCGTGCACTTGATAAATATTTATAATTAATTAATTATAGAATATTATTTGCTTATTTTTTATGACGTATACTTTATTAGTATAACATACATTGTTAAAGTGACGACGCGCGGGCACAGGAGACAAACAAAAATACACGAGTCGCCCAACAGATGTGAACTGACAGACCTCAAATTGATGGTTATTGAAATAATTTATAATTAAAGAAAACTAATAAATTAATATGCAGTGATATAAATAAAAACATAGCTGGTAGTATACACACCAATGCCTAAAGAGTATAACCTTTGGTTCAGTGCCTGATCGGTCCTTTGCTGGATTTGAGGGATTGCTTTTCCATCGTTCTATGTAAGTAATAGAATAAAGGCTGTGATTAAATACGCATTCACGATTATACCTCCTGCGCCTGACATTGTCTATTGTGGTCAAAATTCATTTCAAAATGTTAAGAAAATATTTTATCACTTCCAAAAATTTAACAAAGTCATTTGACTCTATTATACCAAAACAATGAATTATTTGAAAGTCCAGAGACAAATAATAGAAGTATTACATAGATATTTGTTTCCAAAAATATGGAATAATGAATAACAAAAGCTTAAACATTAAAAAAAAAAACAAAAGCCGTTCGAACAATGTGTAATATAATAACAATTCAATTGTTAGCTTTAAAATGTAATAAAAGTTTAACGGTTGTATTAAAAAGAGATTTTTACGTAAAGGAATAATTTCATGCCAGCCGAAAGCAATAGCCTACCAATCGACGGTATTCAACGCATTCACCTCGCATTCGCCGAATAAGGAGAAACTATATCGACTTAATATTTTAAAAACTCTCAAATAACTGGAATATTTAAAACATAATGAAAATGAATATCATTTTATATGTAGATCGGTAAATGTAGCAATGCGGTAAAACGCCAAAACTCGGTACGGGGACAATGACTTCGGTGAATTCTATCGTAACGATGTCAAAATAAGGTTCGAATTCGCTTGATTGATTGACGAAAAAAAAAATCAGAGCATTTATAATTGCTCCGTATTAAAATCGCGGACCAGTTAGCCCTTTCAAGGCAATATTTGGTTGCTAAGTGATTATTAAAAAAACCAGTTGATAAACGTCGGCTTTTAAACAAGTATTTTATTGTTGAAAATATTTATAAACTCGGCCTTTGTTTATAAAGTGGGACAAAATAAAACTAGATATTACGAATAATTGTTCAAAATCGAATAAACAACTTAAGTTTAAACGAGAAATAATAATTCATATTGTAAGTCCATTATTAGAGAGGAGCGAAGTTCGGTCGCCCAGGTACTAAAATTTAATCCCCCAAAAGTAGCTTAACTAAACAGTAATTATTGGGTCCGTTGGTAATGTTGCATTGCAAGAGCAGCCGAAGATTAAAGACTTTGCAGGAAATTGTAGATTAAGGAATTTCTATTGACAGAAAATTAATCTAAAATCTCACATATCCTTACTAATATTAAAAATTCAAAAGTAAGTATATTTCTTTGTTACGCTTTCACGTCGTAACTACTCATCCGATCGTCATGAAATTTTGCATACACTTTGTCGATGATACAGAAAAGGACATAAGATAGCTTATACCTCCCCATTACATAATCCCAGCGTGTACCTACTTAATCGGTATCGGTAACAGCCTGTCAATGTACCACAGCTGGGCTAAGGCCAGCATATTTATGAATAAAGTTTAAAGCTAATTTAAGCAAATCATTCTTATATATATCTATTAGGTAGGTAACCTTCTTTATTCTTCGCTATTCATAAGTTACTGATATAATGTGAATGCTGTGATCATTTGGTATAGACATACATACTTTACTGGTGGTAGAGCTTTGTGCAAGCTCGTCTGAGTACGTACCACCCACTCATCAGATATTCTACCGCAAAACAGCAGTACTTGATATTGTTGTGTTCCGATTTGAAATGTGAGTGAGCCAGTGTAATTACAGGCACAAGGGATATAAAATCTTAGGTCCCAAGGTTGGTGGCGCATTGGCAATGTTAGCGATGGTCAACATTTCTTACAGTGCCAATATCTAAGGGCGTTGGTGACCACTTACAATCAGGTGCCCATACGATCGTCCGCCTATTCTATAAAAAAATGACACTTACGACTTATGTTTATTTGTGAAAAATATGCCTATTGTAAAAGTACCTTTATATATGAATAAATTAGGGTTATTTTACCTTGTGGGTTAAACAACAACATATATATAAACGATAAATGTTATATCGCGTTTGTATAGTAGTAATTTCTTCGTCATTTAAATGTCAAATTGCTGTTGATAAAGACCATCACGGATTTTTACTTGCGTGCTGTGCATGAAATTTATTTGATTTGAAATATAATTCATTTTTAAAACGGTAGCTTTGTTATATAAATAATAAATTAAGATTTATAAAAAGATCCTCAAAAAAAAATCAATTAAATTCTTAATATTTACAAAAACCAATCCCAATATGGCGGTTTGTGCTAATAAATGATAATATCATTTATGGCATTTGATATAATTCTAAGAACACACGGCTTCTTACATATCAGATGAAACATATATTGTATAAGCAGGGTATTTTATTAATTTGTAGAATTTTATTCATACAATTAAATTAAAAAGAAAAATTAAAACTATCATATATATGTATTGATATTTTTAAATTTGAACACGATCGCCAAATGTCAGAAAGTGACAAGTGACATTGACAATAATATAATCAACTAGTTTCCACCCTCGGCTTCGAATGTATCTTTTCTGTATTGGACTACGTGTAAGAAAGATTTTATAATAATAATAATTTGAGTAGTTAAAATGTAAAAGCGTAATAATATTATAGTGTATAACAACTTTAGTAGCAGCACGGAGTCTGTAACGTAAAGCCGTTGGTCCTGCGCCTGAACACTTTCCGGTCGTGTCGGATTGCCGTCCCATCGGATTATGAGAGTAAGGGAATAGAGAGTGCACCTGAGTTTACGCGCGCACCTGTACACTATAATATCTTCTGCGCAGTTGGCTAATCTCTCTTGAAATTGGCCGCCGTGGCCGAAATCGGTCTGGAAGACCGATTTATACAACATGATTTATACAACAAATATATAACAATATATACACATACGAAATATTGTATTAATTTTCAACATTTCACGGATGAGTTTCTTCCAAAAAAGCACTGTTGTCCGCATTATTTTTATTTATTTAACCTCTCAATAAACTCTAAGCACATTTAAAACGACACAATAAAAGGACCACATGTTTCTAGAGAAAATTAACCCTTTTAAAAAATATTCATCGAAACGTATAATTATTGACACGATAATGAAAGGTTGACATTTGTAAATAGCTCGTTTATAAATAATTATATATGTAGTAAATAATCATAATATATATCACTACTAATAGCACGAAGCTGCCGGTTATGTTTGTGTGCACGCGATTATATCACACTACCAACCCTATATAAATAATATTTTTGTTTTTATGATTGATGGATTGTTTTTTGTTTTTTATACAGAATGTTCAAGATACGTAAACAAAAATATTAAAATCTAGTTAACCACTGGTGTTTGTTAAGATTTTATTCGTTTTCAAAATTGACTACTTCGTTGGTCTCGTGGCTTAGATTTATATAAGTCTGCATATTTTGGATTTTCACACCTGGATTGGGACAGTTGCGCAGTTAACTACTCTCTTTTAAATAATATACAAAGCCAAAATCGGTCACAAATACATCATCACCATACAAAAACGCAATTAAAACCGCGTTACAAGTATAGTCTCTTTTTAAATGCGGAAGATAAAGAAATTGATGTATATTATAGTAAGTCGTATTGCAATTACTTCGATCGTTCTAATCATAATTGCAAATATATTAGTACTATTATTGCGTTATCAGTCATTCGTTATGATAATACGTATTAAAATATTCAACACTAATACCTTATGTCTAGACGTTATTTAGTATTTCTAGGTTAATTAAACATAATCGTATGACGGACCTTTATCAATTTCCTGGATAACTTTTGCTAGCAAGAAAAACATTTATGATGTAAATTATGTCATATATAATTTACTCAGTAGGGCTTTGTATAAGCCCATTGGGTTAGCATCACTCATCAGATATTCTAACAAGACAGCAATAGTTAGTGTCGTGTTCCGGTTTGAACAGTTTTGAATCATGAGCCAGTATAACTACAGGCACAAGGGACACCTTAGTTCCCAAAGTTGCGTATTGGCGATATAAGGAATGGTTAATTTTTCTTACAAGTGTAACGAATAGAAATAATTTATTATAGCAATAAAGAATAATATATTAGGGTGCATTTATTATAAGTTATTTTAGTAACCAGCAATTTTTATGTCTTACATCTGCCGGCTTTGACGATTAGCCTTTTTTATAACAAAATCGACTTTTCGAAGCGATATTTTAAAAATATTATCATAACATCATATTCTTTCATATTGTATACTGAAGTGCCACTTAAATTCTAAAATATAAGAAAGAACTATATTCTATACGATCATGAAAATGACACCGACGTACGATGCCCACAGAGCCTTTGACGGGAATATCCAATTTCGGAATGATACAACAAATTTACATACGAAACCAGGGCAGAATCAAAAGTACTTTTAAGCCAAGAGCGGCAAAGCAATTATAAAATTAATTAATCTAATAATAGTATTTATGGTTAGACATACAAACAGATACTTATGTCTCGTTGTAATCTGTTTTTTCTACTCGATATAATCTCCTTCAGCTTTGCACTTGATTCAATACTGTAATTTGTCGATACAAAAGTGCTTTTATGATGAAAATTTGTTTTTAATGAAAATTCTTCTTTATAAATGTAAGAACTAGAAAAATAATAAAAATAATAAATTTTATTTAAAAAAAATCGAATTTTAATTTTATATAATTATAAATAAAATGAAAATGATGAAACTGACAGAACCAGTCGCTTCGCCCTCAATATTTATGCCGAACTAATATAGGGGAACCAAATTATCAAACAGTAAATGAAACTAAGAGCTTTCCTCTGTTCACACAACTATAATTTATTTGATCTGATCTGATTTTAACATAATCACTTTCACATTATACATATTCAGAAGCGAATCTAGACAGCGCGATTCAGGAAACTGACAGGTATGATTAACGCCATCTATCGCTACCGTGTAGTAATATACATATACATAATACACTCAGGATTAAAAAAGAATATTTGCTCATTTCCAGTGCGTCGCGAATCCGACAAAAACGTTACGTTTAACGTTATTTATCTCGTGTGACCGAATGACGCTTCGAACAGGTCAATAGAACGAAGATTATCAGTTAGGATATCGCCTTATATAATATAGTCAATGAGTTTATTAAATTCAGGTGTTGAGTTATCATTGACATCATAAAACGGTAAAATAATCAATTTATTAGAATATATAGAGAGTCGAGGTATCCAAATGGTTAGAACGTGTGAATCAAACAATGATCGAATTTTTATGTGCTTAATTTTGTTTTTAATTTTACTGAAATTCTGCAATATGTGCACCCCCCAATTGACACAGTCATAGTCAATAAGAAGTAGTCATCATGATGCTAGCTGGTCATAAACATGCACGCACATAAAAATATATTATTATCAATTAAAGAGACACCAAAAACACGACAACACGTCTATGGATATAAAAATACAAGATTTTTTATGGTGGACTTATTTATTGACAAAATATATCAGAATTTATATTCTCTATCTCACTTCGTATCTCATTCGTGAAATTTCGAAAACCGTTGAAATTAGTTTCAACTAACAAATAACAAAATATACTTTATATTTTATTTGTGTTTATAATTCATTTCGAGCTTGGCGGTGAAGGAAAACATCCTGAGAAAACCTGCATGTGTCTAATTAGACTGAAATTCTGCCAGATGTGTATTTCACCAATCCACATTGGAGCGTGGTGGAATAAGCTCCAAACCTTATTCTCAAAAAAGGAGAAGAGGCCTTAGCACCTGGCCCAGCAGTCGGACATTCATAGGCTGTTACTTACTTTTTTTACTATATATTTCTGTTAATCTAAGTTTTCCCTATGGTATTGTTTTAGCGGATTTTTTTAAACAATTAGCATTATTGGTTTTTATACAATTAGCAAAATAGCGATGGTAAATTCAATAATGTCATAAATAAAACAGTTTGACTGTCATGCAACATTTCACGAAGAGATACGAAGAGACCAACAAAAAAACTAAACTGCTTCTTTTATGCCCTTTTGACCAATTTGAGGTCACAGCGATCATTTGCACGAAAGACTAATAGCGCTCTATTAGCAGGACTTATAATAATGCTCACGACCCTGTTCAAAGGTCTGTTACTGAAAAATTTTCAACAGCAAAATATTTTATTGGTTCAAACCCAGCGGTTTTATAAACAGACGAACCAAACGTTACTCTACTATATAAATCACACGCTTATTTCTCATGATTTGAACCAAACAGTTAATTGTACATCTCATGTTTCATTTACTGTTAATAACAGTACCGGCTCCCGAACTTGCTACACTTTTGGACGGATCCAGTTTTTTTAATTGCCGGCCACGCTCTGCGAAGACTTTGACTGCCTGTGTTAAAAAAAAATTGAAAAAAAAATACTCGCTCTATTTCAGTACACATGTTCAAACATTCAATGTTGTTTTTGTTACATAGGTTATATTTTTCCATTAAATATACAGATTATTTTTGTTATAAATATACATTTATAAAAATAGATTCGTATTTCCGTATGCTATTAATATTATTTAATAATATTATATTTTTACATATAAGCAAGTTGCTTCTATTTTATGTGCATTTTTTGTTGAATTTGAATACGATTTCTATCAGAAGGTTAAGTGTGAAAAACTTGTAATTAAAATAGTATTCGTAAACATTTTAAACCGACTGTCGGATTTAAAAACTCAAAGGAAGCAGATTGTTTTCAAACTTAAAAACTTTATGTTTTTTTTATTTTTCTTTTCATTACAATTAAAAGTGATTGTGATTTCCTATATAATTTATCGTTCTCATCACCATGAGCACGAAAGTATTATGTCGTCACAAGCTGAGCTGAACGTTTGAGCTTTAAATAATATTTTTAGAAAGAAATAAAATTAAGCAAAAAAATAAGATTATCGATGCAATACCAAATTATAAGATATTTACTTAAAATCTTATAAGGTAGGCTTTAAGGGTCATATTCGAAATTAATGTTATTCACGTTACACTTTCAAGCTGATCACCTTTAGGCAACATTCGATAACCTCTGATTACCAACTTAATGGCATTAATTACCGTTAGTGGTACGATATGACTTATTGACTAACTCGTTGGTCTTGTGGCTACATGTACTGGACTGAACTCTTTCCGGTCGTGTCGGATTGCTGTCCCATCGGATAATATCATCGGATAATACCTACTGCGCAGTTGCCTAATATCTCTTGAGGTTGGCAGCCGTCGCCGAAATTGGTCTGGAATCTGTCTATTTAAATTCATAACACATTATTTTTATTAATCTTTTTATATTTTGTAACTTTTTATAATATAAGGATAACGCTATGCACGTTATTGCTTCAGATATATTTATGACATAGAGAATCAATCTAGTATTAAGGTGAAAATAAGCCCGTCTGCTACCATATCACGACTGAGCCACAGAAATCTGATCTCATTCAAAACGCCATTTTTTCACAAATACCGCTGATTATTTCGATCTTAAATCAAGATTCAAGGTCATTGTTTTTTTGATATTCGTACTACTGAAATTGGAATCGTTTAAACAACTGTTTCTTTATCAATTAAATAAATAATTAATGTGATATTGATAAATATCAAAGTAATATAATTTAATTACAAGTGATCATGAATTTGTTGCTATGTAAAATGTAAATATCTTAATTTATAGTTTAAATAATTATTAATAGTGTTACCTATAAATCTTTTATTAAGAAAACTTATACTATTTGTGGTTATAACTGGATTTTTGCACGTAATACCAGATTGGCTTGAAAATTTATTGTGTTGTTGAAAATGGATGTAAAATGTTTAGTACTCGTATTCATTAACTGGTGGTATGGCTTTGAGCAAGCTGGCTGGGTAAGTCCCACTCAACGGATATACTACAGTAAGGCAGAAATATTTAGTATTGTTGTTTCAGTTTTAAGGGTGAGTGAGCCAGTGTAACTACAGCCACAAGAGATGTAACATCTTAGTTCCAAGGGTGATGTCCCGATTGGCTAATTCTCGCTTCAAATCTCACACGTGAATTTTTAAATGTTATAGGCAGCCCGACGAGCAATTGAGACAACTGATGGTAAGTGGTCACTACCACCCATAGACATTGGCGATGGAAGCAATAATAACCGTTCCTTACATTACCAACGCCAAACCAACCATGGAAGCTGAGATGTTATGCCTCTTGTAGCTATAATGACATTGACTCACTCACCTTTCAAACCGGAACGCAACAATACTAAGTATTACTGCTTAGCAGCAGAATATCTGATGAGTGGGTGGTATCCACCCCGACGGGCCTGCATAAAGCCCTACCACCAGGTCAATTATATTTAGTGCTCCATTTTATACGGAAATAACAAGTACCAAACGCATAGAGGACAGGCAGAGTTAATTGATAATAAATAATATTTTCTTAAACATGTCTTATTTAAAAAAATATTTATTCTATTCATTATTACACAACCAATCGAAGCTAAGTTTATGAACTTGCGTCAAACCTTGATCACGTGACATAAGATATTTCCTTAATTTCTACAAATTTTGGTGTTTTCTGCAAACGAGTTCCTTGATCGATTACTTTGATAGAAAAGTTTAAAGAAGTAGTTATCGAAAATCTAAATACATTAACGTTACTATGATATTATCGTTTTTAATTTAAAAAAAAACACATCAAGTTCACTTCCGTATAAATGTACTATATTTGAAAAGGTAAATTAATGTTTTCAAATATATTTACCCATGTACAGACCTCCACAAAAGTCGGTTATTATGCCTAAGATCATGTTTTTAAGTATATCAATGTGCAAATCACGACAAATGTCCGTTATTAATTGTAATAACGCAAACGTTTAATACATGTAATAAAATAAAGAATGGTGCCATGGCTGCTTCATCGGCTTAGTGACTGGCTTGTGAGGCTGTAAATCCTGAGTTCTAGTCTCAGTAAATAGTTATCGCATTTTTCCGTCTCGATACTCTCAAAAGAAGCGTGGAACTGGACGTCGGTAGTAAAAACTTTCGAGCCTCGGAAAACACGTAAAAAAATTGGTAAAGAGAGTGTGCACACCCTAATCCACTTCAATATGTCCTGTGCAGTTATTTCTTTAAATTAAAAAATAATTATACATTATTCATTAAGAATGTCAGTTCAACATGAAGATCGTATATATTTTGTGTGTAGATGACCCAAGCAGAAGCTACCTCCTAATGAATATTAATATATTTTCCAATTTACGATTCATTTTAATTATTAAACTTTGGCCCTGCCCGAAGAGCCCAACTAGCCTAACTATCAGAATTTGCAATTCGATGGTTCCAGTCGGCCGAGTTTGGCGCTAGATTCTGAAAATGCAAAACAGACTTTTCATTAAATCTTTTGATCAAAAGCGTTCATATTATCAGCTGACATCATTCCCTTTTAAATAATAATTTATTGTTGTTCAAATAGAAATAATTAGAGCCAGAGGTCCAGATAGAAAAGATCTTAATCGAAGATAATTGATTCATATCGTCGACGTTTTAACAAAGTGCTATTCTAAAAACCAAATATAATATTTATAAAAAACATTTTTAATCTGCCAGTCTTAGGTGTAGAATCAGGTCACAATTACAATAAATGCATTGTCATCGGAACCGAACATTCAATATTTAAAAATTCAATTCCGTGGGATAAGAGGAATCCACTTCCTTATTTAGCTTGCAAGACACTTCAAGAAACTAACAAATATTTCGAGGTTAATAATAAAAAAAGATTATTATAAAAAAAAAAAAAACTTATAACGATTGATAGCATACAACACGAATGCTTAAAGTATAAATGTACATATACATAAATATATGACTATATGTGACTCTTGTTATCAGTGATCAACATTACGGTAACAGCCTGTAAATGTCCCACTGCTGGGCTAAGGCCTCTTCTCCCTTTTTGAGGAGAAGGCTTTGGAGCTTATTCCACCACGCTGCTCCAATGCGGATTGGTGGAATACACATGTGGCAGAATTTCAGTGAAATTAGACACATGCAGGTTTCCTCACGATGTTTTCCTTCACCGAAGAGCACGAGATGAATTATAATTACAAATTAAGCACATGAAAAACTTCAGTGGTGCTTGCCCGGGTTTGAACCCACGATCATCAACATTATAGTCAACATTAGAGTATACATAAATATATTCAAATGTTTTTTTATTTCGATTCCAGGTTATCATGTCTCACAATTTCAATACTTACACAACGGTGACGAGGGATGTGAATAACAACAATATATACCACACGGGCACGTTGCAAGGCTACGGAGGGCGGGGGCACCCTACACCCAGCGTCATCAACAACAATAACTTTAAGGTGAAGACCAAAAATCTGGTTTCTAAATACTTGTTTAGTTTTCAGTAAGTCGGTCTCGATAGTACAGTATAATTACAGGCACGTGGGACATAACATCTTAGTTCCCACGGTTAGTGGCACATAGGCGATTGTTTCTTGCATCGCCGGTGTCTGTCTGTTTTTATTTATATTTTAATTATTCCCTAGTAATCAATTTATTTAATATAAATCAAATTCTTAAAAACATTAAAACAATAATATCCTGGGACATTATTCAAAGTCCACTTCAAGTCCACGAGATCCCAGAAAAGTTAACTTTTTTATGTTAATTTCATTTCAATCGTGCCATAAACCAAGTAGCAAAACGTATTTAACTATTTTTATATTATTTTATTTAACTTCATTGAACAATCGTTACTAGTCTCAATTTTTAATCATAATAAAATTCGTTATCACCACCAAAGAATCAATCATTCATTTCGATTTATCAGATCAGTTGAATTTCCATTTCAATAAACATTTAGGATATTAAATGTTAAACACCAAAGAGTATTTATCCAATATTGACTAACCGACTAAGTGGCCATTCGATCCCTTTGATCCATTGAAGATAAACCAGGCCAATTGCCGACCGACTTACAAACCAGTGATGACGGGGGATCCGAAAAACAACAGTCTATACTATGCAAGTACAAAGCAAGGCTTCGGAGATCGAGGGTGCCCGCCATCCAGCATCACCAACAACGGTAACTATAAGGTAAAGATCAAAAGTACGGTTTATAAGTACTTTTTTTAGTTTTCAGTTTTTTTATTTTTTTTATAGAACAGGAATGTGGACGAGCTTATGGGCCACCTGATGGTAAGTGGTCACCAAACGCCCTTAGACATTGGCACTGTAAGAAATGTTAAACATCGCTTACATCGCCAATGCACCACCAACCTTGGGCCCTAAGATTTTATGTCCCTTGTGCCTGTAATTACACTGGCTCACTCATCCTTCAAACTGGAACACAATAATACCAAGTACTGCTGTTTTGCGGTAGAATATCTGATGAGTGGGTGGTACCTACCCAGACGAGCTTGCACAAAGCTCTACCACCAGTAAGTCTGTCTCGATAGCGCCCGGTCATCTTATCGCTAATCTTCAATCAATAATTATTTGCTGTGTTCTATTTTTCCCTTTCGCTTTCAATAAACATTTAGGATATTAAGTGTTAAATACCAAAGAGTATTCACCCAATATTGACTATCCGATAAAGGGGCCATTCGATCCCTTTGAATCGTTGAAGGTAAACCAGGTTATGATAAATTAGATTTATATAACCCCCAGTGCACGAGGCTTATATGATTACCATCGATTTTCAATGTTTCCATGTTGTTGTATTCATATACTGGTTATGAACGCTTATAATGCGAGATGGCCTAGTGGTTAGAACGCGTGAATCTTAACCGATGATCGTGGGTCCTAACCCGGATAAGCACCACTGAATTTTCATGTGCTTAATTTGTGTTTATAATTCATCTCGTGCTTGACGGTGAAGGAAAACATCGCGAGGAAACCTGCATGTGTCTAATTTAATTTAAATTCTGCCACATGTGTATTCTACCAACCTGCATTGGAGCAGCGTGTTGGAATAAGCTCCAAAATCTTCTCCTAAAAATGGGAGAGAAGGCCGTCGCCCAGCAGTGGGATATTAACAGACTGTTAGTGATAATCAAATTTCGAACAATATTTCTGGTAGATGACGTCATTAATTAATTATCCTGAAATGATAGTTACACACCATATTTATAAGTACAGTTAAAGAACATTCGTCGTCCGCCGATCCTCATTCAGTGCTGGACATAGGCTTCCAAAGTTCATCGGTCCACTTGGCTAGAGGGCGCCCTGCGGTGCGTTTTTGCCAAACCGCAGTCTTCAGTATAGGACTCGACTGGTCTAACAGCCATCGCTCTTTCGACATATGTAACGAGCCCACTGTCACTTCAGTAATCCGAGGATAGCCCACTACATAGAACACTGAGCGGCCTTGAAATTGTGGAGCTTTCCAAAGTACTATCCCGTAAATATACCAATGCTAGCAAAGGCTGTTCTGCTCTTATGATTGGATCTTATTCCACCACGCTGTTCCAGTGCGATTTAATGGACAATTTAACGGAAATACTTCTAGCATTCTTGCCACCATTCCACATGGTCTTTTTTGTTCGACAATTAATTGGTTCTTATTTAATTAAAACCTTCTTTTAAATAATTCTAATAATTTTAAAAGATTAAATATAAAAGCTATAAGCAGGAGCATTAATAATAATCTTGTACAATCACGATCCATAGGTGCTTGTAAGAGACTACTTGAATAACGTATATTCTGATTTTCAAATATTAGAATTTTCAAAATTTACTCGTGATAACGATCAACATATCCATTTAACCAGAGAAACAGATCGGTTCCCAAAAATCAGCATTGCATAAAAGTCTAAAGTCCAAACGAATGTATCGACGGGCATTGCTCGCTTAAAATATTCCAAGTATTGAGTTCGTGTATAATATTGGTATGTTGCACTTTGCAATTACCTGTCAATCTTGCAACCTGATTCTGTTGCGTTACAAAGTTTGCAATTATAAAATGTGGAGCGACATCATCAGCGTTATTCAAGTAAGATTTACAAACAAATAAAAAATTAATATGAAGTACGTCACGATGTTAGTTACACATATTTCAATTACATTATTCTAAACAAGATTTACGCGTAAGATCACTGTTCGTTACTTTAATCGTATTTAAATTTGAGGAAAAAAATCCCATTATGTAAACGGCCTGTTAATTTCCCACTGCTGGGCTAAGGCCTCCTCTCCCTTTTGAGGAAACAGTTGACTACGAACTGTTGTTTAGTGTTAAATTCTTTAAAGATAGTTCCATTTATATGAAATTACCTGATTAAATTTCATTCATTTATAAACCAAATAGTCTCTTCAAAATATTGTACTTGACCTTCTTCAATGTCACTAGTACGAGCTGGTTGCAGGTTTATGCAATGTATATATTGTCTAACGCATTCCTTATTCATTTTCCTATTTCAAAAAAATATTATCCTCTGATATTACGTCCTTCAAAGAATTTCTATTTATTACTTAACGCATGTCGTATCTAAAAGGGAATTGGCAATGATAATATTATAGCACAAATGAAGTCGAATCAAATCAAAATCAAATCAAATATTTTTATTATATTAATAATTATTTATACACAAAAGCAAGGGAAAATATAAAAAAGATATTATTATCTCTAAGAAGGCTATCTCTTTCAGATGATAATGATAGTGATGATATAGATTTTCATATTCCATGTTATATTCTTACTGCTCTGCTATATTACGCAATACAAATATGTATTAATATATATTTGTTTATAATACAATACTATTCCATTTAACTAGTTATATGTAGATATTCAACTTCACCAACATGCTATTTTTTTTCACGATTAGTTAATGAATATATAAGTTTATTTCCGATTTTACAATGACGTCGCTTCAATTCAAAGTCTAGTTTTAATTCATTATAGTTCTGCAATTGGAATCGGCTTTACATGAATTTTTATTGTTATTTTTAGTTTCAAATAAAACAAATTAGTTATTTAATAAAGGCTAAGTGAAATCAATAAAGAAATAATCGAAAAACTTCCGCAATCCAAATGTAAAGCGCTTTAAAAATATCATCGTTGAATCAATAAAACCGTTCCGATATTCAGAATCGTTATTAAATTCCGATTATTCGGTAACAGTTTTGCAATGCTTAATCTCAAATTTAAAAACGCATGCAATGGAACGTTATTAATTTTATATCAACTTTTATGTGTAATCCGGGTATGATGATGCGAAAAGTAACAGTATACGAGATGTTTAACTTCTCACGTAAAATGCTAATAGTCAAAGCTAAAGTGCAAATAATATTATAGTGGGATACAAATATATGGGACCTGCCCCCCAATTGGAGGTAATAATTGAAATACCACTAGATAAACTAAATATTTCTCAGTCAGGTAGACTACACATTTGTTATTTTGTACATAGCTGATCAATAATAAAAATAATTACCATTATTGTAATTATTCATGTTTCTCGTAAAATCTTAATTTCTTAATATTATAAAAAGGGTTAATTGTAAGTGTTTCCCTAGAATTAATCACGTGTAGGTTTCCTCGTGATGTTTTCCTTCACCGCAGACCACGAGATGAATTATTAAAAAAAAAAACAAATGAAAGTTCAGTGATGCGTGCCTGAGTTTGAACCCGCGATAATTGTTTAAGATTCACACGTTTTAACCTCTGGGCCAGTCTGGCAATTGCGTTTTTAAATTATTTAAGGGTAAGTGTGAAAAGCAGAACTTAAAATTCCAATGTGAACTGTCAAGAAGTAGAAAAAGTTCAATTGTTCTCGTATATCGTTCTAAGTTTTGGAATTAAACGCTTAAGACCAAACTGTACATTTTCTTCTATGCATAAAAGTTGGTAAAGTTTTGCGAGAATTTTTGCACGTTGTAATTTGTACACTCACCCCATCCCAAAAACAATACCAGCAACATTCAATGGTGTTAGGTTAGTAAAAGTTGTACCTCGAGCATTTTCAAGGTATTAGTCAGAAAAATATTTGGAGCAAAAAACGACAGCCCAAATTCTAGAGAACAATTTTCTTAAATTCAACCCTAACTATTACGGTGGTTTACGATCTACGGGCAAACATTTACCAACACCCTAATGACCAAAGGCCTCTGAAATTCGGAACACTTGCCAAGGTGGAAAGAGACCAATAAATTCTTTTTAGTCCCTCACATGAAGGAGAACCACAATTGCATGAAAATGATGGAATATTCAGTCCAGTCCAGGTCTCATATATATACGTATCTATATATATATATATAGACATATGATAGACATTTTTACATGGTCGATATTGTCTTCTCAGCAGAGTCCTCATAACGAACTAATGGCAACTTTAAATTATATTAGTACCATTACAATTTGCTATCGCAAAGGTCGCAAAGGCCAGGTCGTTTAAAAAATTTTTATCGACTAATTTTTTTTTCTAAATAAAGCGGCAAAATATTCAACAATAACATAGGATTAATATCCTGTCTAGTACGTGGTGAAGTGGTTACCCTGGTCAGATGCGAGCGTTTTTAAAAGACCACAGCCAAAAAGATTTTTCGCCTCTTCAACGGTATTGCCGTTCTCCGACCTATTTTCTAAATGCCTACGCGATGCGGAACTTTAAAGTTTTCAAAGAAATTCAATAAAATTGTCAAATTGGGAAATTGTTAGTTCAAATGTTTCTTTTACTTGGCCGTCCTCTGCGAATTCATCGAGGACAATTTATTTTCCTGCTTTTGCAGAAAATATTTTAAATTCTTTTACTGACATTTCAACGCCAATCAATTATATATATGATAAAATCAAAATCAAAATGTACCTACTATATTCGAGTAAGCACTTACAAGTATTTCTGAATCGTCATTTAACTGTTACAAGTCCAGCTACCTCCGGTTAAGAATGCGGATTCAAAGGAGAAGAATTGAAAATAACTAACTAGTTGTTTTTTTTTAATTTATATTACAAATTAAATCAAATCATACTAACTCCTTACTATTATCTATGATCAATCTCTATATAAAAATAAATGTTTCTTTGTTTGTATGTCATCTGTTCCTAAACCATTAATATAGGGCCAAACCTTTTTTACAGTTGTTGTTGACAATTACACAAAGATTTTACGGTGGTAGTCATTTTTCATCAGGTCAGGTCAGTCATGTCATGAGGAGGGATGAAAAGCATGTTACTAGAAGGGTGATGAGTATGAATGTTAATGGATATAGGGGACGGGGGAGGCTGAAGAAAATGTGGATGTATTGCGTAAGAAAGGATATGTGTATGAAAGTGGTAAGTGCTGACATGACGAGTGACAGAGATAAGTGGAAGGAAAATACATGATTTGCCGACCCCACGTCGTGGGATAAGGGCAGCAAGAAGAAGAAAAAAAAATTCACTTTTCATTAGGTTTGCCCCTTCTACTCTGAAATAGCTTGGCTATTAAAAGAGTACATCATGATTATATCGGTAACGCGATCATCTGTGTTCAAAAATATGATGAATAATAAATACTTGCTAAAGCAAGTTCGGTGAAGTGTTTTCTATTCCCCGGAATGAAAGCGGGAGTACTTTTTTATTAGACAGGGTTATAAATTAGAATCAGTTATATTAAAATCGGTCTGGTCTTAGATCGATATTAATGTCGCCATAATTTTAAATTTTTCTCATTAAGCACACCTGTTATAATCTTATTATGTAAATGGTTACGATTTTATCTGAAAATATGTTGGCGTAATCTGTAACATATACTATCACGTGTATGTATATATATGTATATAGGTACCGCTGGTTTTTTAGTGGTTATTCCGGCGCACTTAGCACCTTAATACCCATGATGTCTTTGATCTCTATGTAATGATAATATATCCTCAACCCATACGATGGTAAATAAAACCCGCCTTTGATGCGCCTTATTCAAGTAATAAAAGTAATGATATCGCCGATGTAACAGACAGCGCAAATATTCATCACATATGTACATAATATACGCACATATATAAAGACACTTATATGAATTTGCAGCAAGCAGAAGTGAAGGCGAAAGTGCTGTTTGGCAGCGTATCTACGATCAATGACCTCAAGCAGCAAAAGACTGGGGGCTGGCAAGCGTGATTTTGCGTAAAGTAAGTGGAACTATTTTGATTTCATTTTGAGGCACATAGTAGTTCTACGGCTTCGTTAGAGATGGCGCTGTAATATTAAATAAAAAAACTTTAAAATGGTTTTTAAATTTGTAACTAGAGGGCACTATATCGATTTTCTTTTATTTATATATTTTTTGTATGTATCCGAGTCTAAATAAAATTTAGAACGTATATTTTACATTATCCAAACTTATATTACTTTTGAGTTAATACCCCCATATTTTTTTTAGTGTTTAATGAGGTGTTTTTTTATTTGTTACAGGTAATGATTGTGATTAGAAGAAATAATGAAAATTATTTTATGATCTCGGAAGACAGAGTTTTGTTGTTTTAATTTTTTTGTATTGCTCTTAGATTTAGTTATCATACTTAAATATTGTACAACATAAAATTAATAAATAATTGTGTAAGAAACTTTTTTTTTTTACTTTAAACAACAAATTTTACTATTACTTTATACTTTTTTTAAATATAATGTAAGCATAAAAGTACATTATTTTAAAATTCTTTACCTAAAAAACGTGTAACTTAAATAACATAACAGAAGTAAAATTTTCATTTGCGTCAAAACGCGTCCAAAAAAAAAACGATTTCGAAAATAGAACTTATTTAATCAGCAAAGGACCAAAATTAAAGGCTAGCTTTAACGCGTCATAATAATTGTGTATAAATAAATAATAAAATGAAGGATTTTCATATAAACTTTCATCCCGTTTACACATTTTCAAAAACGAACCCGTGTGCCAACTTTCATGGTGCCCTAGTAGTTTGGTCTGTGCATTGGTATTTCAGTCAGTCAGTCAGAGTTATTCTTTTACATATATAGAAAGATAAATTAAAATTGTTATAGAGGTAAATCAAAAATCATTATTTTTTGCATTTTAGGAGGCGAATAGATACGTACATTCGTTTCAATCAACTTGTATTTTAATAACGTGTTATGATTGTTTGAAGGTCCATTGCGTGCGTTACGTGATTCGGATCACCAATTACACACGCAATACGACCCTAGCCTTATTTAAAGCGATATATGCGCATACGCACCAACGCATGTACATAAGGCACCAATAGTAAGTATTATGACATCAAATGACTGAAATACTTGTGTCAACATTATGTAGGTTATTATTGTTTATTAATATTGAAATATTAATTTAATTAGTTAATTTAATCTTAGACACAATAGCTAAGTAATTGCTATGACGTCTATAGGCGTCCATCCCAGAAAGTGTTAATACTTTACAATCAACAAAGTCTTGTCATGTGCTTAAAGATTAAGAAGAAATATGTATAACTCTAAGACAATAACTGAACAGCATTTACCAATATTTACTATTCTCCTAAACGTTTTTTTTTTTATTACGGCATGATCGCCTATTCCTAAGGTAGGCAACTTAAAGGTATATTTGTTTACTTATATCATTTTAAATGCATTTATTATAATACATAATACACCCAAACTTTTGGCGGGATTCGAAATCGCAACCCTGGAACGGAAGGTCACTGCCAAATGCGGTTGCGGAAAAAAAAACCATTTTACAAATATCCACTGTTATAATTTCTTAACAACTTCAATATATTTTATAACTGTTTTTTATCAAACGTACCCAGAAATATTAGTTAAATTAAAATTTAAAAATAGAAAACCTTCAAAAAACTAGGCACGAGAAATTGCTAAACCGATTTTTGATTTAAAACATCTAATGCGACATCACATCATCTAAACCGAATGTTGGTCATGCGTCGCCACGCTATATAATAGTGTGAACTATCAACGGTGTGGTATTAGATGTATAACTTTTTTTTTAAAATAAATTGAAGACGAAAATATCCGAAAAAGTTAATGATCGAACATAAGATTTATACATTTCTAGCCCGTGTACCGTTAAGCTGCCAAGGATTAAATTAATCAACATTGACCCTCTAGAAAACAAATTATTATTCCAAACGAGTGTTGAAGCGTGAAGTGGTCATTAAATGCTTTAGGATTCTTACAGCGAATACTTTACGACTAGAATAATTAATTAAAAGTTTTCTACAAATACATTATATAATACAATCGCTTTATACAAAAATATTTCATAAAGGACATTGATCTACTCCATAAGGTCGTAAGTACAAATTAAGTCCAAATAAAAAATACAGTTATTTTTATTTATGAAATGATTGCTTTTATGAACCATAATATATATAAGTACAGTTATAGTTAGCATTACAAAAATTGAACATTATCTATACTACTGTAATAAATGATGTCCTCCGGACGTATTTCGACCAGGCGCAGGACTAATGGCTGTATGTGCTTTCCGAGGCACGGGAGTGTACACAAGTTGGTAACTTCCAGACTCCGAGCTGCTACTGAAAATCTTCGACAGAATTTTTTTTTCTCGGCTCGACCTGGGTTTGAACCCAAGACCCCGGGATCTGCGGCCTTATATATATATATCTACCCACAAGATCAACGAGGCAGTGGGAATATTGTATATACTATTCAAATAAATAAATACAGTAAATGTTAATATTATATATATTATAAAATAAATGGTTAGGGGTCTTTCCCAAGGATTTCCACGATGGCCAGTCTAGTGCTACGTGCATCCAACGGCAACGCGACCCTTACGATATCATCGGTCCACCTTGTAGGGGGCCTCCCCACGCTGCGTCTTCTGGTTCATGGTTGCCACTCGAGAACCTTTCTGCCCCAGTGGCCGTCAGTTCTGCGAGTGATGTGCTGCCCACTGCTACTTCAATTATGCAATTCTTCAAGCTATATCGGTTACATTGGTTCGCCTGCGGATTTCATCACTCCTGATTCGATCTCGCAGAGAACATAATACATACAGAACATAAGGACATAATACCACAGACAAATAATACAATATATATATATATATATATATATATATATATATATATATATATATATATATATATATAAATATATATAAATTCAACCTCGCAGCGTAAATTCAACATTCGCCATAATTCTCTGTCAGTGGTTTTAAGTTTTAGAATAATTTTATCATAAACCAACAAATTTAAACTGAACTTTAAGTCTGTACAGGATGTGTGAAGATCCCTCGTTTACTTATAATTATATTCCAAGTTGCATTTAACTGTCACAGCAGCTGTTTCGAGACGGCTTTCGGTAGACCGCATTGAAACGCTATTCCACATGATCTCATGTAAGCCCGCCCGCCCCATACCACATGATCTCATGTGGAATATACGAGATAACGTGTCAATAAGCCTTATAAATTAGGAACTTGTTGGAATAAACTCCAAAATTTCTCCTCAAAGGGAGAGTTCGTGTTAGCGCAGCATTGGTACATTAAGTGTCTTTACTGTTTCTATTAGATAGATTTTTCAAGGTCAAAACCGAGATTAGCCGGATTCTGAGCAGGCAGCTTTAGATCAACATTAAAAAAAAACTCCTAAATTATTATTAGTATATAAAGACAGACTACACTGCACTTGTATTTTGATAAATTTATTCAATGTACAAACAGTTTCTATTGCTTTATTATAGAGAAAGCTGATGCAATGCCAAAAAATAGCTATTAAAGAAAACAATTATTATAACCGCATAAAATCCGTTCCTATTTTTAAGTTAAGTGTGATAACGCCAAGCAAAATGGTCGTGTAGCAATTATGTATATATATAAAAAAATGTGATCGTGTCTGTACTTACATGTATTTATTATTAAGTTTAATATTATTAAATCAAATGAAAATGAAAGATATACTTGTATTATAACGGATAGTGTCATTTTTTAATCAATTCATTTATCTATTCTATTTATTGTCGGTAGATCTTTGTGTGAGCTCATCTCGAAGGTAAAATCCACTAATAAGTTAGCGTACTATCAAAAAGCCACGCCTTGACAACTAACTTTGGCGACATAAGCCTGATGGTAGACCATTGTCAACGCTCGGTTATAGTCCACATACTCATCAATTATTATACCACCAAATACTCCGTAGAATTGTGTCCTGATTGAAAGATGAGCAAGCCAATGATATTACAAAATGAGGGATACACAACAACATTATCCCATGGTTGACGCATTGATGATGTGAGGTTTAGTTTGTACTTCTTGCGGGGACATTAGATGGGGCCCGTTTGCTTAACTGCCTTTCTAAAATAAATACAGTATTTTACAGTGGGAGAATAAGCTTCAAAAACTTCACCTTAAGGATGAAGAAAGCCTTTTTCTAACAGTAAGAAATTAATAGGCTGTTACAATACCAAATTCTAAGAGCTGGTAAACTCTCATTTGATATAAAATATTCTTTTATAAAAAAACCTTGAAATATAACATACCTTAAAGTTTAAGTTATTTGTAAATTTCCATATCCATAATTATATTCCACACGAAAGAAATTTCAAACAAAAAACCCCGCTCGTTTAGCAGTGTATAAAAAATTTGACTCCCATTGCTTTTTATTTCCAAACATTTCAACCGCAAAACGAGAATAACAAAATTACAATGATAATAATTGTGATTGTATGTTTTTGTCGTTTAGTCGAAGGTCTTTAACCGAGGATCGAATCGCTTACGTCCGCTCCGAGAATGGACATCTTATAATTGTGCTTGTGGCGATTGACGTTGTATCACACCGTGGAGTGTTGAATTTGTAAAATATCATTTTTCAAATATATATATTTTTGCTGATTTGTTTACTCTAAATAAACCCTAGCGTTTCAACAAAACCTTTGCATACGAGAATAAGCAGATTAGAGCGAGTCAGGAACAAGCAAAACCTGCAAGCCCTCCAGTGTTGCAGATGTCCATGGGCGGTGCTAGGCACTTTTCGTCAGGTGACGCTCTTGACCGTTTGCTCTCATACATAAAAACCATTATACGAAATTTGTTTAAAAAAATACGTAAAAAACAGTTGCCTATTTGGGCACAGCTCCAGCAATAATTCTGAAAATAGTTACAATAATATTACTAAACATATTGATAATACTATAAATAAAATTAGTAATGTGAGCAAACATAGAGAATTAAAAGCAATTACCGCAACGTTCGGTGCTCGCGTCAAACTCTCCTTCAACGAACACTGTCTATAAGACAGCCAAGAAAGCTCATTTCGCTGCAAAACAAGCAAGCAAGCGAGATCATCGTTCGGAGCAAGGTCTCATAACTGTACAATACAATCCCGAGGTTATGCAACTAGTCCTAACTCATCCGCCCGCCCCATACAACGTTATATCGGGAATTTCTCATCGTCATATAAATAAACCAATCGATAGTATTAAACAACCCAGGAACAGTTAGATTCGAAATTTAAAACCAGTTCCCAAAAAATTTTGGGATCAGTGACTTCGGTTTTGATGATCAGTGCGCATACTATTGCAAAAGTGTTGTTTTAAAGTTTTACAATAAATTGCTTTATTTGATATATAAATAGACGAGTCATATTTTATGTAACAAGCGTGTATATTTTAAGTAGATAAGCTAAGTGATATTATGCTGTAGACTCTCTTATTAGGAATATGGAAATATTCAGGTTAGTGCACTTTATTAATTTGTTATTTTTATATAACTAGTTTCTTCGTTATGTAAACTTTAATGTATAGAAAATTTAAATTACCTTTAAAAATATTGTCATCATTTGAATTCGACGCCATGTTTATAAACACAATGTACTGATAATTGTTTTATATTTAATATTTCAACGTTCAAAGGAATCACTGAGTGCTAATTGATCACAAATTATTATAAACGCAGAATAAATATAGATAATTACCATTTGTTTCTGGCCCAAATTAATCGTAACATATAAAAGAACAAATCAAAACGAAACAGATTTCCTTTTGTGTTTGGCGTTTGGTACGAAAATACAAAACACATATGTTTTGTGTACAAAAAATCGTTTAACTTAAAAGGGTTAAAGACATATTAGTCACTTACTTGAGAACAGAGGTTACATAATGTGTAAAAGTTAAGTACTATATACATAAAATTACATATAGTACTTACATACATACATACAGTACATTAGTAGTTTTAGGTACTTAGGATGTGTTAATAATTTTAATAGGTGGCTATTTTTAAATTGATTTTAAACATAGTCTTACGAAATTTTCAGTTTCAGTTCAATTACAAATAATATTAAGATAAAAACAATCATGAAAATAAAATAAATATGGGCTGATTAATTGAAATTAAATTAAATAATAATAACAAAAAGGTTCTGTTGTTCGTTCATGTATGTATGTATATCCTTGGATTAATAATTAGAAACAGTTTGCACTAACCCAACTCATTATATTGTCAAAAGGTGTTCATAATATAATTAGGTACTTTTATTTTTTAACTCACCCCGAGTTTACATTTTTTATAATTATATCTTATTGTACAATTGTGCACCTGTGTTAATTTTGGTCAGAACTAGAAAACTCGCGACGGCTACGAACTACCACCAGTTATATATTTTATTTCTGTAAAGGATATGTCAATTGACAGTATGTAAAGATTTGTTTAAGATTTTTTTAATATAAATATAATTGCATATTTTTTGTTTCGTTATAAAGCTTATTTGTAAGTGTTAGAAACGGATAGTTAAAAACCATTTTTATAATTTTATTTTGAGCAATTTGTATGTTTGGTAGCACTTCCCCATATTTCCATTAATATGGGGGTAGATTGTATGGCGTAATTTACACAGAATATATGTGACTACGTTAAGAAGTTGCCCAATTAGACCCAATTTTTTTCTATTTATATGTTTTATATATACAGTACTTGTTAAAGAGCGATCTATTAACTTTAATTATTAAGTTAAACATAATGTTTTATATGCATGTTTTATTAATTTCAGATATGTTTTCATTGTTCTAACGTTATTCATCGTTACCTACGGAACATCCGCCCCAGATAAAGGGGTCGAAAACACAACACATAATTGTCCATTTACAAAAATCATAGAAGACATATTCAACATAAAAAATAAGAGCTCGAACAATGCGAACTATTCGAAAAATAATCGAACGAATTTATATTTAAATTCAAGTAACAATTTCATTTCTGCTAATCAAAATATTACCAAATCTATACAAGATGAACTAGTTAACGATATTATTGCATCGATACGAAGAATTAAGGCAAACCTTACTATCTCTGAAGATAATAAGTTGAATGAAGCAATTATACTTAACGTGCCAAAAAATAATAATGATATTACAACCGAAGCGGCAGTAGGTAATAAAAAAGTTAATCAAATAAAAAGCGGTATGGAGGATAAAGCAGATGTTAATATCAACTCGCCAGGGTCGAAAGAAAATGATAAGAATACGAAACTGGCTAACACAAAACCTACAAGAATCAATAATAACTCAAACAATATTAACTATGTTGAAATACTAACAATAGAACCCAATAACACGAGCATAAATAACTCATCTGCACATAGCATTCTAGACGTTTTAAAAAATATAATGCCGTCTCTCAACACTTCAATGACAAAGGATCTTCACAGCATCACAATAATTGAACAGAATCAAAACAAAAACTATTCGCATACTGAAACTAAAAACATTTCGACAATAATTGTAAAGTATTGTGATAAGGATAACTTGACGAGACAAAACGAAACCGTTGCTGATTATGAAATCAGAATTCCTGGTGAAAACGTCAAAGCAGTTTCCTCACCAAATGAACCTTTTGCAGATGATGATGACGACTACATAGATGATGATACGGATTACGAAGAAGCTTATGATGAAAATACTTCGAATAGTAGTTCCAATGAAAACACGAAGGATGTTTTGGAAGCTGCTGAATATGGGTTGCAGAAGATGCATGAGTTGTACGGTATTTTGGAGCCAAAACTATATTCAATGGGTGAGTTTATAAAATAATTTAAACTAGGTAAAAAAGTAAGATAAAATTTGGTTACGAGTAACTATAAAAGGATAACCTCATTTGAAAAACTGTTAATATATAATAAGTGTTTAATCAAATTGTTATATACAACAAATGAAAAGTATCATAAAAACAGCTGCTTAGTTACATAATTTTCAACAGATCAAATTAAGATTAGATAGGAATCGCCCGCGAATTTAAGCAACGTAATATCTCAGCGGATAAAAAATAAAATAACATTTATTTACATTACAATACGTATTTATTAAAAAAATATATTAAACACAAAATAAATGACTAAAAACATACTACCAAACGCCATACAGTTATATTGACCATATAATAAATCAACATTTCGCACAGACCAACAAAATTTGGTGATACGACTTCGTACAAGCCCGTCTGGTTAGCACCCATTCATCATCATATATTCTACAACCAAGCATGAATGGTTAGTATTGTTTTGTCCGGTTTGAAGGGGAGTGAGACTTTAATTACAGGCACAAGCGACATAACAACTTAAGTTTCCAAGGTGGGGTGCATTAACGATATAAGGGATAGGGAAGGGTTAATATTTACATACAATGCCAAGTCTATATTTCACTTAACATCAGGTGCTACTTGCCAGTCCGCGTATCAAATACAAAAAAAATATGCTAAATGTATATTTTAGATCCTACTATTTTCAGTGTTGACAATATTAATATTAATTATAATTTTTATTAAATAATATTTATTAATATTAAATATAATTTATTTAAGGGCTTATGTTGAACGAGAAGGATCCAGCTCGATATGTGGCGGCATTCAACGCACCTTCAGAAGAGATCGCCAGATATTCTCGATACGGATACGCTTCGCTGCAAGCTACTTCTAGACTGAAACAACTAATAAGGTAAAATAACTATTCTTACTATTTTTTTATATCGGCTGGTGAAAATCTTATTTATGGCCTTACTTAAAAACGTTTATTAGGAGGTGCTTCGTAAAACAGTCTGTCTCTTTCTGTCGTAATTGATTTGACATTCCAAAGTAAAAGACAAGACAATTATTTAACTAATCACTCCCCCAAATAACATTTATAGGAAAAGCTGAAAGTTAGAAATTTGTTCACAACAACACTAACACAAATCACAACAACATTTATATCTCATAAACGAATGGAATGACGATCACAATATGACAAGCAAACATCATTGATAAACAGTATCAGTCAATAATTTGCACACAGATAAAAAATATAATATTTTTTCACCATTAGGTAAAGATAATTTTATTTACAATCTATTTGAATCATAATATTTAATAGTTATAATGTCGTTAACCTCACTTTCGTAATTCTAGTTGGGATGTGCAATTATGAAGCTAATCTTTAACAGGAAACGGTTAGCCTTAACATCGTCTAGGTATTCAGGTCACTTGAATGTCCAGGCCGTAAAATACATAGTTACGAAATGTGTAAGACATTTAACTTGCGATTAGTTTTGAGTTCATTCGATTATCTGAACGATTTATTTCTTGCATCGTATATTATTTTCATGTTTATGTTACAACATGGAAATACAATTTTAGCTAAGTTTTTATTGAAATATTAAATAGTGTATATAAAATTTGGAATTGATTTTTTTATAGCAACTTGGTCTGCTATTTTTTAATTACAAGTTTTCGCCAGCGACTTTTACAATGTGTTAGGGAGGTGTTTGGTATAGAAAAGTAGCTTATATCCTTCCTTAAAGTTCAAGTTTGCTATATATCAAATTTTATCAAAATCGATACAGTGATTTTTGATTTCTGTGAGTAAAAACACAACGTTGATTACAAAAAAGTATGATATTTCATATCTATAAGAAGTTTTTTATATAGTTTAATTTATAAAAAGTGAGCATTTGACAGCGGTACAATATAACTGAACACATATTAAATACATTACTGGATAATATATAATAATAACACGACCTCTTTTACCCTGGAATTAAATGATACTTTTATAATTTAGCAATGCCTGGTTATCATAAAACTCGAGGGGACGATAATAGTTCAAAGCCTAGGATCGAACCTACGAGTTTCACATCACTAAGCAGCCCTTAAGCCGTTGTGTTATTAAAGCTTACATAGTTAACCGAGGATAGCCTAAAAACTATTTTTCGATTAGTTCCTAAAGGATGTCACGGACGCAAGCTGTATGCAATATTACGACATGAACCGCTCTAGCGTCCGTTGAAATCCGTTTAATTTTATGAATCATACGGAAAATTCTGGAATTTAATCCAACATACATAAGGAATTAAGTGAATGTAAGTTTCATAAAATATGGTTAACATAAATATAACATGTGTTTATTTCGCAGTAACTTACTTTGTCTATTAATAAGTTAATACTAATATGAAAAATGAAAAAATGACAAAAATGTGTGGGGTAATTCGTAATATTCACTGATTTTGACTGTTTTTCATATTTTATATCACTGTATATTATAATTCAAAGTGCCCCCGTCGTATGTCTATCTGTCTGAAAGCGATGAAATCCGAAATAATTGAACGGATTTTCTTATTTTGAGCCGAGATGGCCCAAGAACGCGTGAATCTGAACCGATGATCGTGGGTTCAAACCCGGGCAAGCACCACTGAAGTTTTTCATGTGCTTTATTTCTGATTATAATTCATCTCGTGCTTTTTGGTGAAAGAAAACATCGTAAAAAAACCTGCATGTGTCTAATTTCACTGAAATTCTGCCACATGTGTAATACTCATTGGTGGAATACCACCAATCCGCATTGGAGCAGCGTGGTTGAATAAGCTCCAAAGCCTTCTCCTCAAAAAGGGAGAAGAGGCCTTAGCCCAGCAGAGGGACATTTACAGGCTGTTACCATTTTCATACATTTCATAGGTGTATAATTCATTAATGTTTTAAGTAAATCATGCCAACTTGGAGCTTGGCGTGCACCACGTTAACATATAGATATAGATATATATAAAAAACTAATATATAATATTACGATATAAACGTTTTATATAGACCATTATTCAACACATGCGAAGCCGGGCCGGATAGCTAGTATTTCTTTTACAATTACAGAATTTAATTATTTATGTACCTAATTATTAATAATATACAATTAAAACAAAATAAATAAAACTATACAGACGTACAAATTATAGAAAAAACACACTGTCCAAAGGATTTTCCTGTGTTATTACACAACACGCTAATACTATTACCTCTATAAACTTCTGCAGTCTGTCTTTAAGCTTTACGTCAACACTTGGATCACCAGAAGTGCGGACAGGTTTCTTAGAAATGTTATCTATATATAAAAAAGGTACTGACTGACTGACATACCGACACACCGTCCAAACTATTGGGTATAGAACCATGAAAACACGTCTACACGTGTACACGTGTACACGTGTTCCTTTTACACATGTACACTAATGAAGGTTTTTTTTAAATTTAACCTTTAATGTTGTGAAAGGGGATGAAAGTTCATATGTATGAATTAAAATAATTCATTTTTGAAAAAAGGGCTATAGAAATTGGTATTTAACAATTCTGAACTCTGACACGAGCCGCGGGTAAAACTCTAATCGTATATAATATATAATGCATATAAATTATAATGTAATAAAAAACCGTATACTTATTAAGTGTTTTGTCGGATCCTCTCCGTATAAAGAAACCATAAATTAACATTTAATTAAATCCTATAAAATAATTAAAGTAGAAAATGTAAAGAGCATAACAGTACTAGCGTATGATTCGTAATAAATTCATAATTTCACACCGCATCAAGAGCATTGTATTAAAAATAAATTGAGAAAAAGTAATCATTAAAAATCAAATTACACTTCAATACATTTCGAGTGTACAATTATTGCAACCGTTCATCCGTAGAGGGAATCGTTCAATTGACAACAATATATATATTAAAATTAACCGTTACGTTCGAAATTTAATTAAATAAATCTATCATTCGAAATATGCGAGTTTCTGCATGATGCTTACATTCATTGTAGAGTACAAGATTAATTAAGCACAAATTAACTGATTCCGATAGTCTTAAATCATTTTTATTTGAAATCAAAGTTTTTGCATGTAATGCATGCATCCGACGTGTAAACCGACTGCATGTAATCTCCTACGCTTTGTATCTAGACGACACTTAAATCCCACAACATTTCGTTAAATACGTAATACGCTTTGTACATTTTACATTTCATTAAATACATAATTCCGAGTTTTTGAGTATTCCGCGTTCAGACACACAGACGCGACGAAGTACTTTGCTTTATAATATATAGTGACAGTAATCTCATTCACCAATTAATTTACACAGCTTACAGAAATATTAAATTCTAAATTAAAAAAATATAATTTCAAATTCATGTCCTCAAATGGACATTTACAGGCTTTTGCATTATATCCCAAACCATAATAGCACTTTAAAACAACGTATTAACTATTTAATTAAAAACATTTAAGTTATATATTATTAAACTATATTAAATATAACACATAATGTATTAAAACTAAAAACTTTCGGAAGAATTCCATATATTATTGAGAGAACACATCAAGTACCATCCTGAAATGGAAACAAAGCGATCACACGGACGCGAAAACCTTCCCATCATCAGGTTCAACGGCTGCTGGGACGTGTCTTGAGACGTGACGTGGGACGAAGCCGGTGCAAAAACTATTACCACATTGTGTTCGGATCTAATTTAAAGCACAGTTCGGCGTCCATTGCTTTGTGCAATCCCATTGTTGAATATTTTATTGTACATTTTAATTTAACGGCAATAGCCTAGTAATCAACATGACTTAAAGATTGAGTTTTTTTTTCAATTTAAATCGTATCTTATGTCATATAAATTTCACTGGAAAGGCCTGGTAGAGAGTCACTTATTCTACCATCAAACTTTAGTACTTATTATGCTGAGTTAAAGCTGGTAGAGTAAATGAACCTTGTATTATAAATTCTCCTGATAGCAGAACAAGAGTGTGTGCGAATATTAGTGCACTTTCTTTGCCCTCGCTCTCATAATCCGATGGTTAATAATTCCAGCGCAGGAACAACGGCCTTGCTTTCCGAGGTATGAGAGTGTACTCACTTCCAACTTCCAGACTCCGGAGTGCTAGTGGTAGGGCAAGCTCGTGTGGGTAGGTACTACCCACTTATCAAATATTCTACAGCAAAATAGCAGTACTTGTTAATGTTGTAGTAATAGTGTTGTAGTCCGATTTGAAGGGTGAGTGACCCAGTGTAATTTCAGGCACAAGAGACATAACATCTTAGTTCCCAAGGTTGGTGGCGCATTGGCGATGTAAGCGATGTTTAACATTTCTTTCAATGCCAATGTCTATGGGCACTGGTGACCACTTACCATCAGATAGTCCATTTGCTCGCCCGCCTACTTATTCCATAAAAAGAAATACAGTTACAATGGAAAGCGTATTATTTACTTATAAATGTTGTTTGGCGAAAAATACTTACCCCAGCAAATAGTTGTTTTATATAACAAATGTTTTTAATGAAGATTGTGTTATTAATTTTCTATCACTTGTTAATTACTTCAAACATTATAGTATACAAAAAAAATGCAATTTATTCATATTGTGATTGCTTTTTTTCACACTGTACCAAGACTCAAATTCAACTTATTTATCATGGTTACGATAGATTCCCGATTCTATTCCGATCCAACTTTGATTATTCTATATTTATTCGAATCGGAAACGAAGCGATATTTATGTTAATATACATTAGATCAAAATGAAAATCATTTGTTAACTTTTATGTCAATAGTTAATAATTAAATTAAAGAATAGGAAAACGAATAAACAGCTACGATTATGCTTCGATAACATTGCGATAAGGTGACTATTTGTTAGTAGAATTGGTTTCTAGACCATCTCGGGTTAAAAGAGATAATGATTTTGTTCATTTGTCTAAAAATGCAATTCCAGGGGGATCGTTTTGTTAGTTAAATAAGAAAACAGACGTCAACTACGCCGGATGCAGATATCGTGACCGGATTGGATAAAGCAATTTTATTATATATTACAAGTATATAATAACTGTACTGTACTGTTTTAAATATTTTTTAAAACTTTTATTAAAAAACAATCATATAACATAGCAAAACAGGTTTCCAATTATAAACATTTTTTTTTATCAATAAAACTTGTTTGGTCTCGTGATAGGATTTAATAGCCGTCATGTATGGAATATTTTATGAGCGAAATTCTTTCGTTTTCTAGCTTTTATTTATATCTGAGGATATATTTAACAGTTGTGTTTATAACAAATTATAATTACAACATAATATAACATTAATAAGTATTATTATTGAATTAAAGAAGTGGGTTTGTTTTGTTTTACCAAATCAAAATATTAAATAATAGTATAAAACAGAATAAAAAAATATCAGTTTCTTTAATTACATATTAACTAACTAATTTTCCCTTTTTCGTTCATGCGTAGGCGTAGCCGCGTAGATGCCCATATATTAAGTTAGCTTACTTATGCAATTTTCATCTACATCCGGTCGGTAGTTTTGCATGAAATTTTAACCAAATTGATATTTATTAAATGGTATGTCTAATTTAAACTGCTGAAATTTATAAAAAATAAGTATTTTTTATTCTTATAAAGATAACCCCTTCGATTGACGAATTCGAAACTGATTACAAAATAAATGCCAACGATTCAATATATATTATCTTCAAAAAGTAACGGTTCCTAACGAGACTTAAGTCAATTAAATAAACACTGTTACAGTATCTGATGAATGTATCTTGAATAAGTTCCTCTATATAAACATTTTCCCTAACATGTAATGAATTGCAAACACAAGATAAGCGCTTTCAAAATTGAAATTTAATGCTACGTTCTCGGATTTTACTGCCGTTCTATATAATCGCTTAAGATTCTTTATGATTATAATATCTTAACCTCAATTCGGAGAATGTGGCTTATCTTATAGGTACTGACGCAGAAGAAATTACTGCTCAAGTAAGTGTGCAAACTGACTCACATAGTCCGATGGAATGAAAATCCGTCACAATCAGAGGATAGTGAGGCTTAGGAACACTATTCGCATCACTACACAGCTTAAATTTCTGACTTCCTAATTCCGGTTTACTCCTAAGAATTCACTGACAGTATTTCTTTCCTTATATTTTTTATTAGATTTGACCTAGAATGTTCCCCTAAGAATGCGCCTTGCAACTAGTCCAGTCGCCACTAGTCCAACGATTAATTGCCGGGTTACAAAAAAAAAAGTATAAAAAAACATGGTGATGAAACTATAGCTTGTTTGGATGAAATTCTACCACATACACTCAACGGCAGTTGAACTCGTTATCCTTACCTAGAATAGGAAAGACCTTCGGCCAACATTTACGAACATTATTTGCAAATATAATTAAACTTCTTTAAAGACTTTGTTTTTTTAAGGCCTAATAATATTCCTATATTTTCCTCTAATTGACTTATGACTTACCTTACTTACTTTACTACTGAGAGTTCAACCAGCAATGTATATCATACAATTTATAAACATAACGACAAAAACCTCTAAGGAAAAACAATGGCCCAGATTACCAATTGTGTCGCAAACTTAACGCTTTGTTTTATAAGCCGTATAAAACATTTGATATTTCAAAATGTTCAAGTTTCAATCGCTTCATAATCGGAGACTAGAGATTGACGTTTTATTTCATAATGTTTATAGTCTAGCTGTGTGATTCCGCCAAAAGCCGCCCATATATTATAGCCCAATTCAACACATAAGTATCGAAACCCATTTAACTCTTGTTAATTCCAGTAGATTTATTTGCTGACTGATTCCTTGCATATCTTCGCAGACATGTTGCCCATGCCTTTGGCGTATCTTTCATGTAATCTATTTGAATGTTATTTTAAGTACCTACATGTTTATTATCAGGTAGCATCTTAATCTACGCTCCAGATTTAATTAATATTGAGATACGGTACGTTTGCTATATAAATAATGGTTTGCACTTGAATTCGTAAAGTCCAGGAGACGATTCATTAACTCGCAATGTGTGCTACTAGACTCCCTTGTATATAAAATAAATTGTTATATTTACTAAGGATACCACACCGGAAAAATCTCCATGTTAAATCACTTAAGAAACAATTGTCGCAAGTTATTACACTCTATGGTCAAACGGCTTTAAATATATCAACAAACAAAATCATCTAGTTAATATAAGACATATATTTTATGCTTTAATTATAATATGACAAACAATAGCGAATACAATTGTAATGCGAGCTCACACAGCTACAATGTCAGATTGCGCAAGTGACAATGAATTTTGGTTAATCATTAAAAACAGCGATCAAAATTCAACGCCACATACAACGTTGTGGTCGCCAATTCAAATGGCCTTTAACCTCCACAAATCCTTTTTAATCGATTTAATAATTTACCAAGGTTATATTTTTACTTGGGGTAGAGTTTTGGTGAAGGGTGAGTGAGCCAGTACAAGCACAAGGGATGTAACATCTTATTTTCCAAGGTTCGTGGCGAACTGATGATATAGATAATAGCTAATATTTCTTACAATGCCAATGTCTATGGGCAGAAGTGGTCACTTACCAAAAATTTATCAATCAGTCTATTTTAAATAAAAGTTTAATTAAAAAAGTCACTTGACACTTATATATTAAGTTGATTCGTCGCTGTGGGAAAGTGTACAAACTAGAAAACACGTAAATATTCGTTGAGATTAAATACCGATTACGGAAAATTCAATATCAACAGTTAAGAAAGAGTATGCAATCGAAAACGATATTCGATTCGACCATTCCACCTATATTACAACCGAGGCGTTCTATCAATTAAGCTATTAGTCTTAAAGGTTACTAGTTATAAGCAGAATGATTTACCTCTCTATCTCGATATACTCGTACTGTTTGTGAATACTTTATACATATAATATAAGTTATTAGTTATAAAGTCGGAAAAAAACTTTCGTCCATGACGTGCGCTGCTTAAATGAATAGTTGTCGCTAGTTGATAATAATTAGGAAAATGTTATGATTCTAGAAATAAAACCACGCCAAATATATTAAATACACTATACTTTATAAAAAATCGGTTGATGTAAGGATTTTAATGATAACACATACATCGAAAAATCGCTTTTCAAAATTGTAGTGGAATACATACACACACACACACACGGGCGCACGTATGCACGCACGCTATAAAAATGACATGATATTGTCTAACCTAACATAACCTAAATAAATTAATAGTGTATATTGCCATATTTAGTAAATAATTAAATCCAGATAATCACAGATTATCTGTATAATTCTATTATTCACGATCGGAAACTGTTGAAATGTAACTGTGGATGTAATAAAACATGTAACAATACATTTATTTTTATTTCAAAAGAAAAAAAAACATTATCATTATAAAAAGCAATCAAGCTGACGCTCTGCCAGTGACTCAACCTCTCAATACGACCATTCAACCGACAAATCATTATTTCCCAATGGGTTTCCATAACGTACTTTAAAGTTACGAATCGCATGATAACATTCAAAATGGCCGCCCAGGTGACAATTTTTATTACACTAGTAATTGCAGTGTTTAGTTACGTAACAATTCATACTTTAATTTAGTTTCCAAATGCTGGGAAAAATTATTACCTACGGAATATAAGGATGTCACTACGAAATCACGAATATTTGTCTTAGAATTACTTCCGATTGTAGTTTCCTTACGAAGTTATCCTTCATATGCGAGAGAGGAATATTAAGCACACATTTCTTGGCACAGAGATTGAAAAACTCAGATATCTGAGACTTGATTTGAATACACAATTTTACTGTAGATGTATGCGTTCTCCAATCTCCACACACATACATAATAAACCTGTGAATTTTGTTCAATAATAAATTATTGTTATTTGTAAATCAACTACAGGCACAAAGAACAAAACATCTTAGTTCCCGAGATTAGTTGTACACTCGACATGTAATGGGTGGTTAATTCCTAGTCTATGGCGACGGTTACTTACCATGGCATATCTTTCATGGCGAGAAGACTAGTTATAATTAATAAATATAATTTACGAATAGCAGCGATAAATCACAGTTTAACATTTTTTATTAATCAATAGTAATTTTGTTTTTATTACAATGGTAATGAGTGGTAATGTTTTTGTTTGTCGATCCAACCGGTGCTCAAATTGACTCGAATAATTGAGTCTGGACTAGATAATGACAAATTCAAATCTGATTTATAATTGAATATAAATATAAGTATAGGTTAAACATTTATCTTGTATAGAATGCGAAATATAATTTTTATTATAATTATATTTAAAGCATACATTTTGTTTGAATTATATACAATTGTATATATCACCTTATCTTAATATTTGTAGTTTTCTAAGGTGTTATATTTTATTGTAATATATTTAACAACTTTGGTCAAAATCAAAATTCATATAAAAAATTATTCGAATACGTAAACTGTTTTATGCAAATATGGCTTTTCCACTTTCACTGGTGAAAGCGATGGAAACTTGATAATCAGAGGCGCGGCAGGAAACGAATGCTATACTTTATCTATGAAATAACTGGTTACTCAGTCAATTGTTTATCATACCATTGATTTTCTTATGTTCTGTGATGTATTTTCGTTAAAGCATAACAGGTTTTCATGTGATATAATGACGTTAATACTTTCATAAATTTGTTCACTCTGTTATTCGACTACACAAGCTTAGTATTATTTTTTTAGAACAATGTAAGCACTTTAACAGTGGCCTCCCAGAAAAAAAATTTTGAAAAAATGTAAGGTTCGGATTGGATCTCATAAAATATATTTCATATATGTATATATATGGATACAGTGTTTCTAGAAACTCAACGTGCAGTCAGAAAAAAGTTTGATATTTTTTGAAATTTCGTTTGAAATATATATATATGTATATATATATATATATAAATTTCAAAAAATATCAAACTTTTTTCTGACTGCACGTTTCTAGAAACACTGTATCCATTAAACAAATAAAACGGACTTAAATAATAATCAACATGTACAATACAAAAATGAAACTCAAAAAGACCTTCAAAAACATTTTACCTTCTGAGCTATACAAAAAAACTAACCGTTTTCATATTAATCACATTACACGAACAAAAGGCTTTTAGTAAAAATTTCTCGTCCTCTAACAACACATTGTATTAGTGCACGTAATAATTATCTCATTTGGTTCGTTCTAGGTTCATTCCCATGCAATAATTAACCTAATAAAGCCTTGTTATACTTATTAGTGTAGTAATTAAGATATAATAATATCGTCTTTATATAACCTTTACATCAATGTAGTAAATAGGGTGATCTGTAGTGGATACGGTTTTATTTCTGTAATTTAAGGAATTACGGAATCAGGGACTTATCAAGGAATTAAAAGTATTTTTTTATACAATATGAAGGCGGACGAGCATATGGGCCACCTGCTGGTAAGTGGTCATCAACGTTCATAGACATTGGCATTGTAAGAAATGTTAACCATCGCTTACATCACCAATGCGCCACCAACCTTGGGAACTAAGATGTTATGTCTCTTGTGCCTGTAATTATCTTAAGATTAGTATACAATGCAAATTGAGTTAGAATATACAAAACTTGTTCACTGAAAAGTATGTATCAATTAACATTGATATTATAACACTTATATTTATATAACTGTAAAGGTGACTAAAACTTTGAATATAAATTTAATTTTTTTGTCATTTTGTCAAAATTAAATTGTTTTAAACAATTAAAAAAATATTTTTACAAGCCTCGTTATATCTTATTTACTTGTTGTTTATTTCATTACAAATATATAGATTGTGTTATTTACGTATTTATTTAAAGATTAGTCACCACTTATAAATCGATTCTTATTAGTACGAGTTGTAAGTAAACAATATTTAAAAACAATACATAAAAAACTGTGACAAAGAAGTATATGGACGTCAAGTTGTAAGTATTGTAAATAAAAATAATATGCACAAGTATTCCATATCAGCAGCCTTAGATTTATGCCTAGGCCTACAAGCCACCTTGCCAAAATCCAACCAAAAATAATTTTAATCTAAACATTTCGGAATGCCACCCAGACCTCAAATGTCAAAATGCATAGGAATCTTGGATCTCAAAATCCAGGCCTGTATATCAGAGATAAGTATATAGAACACAGCTTCAAGTATTCCAAGAAATACATAAAATTAATTCAACTAAGCTCGAGCGACGGTATAGTTTAACGTCAAAGTCCTGAGTACTACTTGTGTATTATATTTGCATAACTTGGAACACCTCTCTCTAAGTTAAGGACATAAGTCTGTCAACATAACTTTGTTTGAAAGCTCACCTAACTACAGTGTCTTCATTTTAAAGTGGATTTCTATTATGGAATAAACGTTAAATACGCTTTCTTAAAAAATAAGAACAATGTCTTAATGTAAGTATTATTTCATGATTTTTATTTTCATTTTCGGAGGTATCTCCTCACCATCAGGTGTACCAATGGTTTACCATCCTGACATCCTGAATTTTTGGACTTTTGGAAATCGAAGAAAAGCAGCCGATGTATTTAAAATGAGTAGACTATTTACATAGAGATAATTGTTTAAACCGCTCACATTTTTTGTATTGCGTGTTTATATTTTAATATATATTTAATTAAAATTTTACTTTAAAATAATATTCATAGGCTTAACATTAACAATATTGGAATATATAGATAACAAAATGCGTGAAATTCATATACGTTGACTTCCATACAAAAATATATACATTATAAAATGTATATATAGTTGATTTAGTATTTCATTTGAAAGAAGAGTCTCTACCGCGTTTCTTGTACATATTTCTCTTAAAATCAATTTAATCATGACGATTCAGAAGTGCTTATAACGTGATCATACCTGAATAAAGAAGTATTTGATCGACTGGTTGAACTGATTTAGCAGGTGGTAGGGCTTTGTGCAAGCTCGTCTGGATAGGTACCACCCACTCATCAGATATTCTACCGCAAAACAGGAATACTTGGTATTGTTGTGTTCCAGTTTGAAGGGTGAGTGAGCCAGTGTAATTACAGGCACAAGGAACATAAAATCTTAGGCCTCAAGGTTGGCGGCGCATTGGCTATGTTAACACATGGTTAACATTTCTTACAATACCAATGTCTATGGGTGTTGGTGACCACTTACCTTCAGGTGGCCCATATGCTCGTCCGCCTTCCTATTCTATAAAATTAAATTCTACAACACAAAGAATACGACAAATAAAAATAACTATTCAATTCATGACTATTGATTGTATTTTTCTACGTGTCACTTTGAATAACTTTCTCTGTGAGTCCATAATTTATGGCCAAGTTATGTTAGCCGTGACCATATTCGGACGGTTGTTATACAACTTCCGACTGACTTTATGCGCTGAGTCAACATTGTTACCACCTGCTTAAATTTTAATGTTCATAAATTCAATTTTGTTACTTAAATACATCTATACTAATAAAAGAGACGTATTTTTGTAATGCCTAACTGAAAACTTCTAAACAAATTATATATAAAAGTTATACCAGATGATGAAGATTATTATTATTAATTCACGATAAAAATATTATTAAATAATTCTTTTCAAAAAGAAAATGATAGGGAAAATTATATGAAAGCACTAATATAACATTAGAATCGTTTATTGATTATTATCAAACGTCTAACGCCGTTTCGAAAATCCTGACAAGAACCGATGAAAGAATCTTAACTGTTAAGCCTTATACATTGTCCTACAAAAGAATTACTAAATCTGCAGTCGGGTAACTTGTCCCAAGTTTGGGGTTGTTCTTTGTTTGTGTTCGTAGCAATTTATATAAAGTAATAGCATAGTCTTAATTCATAAGAAATTGGCGTAGCTATCATAGGACCAGGGATGCGGCAAAATTTTATATATTTTTGCCTTCCTTTCATTCTCATTACAAAAAGTCATCTAATATTTCTATACTTTGGCTCCATCTTTACGAATCAGAGCAACGCTTCGCCAAGGCCAATATCCGCCATTATAAAATAAACAATTTAAATAGTAATCAAAAGACTATCTCCGTGTCAAAGATCAACCGAAATTATTTATATCCCACGCTGAACAATCAATGATTATGTCAACGTAGTTGGAGAGAAATTTGTGGTTTTTGGTGCTTTCTAAGCTGTTTATAATGTCGAAGGAAAATACCTTCAATTGTCATCTCATCGGATTATAAAAATGAGAACATGGAATGTACCTGTGTTTTCGCACATACATGTACACTATAATATGTCTATGGCTAGTCACTTATCAAAATGGCCACATCACATCATTATATAAATAACTAGCGTAACTAGAGTTTATATCCTTTTATTATATCTTTATTGGATCACGTCCGCATTGTTTCTGCAACATCATCAACAAACATTGTAATATATCAGCCAATTTACACAAAACATTAATGAATTATACAACGAAACCTTCCTTAATAATCATTCCATTAGTGTAAGGCATATGAAAATTTGTTGATAGTTTTTGGGCTTATTGCGTACAGACATACAGACGCGGCAAGGGCTTGTTTTAACTCAACCTCTAAGATGAGTAGCTTCAATAATTTCATACATCAGAAACGATCATTGTTCGCTACGTGAAGCAGTCGAAAGCTATAGAAAGCTGATCATCCGGTTTCGTCGGAAACAAACGTTTTCATCTAATGTTTTATGTTAGCATACTTATTTCTAATAACGTGTTTACATTATTCTAGATTTCATATCTAAATTATAATGTAGAAGAGGCAATTTCTTCAATTATATAAATAGACTTATATTTTACTAAATTTATATAGCAAAGTATTCAGAAAAAAATAATTTCTCTTTTATAATATTTTTTCCTTGGTTGCCATATTCTCGATTCACGAATCAGTTTGACATGAAACTTTCTCATTATCATATTTAATAAATATATCCAGGAACTATCATAACATTTAAAATTTGTATATTTTTTTATATAAATATTATTAAATCATTTAAAAAAAGGGAAAAATAGTAAATATACAATCAAACAGTATCGTTCACCAATATATAATATTCGCTCTTATAACTATTTGTTATTGTATTAGGTAGGCAGACTGGCAAATGGGCTACCTGGTCACCACCGCCCATCGACACTGGCATAGTAAAGTCATAGTAAAGTCATACAGAAAATATATAATGTTAGTCGAGCCGATGATGATAATGATAAAAATGAGCCGAGATGGTCCAGTGGTAAGAACGCGTGAATCTTAAATGATGATCGTGGGTTCTAACCCGGGAAAACACCACTGACTTTTCATGTGCTTAATTTGTGACTATAATTCATCTTTACGGTGAAGGAAAACATCGTGAGGAAACCTGCATGTGTCTAATTTCACTGAAATTCTGCCACGTGTATTCCACCAACCCGCATTGGAGCAGCGTGTTGGAATAAGCTCCAAACCTTCTCCTCAAAAAAGGGAGAGGAGGCCTTTAGCTCAGCAGTGGGACATTCACAGGCTGTTTATAATATTATTACATAATAATAATAAGTATATTTAATTTCTTCACAGAAAGCTAACAAAACAACATATAACGTTTTTGCTATCAATTAAATAATGCGAAATATAAGTAACTGCACCTTGTTTTACTCGCTTTAAAACTATTGACAGGACAGTTGCGAATTTCATTTTTTTTTCAAGAATAATTACTTATACATAACGCTTTTCTGACCGTTAATTAAACTTTCTCTATTATATCTCACAATGTTGTGATCATTTCCGTATATAACAGCTTGTGGGTAAATAAACGTCCAACAGCGTGAAACTACGGATTTCCTTAAGTCTTATTTTAATGATCGTTCATTATCTATACGGCAATATATATTACTTAGTTCCGCCCACGGTTTTGCGCGCGAGGGGGGGGGGGGGGGGGGGGGGGGTAGGTACTCTATATACTTTTCTGGTGCTCTATATCGCGTATCCTGAATATGAAATCCTGTATGTGAAAATCCTGATGATCACTTACGTAGTTAAGAAGTGAATTCGAAACAAATGCAACTCACTTATGCATTTATAATACGTATTAGTTGTCATTAGGGTAAAATTTAAATTTATTTATTCAACGTAAAAGCATTATACTTATTTTTTGATTGTCAGTTTAACTACCATCGTGTTGCTTAGAAAATAGAATTGTCAGACCTGAGTAGAATCAGCGAAAGAAACAGCGGTTTTTTTAACGCTTTATACTTATGTAATACATAATAATCCCATACAATAATGTATTTTATATCTCGCTATATAACATATATAATACTCTGTGAAATTCTGGCTTAAAAGATATATTAACTTTATCAGTTACATACATAAATAACTTCAGTTTCACAGTATTTTTTCCTTAAAATCTCCATTCCTATGATAGTTTAACGTTTAGTTAATCATGAAAGATGTTTTACTGAAATCAAAAAACATGTAATCATTTAATTAAAATCCTTTTTTTTATTTATTATTAAGTAACTCTACCAGAATTACATACTATAAAAATCGAAAACAACGAACTCAGTAGATAGTGTCAAATTATACCCCCAATTATTGGAACATTGGTGTTCCAGTAACAGCCTGTAAATGTCCCACTGTTGGGCTAAGGCTCTCCCTTTTTGAGGAGAAGGTTTGGAGCTTATTCCACCACCCTGATCCAATGCCGGTTGGTAGAGTACACATTACGGTGAAATTAGACATATGCAGGTTTCCTCACGATGTTTTCCTTCACCGAAAAGCACGAGATGAATTATAAACAGAAATTAAGCACATGAAAATTCAGATGTGCTTGCCCCGGGTTTGAACCCACGATCATCGGTTAAGATTCACGCGTTCTTACCACTGGGCCATCTCGGCTTCATCACATAGTGGTGTTATTACTATTACTACATTATTGTTGATAATATTAATAATTAAAATTAATTATTTTAATAATTAATTTTAATTCTAAGCTAAATTTAGTATCAAATTGAGGTGGCAATTAACAACATAAAAATAGTAAATCTAAACTAAACCTATTTGGCTTTCAGCACAATAAAACCAACAATGTTATTATTATTTTTTATAGTATAGGTAGGCGAACGAACATATGGACCACCTGATGAGAAGTGGTCCAACCCAGATGAGCTTGCACAAAGCCCTACCACCAATAGTTAATTGAAGTGAAATTATGTCATATTTATTTAGAGAAGCCATTGTTTGTTCTCTTATATCATTTTCTGTATTGATTATTTACCCACGTTCCAGCGTTCTATAAATATATTTCTTTTTATTTGTGTAATGCGTGCGTGCGTGTTACGCGTCAGTATTTTTAATACATAAAACCTTTTTTATAAATATTAATCAATCAGTCATTGAATAAAACTTGTATGTTTGTTAACATAAGCCATATATGTATATCATACATAGAATAATGGAATTGATTTTCTTAAATTATAAATACGACGTAATCACTTCAAAAAGTGAATCTAAATCTCTAAATGATTGTAGTGTACATAAATCTACAATAATATACAATTAGTATTATATATTATCTGTGCATCTAACCATCTGTCATCGCGAGCGATACACATCGCGGAGCGCGGGAAAATGAAAATGTTGGAATTGGCGCGAAGTAAAGACGCCGTGTGCGCGCGCGACACAGCAAGATGTCAACTCAAATATAATATATTTTATCTGATTTATAATACCGACCTTACGTAGTGAGTTACAAAAATAATAAAAAATATAAACATTAAACTGATTATTAATATTAAATATAATATATTTGTTGTAAGATAAATGTAATAAAAGATTTCCCAAAATGAATTCTACTGAGAACAGTAATAATGTTACTTTTAAATTAATTTAAGTAAATATCTTACTTATAATGCTGTTTAGCGAATGATTAGTAAAACAATGCTGTCTCCTTCTATCGAATATCAAATTAATAAAACAGAAAGAGTAAATCCGTGTTTAACTAGACAAACGTTAAGCAACGCTCAACACTAAGGCCCTTCGTATATGAAATTCCGGAGTGCATGTAGTTTGACCAAATTTCCTGATATCTTGGGCCTGCGCGAACATAATGATTTCTTATAAGAAATATATTTTGCTAGAGACGTCTGTGGCATAACGTCTGCCTACCTAAGTCCGCCAGTACTGTAATAAAAAAAAAAGTAAAACCCGTTGTAAGTTAGGAGTTAAGGGAGACAAGTTTATCAAACGAATGCTAACACACGACTGTCTTTATTATAATGCTTCATATATTTATATTATCTCATTGTACTATCTACCAATAAGACATACAATGAATCTGTATGTTCTTTAAACTTACCACTACACCGTAAGATTGAAAGCTTATTTCCACTTCGCCGTTTACGGATTGACAGGTTGCCTCACGACACACGATTCCCTTCGCGTCTGAGCACGAGATGAATTTTAAATACAAATTAGCGCATGAAAACTCAACGGACCTTGACCACACACATAATGTACTTACATGCATAGTTAGAATAATTTGAATTGTCGTTAGTATTTCGTTGCGCCATTAAGGCTTTAGCGAATCTGTTTGTCATTAAGGACTCGCTAATATTAGAGGAATAATTTTACGAAATTTGTAGACGTTAATAATAGTACGAGTTTAATTTTGATGAATCTATATTAACCTCATCAATCATTTATTAATCTATGTAATGGATATAATAACAATTATTAGCATCGTCTGTTTGTGCTAAAATGCACACGTTAAAAACTTGCCTTGCCTGGCTTGCTGCTCTAGCACCCCAAATAGACGGGCTAGGTACCGCTGGTTCTTTAATGGGTATTCCGGGTATGGGTAATGGGTAAATCCCACATACCCCTCACTTCCGTGGGGATAACGCGTAAATGTGCTTATACAGCGAGAAAAAAATGTCGAGAAAAATCGGTTAATGAACATTACTTATTGGATCTTTCCTGATTCTAATTTATCTTTCTTGTCATATTATTTAAAAAGAGAATGCACTTGTTCCTTTTAATATATTCTGCGTAATTAGCTATACTTTGATTTTTTGCATTACCATAACTCGGCCAGACAGACTTCTTCGACGCCCTTAATGTTTTTTTTTCTTAATTATTATTTTAAGTTTAACCGTAATTTATTCTTAATAATATTATAAATGTGAATGTGTGTTTGTTGGTTTGTTCTTTCACGCAGGGACCAATGTAACAAAGAAGAGTTTCATCCAGGGAAAATGCACCTTTCATATTGGATTCTATAATACTTACCGTTTCATCCAACAAACATCCGATATTCATTTAAATACTTTTTAATATAATTTAATATTTCTAATCATATTCAAAACACTACAATAACCATATCTCCAAACAAGTACAAGTATTATATGAACATCCGTAATAATATATTTCCGTAGCGGCGGCATAGGATTAAAATCGAAAGTGCGCACGCGCAGTGAAAGTCGGACCTTGCACTTGAAAGCGAAAGGCCTGGGCACCGTCGACGCATGTCGATAGCCGAGGACAATAAGGAAATTATAGCTATCTTAATTTTCTATCTCGGCTTAGTATCGTTGCACTTGTTATTATGTGGATTATCATCTTTATTTATTTAAAACTGATTAATAATTTTGTATCGTGCGGTTTTAACATTGTATGTGAGCCAGTGTAATTACAGGCACAAGGAACATAATATCTTAGTTCCCAAGGTCGGTCGCACATTGGCGATGTAAGCGATAGTTAACATTTCTTACAATGCCATGCAATGTAATTTCTTCTATGGGCGTTGGTGATCACTTACTATCAGGTGGCCCATATGTTCCTCCGACTGCCTATACTATAAAAAAACATAAAAACAATAATGCACCGAGCAAATGAATCGTAAAAACCTACACTAATATATACATTGTGGGTTATTACGATTAATTGCCAACAATGCAACACAATAGAGAAACTATTGTATGGAAACAATAGTATACAATATTGACAATCACTAGTTACCGAACATTATATAAAAAGTATATTTATGTCTCAGTACTCAAGTTAAAAACTGTAACATTAAGATGGAAGTTACTTCAGACGAATTAGTCAGCTCGTATAGCCGGATAACGCAATCAGAATTTTGTGTCAAATTATGAATGGCTATAAATAAAAATTGCTAATCTGTGACGTTGATGGTTTCACTTAATTATTTAAAGACAAAATAATAACTTGTCTATTAGTTTATTTTTAAATATTTTTATATCTTACCATTCGATTAAAATTCGTAATAAATCTTTAAAAAGCAATAAATTGTCTATGATCTCATCCCATATGTCAGTCATTCAGTTTAATAGTGACAATTAATACGTTAATAATGAGAAGTGTAGTAAACAAACAAATTCCACTAATAACAAGAATAATACAATTATAAAATAACCTTATTTATTTATTCGGTTAGTAGAAACAATAATTAGACTGTTTGCGCACATACCATTGCACTACAATTTTTTTTGCTCAGTTGGCTGATCTTGGTCTTCTGGCTTGGTCTTCGTTAAGATTTCTGTGGGCGATATCGAACATAACATCATCACTACTAAACGCTGCTTGGTCATATGTATAATATCAACATATTTAAGTCAAATTATTGTTATCTGTACACATAAATATACAAATACAAAGTAGAAAGTAAACGTGGGCTTATAATTTGTTAGAAACTGGTATAAAATGATAATTGCATAGCTTTCGCTCCGTGGGGAGTACAGATTCAATTCCCACCATTGTGACGATGATAACAATATACTAGGCTTTAGTTTTTACTATAATTGTAAAGTAGAACGAACATATTTGTTATTTATAGCATTTTATGATAATCGTATTAAGGCCTGGTAGCAATTTACGTAATTCTTCAGAGTTGAAAAATCCTTAATTGATTCACAATTGTGAATCTGTGAACTCCACTGTGGGTTGCTGGACAAACGACATTTGAGTATTTCATCCGATATATGCATGTTTTGAAAGGGTCTTAAGGGTGAAAAAATTAGGGGCGCTATATTTTATGAGCTGAAATTTAATTTAAAGTCTGCCTTGCTTAAACAGATTTATCTTACGATATTTTCCTTTACTACCGAGCTGGAGATCAATTATAAATACATGAAAGCTAATGCTCCTTGTTATATAAAGCAGAGCTGGCTTAGACGAGCAGTGCATGGCTGGCAGGTAATTATTTACAGGCAAATATTTATTAATTTAATAAGCAAATACATGAGAACGCTTAGACATAATATAATCACTCATCATCATGAGCTGAATCATCTTTATTATACTTAAAGGTTCATTTATCAAATGTTTTCTTTACAAATTCGAAATTATCTTTTGAAATAGTTTCTCAGTCTACCCGCCACTCAATCAGTACAATTATTCACTTTTTTTGTAAAAAAATATATCGTTTCTTTCTATTATTCTATTATATTCTTTCTAATGATGTCTTTAACAAAGCCGTGTCTTTAAGAAATACGTCAAATGCTCGTAACGAAAAGAAAACAAGTATGAACTAATCAATCATTCGTACCCGGAATTCACACGTGAAGAAAACAAAAACTATCATACGATCTTGCTTCTTACCATTTTAGTAATAAAGGTTATATTACTTTAACTCTATATAGATTTACTATTGCCTATTGTATATATCACGTATACTCGTTACGGAGATATTACATTGCGTAACGTCAAAGAAATATTATAATTTTATCGTTCATACGAGCATGCGAAATTATGCTGAGACACACTAAGCTATTGTTTTCCGACCGTTTTTTTTTAAACCTTACATGTTATCTACAGAATATTTTTTTAAGAACTGACAATTATTAGGTACGAAAATGTAACAATATTCTCATATATATTAGTATTCTCATAATTATTAGTATTTTTAGTTATATTATATTTTAATTTATATTTATATAAATTTTTTATTTTCTTTTACTTTACAACGTAGTCTTAATAACCGTTGTTTAACTTTTTTGAGTTCCTATGTCAATTTATTAACACAATGACACTTTTTTTTTTTTAATTATGTTTAGTCCATCTTTTATGTGCTAGGCGTGGTGTCCTATAATTGAAGGGGCACACATATTTTAAATCAGTATTTCCAATATAATCGTAAGTGTATATCCTTTGTTGGAGATTCTTAATAAATCAATAAATAAATTATTCAATAATGGATATATACGAAAACAGTACCAGCCTGTTAATGTCCCACTGCTGGGCTAAGGCCTCCTCTCTCTTTTGAAGAGAAGGTTATATACCGAAAGAATCCACGCAATTATTCGTAACTGATACCTAGTAGTGGTGTAGGTACCACCACTGATCATTTGTTCTACCACCAAATATTAGAGCTCATGGTAGGAAATATAGCGACAATGTAAGGAAATATTTATATTTCTTACTACTAACTTTAAACTTAAATTTCTTAATACTAAAGGTGACTGACCATTAAGCATCAAGTGACTCATTTCGTCGTCTGACATTCCTTTAAAAAATCAAAAAAAAAGTAAATAAAAAATATATTATTGATTTTAAAAACATATAATTCCTGAAAGGAAAATTTCAAACAATTTCAATTAAGGCTTTGAAGCGTTACAGAGAAGAAACTTTACTTTCATTTAATTCGTACAAAAATTAATGTTCGTCTATTAATTATTAAATTTAAATATTTCTATGTGGTAATAACTTAAGACTCAGTGTGCCTGAGATCATTAGGTGAAAGTTGGTTACGCTTATTATCTCATTGCATCCGATGACTGTATTTTTTGTCGTCTCACCGAAATTCATAGCTTAATGTAATTCTTAAAAGCATATATCTTCATCATTAGCAATTTGGAATTGTATTGAAAGTAAAGCATGCCCATCAATATCTACATGTCTGTGGAAATAACGTCTTTTTTCTGGTAAAATATCCTCAAAAAAATTAAAGGATAAAGGCTAGTGAAAATACACGTATTACAATTGTCTGGCAGTTGCAAATTATGCACATGAAAACTCAATGTTCACACCCGCTATCTTTGAATTCTGGGCACTTACCCTTAAGCTTTGGTTCTTATGAAAACTACTTAACGTAACGTAATTGATAAAATAAAAATTGTCATAACAGAATCCACATTTCAATCCAGTGATAATTCATCTTGTAAAATGATGATACAAAATTGTCACTACATAATTTGATACTAGCTGCCATCAATCCGACTGATAGTTACAGAGATTAGTGCGTTCAAAACAAACATTCTTCAACTTTATCATATTAATATAAATTGCTCTAACAATTTTATATTTAGTAAGTATTTTTAGTAAGTATTTGCACTAGATGTGTCTATTTCAAAATTGTTTTTAATTAAATTATAATTCTTAAAACGGTTTACTACCGTACATAATCGCTTATATAATACATGTATTATATTAGTATTAATAAAATCGCGATAGATAAATTAGCGTTAAAGTGTAGAAAGCACTAAGTACGGTCTAATGCTAACTTTCAAACTTACGCTCTTCATTCCGCTTTTCACAGTCGGTTGGCTTTCGCCTCCAACCGAAAGTAATTGCTTATAATAATTACGATGATTAATATATTATTTATTATTTATACATATTATATTTTCTTAAAACAAAACAGGAATACAACGGATACATTAAAAAAAGACGCTTCTATTGAATAAATTGTAAAAAGATATATTAATTACAATTTAAAAATTGAGTTTTAACATTAGTCGTAACGTATTTAATAAAGGTAGACATTAAAATAAGTAGTAAATAAACAAAATAAAGATATGTACATTATGTTAATTGAAATTGAATTTAAAGAACATCATTTTTCACATTTATTTCATTAATGTGATAATCTGACACCACGGGAGAGAGTTCAAATGCAGGACCAAAGGATTTACGTGACATCAAATATTTTACCGCAAAACAGCAGTACTTGGTATTGTTGTTTCGGTTTGAAGGGTGAGCCAGTATAATTACAGGCACACGGGACATAACATCTCAGTTCCCAAGCTGCATTAGCGATGTAAGCGATGGTTAACATTTCTCACAGTGCCAATATCTATCGGCGTTAGTGATCACTTACCATCAGGTAGCCCATATTCTCTTACCTATAATATAAAAATAAAAATTAAAAAAATAGACAATAACTTTGGACTAATATTGAGTAATTATTGACAAAAAAAAAACCATTAATGGTTCCGACCCAATAACTCGCCAGTTACAGCATTTTAAGATAGCCCATTAAACACAAGGGGCTATCTTTAAAGCCCGCAATCGCTAGCTCCTATTCTACAAATAATATATAAATAAGCAACAGTTTAATATTAGTCTTTTCTACAATCGAAATCGTCGATAACAGTCGAAATCACCTGTAAAAAAATATTAAGAGTAAAACTGATTGATTTTATACTATTTTAAGATAATTACGAAGTTCTTGACAGTCTGCTTTCTCCATGTTTTCTCTGACGGTTGATTATTAAGGCATATTCGCAACTGGTTCCGTAACTTTCCAGCTAACATCACTGAAAGCAATACGAGTCGGTGCGCCATTTTAACTTTCTCGCGTATAATTTATTCGGACAAATCCGAGAAGTGACACGTCTATTTAGTTAAAGGGGGGTTAAACGGTCATGACAGTTCAAGCTTTGTTGTATAGTTTATTAGTTATCCAATCATTAAAATAATATAGAATGATATAGAATCATTAAAAGAATATAAAATAGAAAGAAACAGGTTTTTTTTTAATAATACGCTCCTCCAGACCGATTTCGGACACGGCGGCCAATCTCAAGAGAGATTAGCTTACTGCGCAGAAAATATTATAGTGTACAAGTGTGTGCGCAAACACAGGTGCACTCTCTATTCCCTAGCTCTCATAATCCGATCCGGTCGGCAATCCGTCACTACCGGAAAGGGTAGAGGTGCAGAACCAACGGCTTTACGTGCTTTCCGAGGCACGGGAGTGTACACACTTCCAACTTCCAGACCCCGGGCTTCTACTGAGAATTTTCGGGCCTGGGAATTGAACCCAGGTCCTCTGGGTTAGCGGCCTTATATCTAGCCAATAGACCTACGAGGCAGTCAATTTCTTAATAATATTGGACTGTTTACAATTCCTTGTGTCAAGTATTTATCCCAATATCTGTAGTCCAAAGCAAGGCAGATACGCCATCAAAAGTTAATTCGCAGCTTCGAACAAATGTGATTGTTGTTTTATATCAGTGTTATTAGATTTTAAATTATCATCCAACATTCAAAACACGTGTACAACTATATTGTAATAAGTGCATTTACGTGATAAAGTAACAGCCTTATAATGTCCCACTGCTGGGCTAAGGCCTCCTCTCAATTTAGAGAAGAAGGTTTGGAACTTATTCCACCACGCTGCGCCAATGCGGGTTGGTAGAATCAAATGTGGCAGAATTTCAATGAAATTAGATACATGCTGGTTTCCTCACGATGTTTTCCTTCACCGTCAGCACGAGATGAATTATAAACACAAATAAAGCACATGAATATACGATACCGAAATACGCGATATCGGAAAAAAGACGAATGAATTTCGATTATCGCTTCTCTATTAGTTCTAGATCCCCGTAGCTCTTGATTAAGAATCATATCCTTAATTACGACAGACAACGGTGTCGCACGCACGTACCGTGCACGAACGTAGATTACCTGCGTGCATGCGTGCAATGACGTGCGTGTGGACAACTGTAATATGATAATGATGACATCATATCATACTATTTATATTATTAACTCGAAACACTTTTACAATATGTAAATGTATCGATTCAGGTTTTTATTTATGATTGAAATGATACAAATTAAGATAGGTGGTATTTTAATGTCTAATAAATAATCTTATAATCTACATGTTAAATAAAATTTCATATTTTTAGCCATTTTTTTCTAAGCTTAACTTAATGTTTATAGTTAAATATGTTAATTAAGAACTAAAGCCTAAAGATAGGCTAAAAATTAAAAAAAATCTTCCGTTGTCCTTGGAATTGAAAACCAGTTTGTCTTTATATTTGTTGTAAATATTTTCCAGTGAAAGTTGATGTCGCAATGTTATGAATCTTGAAGTCGGCGGTTTAACTAACGATAAATCGCTTAAGATATGATAAAATAAATTATTACTATTTCAAAACTTTATTTAACTGAATTAATGTAGTGTGAAAAAATAATTAATGTTAAACAATAAAACAGTATAATCATATCGTTTCAAGTTATTTTTATCTTATTGCAAAAATACGTAATTACTTGAAAATGAAAATGTCATCATCATCGCAATCAATCAAGATAATTCATCAATCGTTTGAAATTAAGACAACTTACATTTTACTGAACATTACAAGTTCCAAAGCAATCAAACAAGTAATACCAAAACGATCTGAGTCATTTAAAAAAAAATTAATAAATTAATTGAATTTTAATTGCGACTCTCGTCTTATTCAGCTGACATGATATTATTCAGCCAGTATAAATATGTTTTTTTTTCTAATATAAACTTGGTTAAACTTTCGAATCGCAACAGACAAGGAAGCAAACAGACACGCAAGATAGTGTGACTACGATCGCGATATCACTGCACGTGTAATGGATTGTTCCAAACGGTGTTAACAGCAACTTCCTATATTATATTTTTTTTTATATTATAAAATGGTCCGCATGAAGGCAACTAGCATTTTAACAGGAACTAAGAAGACGGGATAGATGATATGAAATCATATTTTGAGGAATCTTCTGAAGAAGGCATTATTCATTCATTTAAATTTTACTAGAATTGCATCGTTTAGGAGTTATTAGTGATAAATTCATATTCATGAAGGACGCATACATAACTTTTTTCGTACTTATTATTGCGGTTTTAGCCCAATGTACAATTACAGCCTCAAACCGATTTTGACATTTGAGCTGTCAGTTTGACATCCGATATCTAATCCGGCGGTCATTCACCCCAATGTAATTTCGTAAAGCTTTTATCGATATGTTTCAAATTGTTAATTAAAATAAATAATAGCTGGAATCCGATTGTTTATGAAGAAGGTACCACTGTATTGTTTTTACTGAAGATTATTAGGAAAAAGACTTACTGTGTAAGGTATTAGTAGGCAAAGCCATATAACTAATTTTTTATTTATTATTTCTTGTCACCCGAGAAATCAATACAATAAAACATGTATAATTAAAAAATAAAAACATAATTAATATTAATTAATAAATATATTCTAACATTTTGTAAATTAAAAAAAAAGTTCTATCTATGTGATAAATAAAAATTTTTATTTATCTTTTTATTATTAGATTTTATTTTATTATTATTATATGTATCCTCATAAACTTTAACCACTTACACATCACATAGAGTATTAAGCAAATATTCTCAATTCGATTTTACTTTTTAATGAAGCTCTCCTTTAATATAAAACGAAATAACAAATTGCTATCCCTATTTTCGTTCATTTTTTAGTAATATTTAGGATATTTTACTTAAACCATTTGCAGATTATATTAGTCATTCATAAAAAAACAAAAAAAAGTAACAACTAAATCATATTCTACAACTAACGCAACACCTAAAGTTTGGTTAGATACAAAAAAAAAACTTAGCAATAATCTCTATCACTTAATATCTTATTTGTATTGAAAAACATTTCGCAAAAGTTTCCGTAAAATTAAATTATTTCAAATCCTATTACAATACAGTAACTGTCAATTTCAATCACAAAGAGGCCTACAGTTATATCTTGAACGACTTCTAAATTACTCGGTACATAATATATTTCTATTATATTTCCATTCCATAATATATTTCTAATATATGTCATTGATATGCATTGAATTTCCTACAAGTCAAGATTATAGTTAATGTGTGACGTAAGTCACGTCACGCTTAATAAAACTTTATTACAGATATAAAGTTTTTATATTCAACAGTTTGTTTTTTTATTAATATAATATTTATTTAACTATTTTTTGTAAAATACAAAATTAAAAGAATAAAATACACATACAAATTTAAAGTAAAAACACGCCGTCTAAAAGATTATCCTGTGGCATTGTACCCAAGACGCTGGCACTATTGCCTCTCTGCACCGCTAGAGTCAGCCTTAGGCCTAAATAAGCGCCAGCTCTTGGGTCACCAGAAGTGTGGACCAGTTTTTTAGAAATATCTTTTATGATTCTTTTTGTATCGGACGACCATGGTCCCAATGTTTCAAAACTCAGCCCCGCAAATTCATATTCTTTGGATAATTTGCGGCGCTTGAGTATTTGAGCAGCTTCAGCGGCTGCACTGGCTTTACGAGACGTATAAAGTTAAAAAAAAAACGTTAAATAAATTAAAAAAAAAAAAGGATTTTAATGTGACATTTTATGACAAGTACAAAACTGTCCGAAGTTAATAGTGTTAAACTTTATTTATACTTTAAAGAAAAAATGTTTGCCTTGGGAACTACCTCAATGTAATCTAGTTTAATCGTCCAAATTACTTATTAACAAGAAATTGGTAAACGTAAATTACAATATATGCTCTATATATGAGAATAGACATCGAATAATAATAATATATAATATCCTGGGACATTATTCACACACGGCCATCTGATCCCAAATTACGCAGAGCTTGTGCTTTGGAAACCAGACAACTGATACTATGTTTTAATTATTATTAATATTTAATGATTATAGATTATTTTTTTAACTTATTTATTGTAAATTTTATTACATTACTGACTGCCTTTCCTGGTTTAACACGGGTACAATATGGATTTACATAGAACGTTTCATTGAAGGAAAAACGTTTTTGTATAAATATAATATATACACTATTTAATTGTCGACATTAATTACTAAATAAATTAGTATATAAAGTCTGTATCATAAAAAATGCCTCTGTCAATAACGAGTCTTAGAATTAATTAAAACACCTCCGGTTAAGTACATACGAAATATCTATGATTGAAAATAGAATAAGAATAAGATTCTTAAAATCCAAGCACCAGTGATTTTCATAAATTTATGTAATAATTCATCTCGCGCTTTGCTGCAGGAAATATGGCTTGAGGAAACCTACATGAGTTGGATAAACTTCTGCCACTTATATATAGCCAAAGCGCAATATTTATTTGGATCTTGGATTGGATTACATTTGTATATAAAACTAAATATCTAGGATTATCATTCCCAACTTCAATAACAATGATTAAAATTTGCTGAATATATCTAATAAGAACAATATGCAAAATTATAATTATAATTGTTGTGTTTGTAACTAACACTAATGTCTAGTGATAACCAATTATTATAAACATGTATATAAATATTCTGAACGCGGTGCTTAAATGTGAGTTACGAATCCCTTAGTTTTCCACCGTTTAGGGGCTTTTTTTCATTAAATAAAAATAGTACAACCTACAATGTATTGAAAAATCAGCTTATACTAAAATATTGCGTAAGAAAAGAAATACAAGAAATTTTGAAATTCCTTCGACCCGTATCCAACGTTATCGTAAAACAAGTAAAACATTAAAGTAACGTATAAAAATAAACGAACAGAAAACATTTCGCAAATTCCCGAAGTAACTCGTCGAACTGTGACAAGTTTGTTTTATTACAGCCTACAACGGCGCCATCATTACTTTAAAATTATCACACTTAAACGAGAGAAGCGTGTTAATTTATTGTTTATTGTGAATAACGTAACGAGGTGATTAAAAATATAGCCCATAAATGTCCTACAGCTGGTTCACGACTTGAATCAAGACGTCCGACGATATGAATAAGCGCAAATTATCGCCAAAATCTGTAATGGGCTCAACACAGATCCCGAGCTCCTGGATTCAAACTCTGAGTCAGAAAAAGTAAAAATTATTAGGTATTTTTGTCGATAAATTATTCTCAGTAGCCGCTCGGGGTCTAAGAAATTGGCAAGCACGTATGTGCTACATACATGCCTACACATAATATGTTTCCAGTAAATTGCATACTGGCTATGTTAATGATCGCTGATCGAAGTTAGATTAAGCAATTTGGATTTAATTTAATCGTTAATAAGGCAATTATAGAATACAATTTTCCAACCGTGGCTTCGAGCGCGTGTCCCACACACGTGGAACAGGGCCTTTTATTGCACCCCTAAGAACGTGAAAAAAAATCATGATGGTCGGTAGAGAAGTTAAGATGTGAAAGCGTAACAAACAAATAAATAAATAAACAAACTCACCTTCACATTTATAATATTAGAAATGCATTATTATTTACTGAAAATGAATAAATTACTGCGTATTGGCGCAGAAATTTCATCATTTTGTAATTTCAATAATGAAATACTCTTCAAGATAAATTTACACAAAGAAAAGTTACAAATTAATAAGCAATTTATACAACTACTTATATTGTAAAAGCTCGTTTAGAAAACACTAGATTTTTTAAATCTGATTCTCAATTAATTGAAGCTGTGTATGTTTGAATATTCAAATAATCAAATTTCTGAATATTAAAATTTAATTTGACATTATAATGATGTGAATGAGAAAGAATAATTAAGAACATTATTATGCATTTTTGTGATTTTTTTATTAATTTATCGATTTTGTAATTAATCGCGAACAAATATCGAAAAAACTCAATCTAACCGACTTTGCTTAATTAGTTTTATTTTAGTCGATTTCTTTTTTATAGCAGAAAAAAACGTCATGAATTTAATTATTAGTTTTTAATAATTTGGGATTTAATTATCCATTAATAATTTAAACAAATAATTTAGAACTATTACTACTATGTACTTTACTGGTGGTAGAGCTTTGTGCAAACTCGTCTAGATAAGTACCACCCACTCATCAGTTATTCTACCGCAAAACAGCAGTACTTGGTATTGTTGTGTTCCGGTTTGAAGGGTGAGTGATCCAGTGTAATTACAAGCACAAGGGACATAAAATCATAGGTCCCAAGGTTGGTGTTGAATTGGCGATGTAAGCGATGGTTATATATATATATATATATATATATATATATATATATATATATATATATATATATATTATAACTTTAACATAATATATTTATAACTTCAAATAATAATACTTATAATTCAATAAAATACATGTATAATATAAGACAGATGGGTGTATAATAATTTCTTGTTAATGATACAATAAAATTATCGTAGAATTTTCATTTGACGCTACTTCGAGGACTGTTCAACGAAACTTTTTTATGTTCTAAAAAAATCAATTTGTAAACTATGATTGTTTTTGCTATAAAACAAGATGAGAAAAAAATAAAAAAAAAAACAAATTATCTATAAGAAGTATGACAAAAACGTAAGTTTCAATGAGCGTTATTAATTCAAAATTAACAACCTCAACGGGCAGCCTTCCGTGGCTTGTTGACAAACATCTCCCTTACGACACTCGGGTAGAAGTGGAAGTATATGAGCGTGAGCCACCCTCCCCTCGTCACAGTGCCGCGCGGTCGCGATGGCGGCCACACGCGAACTGACATCACGCGCCAAATTCAAAAAATCGAACTCATTCTAGTCAATTTTTTTAGACTGATAGCATGACTAAAGATGACTTAAACTTAAATAGATTAAAAACAGACTAATGATTTTATACAGACATTTGACTGTGAAATGCTTTGACTGACTATTGACTGTGACAGTGTGAGTGACTTGACTTGACTTTTTGACTGGATTTTTGACAAATTACGAGGATATATTAGAAGGTATGTGTTTTTCTTTCATTTCCTGAAATAATGTTATTTGTTATAAATAAAAATATTATTGTAATATGATAAGTAATATCTATTCATAAAAAATATGATTTAAATAATCCTATTAACATATTATCTAATGTTAAAATTTTAATTTGAATAATTATAATTACTTCATCTCTAAGTTATGGAAGAATTACTTAATGAAATTTTACTTAATTATTTGTAGACTCGACAGAGCGGTGTATAATATATTTTTTTATGTTTAGTGCATTTACAACCTTTTATTTGACATTTTTGAATTAAAAACGATATTTGTTGAGATTTTTACTATATTGGACAATTTTTTTTTAAATATATCCGTAACATTATTATATTTTTTTTTCTATGATGAGCACCGACTTTAAAAAAACAACTAGGATTTTTCCATTACATTTTTAGAATTAAAAAAATCTACTTAGCACACATTTACAATCTTTCGTGTAAATAACCGCTCACATACAAACACATAAAACACTTGTCAAGTATAGTAACATACAGGTAAGTGTTTTTTCTAAAATCATATAAAAACCTCGTACAAATTTCGATATATCGAAGAACGTGTAACATCGAGCGAAAGTCGTTTTCGCTTTCTCTAGAATAAACAAGCGCTCAAACAACATCCGAGAGAAATTATCTCAATCATACGCTAAATACGACAATTTAGTACAATTATTATACACAATCTATTATTTTTATTAATTTTATTTATTTCAGACATTATATAAAAATACAATAAAAAAAAACTTATTATTATAACTTCTTAATAATTACAATACATGCTTAGTAAAATATACTTCTAGTTACTTTAAATGTATTGACTCAAATTTAAATATCAAATGTCCCTGGACTCGGACCGGCAAGAAACTGAAATTTCCCTTTGTAACAAATTAAATAACATGTTAATGAAATACAATAAAATCTTGCCTGAAAATTTTTATCGTCTATCAAATTTTATTTTGTGTAGTATTTCTTATTTAGTTAGGATTTTATTTTAATAATAAAATTATCATAGTATCTAAAAAAATTGATTCTGTAAATTAATACCATGCCTAAGTAAGGAATTATTGACTTTGAACATGTATATTTACTGAAAGGGCACACTTATTAAGTAACATAACTACTTAAGTGTAGCTACGCTACTTAAGTACTGCATATAATGAACCCGAGCATGCATATAGCCGAGATGGCCCAGTGGTAAGAACGCGTGAATCTTAACCGATGATCGTGGGTTCAAACCCGGGCAAGCACCTCTGAATTTTCATGTGCTTAATTTGTGATTATAATTCATCTCGTGCTTTACGGTGAAGGAAAACATCGTGAGAAAACCTGCATGTGTCTTATTTCACTGAAATTCTGTCACATGTGTATTCCATCAACCCGCATTCACAGGCTGTTACGGATAATGAACCCGAGAATTTAGTGGCCAAAACAAGGGATTGAAACCAATATCTCGAGATCTGAGTCTTACCTAAGCAATTAGAGCAAAGAAACAGTTAATGAATTTTTATACTCAAACGCTTTGCAAAACAAGTGAGGCGTAGCAAGCAAAGATAAATTACCCAAAAGTTTAAACGAATTGCTTGATATGTTCAATTTTATTTAATATTATTTTAACACAGTAACTATGAAACGGAAGTAAATTATATAACACTTAAAAAACAGTTATTATAATACATTAAAATTAATCTAATATTTCGTTACAGTCAATAATTTTCGTTACGTAACACTAAACTCTTAATTTAGAGTAATTAATATTTAATATTTTAATTGCGATTACAGTCTTATTTTATGATATAATTAAATATTATTCGAGAATACCTTAACACTTTCTCTTCTAGCATCGCGTTATGTTTAATAATCATTTTATACAAATTCATTTAGACATATACATGTATATTTATTAGTATATCGTAATATTTTAAACGTTTTCATTTTACATTTATATTAAAGTACATTAATGATTTTTTTTAATCAGATAGATTTATTATAATCTGATAATTTTAATGTATTTTTATATTTATTTTGATGAGTGTGCCGAATCTTACAAATACATTTTAAACCAGTTTCACCTAACCAATTGACTATACTATTTTTATGAAAATTAGTTAAGAAGATTGGCAAATAGGCCACCTATTTTGAGGACCACCTGATAATACCATCGCCCATGGTTAGGTATCTTGTGCCTGTAAATACAATGACTCACTCATCGCCAAACCGAAACACAACAATAGACAAACAGCCGTACCAGGCTTTGTGCAAGCCCAAATCAGTCTAGTTTATTAAATTAAATTTGTTTTTAAAAGTTTCATTTAGTCATTTTTAAATTACTTATATTTAAGTTACTGAAAATATTTAAAAAATATATGCAATTTTTATTTCTCATATATACAGAGATACATATTACTTCCAGAGAAAGTCTACTGAATTCACTCTAGTAAGTGTTAATTAATAACATTTGATAAAGATATTGTTCGTTATTTTAACATTTTGTTTCTATATATGTCTTAGATAACAATTAGCATATTACCATACAATATGACATCAAGATTAAATTGCGTATCCTCCAAAGAGGGTTGATATTTAATTCATAAAACAATTATAATTTATAAATTGTTAACTTAATTTAAAAAATAATTGGAAAGATATCTCTTTAATATTGATCAGGAAACAGGTGCTGGAAGAACGTTTCCCATTTTAGCTTATCCCATCAGGTCAAGATCCTTAGATCTGGTGGTTTGATGATAAAATGGTGAACGCGGGATTAAATCATTTATAAGGATACTTTTCGAAGATTACCATACCATACCAGTTAACATATTAAGCCGATAGCTCTCGAATTATGACAGGACGATCATCTAAATGATTTTATATCTAACATTCAAATATATTAATTAGTAAAATTCAGCATGACCTTTGGTTTTTATCTTTAGGTTGCATAATGAATTTCCGCTGCATATGTATGCGTGAGGAAGAAAGTTTATTTTGTTTACGATTTAAATATTTTAAGACGGTCAAGGAACTCGTGAAAGCATCATTATCATCTAATAAATATTTATTACTGATGATATCTCTAAGTTCTCTTCGACCACTCGCTACATTTATACATATTTACTTACATATCTATATATATATCATTATGTCGATGGTGAACTGTTTTAGATAAATGATATAAAGCTCGTTTTGCGTCTCTTAGTGCTATGTTATCGAACACGGAATCTATAACTATATTAATGAGTGAACTTTGAAACAACAACAGTAATAATAATATCCTGGGATATTATTCACACACGGCCATCTGATCCCAAACGACTAAGCAGAGCTTGTACTATGAAAAACAGACAACTGATATACTGCATATACTACTTTTCTTTCGTAAAGACATACTAATATATATAATTACACCCAGACTCAGGACAGACAGACATGATCATGCACACACATGTTTAATATATTCTTCTACAGATATTTATATAAATATCTATTAAATCATTTTACATTAATATTTAAATAAGTTCTACTAAACATGATCGTTTCTTTTTGTCAACAGTAATAATGGCGATGGTCTGGAGAGTCGCACGGAGGAAAGCCAGTTTCCAGGCGCAAGCGCATTGCGACAGTCATCTTTATTGGAACAATGTCCACTACGAGCACCTCCTAAATGCCCACCAGCTTCTAAAAGGTAACAATATAGTGCAAAACTTTTATCACTATATTTGCTAGGTAAAATATAAAAGATTAAATATAAAATAAATTATAAATAATTAATTTATTAAATGATTTACTGTAGATGCAATTTAAGTTGGCCCGACAGAAGGTATGCTTTCTCAGATACTTGCGTCTGATAAATAGGAGTCGACTAAATACGTAATATTGTATATGTATACCTTTCTCGCAATCTCCGCTTTCGTTCCTAACACGTGTACGTGTAAACTGCGCTGTCTGCGCAGCCACTCGTAACTAATATCTGGCCGGCCAACGTAATTGCTCATATTGTTAAAATTAATGCATTAATTAATTATAAACGTTTTTTTTAGTTATATAACAATTGAAAGAAGGTAGCATTTATTAAGCAAAGATCAGATAGAAAGTAACATTATTTGCTCCGTTATTTTTTTTAATAAGTAATCTTTCTGCTCAGGAAATCTGAAATAAGTATTTAATATCTACAAAATTATTTACAAAAACTATCTATTTGTCACTAGATATCGTACACACGATGGGACTTGCAACAACCTCAGCCGCCCAAGATGGGGCGCCACCATGACACCAGTCCAACGTTTCTTACAACCAGTCTATTCTGATGGCATCCAAGCTCCACGTAAATCAGTCGTTGGTACCACTCTTCCATCAGCAAGAGAAATTAGTGCATTAATTCACGAAGATAAAAACGCTGAGAACCCTGGCATAACCCATTTACTGATGCAGTGGGGACAGTTCTTGGATCATGACGTAACATCCTCCTCCCAATCGAGAGGATTCAACGGTTCAGTGCCTAGATGCTGTAAAGATGGAGGGAGAGATTTTATACCTAAGGAGCTTATGGTATTTAATCATTATTTCGAAGTAACAATATTATTTAAGTTCAATCATGTCTTTACTAATTATATTTATAAGCTGTATAAGCAACAGTTTAATACCGAGTACGTACAGTAATAAAATAGCACAATACCTTAGGCCTATATACCGATGTAAATTTCAAATCATTACTGCATCATTTGTTTTTTTAATATTTGTATAACATATGTATCAATCCAATATATATAATCCAACAATTAATGCTTAACAATTATGTAAATAAGTTATATACTTCCAGCACCCAGAATGCATGCCTATTGCCGTGCCACCATCAGATCCATTCTACGGTCCAAGGGGTGTTCGTTGTCTGGACTTTGTGCGTTCATCCCCAGCTCCTCGAGATGATTGCGCACTAGGCTGGCGTGAGCAGTTTAACCAAGTATCTGCATACATCGACGGCTCTCCGCTATATGCTAGCTCTGCTAGACAATCGGACAAACTTAGGCTGTTTAGAAATGGTAAAACTATGAGAAGAGCGGTTTTATAAAGTGGGAAAGAATTAGGCGACAAAAAATAATAAACAACAAATCTTTCCTTTTACTTTTTACTATTATTAGCAACATAAGATGTTTCTAAATATTAATTGTATTTGATTTCAACAGGGATGTTGCAATACGGACGTGTCCAGCAGCGCCGACCACTGCTGCCTCCTGACCGTGACGAGCTGTGTCGTGGGGGAGCTGTCTCCACTGACTGCTTTAAGTCTGGTGACGCGCGCGTCAACGAACACCCCGGTCTCGTCGCAGCTCACATTGTATGGCTACGACAGCACAACAGGTGCGAAAAATTTAATACTTATAAAAATGTTGGCCAATTTATTGTAAACGTGTTATATATAGTTGATATTGAAATTTACTATAACTGACGTGTTATTTGTGGTCTGATGCGAATAGAATTCAATGATTCAAATCATTCTTCCTCCAATGATGTCAAGTTCGAATGATGTAACAATATTTCTTATAACAGAATGGCTCAAGAGCTCGCACATTTAAACCCCCATTGGAGCGACGAAAAGATCTACCAGGAGACTCGCAAGATCGTCGGCGCCATGGTTCAACACATCACCTATAGAGAATTTCTACCTATTGTTTTAGGTAAGAAAATGCTTATATGGTTACTTTATTTTTTAGACTTAACAAAGCTATATCTAATAAGATGTATTCTGAAGGCTTTTAATAAAACCTACACTTGTTTCCTTCAGGATCTGAAGTTATGCGGCTGTTTGAACTGGAGCTACAACAGAAGGGCTTTTATCGCGGCTATAGTCCAAAAATCAACGCAAATCCAGCTAGTTCCTTCGGCTCTGCTGCTTTTCGATTCGGACACAGCCTCGTGCAATCCTCTTTTGTTCGCTTCGACAGGTTTCATCGCCCTATTAACAATAGTAAGTTTGTTTCTTTCATATTAAATAAAAAAAGTCAGTTGCATTTTAGACTATGTAATTTATTAAATTTTAATAAACGTCAAGTTTTCACAAGTTACATTAATTATTATTTTATGATAAATTTTATCTACTGACTATCTGAGATATCCAACTGGCTCGTAGGTCGAGCTAAAGTTCGAGTCCTTTGTCCATACTCAGGAGCTTTTTTGGCCAATCAGACTCTTGCATAGAAGTCAATAAGCCATTAACAAGCCTTTTTTTTCGACAGACGTCTCCCTTCACGATGAACTAACTAACCCATCTAATATCTGGAGTATGGGCGCCGTCGATCGCCTTCTTCTTGGCATGGTAAACCAACCTATACAGAAACGTGATGAATTTATCACCGAGGAGTTAACAAATCATCTCTTCCAAACTCCTCACTTTAGTTTCGGTATGGACTTGGCGGCTATCAACATCCAAAGAGGGAGAGACCATGGAGTCCCTACATACACATCTTGGAGAGAGCCCTGTGGATTATCAGCTATAAGTAACTTCGAGGATCTATTTAGAGTCATGCCAGCGAGAGTTGTTAGGAAATTGAAGGTTTTATACAGGTATTTTAATAATTATTAACTTTTATATTAATTGTTTTAAGGAAAGGACTTGTCTTTTTTTGACAAATCAATCAATCGAGGCAATTTTGATCGTATTCGTAGAATTACAACTCGTATTACCAGATATATGAAATTGATTTACAACAAATAAAATTTTTTAGACACGTAGATGACATTGACCTATTTACTGGTGGCATGGCGGAACGCCCTGTTGTTGGAGGTTTAGTGGGACCGACATTTGCATGCATCATAGCTCAACAATTTTCCAATTTGCGGAAAGGTGATCGCTTTTGGTAAGTGATAATAGTTTAGTAATTAAATCTGTTTTAAGAATTTTGTATCTGACTATGCTTTATTTATAATTTTAGGTATGAGAACGGAGGATTCGAGTCTTCGTTAACGCCGGCGCAGTTGCAACAGATACGCAGAATATCTCTAGCACAAGTACTTTGTCGTACATTAGATTCTATTGACAGCATTCAACCATTCGCTTTTCTTTCCCCTGACAACCCCGATAATGAGCGGATATCATGCCGTAATGGTCTGCTGAATAACTTTGATTTATCCCCTTGGATTGAAATACATTCAGACTCCAACAATGACGTGAGAAAATCTGATGAAGATGCACCGACTACCACTAAGCCTAGAAGGACCAAGCCCACTACTGCTGGACCTATAACAACTACTAGAAAATCTCAAAAAACAGCACAAGCTAATAGAAAGAAACCAAATTCTGTAAACGACTCAAATAAAACACAAACATTAAGTCATAAACTCAATACAACTGACATTGACGATAATGACCGTACTGATAATAAAACTACAAACTCAAAGCCCAATATAATAGTACAAGCTATAGACGACAAACTAGACTTTAGGAACAAGACTAGACGTTACAGCGACGTTGACATCAGTAGTCGTTACAACCCGACTCGACAATACAATGACTATTACGACGACGTTCAAAACGTACAATCCGTAGTTATTAACAACTTACCAAATAAAAAAAGACCTAGCAGACCTTACATATCTGTGACTGAAAATATAGACAAATACACATACTTGATAAATTACGTACCGAGACCAACTCAATCGTGGCGACAGACTACAAGACGAAATCACGACAGAGATGTAGTTAAAGTCACTTACCAGACATATGACGATACATACAGACGACCAAACAGACCGTACTACAACAGAGACGATTTAGACAATGACTTTGAATCACGTGACAGCAAACCGATTGTACCCGTGACAGAAAACTTCCCATCCTCAGCTAGATCGAATGACGACGATACTTTTGATCCAAGAACTACAGAGAAAACTGTAATGACTGACCGACCGAAACATCCGACGGAGAAGTCGTCACAAGTTGAGACAATAGATCCAACGACTGAGAACATTTACAAATTACTAACATTCGGATACGTAGGTACTTACAGAGGTGAGGCGATCGCCGACACTAACAAAGACAATGCACGTATTACTGACAATGACAAAAGACATAACGTTATAAGTAAAGACTTTTCGACTGTTGAAACCGAGAAATATGACGCTAACATTACAGATGACTTAAATAATACTAAACTTTCAACTTTCATCGTTTATGAGACCGCGACTAAACCTTACAGCCTACATAGACCGACAAGACGAAACGATGACGAACATTTGACTGTAGACACAAAAAATAAATACTTTTTTATGCATAACGTTTTACGCAAATATCCAGATGGATCGTCGTTGGCAGACTATAAGCAAAACAAAGGAGAAAAAACAAATGATAATATAAAAAAGAATTCTCAAACATTAGATAATTTAGGAATAGAGGAAAGATCGGGGATAAATAAATTATCTTCAAATATAGATGAGTCAAAACCAATTAATAGTAATAAGCCGAAACATAAGAGACCAGCCACTTCCATGAAAACGCCATCGGTAGCTTTCCAAATAATACCAAGTGAAAACAAGTAAGAACCAATATTCTGTTAATATTATTATTATTATATCTTAACTGATATAATAAAATTAATATTTTTGCTTATAATAATAACAATTTTTGAAAATAAATTACTATATTAACAGATATTTACAGACACTTTTAATCTAATGTTTTTAAAAAATTTCAAACATTTTTTCCAGTCCATCACAGTGGGCAGTATATGACGAGAACGAAGACCTTCCTGGAGGATTTCCTCAGAGGATGCCCTCCATCAAATCTGATCCCTACGCCCTTCGAGAAATTCCTCGACCTATGAACTTCAACTCTTTAAGACGAAGGCCTGGACGAATTTAATAATTGAACAATTTAGGAAAAATACACATCGACTTTTATACTAGTGCTTAAGGTATTCAATAATTTAAAACTGCAAAAATTTTGCCTATATATTGATGGCTTTTGTACAATTCGAACGGCATCATTCAAGTTTTTTTATGTTTATTACAGGAATATAAGAAAGACAAAGAAATATAACGCTGGTAAATATTAATACTTTGTGACGTGACAACGAATTGACTTAAGACTTATTTTGACTAAACGTTAAAGCTTTTTTAAAGTTTCATTAAAATAATACACTCCATTAACAGTACACCTGAAAAAAAACATCTATTAAATTCAATCAAAACTGCATTAAAATTAATAAAAGCAAATGTACCTAATTTTTGTCATGCCAATATTAGTCGTCATTACATCCTTGACAAACGACTGTTGACTTTACCGAAGGTAATTAACAACTTGACTTAAGTAAACGATAACTACTGAAAATACTAATGACTGAATTGAATATCGAAAATTAATATGATTACAAGAATATTGTTAAAACGTATTTATATAATTTAGGCGATAACTATATAAATCTTTTTAGTTTTTCTTATGACTGCGCAATAAGGACCTGACTTACTGATTATTGACTAACTTATGCGACTTGTACTGACTTTTATGTTATATTTATGGAAATATACATACTTACTTCTATCGATTGGACTTGGTTCGATCGATTGGTACTTAAATAAATTATTAGACTAAGTAAGATACTATAGATAGAATATACTGCTATTGACTAAAACGGACCTGCTACAGACAAATGAATCAGACTGAAGCTACACACAGAGTACATTACGAATTACCTTCTAAAGACGTTTATGACTAAACAAATCTGACAATTAGTATACTGACAAGACTAAATCTTGACTTCGTTTACTAATCACTGGAACGCTACTGACCAAAACTGACTATTGAATTTCATGACTTGAAAATAGTTAATACGATATAACTATTTAAAATTAAAAATATGTTTTGATGGGTAGTTAAGGTTTACACTATCAAAATTACGTAGATAATATTTTGACAACGTAATGGCGACATGTCTGACCAAAGTACTTTTCTTACTGACTGATATTAACTTACTGAGCTGTTATTAAATAACTTACCATTTCGACTCTTATGACTATGACTGTACTGACTGATTACAGACGAATAAAATGACTCTATTTTGACATATGACTTCCATCATAAACAAAGCACTGTTGACTGGGCTAAATATTTTGCGGTATAATAATTTATAAGCACTAATTTTCGGCAAAGACAAATATTATGTACTTACTTACTTTGAACTGATCCGATTACTGCCGACAGTTTTGTGTTTACAACTATAAAAATGAATATTGTTATGACTGCTAATATCGACCAATCTGACTTTAAAATAAATTGTGACTGACATTAATAATAATAATGACTATTTCGGCGATAAAACCCACATCTGCTGTGCTCAAATTTTATTATATTGCATTTGTACTGTTATATTAAAAACGGCTAATTATATCATGGATTAAGGAGGATATTAATAAAATTAATATTTAGAGTACAATAACTATTACATACATAACGGAATATATATATCACAACATAAGGTTTTAAAAAAATCTTAGACCTTTATTATAAAAATTATAGTGACTTGACAGATGACTATAAAGTGTTAGAAATAGACGAGAGATTTAACTAAGACTTCATATAATAACTGACTGACTGAGAATGTTTATTATAAGTTTTTGACTGAAAACAAGCTAACAATAATAATGTATAGTATGCAAGTAATGTACTATTAATGATTAACATAATATACAATGTTCTAATGTAAATCACGGCACAGGAGTAAATTTAGTAAATAATTTATAAATTATGTTCTTGAATTTAATTTTTTGAAAAATAATTTAAATCCACCGACATTTAATATAAGTTATTCTAAATGTTAAATGATTTTTAAATAAAACATTTGTTTTTTTAATATAACATTTAATTTTTGTTACATTTTTTTTAATTATCACACATTAAACATTATATAAAATATTGGTAATATTATAAACTTTGTTTGATCTCTAACCTTTTAGGATAAAAAATAAATAATTAAGACTTGGAAAATATATGACATTTATTAATTTAAATATAATGTTATAATTTTTTTGTTTTGTAAATATTATTTATCCTACCTTCTGGTATTAATTCCTTTAAATATTACTTTGGCTGAAAATATGAAAAATAAATTCACTTAAGCATCGAATATGTATTTCCCAATAACATTTTATTACATATAAATAATTACATTAAATAACTGACTAATATTATATAATTCGAATTATATTTGAATCTTGTCAATATTAGATATACTTGAATACAAATATATTCCTTACTATCAGTCAAAATAGTACACTGTGTGCTACACAAATAATTAATAAATATATAATAAGTCCAATAAAATCTTTTGTAAATAAAAATAATTATTAATTAATTTAAAAAAAAAAAACATCTACAACATGTAGTCCTTATTATAACAACAAATAATAATTAACAAAAATTAAGTAACATAAAATGCAGTCGGAGATTCTTTGATCCCTTGTTATAATTATTAAAAATTACATTTAATCCCTCTCTGGATAGTACTGGTGAAGCATAGTAGCCAATTCCTGGGCCAGTTCTTGGCTACTCGCACACAGCACTCTACGAGAAAGGATATCAAAGGGCCCTCCAGCTGGGTCTATACAGACACCACCAGCCTCTCTGACTATTATATCTCCAGCTGCAATGTCCCATGCATGTATTCCAAACTCGAAATACGCATCTGAACCTCCCAAAGCAACCATAGCCATGTTCAAAGCAGCAGATCCTACTGTTCTTGCTCCTTGTGCTTTTGTGACAATCAATTTGAAATTCTCAAAAACTATTCTTTGTTTTTCTTCATCACGGGTTGTACCAGCCTCAAACGATATAAGTGCATTCCGTACCTCCTTCACTTGTGAAACATGAATCTGTCTGTCATTTAAATATGCCCCCTGACCCTTCTTTGCCGTGAAAAGCTGATTCACAATAGGGTTATATATAATACCAGCGACTGCCTCTTTATTGATAACAAGCCCTAGTGAAATACAACTGCTAGGGTAACCATGAATGAAGTTAAGGGTTCCATCAACAGGGTCTATTATCCATGTTGGCTCGTCTGTAAGTATGCATTTACCACCTTCAAATGCTGATTCCTCTCCTATAAACTTGTGATCTGGAAATTTCCGTGAAAGACCGCTAATTAAAGTCTCTTCAACCTTTTTATCTATTTCGGTGACGAGATCGATATCCGAAGACTTAATTTTAAAGTCCTTGCAGCCGCTGGTGTAATCTGTTATAAGGTTTCCGGCACTTTTAACGAGTTCCAAAGCAACTTCAAAATATTCATCGATTGCGTCAGTCATTGCAAATAAATAAATGTACGATAGTGTAGAAAAATATAACGTAAGAACGCTTATTACTTTTTTATTGTAATGTATACAGCAATTAATACTGTTTTTTAACACTTCGTTCACGACAAAAATCTGATTCTAATAATTTCATTTATGACAGTTTGGCATTTGACATTGGCGTTGACAGTTCAAAGTTGACACTTCTGAGGATGACCTTTTGGTCCGTCAATGTTATTTTACACAAGTTTTCGCCCTCGGCTTAATTCGTAATCCACGAGGCGTATGCATTATAGCATATATAATATTATTATTAATTAATTTATAAAAATATATATTTTTTCTTATAAATATATAAAATAATAATAAATCCATAAGTTGCTTGAAGGGGCGTTAGCTACAAAATTAGCGAAAAAGCGAATATGCAAACACTAGTTTGTCTCGTCATCCACTAGGTGAACGATAAAGACTTAATTTACAATGCGTGCTCGTGATTCGTTTCGCCACTCGTCTTGCATTCGCGCGAATGTGTAAGTGCGGTCATAAAGATCGCGACTTTAAACTACACTTTGAGTGAATGCAATATTACAAAAATGACTTAGAATTATTAGTTTCAATCGTTTCATTACCCACAGCAATTTTGAAAATATAAATTAAATAGAAAATTTGCTAGTAAATCAGACATTTTAAAGTTTAAGAAAAATTTTGTCAACTTATTTTCTTCTAAATTTATAATACCACATAACATTGATTATTTTTTATTATATTGTACGATTGATATTTTTCGAATGCATTTTTATAGTATAGGTAGGCGGACAAGCATATGATCCATCTGATGGTAAGTGGTCACCAACGCCCATAGACATTGGCATTGTAAGAAATTTTAACTATTGCTAACATATCCAATGCGCCACCAACCTTGGGAACTAAGATGTTGTGTCCTTTGTGTCTGTAATTACACTGGCTCACTCAACCTTCAACTCCTTCAAAAGTCTACGCGTGCTGGCTCTCGATGTCACCGCCTAACTGTGACATCAATTCCATCGCGCACAAATAAATTTGGCAACTCCTTTCTTTGTCGCACTTCCAAAAAATGGAATTCCTTACCAGCTCACGTGTTCAAACGAGGCGTGAAGAGGCATCTTGCGGGCCAGCAAGGCCGTATTGGCCGTCGTCGCGTTTGGACTCTACTACCACTGGATCACAACAATACCAAGTACTACTGTTTAGCGGTAGAATATCTGATGAGTGGGTACCGTGATAGTTAATCCGTGCAGTGACGGAGAAAGAATACATTTCACTGCCCCTTTCCCATGGGTGTCGTAAGAGGCGACTAAGGGATATCATCTGGTGGTAGGATGATACACATCCGCCTGGCTTGTTACCACCGTACGCATGGTGAAAATCTCGTGAAGTGGCTTGCAGCCGCGTTTCGAGGTCAGCCAGCGTACAGCCAGTGCCCGAGCGAGCATTGCCGCGATGGGTGTTGGTCCAGTGGAGACGGCTGCTGAACCAATGCCGGGGGAAACACGCCTCCACACTTTGCCCATCCCTATCGTGGCAATACGTCGCTCGCTTCACGTCTCTTTACGAGGCGTGAAGAGGCATCTTGCGGGCCGGCAAGGCGAGGGCGGCTGGTGCAGAATCTTCTTCCCGACTGTACTGGCCGTCCTCGCGTTTGGACTCTACTACCACTTAACATCAGGTGGAGTAGAGTCATTTGCCGACCCGGTAAATATAAAAAAAAAAAAAAAAAAAAAAAAAAAAAAAAAAAAAAAAAAAAAACCTACCCAGACGAGCTTGCACAAAGCCCTACCACTACTGAATGAAAACCTTTTTGCTTTCAGCTAACTACAATCACCTAGTATTCAATTAAAATAAGTTAGTACAAAATAAAAAACAAGCTTTTATCTGTAATTATAATAAATATATTTAGTATGTTTGTTTTTTCACGAGCAACAAAAAGCAGTTGTAAGATTTGAGCCACAGATAATTAATGGATAGATAGAAAATTGTTTTTATTAAAAGCTTAAAAAACATATTAGAATTAAAGAAAGTATAAAATTGGATAGGATATAATTGCAGAAATTATTATTAATATTTTTTTCCCTTTCGTAAGTAAAAATTCATCCGTTGCGTTTTATTTTGAAAGCACTAAAACTAAAACACAAACAATCGGAGACTGCTTGAAGTTGAACCTCACCTTACGCGGCTTTCGAATGAACTTTCTCTGCTAATAAACGCCGCGATATTACCCAAAATACATCTCTACACAAGCAATCGCTCACAGTTTAGATTTGTACAGAAAATTAAAGATAAATTAACAAACAATACTCTTATACTGCGTTCAGTGCTTGTGTGACGTTGGCGTAAAGACGCGGTTACAAAAACTTCAGATGGAACAAGTTGTGTACACAGCTTACGCGCACGAACATAGCTGAAAACCAATCCCATTCCAGTTAGTGTCTTACCGAGTTGCCCCCTAACCTTAGTAATTCAAGGATTAAAAATAAAAGGATATTAAATAAAACACGTGATCTTAAAAATCATGAAAAATTGTTTAATTGGCATACCAACTGACAACTTGTTACAACCTATGGCCAATTTTACAATTATCAATATTGTTAATAATTAAATATAATATTTATGTAAAATATGTTTATGCTTCAATGGTTTACTTACATTTAAATTTTATATTATTATTCAGAAACAAACTATATAATAAAGAAGGGATCGTTACATTAATTAAGACTCGGGATACAATTGTATAAAATATTCAAAAGATGAAAGTTTTTTTTTTTAGAGGCATAAAAATTTGCGTCGACGACGAAAAACAAACGTTAGACGCGTACCACGATAAAAAACCTAAGGCCACAATTTATTACTAAGTTTTACCTAAATCTAGTTTACAATTGAAGCGGCATTCTAGCGCATACCTTCGCAACGATAATACCAAAAGCTAGTGTAAAAAAAAAAAAAATATCACCTCGCCAGCGCGTATGTACATTCCGCTGACGGAGCGAATCAGAGACAGGCGAAACCTGACCGTGTCGATACGAATCGACAATTTGTTCTTTATACGAGGCGAACAGGTCCCTATACACTCTAAAATGATAAAATATTACCAAAAAAAAATAAACGTTTCGTAATTCCAGTAAGTACAAACATCGCCTCGGACGCAATTCGATTGTACCAACACGTCTCCGGCTAGCCGTTAGCGAGGATCCGACAGCTAACCATTACTTAAACTAGTGTTAAAAAAATTTATGGCAACTAAGCGTTCAGTGCACCACACTGATATTATTTACACCATAACGGGGGCACCATCGACCCGATGCAATGACATTTGATTAAAATCATTTTGATCGTTGTAATAAATAGGGTCGAACGTGCCCCGATGTGAAATTAACGAATCGGAAAAGGTCATTTTTATAAAAAAAATATTGTCGCAACGGCAGTCTTTGTAGTCAGTCGCGATAAATGCAGTATGAAATTTCTAATTTGCCACAAAACATAATACTTCAATAAGTTTAGTACGTCCAATTTCATCAAAATATCACCCAATGAGTAAATTTTAACTCGTCACCCGTCCGACTAAGTCTAGTCGAGTGGAAACGAACTCGATTGTTCAGGAATGTCTCGATATTAATACTGGAGTGGGAAATATAACCAATTAAACAGACTGAGACGGATTCAACTATTTCTTTTTTCTTTCTATCCTGCGATGTGATGACGAAATATTTAAAATTGGAATAGATCGACAGCAGATTTAATTTTTTTTTAAAAGCTTGAAGAGAGTGTCTTGTAAAAAAAAACAGAACAAAAAACAATTCCGCCACATCACACCAAAATATATGCAATTTAAAAATGAGCACCAACCCGCAATCAGTTATGAACGAACAGTTTCATTTCGGTGCAATCCTTTCAATAAAAAAAAGTAAAAATTCGTTATATTATATACTGACGTTAAATATAACCTTATTACGTATATACAATCGTTATTGCGATCGACGTCTTATATAAAAAAATATGTAAAGTATTCCTCTGAATACAAATACAAATCATAATTAAAATTTACTTGACTTCATGTTTTCGATTAAAAAAAAAAACTTTTAGCACAACGCAATTGCAATCGTAGATACAGAATCAGGCTCCCGACTTTACTTACAATTAAACGACGGTAATGTAAAACATTTATACAACGCTGTAGGCATGCAAAACAATATTATAATAATAATATTAATATAATTAAGATTTAAGTTTCAAGCGATCGTCGACTACAACATTGTACATACAAATTAACGGTTCGAAGCTCGAGCACACGATTCGATATTTAAAGTTATTTCGTACATAACAAAAAAAAATATAGACACAGATAATTAATTTGAAAATTGTACTTTCGTTAGAACACCGAGATAGCAAAACATATCCAACGCTGACGTGCAAGCTCAGAATCGAACCTTCGTTTACTCTTACAAATTTTTAAACATGGCGATCGGATAAAAAAAAATTCAATCGAGTAATCGATTTATAATAACAAAAGAATGGGTTAACAATAGTGCGAACAATAATCAAAATAACGTTAGATAGAATCGTGGTCTGGACGGGGGCGGTCACTCGAGCGAGTTGGCGGCGTCCGTGCCGTCGTCGAACGACTCGTCGCCCGACGCGGCGCCCGCGCCCGGCGCCAGCGACGTGCGCTTCACGCGGCACGACGACGACGCGCCCGACAGCCCCATGGGCCCGCCCTGCCGTCTGCGCACACCACTCGTATGTAGATACACTCACGTCACACGTGCACACGTGCGTCTCGTACAAAACGTAAACAATAAATAACACAACTAGACCAGTCGGTCAAGTTAAAACCGACTAACGTAACAAAGGTGAGGTTACGATAACAATGTTTTGTTTACGTTTTGTATTACTTATAATAAAGCAATTATACATTGATTTTGATGATGGGACGATGATTTGAGTACGTTATCATCTTAAAAAAATTATGTGTAATGACTGTGAAGTATAATGATGATCGTTAAAAGAAATATTAAAGTAAAACAAATTCAGATTATCATATTAAAAAAATAGATTCAAAGTTAATATAGTTTTTAAGAGAGAATTTGAACACCGGTTTTACAATGGAAACAGAGATATAGAAACAAACCCAAACGAACAGAAGGACAAACACATAAAGCCCTGATTAAGACACACAGTTGACAAATCATAGAAAACAGAATTTAATCGTTAATAATTAAAATTAGAAATCTTTATTAAAAGATGAAAAAGCTCCAAAGGCGTAATAGACTTATTCAAGCTATACCCTCGACACGCTACCAAATAGCACTTAATGAATTTATTTTAAATTCAAATTTAGAATAAAAAAACTTTTAAATATAATAGCAATATTAATATTGACCTTAACTTTATTTAATTTAAAAAAAAGGATATTTTTTTACAGATACATATTTATGTAACCTTTTAACTTGGCTTAATATTTTAAATAGGATTAATTATTTTTTTTATACCTACATATCTATTCATAGGTTATAAACAAGGTTATTTTTTTGGGAGTGTTATGTTATATTCTGGCTAATGGTAGCGTATTTCCAAAGCGATCCTAAGCCATCGTTACCTCACTCGGCTTCTGGTGACAGCTTATTCACTATCATCGGTTAAGTTGGGCCTAGACAATCACAAGCATCAATCATCATCATCATACAAGGCCATTTAAAATAAGAAAAGATAATTAAAATGATGATTCTCGGCCTTACTTATAAATATTGCGTAGCGGCTGTCGAACACTGTTTTATCCCTTTCTGTCATTACTGTAAATGACATTCGAAAGAAGAAGACACAGCATCGTTTAACTAATCACACGCTAAACAACGTTTATAAGTATGGTTGTATATTTTATTGATATTAATTTATCGAATGCGTGTGAATTTTCTAGAAGAATGTTGTTTTAATGAAACAATGTGAGTGTGATGAATGGAATGATTACTTATGTTTCGGGACAATTAACGTTCTTAGCATATAGCTTAGTACAGAAAATATTTGCACCACTACAATGGGGCACGGTGTAATTATATATAGGGTTAAAAAATATTCTCAAGTCTTTAAAAAAAATAATTTAGGCTAATTATAATAGAGTAAATATGTACATGGTTAATGATCCACTATTTTTTCAAGAAAAATAGAAATAAATTAAACATATACTACTTATAAATTGAGGCGATTGTAATTGAGAGAGCTTTGTAATTAGCCTGCAGAGTTCGTCCGGTCCCAGTGACCGTGAAACGGGGTTGAGGTGGTAAAGTGGAAGATTTTGTATGGCGGTGGTAATGATAAGTTACCTGAGCTTGTTGCGCAGGTTGGAGCACTCCCGGGCGAGGGTCTCGTGCGTCTCGAGCAGGTCCTCGAGTTCTCGCTGCGCCTTGCGCTTTCCGACCTTCTCCCGCTGCACCTCCTCCTCCGCCTCGTCCACTGAGCGCTTAAGGGCTTTCACGCGCGCGTTCATCTACAAGAACACACAGATTTACATCTTTATATAGTGGAAATAACACACAACTAATTCTTACGGGTACTAAGGGTTTATAAGGGATAATTTACTGGTGGCAAGAGATCACGTCGATAGTTAGACAGTGTCGTCATAAAAGGCATTATAATTATATCTATTGTCAACGTAACAGCCGTTGGACCTGATTTGATGTCCCTTCTACTTGAAAAACGTCACTCATCATTGATAGTTCCAGCCATTATACTGAATAGACTATCATCGTGTGGCGGTAACCGAGAGTGACCGCACTGTTTTGATAAGCTGACCACCGTCATATAATACAACTTGAAGTAGTTACTAAAGTAGTACTTAAGATAAATTATCATACGATAGATAAACTGTAGGGTATTTCTCATGTATATAGGCTATAACCTAGATAGAAGTGGGTGGTACCTTTTCGATCTGCTCCTTGTACTGGTCGGCATGTCTGCGCTCTTCGTCCAGCTGCAGCGCGAGCTCCTTCATCTTCTTGTCGAGTTTGCGCGACGCCTTCTGCTGCGCGAGACGCTCGCGAGACTCCGCCTCCAGCTGCTCTTCAAGGTTCGACACCTTCAGCTCCAATGACGTAATCACGCCCTAAGCACACACATATGTAAACATTACAGCAACAAATAACATATATATTTTCAAAATAACCTCAATCTATTCGGCAAAGCTAAACAGGTATCAGTAAAAAATATTATATCACCCAACTGTCTTTTCGCGGTATAATTATACGACGAAATGCGAGTTAAAATTATGTAGAATTATGAGAAAAATTATATAGTTGGTACCTTGGTCTTGGCGCGTCCAGCGGTCTCCAGTTCGGCGAGCTTGGCCTTCAGCTCCTTGTTCTGTCGTTCGAGCACCAATTTGCCGCTTTCTAACTTCTGCGTCGCCGCCTTCTCCGTGCCCAGCTCCATCGTGAGCTGGTCTATTTGGTTCTGAGGATTTATTTTATAATAAAATATAATAGTTGAATTGATTATAGTTCTGTTTGATTATATTTATATATACTATATTATATATATACTATATTAGTTCTTAATAACAAATACCTGTGACTTTCTGAGCCTGTCGTTAAGTATCTCGTTGTTGGACTGTTCCTCGTCCAGGTCCTCCTCGAGCGCTGCTATCCTCGCCTCTAGCCGCTTCTTCTCATCCACTAATAATGTAACCTGTAGTAATAATATGATAACATTTGTAAGTGAGTTTGTTCGTCCCGCTGTCTAGGCTTTATACTTTCGTTTAACAAACAAAACGCACGATAGGTTTCTATCCTAATAACAAATTTCATTTGCAAGTCTGTATTAAGGTCAAGTATTCGTTGTCATAAAGCGTTAAGACTTCAGAGCGTCACAGCCCGAATGTTGTACCTTGGCGCCGGTGGCGGTGAGCTCGTCGTCGCGGTCGTCGCGCTCGGCCTCGGCGTGGCGGCGCGCGCGCTCGGCGGCGGCCAGCTCCTCGGCGTGCTGCAGCGCCTCGGCCTCCAGCGCCTTGACGCGGCGCTCGGCCTCGCGCGCCAGCGCCGACGCCTCCTCGCGTCCCGCGCGCGCCTCCTCCGCCTCGCGCGCCGCCTCCTTCAACTGCACCGTCAGCTTCTTGGTCTGCTTCACGGCGTCCTCCTTGACCTGTATCGAAAATCACTTTCATATAGACACATTTTTTAACGAATTGCAGTCCGATATGTTTTTATAATTATATATATTCAACAAAACAGTACTTGAAATAATAAATATAATATATAACTACGAATGGTCACCTTGTTGGCGAGATGCAGCGCCTGCTCCGCGTCCTTGAGGTCCGACTCCAGCTTCTTGCGCGTGGCGGCGGCAGCGGCGCGCTGCTTACGCTCCTCCTCCAGCTCCGCTTCCAGTTCTCGCAGCTGCTTGACAATACCGCGACGTTTCTCCTCGCCGGCCTCCTCCTTGGCCTGCACACACACGCACTCGTTTTTATATTTACATCGTCATCCTTATAGTAATATTTAAAGATTAAGAACAAATATGAGGAAAAACCGGGTTAATCGCGTACCAAATCCCTGTTAGAACTTATAAATTTTATATTTTATTATACTTTTATAATAAAACCAACAAACCAAGTTTTTTAAATGACCATCTATCACGGAACGCAAATTTCGTTTTTAAACTTAACCGACCTGGAGATCTCGCTCGAACTGCGCTCGCATGGCTTGCATGTTGACCTCGAGGCGCAGCTTAGCGTCCTCGGTGAGCTGTAGATCGTCCTCGATCTCCTCGTTCTGCGCCTTGAGTTCAGCGAGCTGTGACTCGAGCGCGCGCTTCGCCTTTTCCAATTCGTGAACGTTCTTATCGGCCGTGCCCTGTGTGTTGGCGAGCTCGTCCAACTCGGACTGCAGGAGCCGCTTCGATCGCTCCAACTCCTCGATCTGAAACATTTCCAACGTAACGCGGTAAATTATAATCAAAGTAAACAAAATTAAAATGAGGGACATATATTTTAGTTATCTTTTTTTAAGTGGCTACTTCGTCTTGAACATAGCTTATATATATTAACATATTTAGCTTTGAAAAAATAATTGTTTAAGTCAAATGTAATAAAAGTAACATAATGTTATTCAAAAGTAAACGTTGGGCGCACACCCGCGCACGTACCTTCTCGGCGGCCACGTCCAGGTCGCGCGTGAGGGAGAGCACGCGCGTCTCCTTGTCGCGCGCCTCCCGCTCGGCCGCGTCGCGCTCGGCCGCGTAGCGCTCCGCCACCGCGCGCTCCTCCGACACCACCTGCGGGAACACAAGTTTTTTAATTAATATTCAACTCATTGTAAATAAACACAAATAATAATAATAATCTGGTTATCTGTTACAAACTTCAATTCGAACTAAAAATAAACTTCGAGGAGAGCACGTACCTTGTCGAAGTTTTTCTGTTTCTTCTCCAGCTCGAGCACCTTGGCACGCTGCGCGCTCAACTCAATGTTGGTGTCCTCCAACTCCTCTTGGATTTTCTTTTTGCCTGTAAATTCAAATCAGATTAGTGATAATGAAATTTATGTTTTTTACTGACACTTCATAACAAAAACAAAGACTAATAATGATACAAAATGTCTTAATAATATTCGTATAACCCATAACAACAAGATATACAAATTGCGGCCGATAAATAAGGAGTTTATTTAATATAAATATTATATTATATTGTGACAGACAGCAACTAAAAAATGAATATTTAATAATGTATTAAAAGTGCAAGACAATAACCCTGCGACATACATATATATATACATATATACAAACGATATATGGTACTCACTCTTGTCCAACTTGTCATTTGCCTGTTTCAGCTCATCGAGCTGACAGTGAAGCGCTTCAATGTCCTTGCTGAGTTTCTTGCGCTGTTCCTCAAGCACCGCTGCTGCTTCTGCTTCCTCTTCTGCCTTCTTCTTTGCGTCGGTTAGTTGTTGAGTCAACACTGTGACCTGGATAAGAATATTTTATATTATACTCCATTTCATTAAAATTATTAAATTATGACGACAAATTTATTAACATACAATACTATCGTTTCTTTTTTTACAAATCATTAAAATAGAGGGCATCGTATAAAATTATAGCATTGATTTTTTTTTTATAAAAAAATAAGAAGTTAATTTTAATTACTTTTAGTACTTCAATTACTTAATATTATAATAATCTTACAGCAAAAAACATTACCTGGCAGTATTATCACACAGGGAATCTTACTATATGGTTTTAAATTTAACTACTTTCTCTAACATTTTTTTTGATACAATATAATTTTGAACCACATGCTTTATAAATTGCCAATATTGTTTGTGCAACTTGCCTGTTTGTCAAGGTTCTTTCTGGCCTGCTCTTCTTCATCGAGCTGGTCGCGCGCTTGCTCTAACTCTTGCTCCACGTTGCGCAGGCGCGTCTGCAGCGATAGCTTCTGCTTCGTTTCCTCTTCCAGCAATGCCTTCAACAGATCATAAACAGTCTATCGTTAAAGTTCCGATAATAAATATTTTCTTTCTTGTTTTTAGCCTTTATTAATAATTCATGGTCGTATCTTGTTTTTATAAATATCAGCTAAATAAATATCAGATTTGTATTGCATTCTCTTTATTTTAGATAAATACATTATTTGATATCTTTTAAACATAATATTTAGTAAAATTATTTTACGCACCTGTACTTCTGCGTGCTGTGATCCAGCTGTTGCCGCCTGTTTAGCAGCAGCAGATGCCTTGAGTTCCGCCTGTTCTAGCTGTTGCAACGCCTGCTCGGCTTCGCTTTGAAGACGGATGCACTTGTCCGCTAATTCCGATCTAAATTGAAATAGATTCACTTGCTTTAGTTGCTTTGTTTTTAAAGATAATAGCTTTTTTGTATACATGAATCATAACCGACGATTCCGAGTTCAAACCAGGGTAAGCACCACTGAATTTTCACGTGCTTAACTGTGTTTATAATTAATTTCGGGCGGCGAAGGATAATATTGTGATGTAAAATCCATTGGCGGATCAAAATCAGCCACGTTTATCTATATCAACTCGCATGGGAGCATCGTGGTGAAGTAAAAAAGACGAGGAGGTCTTAGCTCCTAGAGGAGGAGGACATGAGGCTGCAATGTTCAATAGGGATATTCCGGCCGCACCTGGCGCGCTCCACGTCCTGCAGCTTGGCGGCGACGTCCTGCAGCTGCGCCTCGGTCTGCTTGCGGCGCCGCTCGCCCTCCGCGCGCGCCGCGCTGGCGCTCTTCAGCTCCGTGGCCAGGTCCGCGTTCTCCGCCTCCAGCGCCTGCTTCGCCTTCTCCAGGACTGCGGGAGACAAATGTCTTTAGCGTTTGTTTCTACATGTATTACACTGTAGTGTCTCATGAAGGAAGATTTTTTAAAAACTATAACTGTTTTAAATAAATAAAGTGTATGTATAGGATAATATGGCAACTCAATGTTTTTTTTTTTCATATTTAACCAATAGCGTATTTAAGTAGGGTTCTTAATTTTGTGATGTGAGACCAAACTAACATTTGTTATGCCAAGTCAAGTCCTGTTTGCGTTCGGGCGATGAACCTTTACACATGTGTTGCCAATAATCTCGCGTCGAATTGAACAAGCTTCCATCCTCGTACGAATTTTCTACATTAAAGTTGTCGTCCTTTGACAGGCCGAATTTTACGTTCTTTTGCCTCCGTTCATTTAAAGTAGCCATTGTAACATAATAAAGGAATTTAATTTATATAAAACAACATTAAAAATTTCAAGTAAATCAATGCATAAAAGTTACGGTTTGTTAGTGACAATTGACGTTTTATGTCAATAAATATTTAAAATTGAAATTTTTAAATTCGGAATTCTTTTGATATGGCGTTTATTACGAAAAAACTATTTAATCTGTACTAGTATCGTAAAGTTGAGAAGTTTTACTATTTGATCGTAATATGGGAATTCTATTTAATTTGATTCGTTAATATTAATTTTAATTAATAATCGTTAATATTAACGTTAATTAATCTGGTAAATATTGTGCAAGTACACGAAGCTATGACATAATTTATTGGCGCGGTTTTTATTATAAATTAAATAAATGTATTTTTAAATATTTGCATAAAAGAGGCATATTACATAATTTAATATTTAATGATGAAATATTATAAAATAATAGGAAAAGGAAATTTGCATTTTAGTGTAATATAAAAATGGAAGACGGATATTAAACATTCCATATAAACTATTATAAACATAATATCATCACTCACCAGCCTTGGTTTTCTTGATCTGGTCGTGCTGCTCGTTAAGCAGCTGCAACTCCTGGGAGTGCTTGTGTCTGTGCTCCGCGAGCGCTGCCTCGTGGGCCGCGGCCTCCTCCTCGAGACTGCGCTTCAGCACCGCCACCTCCTGCTCCCGCTTCGACCGGAGCTCCTGTTGAGCTGAAAAACGAAAATACGTAAATTAGGTCGACAGTTAAAAATTTTGGACAAATATATTATTACCATTAAAAATAATTATATAATTAATTAATGAAAGTTTTTGAAAAGATAGCTTTACTCAGTGGACATTTAACAATTTTAAATGTTTTTATTTATATGTACATATACAAGAACAAAGATATATATGGCCCACGTGATGGTAAGTGGTCACTATCACTGTTGAATATTGGTCAATATTGCTAATGTAATCCATAATATATAGTTTATAACATAATTGCGCCGTCGAACTTAGGATCAACGATGTTATGTGCCCGTGGTTGCATTGGCTCACCAAAGCAAGGCAACATAAGTCAGTGATACTGGTCAGTGAAGCTGATATAAAGATAACAGATTACCCTCTACTCGAACAAAATGTGCTCAAAATGTATTTAATTATCGCTCCTGTAAGAATTACAATAATAAATTTGATGACTTAGGCATATTTTCTTGCTCGCTCAATACATTCGAAAAGAAAATAAATGAGCATTTGTCATTTAGTTTTATATTCTTTGATGTTTACTCAAATTTTTGAATATTTATAAATATTATTTATAATTTACCGAATTGCACGTTCACTGCCATACACGACGTAGTTTAAAATAAAAAATCAGTCTCACCGGCCGTCGTGTCGAGCGAGTCGAGCAGCTCGCTCTTGAGCGCCTCGAGCTCCTCGTTGAGGTCGCGGCGCAGCTTCTCGGCCTTGGTGCGCGCGGCGCGCTCGGCGTCCAGGTCCTCGTGCGCCTCGGCCAGCGCCGCCTCGGCCTCGCGCGCCGCCTTGTGCGCCGCCGCGCGCGCCGCGCCCTCGTCGTCCGCGCGCGCGCACGCCGCCAGCAGCTCCTCCTCGCGCTTGGCTGCAACACGGCGCCGTCACACAACACTGCCCGCCCACTCCCCACTCACCGCGCCCGCGCACACTCACTCAGGACGATCTGCAGCTCCTCCACCTGCGCCTTCTTTTCGGACAGCTGCTCCTTGACATCCTGCAGCTCCGTCTCCAGCTTTCTCTTGGCCCGGTCCACTTCTTGACGCAGTTGATGATCCTTCGCAATGAAAACGTTTATCATTTAATTTTTTGACATTTAATGGTCGAGGAGTATCGAAGTAATGCTCGTAAAAATCGATTTAAAAGAAACCGACTGACAATTTAAAATTATTTTCAGTATATATACCTTAAGTAATTTCTCCTCGAGCTCGGCGATGGCGGACTCTTGCTTGGCCTTCAATTTGCTGAGATGCTTGGCTTTCTCCTCCTCCTCAGCTAAGGCCTGAGATAAGTCGTTTGCCCGTTCTTCTAGAACCTACGATTATAACAGGAAAAAAAAACATTAATTAAGTATTGTTACTTTATTTATTCAATAAATTATTGTCACTGTCAAACATTCAAATAGATATTTTTAGATTAGTTTAAAAAGTTATATGGAATTTAATTATTTTAATCTTCGTAATCAATGAGTTTACCTTCTTCTCTTTAACCAACTTCTGGTTGGTGTCCTCGCTGAGAGCGAGTTCCTCCTCCAGCTTCTTAAGCTTGCCGTCGCATTGCACGCGTTCCAGCTGCAGCTTTTGACGAGCAGCTTCCTCTTCCTCTAACTGTTCCTCCAGATCCTATAAAAATAAACAAATTACAGATAAGTATTTATTTATGAAGACAAACACCTAAATAGAGCACGCAGAGTCGCTATAAGGATACAACGTATCTCGTCCCTAAAATAAAACACACTCAGTCACACTTAGGTATAACTGATAAGTGGGTGGTACCTTCGTCAGTATACGAATTTATTAAAGATAATAATTTCGATTTACACAAATATTACTACGATTGTTAAAATAAAATAATTATATAATACGTCTAGTTATTTATTCGCTACTAACCATTTATAAAATAAAAAATAAAATAAAAAAACGGTTATATTGAATGTCACCTGTATATTGAGCTGCAGACGCTTCTTCTCCTGCTGCAACGAGTTGCAACGCTCCTCCTCCTCTTCGATGCGGCCCTCCAGGTCGTGCAGCAGCTCCTCCAGTTCCTGCTTCCTCGCTGCGGCCCGAGCTCGACTCTCCTCGGCTTCCGCGCACAGTTCGAGCTCCGCCTGTTGAATAGAACGACAATTTATTTTACATGGAGATTTCACCAATCGCTTTATTTAACATCCTGTTATAATGATAAATATATATTTTTATATACATATATTAGAGCATTAACTTCCATATATTAATAATACCAATCATCACAGAATTCATATCATATAGTATTTTGTTATGTGTGAACATTTTAAATCTATTTTTAATGAGAAACTTAAAATGTTTTTCTCGGCATCTATTTAATTTTGAGACCATTTTATTTTATTGTGCAAAGGAAAGTGTTTTTTTTGTCTGTGCAATGCAAAGTTGATGACTGATGTTTAATCTGATATGGGATTTACACTAATATTCCGTCTATACGATTTCAGCTATTTCATGAAAATATCATATTTTTGGTATAATTTCAAAGACGGCTACTAATATTGTTTATGGTAATTAATTATAAATTTCTAAAAAAATTAATAATAAAAGATTCTAATTGAACCTGTAGCTGCTCAGCGAGTTGTGTCTTTTCAACGCTGGCCTGCTGATACTTGGCTTCGTAGTCCTGGCACCTTTTCATCTGCGATTCTAACCGCTCACGGATCTGTCTCAACTCATCCTCCTTCTGCGTCAACTTCTCCTCTTGCTTCGTCACTTCCAATAGAGGTTTCACCTGAAATTACATTAATAGTTACATCTTAAAATATTTCATTATAATAAAATAAATATTTATCACGACATATTATCGATGACATAATACTAATGGCGTGCATCTTCAGAACAAAGATAAGTACATTATAAGGTAGTCTATCTTCACAATAATCTATTGAATGGAACCTACATATCGTATTTGCATTACAATAGTTGTATTCTACGATAATGAGCTGGAATGTTTTCAAAACACGAGAAAAGCATTAATACAACGAAGGTACTTACGTGATACCGTATTATGTAAGTGTTATATTGATGAACATTCAATATAATATGTAGATATCAGTATTATATTAAAAATATTTACAAATGATGTGCCCACCTTTATATACAATCTCCACCATTGCCAGTTCTTAAGCTTGAGATACGCAGCACAGTTCCTTTGGATTATCCGGATAGCGTTCAACTGTTGCAATCTCTTCTGGTAGTTTCTCCTCGCGAGGAACCCGCGACAGAATGCTTGGAAGTTCACGATCAAGTCCGTGATCTTGTAGTCTCTCTCCTCTTCCAGATGCGCCAACACGCCCGCTCTGAAGAAGATCTTTGACTGCCCAACGCGATACAAATTATAGTCGAGATCCAGAGCCTCGATCATTTGCTCGCAAGCCTTCTTACCATCCATGAAACCTTTGGGTATGATGTTCGGTGTAAGCAGCTCGTAACGCTGTCTGAACTCTTGGAAGGGAATCCTGTTGGGGAAACCCTGGCGACAGATTCTTATACCCTCGAGTACACCATTGCATCGAAGCTGGTCCAAGACCAAAGGTGCCTCAATTTTGCCAGCCTTCTTTTCGTGATTAGGAATGATACATCTGACAAAGTTCGGATTAGTGTTTCTCAACGTTGCCATCAGTTTCGTCAGCTGCTCCTTGTACAGTTGGGAAACTGTTCGGAACATTCCCTTTCTGGTTCTCGCTCCGAACTGCGTGTCTGTCAAAGCCTGCTGTGCCATGCCGACGATTTCAGCATCCTTCCAAATGTGACACACGAAGGGGTCTTGAGAGGACTGTAGACAAGATACAACATTCTCGTTCAGGGGGTCCATGTTCTTCATCAGCCATTGTGCAGCTGAGTAATCGACTTTGCCAGCGTAGTGGATGATCGCGAAATCAGCGACACCACGGAAATCAGTCTTCATAAACTTGGGATGGACGGAGTGAGATGAGACGAGTTTCTCGACGAACGTTTTATCCGTGGCCTTGGGGAACCAACATTCCTCGTCTAACAAGGCCATGATACCCATCGGTTTGTCGATGAGGTCAATAGTCGGCTGCAAATCTAAACCGAAGTCGATAAACTTCCACTCGATACCTTCCCTCTGGTATTCCTCTTGTTCCAAAATGAACATCGTGTGATTGAAGAGCTGCTGCAATTTTTCGTTCGTGTAATTGATGCAGAGCTGCTCGAAGGAGTTCAGATCGAATATTTCGAAACCAGCCATATCGAGGATTCCAATGAATGACGCACCTTGTCTTTTTGTTCTGTCTAGGGATCTGTTGATTCTGTTCACTAACCACCTGAAGAGACGTTCGTAGCAGGCTTTACCGATTGCTTCTACGGAGAACTCGACCTGTTCTTTAGTTTGTGCCTTTGTAACGAAGTCGCGACCGACCTTTATTCTTGGTTTTAGGAACGCTTTCGTCATTTCTGTTACAGAAAGACCTGAAAAATACAAAATACATAATTAATTTCAGTACTATGGAAGTTTCGCTTCAAAAATTGCTATATAAATGATTTTCTTACCAAGCAAATGCGCAATTTTCTGCGCAACTGTATTATCGGGCAATGTGGCCTGATCGGAATTTCTTTCCTGTTTAAACTGCATGGAACCGAAGAGCAGGACGGCGGAGACTATTCTGAATATAGAGTTGAAGTCTTCGTTGTTCATCCCCATAATATTCATTGATTTGATCGTCGCCTGGAACTCCGCTGCATCATCGATACCTGGTACAGGTAGCGCAGCATTTGAAAGGAAAGGGTAACTTTTAGGATCTTCTAGAATGTACTCCGCTTTCTGCTGCGTCGTGGCTCCTGATAGGAGTTGGTAGAAGATGTGGAATGTCCTCTCGTCCTTCGCTTGTCTGATCGCTCTTGATTTCTCTAATAAGTACGTTTCTATGTTCGCACCCGCAATAAAACCAGATGCGTCGAAGTTTATTCGTATGAATTTTCCCTAAAAATATACAGATGTTAAATATGTTTACCCTTTTTATTTGAATAGATATATTGCTTATCCTAAAAAAAAACTTACGAATCGTGATGAATTGTCGTTTTTGACAGTCTTTGCGTTACCGAACGCTTCAAGGATTGGATTTGCTTGTAGTAATTGTTGTTCAAGCTCGCCCTGTTAAACGAATCAAATTATAATCATATTAAACATATAAACAAAAAACGATACTTCGACATATACTTGTAACCTTTTATATATATACCTACGGTTAGGGATATAAAATAAAAGCATCGCATACATGAGTGATTATGGTTTATGATTTAGGCATTTTTAAAAGCTTTACCTCGAACGTTGGTCCATTGCTCTGTTAACATTGGTAGCAGCGTGTAATGAATCGAATGGTTTAGTTATTAAATGATTTATACTCGATAGCTATATATAATTCAATAAGTATATAAAAAATATATGGCATAAATTACTTCGAAAAGCGACTGATTTTAAACCGATTTATCATACATTCATGTACATACAGTACATTACTACCTAAAATAAATGTCATAAACACGTGTCGACATTTTTTTAGGTTTAGCTTAAGATATATAAGTTGAGTAAGTACACTACAAGTTTTGATATGTCATTTTATAAGATAAAGTTAAAATTTTAAGATGTTCGGAATATAGGTTCTATCGAATAGAAACGAAACGGACGTCAGCAATGACTGGTGATTCATTTCAACCAATTAAATTACATAAATATTTTTATTAAATACTAAATACTATAAAGCTCGGATAAAAACGATAAATTAATTACAATTTTTATATTACGAATAGACATGATCTTATAGATGAGCATAATATACATAACGTTTATATAAATAATCGTATATAATCAACTTACAATAGACCAACACCCTTTTTTTTAATTCAAGCATTGTATACTATATACATAAAAGTCATCTTATATCATAATGCATTACCACCAATCTTAGTTGAAAAGCACAGAGAAAAATAATAAAAATCATAATAAAGAGCAAATAAATAAGAGGTATATAATGGCACCAATAAATAATATAAATATATATTACATAGGTTATATGTACACAATATTTAAAGTAAATTAATTTAAAAGAACTATTATTATTGTTATCTCATTCTTACGTGTGGATTTAAAAAAGAACAGCAAGTGTATCAAGAAAAAATTAAACGAAAAGTAACAGCCAGGTCTCGTCTGATCTTTGAGAAGGTTTTGGAACTTATTTCTCAACATACCACACGCACAGATACGTTGAAGTAATACACGATGTTTTCCATCACGAGATGAATTCATAACACAGATTAAGCACACGATAACAGTGATGCTTGCTCGAATTTGAATCTCTACTTTTATGACCCACCTGTTCTATCATTTTTTTTAGAATTTCCAAAAATTTAGCACCATTGTCTCCAGTGTTAACACGTAGCAATTACTGTATGCTAATTGCCAGCACACAATCCGTATGAAAATGACAATCAACTTAAATGTTTTCAATTATATACTTAACAATAAATATATAAAACACATATGTGGTATATGGTATACAGTATAATAATGTTTTACTTACTATTATCAACTGCGGCGTCGGTCCCTGTTGTCGTTGAATCCCGGATCACGAGGAAGATAGAAAATAGAGAAAATATATTACAAAATAGTGCATTTGTAGGAAAAACGGTGATTTTAAAAGATTCTTACGAAAAACTGGTATGGTACACTTTAATACAGCTTTCATATTAAATCAAAACATTATTTTTTTATATTATAGACTTTAATTAAATGTAAATCTGCCACCGGTTTAGAATGTAGAATACATCGAGAAGAACCGGTAAGAATCTTAGCAGTTACTCTTTTCTCCCTTTAATATTACAGAGATGTTAATCAAATACAATAAAGTTTCATATATATCCTGTCTGCATATGAGTTGGTCAATTAAATTTAAATCATTTTGAACTTTAGCACACTATCAATTAAAAGCCGATTTAATAATAAACTATTCTTTCAACTTTACTTTCAACTTTCGTTGTTACATAATTATTGACTGATCGATGAAATTTTATTAAAATTTAACTTAACAGATTTCGATGTTTGTTTAACTCAGGAGACACTCCCAAAGTCATATTTCGATTTTAAGTCATATTTGATCTTTACGTTTTGTATTGAAAGATAATCGACAAATTTGTTGTAATTTATAAACTGATTGAAGAAATTCACATGCTCAGTACTTTTTTGTTCGTAACAATAGAACTAATATTATAAGCACTAGTAATATCAATAACATTTTACATATGAACGTCAAACAACATTTGTATGTAATGTCATAAGCTTTCATACTTTAAACGTCAATCACAAATACAAATGTCTAAGGCGGTGTACGGTAGTGCGCAAGTTCGTTAAATATTATCACTAACAGCGTAATAGCACACGATTATATCAAATTTCACTGTCGTTTCGTGTAAATGTGCATTTTTTTATATATAATAATAATATCCTGGGACATTATTCACACACGGCCATCTGATCCCAAACTAAGCAGAGCTCGTACTATGGAAACCAGACAACTGTTATGCTAACTATACTACTTTTCTTTTTGTAAATACATACTTATATAGATAATCACACCCAGACTCGGAACAAACAGACATGTTCATGCACACTAATGTCTCCTGGTTGGGAATCTAACCCACAACCTTCGGCGTGAAAGGCGAGTATCTACCAAACACGCCAACCGACCTGTCATTCATATCCTTACATTTCATGAGAAAGAGAGACGAGATTAAGCAATTAATTTGAAATACAGTAGTTGTAATTATATGTAAATATACTGTCCGTATATCTAATCTACAGAACATAGAAACACTTTATATAAATAAATAGTTAATTAACTGTAATCTATCGCTTATGTAAGCGACAATACATTCAAATATATCTACATTTTATAATTGAATTGACAATTAGGAGAAATACTAATATCGTAATGATAATTTGTTTATTTAAACAGTACCGCAATATATTAAAAACTATATCCACATGAAATGAACGAGCAAACGATGATAGAAAAGTCATAGGATATTTTCAACTGCAAGGATTCTTTTACGAACTACGTACAATGACAAATAGAATGCACGAATGGTATGGTTGCTTCATCGACGTTTTCCATTTACTACATTTTATAGCTCGGCTATACACATCAACTCTCTTTAAGGCAATTTTGTTTCAACAACGTCGTATAAATTAATGATCGCTGTAGCAATAGCTCACTAGCATAATTAATAGCCCAATAATTAATTAAATTAATAAGTTTACAACATATTATTTAACTGTCTATCACACTTAATTATCTATATAGATATATGTTATATGAATGTTATGAGTTAAGGGCATTAAAACGTCTTACCCGAATCCGATAGTTAAACCAGTAAAGATTGATACGCTTCAAACAGATACGTGCAATCAATATATTTTCAACCTTAAATACGTGACTCACTATACATTATTGAAAAATATTCTATAATTAATATATTAAACTAACGACTTTACTTAGCGGCTGTTTATTTAAAGCAAATTTATCTCTTTCTATCATTATTGATTTGACTTTTGAAAAAAGAAGACAAAGCATTGTTTGACTAATCATTAATTTAGCAACGTTTATAAGTAAGGCCTTTAGTTTTTAATATAAGTACCTCCTAAGTCGTAATGTACGTAAAGAGTACAACACGTGGAGCTATTCTGGAAAACACTTGACGTTAAACTCGATCGCGAAATGTCAGTAATAATTTTAATATATTAAGGAAACGCGTTTCAAAATTTGGCCATCGAATCGAACATCTAGTGTCTTTGTTTCATAGACTAAGGTGACATTGCGAAATCACATCGCGCCATTATTATTTTAAAATTTGCGAATTTCAAATCGCGAGCACACAAACATTGATGCCTAACAGAACTACAAGTTTTACAAAAAATGCAAAAAAAAAAAGCAAATTAAAATTCGTTCTATGAGAAAATGGCGAATTTGAACCAAGGGAATAAAAATGGGAGGTATGATATCTTAATGCAACCTTATCCTAACAGAATAGCTCTGTCGATGACCTAATTGCAGAGTATGTTCAATTCTTTATAATGTACAGTAACAGCCTGTGAATGTCTAGGTCTAAGGCCTCCTCTCCCTTTTTGAGGAGAAGGTCTTATTCCACTACGTTGCTCCAATGCGGGTTGGTGGAATACACATGTGGCAGAATTTCAGTGAAATTAGAAACATGCAGGTTTCCTCACGATGTTTTCCTTCACCGTATAGCACTAGATGAATTATAATCACGAATTAAGCACATGAAAATTCAGTGGTGCTTGCCTACTACCTTGAACCTACATCATCAACATCTCATCGATCATCGGTTAAGATTCACGCGTTCTTACCACTGGGCCATAATATTATAATATCATATGCCGATATTATATGCTTTATAATATATTTCACTATAATAAATAATTAATTCGATAATTAATATTTCTATTAAGTATAATATGAATATGTCAAACTTGAACCAACTCACCGCGCCAGATCCTTTGGGCTTCGAAGCGGCTACATAGGCGAGGTACTGTATTACCTTCTTCGTGTTTTCGGTTTTTCCCGCACCTGACTCACCAGTGCAGAGAATCGATTGGTCTTCTCGGTCTGCAATGAAAATTATAAGTATCAAGAAGTGACAAGAGCGGATTTTGAATTGACTCGTTGGTCTAGCAGCAAATTTTTCTTTGTGTGTGTGTGCGCAAACACAAAAGTACTATTTATTCCTTACTTATTCTTATACATGTATATCACGGGCAGAGATTAAGCGCAGTACTTTTACAAATGTATTGTTAATATTGTTTACATTTTTTTTTATATAGAATAGGAAGGCGAATGAGCATATGAATGGGCCACTTGATGGTAAGTGGTCACCAACGTCCTTAGACATTGTCATTGTAAGAAATGTCTAACATCTCCTACATAGCCAATGCGCCACCAACCTTGGGACCTAAGATTTTATGTCCCTTGTGCCTGTAATTACACCAGCTCACTCACCCTTCAAACCGGAACACAACAATATCAATTACTGTTGTTTAGCGGTAAAATATGGCGGTGGTACCTACCAAGACGAGCTTGCATAAAGCCCTACCACCAGTAAGTACATTCCAACATGCCGAACTACAACTCAAGGCTTTCAGCCTGTCACGTGACGTATTAAAAAGAATTAAAGAAAACCGTCACTTCACAGGAATATGTCTTACTCATTTTCATATAAAAAATTAATAACTAGGATTATAAGCTAGCAACTAGTTGAACTTAAAAAAAAAACCTTTTAATAACAGACCATTCATAAAACTGAATGCGACGATGGTATTATTTTCTCAAGTAATATTCCGTTTTTCAAACTCGTAGGTATAATTAGTGGAGCTGGCTGGCAATAGTCTCGCAAGTTGAGGACCTAAGAATTCTCCGATTGTATTCTCGACTGAGCTTGATAGTTCGTTATACAGTTGGCTAACAGACCATTGTACGAAAAACTTAAAAAATGAAGGTTGCTCTTATACCATTACTGTTAACATAAGTTTCTTTAAACTAGTATTGACTGCCTTCTTTGTTTAGTGTCTAGATATAAGGCCGCAGACCCCAACGTCCTGGGTTCAAATTCCAGGTCGTATCAATAAAAAGTTATTGTTAATTCTCAGTTGCAGCCCAGACAGAGGAAGCTGTAAGTGTGTACACTGCCGTGCCTCGAAAAGCACGTAAAGCCGTTGGTCCTGCGCCTGAACTCTTTCCGGTAGTTTCGGTTTGCCGTCCCATCGTATTATGAGAGTTAGGGAATATAAAATGCACCTGTAGTTGCACACTTGTTCACTATAATATGTCCTGCGCATTTGGCTAATCTCTCTTGAGATTGGCCGCCGTATATAACTAATATTAAATATGTATCTTATCTAGTAGAAACATATGTTCTTATAATAATATAAGTACTATTTCCAATTAATATAATTTACTCCATACAATTGAAAACACAAAAATGCTTTATACATTCAAATTACATAAATTACTTACTTTTCTTAATTTGCATAATTTCAAAACATTTCAAATTAGCTACTGGTGACAACAAAGCATTATATAATAGTTAATAACCATAAACAAAAGTCCATTGGGTTCCTTATCTGTTTGTTACGTGGTTACAATTTATGGCTAAAGACAAAACAGTAAAACTAGTCGAGTCAGACCAAAGAGTAACACAGATGGACCGCGTAGAACTGGTAGGGTAAGCCAACATTACAAAATAGCAATGCAATATTATTGCGCCCGAATGTTCGATAGTGTGTGCGATCAAGAGGACGAAACTATAAGATTAATCTTTTTTTTTTTTTCGTAAAAAATAGTAAAGTCAAAGTCGAAATATTTATGCAATTTAGAAGCTTTTTCAATTGCTATAGTACCAAAAAATCTATCACTGATTCGGAGAAATTCAGTCAGATTTTTTTCAATCTCAATTTTAACAATTATAGATTTCATACACTAATAAAAATTTTTACAGCCTTGATAAACATTTGACTTTTTCATTTTTCCAATTATAACAAGGTTTTTATAATGCTCGATTTGTAAAAGTACTTACGGCTTCGAAATCAGAAACTACAGTCGAAATGCAGAGAATTACGCAAGAATTACATAATCCGGATCTGACTAATATATAAAAGCAAGGAATTCCTTCTGAAAATGAATTTAAGTTGTAATCTATATTTAATTTAATTTATTAGACAAACATCTCAACCTTTGAAAATCCATTAAAAATATTAAAATGTAGTGTGTGTTTTTCATAGACCGATAACTCTACACACACCGGCAATCCTGGGACCGAATTCTACGAATTTATAACGATTACGATACGTCCCCGATTCAATTCCGATCCGACTTTGAATCATCTGTATTTACTCGAATCGGAACCGAACCGATAATATGTTAACATATACCGTTATGTCAAAATCAAACGTAATTGTTAATTTTTTATGGCAATAGTCGATAATTAAATTAAAGAACAGGAAATAAGAAAAAACGGCAACGATCACGCTTCGATTCGATAGCGATAAAGTGTCAATTTTTTAGTAGAATTGACCCCAGTACGTGTTAACGCCACGTACACTTACAATTATTTCGACCCCACTTGCAACGTGTTCTAGCAACGTGTAAACGCAAAGCGGCGTGTAATGCTCTATTTTCTTATTGGAAAATAAAAAAATCGATTCACTCGGCTTTCTTATTCTTTGGTCTGAACTAAATGTATGAAAAGGGCTCCGCCAAGGAGCACTCCCCCGTCGACTGCGCCCGCGCCATTAGCGAACAATTAGGACAAATGACTGGTTTCCAAGTTATCGCTTATCTCTCCAGTGAGGACCTTTTATCGATAAATACTTTAAAACACGAAAAGGTTCAAGTACTTATATATAGTTAGTTGAACGCACAGGAGTATTACACAATGTGTTTTTAAAACACGTATATTTACGTACGTACCTAATAAGTACAGACCAAATTATATGCAACATAAATAGTTTGATATATGCATGCAAATGTGTATGAAAAATGCTGAAAGTAAATTTTAATTTAAAATCTAATATTTATAATAATTTTTTTAGTTACTTTTATGTTTAGACTTTTGGGCCTCGACAACTTTTTAAATAGTTTCGTTCAATGTTGTTTACAATAATTATTACTATCAATAGAATTATAACAGCGTATCTATGTGGAAATACGGTTCTTAAACGAATTTCGCAATTTAAAAAAAAACTTACATATTTTATAGATAAAATGTAACCTAATACATTACGTATTAACAGATAGTATAATTATATATTTACAATAATTATAACATTAAAAATAATTATATTCATCAATACATAGCATTAAGTATTATCAAAGTATTAACCTCAAAACTTTTAAAATTAAAGATACGTAAGAATATAAGTGTAAATATATATAAATATAAATAAATATGTGGGAGTATGTTACCGTTATAAAAATTATAAAAACAAATAAAATCATTATATAATAAGAACGTTAACCCATCGATATATATATATTATACTATACTACTTATATATAAGTAGACCAGACCAGATATAGCCGGCGAAAAACTTTACTATTTTTATTTGATGTTTTTATGTAATAAATATACAACTTTAAGCCGCGTCATAAGTCTGAATTACTTAATACCGCTTTCCATTTCTTTCAAAATGAAGGATCTTCATACAATTTTTCATCCTATCATTCATTTCATCCATCATTTATATTTATCACCTTAGGGATAACATTATCAGTAATCCTTCCTTAGATTTAACCTACTGTGTAAAACAAACCTGTATGCAAAATTTCATGGTACTTTTTATTATTTCCATAAAGTTAAATTATTAATTTATAAAATTAAATTGAATCTTCCACATAATTGTCATTCTCAATTCTGTTGAGAATATCTCCTGATTTGTTGTAATTAACTCAAACTCGTGCTATATGTGCGTATGTGTGCGTAAATAGCTAAAGTTTTAAACCGCTTCACAGACTCGAAAACACATACAAACATCATTTACCATATAAGGTAATCACAAATAAACAAACACATAATTAGCGATTCAAGAATAGTAACGATTTCCGTGCACATCACTATAGGCCAGGGTTGCCAACCATCAGGTCTTACTGGGATACTTAAAAGCATTAATGAGACGTGGATGCGTTTTACGTTTTTCGAGCTTGCTTCTCTACGTGTGTAGTGTTATCAAATCACCTAAATTCAGTCAGTTAATGTGTATGAATAATAATTTTTGCAACTAATTTTTAACAAGCTCCAGTAAAACGATTAAGGTGATGTACATATATTTGGCGTTGCTGCTATATACGAAAATATAGCAAACGAATTAAAAATAAGGTCCTTCTGTATGCAGATGTTATTTTATTCTCTTTTTTGTCTCTATATAAAAATTAAACTCGTAACAGGAGTTGGTACGCCAACAGCTCAATAAAAGAGTATCGACATTTCACACCCTATAGCATGTAATTATGGGGTAATACCGTTGGTGGAAGTGAGTGGTGATATTTATTGCAGGTAAGTTGCAAAAAAATAACGAGAGGTGGAATAAGGAGTAGCATCCGTGTGGATGAATTGTGTATGCGACATAAGTTGATACGAAAACAGGGAAGGCCGTATTAGTTCAAATAATTTCGGAACACCCCTTTATTTTTCAACGTTGTTAGTTATAAGCGACAACCCTATCACAGCGTTAACTACTGTGCGACACCCACTGCACCTCTCGTAACGCTAAGATTAACAGAGATGTAATACGTTATGCGTTGGTTACTAATTACCCACCCGATCTTAGTTATATATAATATATTACAATTATATTTAACATGTGGTAAATAAATAGAAATAATAAAATATATGAAATAATAAAAATTTAAAACATACTACGAAAAAAACCGCGTTCGAAAAGTGCAATCGAGTTGATAAGTAATCGTTGACTTTATCCTTTATTCCCATTGTTTATTATACACCATTGACAAAAAAGTTAACAATTACATCGTGTTTTGACATTGCGGTATTGTAACATAATCTCGTTTTATTGTCGATCTTGTACAGGGTAGTGTAATTTCATTGAAAATTGAATCGGTAACGAATCGTAACCGTATAGATTAGTAGAATCCCCAGTATAATAAATGTTCTACAACCATGTTATCAAAAGCTCAACTCCGTAAAATATTTAAACAAAAACTTGTACGCAATAAAGCATATTCTATTCTTTATAATAATATAGGTCATAATATAATATATGTATAATACACGGCTTATTCTCTTCAGAAACGTTATAGGTGCATTGAAATCGTAACAATGGCTTGTTTAACTTACGAAAATTAGTTTAGGCATGATACAATATTTAATCTTGTTCCAGGACCATAGAATAGTTTTATACTTAGATTAGAAATAGCTGACATTATACATGCATATTCGAAACGCGGTTCGCCATTTCTCAATAGAATACGTTTAGCTGACATGCATCACGTATTCAATGTGCGCTGACCGTTGACATTATTTTTCATCAAATGTTTATAGCTAGCAAGCACATAGCTAATATTTGGCATGCGTGGCAATGCTTCCTAGTTTTTATTCTTTATACAGAATAGACGGATCACCACCTATAGACATTGGCCCTGTAAGGAATATTATAACAAACCCTTACATCACCAATGCTCCGCCAATAGGAACTAAAATGTTGTTCTTTGTGCCTTATAACGGCTACCTTATCATTCAAACCGGAACACAACAATACTAAGTTTTGTTTAGGGGTCGAATATGAGATGAATGGGTGCTATATACAAGAACTTGCACAAAATTGAATATTAAAAAAAAAACAACGGATTATTGACTATATGTTTGTCCATTATCATAATTAACCTTATTTGGTATAAATCAGGAAAATAACTTTATATTCATTTTATTTCCTTATAAAGTACAAACTGATTAAATTCTCAAAAGAGCTAAAAATATATTTTAATTTAATATGACTTAAATTCGGAAAAAGACTAATTTAATAACGATGAATTTTAGACTTTGGAAATTTTTAATATCTAAGATTTATGCATATTGCATTCGATTTACATAATATAATAAGTATAATATGTAATTAGTATCTTTTGAGTACAATATTCTATATATTAGACCTGCAGACCTCTTCTGTCAGAAGCAAAACTCACTTCCATCTTACTTGTGAAACGTTACAAATCGACTTACAGAGATACGCTATTTTGATACATATATCCTATAATTATTATAGTCAATATCACATATCACTTTCGAATATTTTACGACCGTCTTCTGCGATAAGTTTCAAACAACAGTAAAGCTCTACAGCGTCTTATCAGCGTAAGACTATTCCATTGATCTGAATGCTTTACCATTTATATTAAAAACTTACAATTAGTATATAAATTTACCTTGCAACATAGAACGATAAGCGGTATCTGTGATGGCGAAGACATGAGGCGGGACCTCATGTCGCTTGATACCCTTATATCTCTCCATGATCTTCTCCGTGTAGATGGGCAACTTCTTGTACGGGTTCACCACCACGCAGAAGAGACCCGAGTACGTCTGGAAATAAAACGTCCAATGAGACAACAATATCAAGTTTTCGTCGTATCTTGCACCAATCACTAAGTATTCCAATAATCACGTTTGACATTAGCATACGACAAGAATTATATTTTCCAATAGTAATTTTTACATTTAAAACATAACTCAAATAGCTATAGATATAATAATCACGAAAAAAAAAACGGTTAGCCTCTATAAGTTTATTTCAATTAAACGTCACGTTAAATATCAACGGCCTTACTTATAAATGTTGCTAAACGACGGTTTAGTTAAACACTGATTTATCTCGTTCTGACACTATTGATTTGACATTAGAAAGAAGAGAAGACAGCATAGTTGAACTAATTACCCGCTCAACAAGGTCTATAAGTAAGGCCTTAATTGTTTGAACAACATACCAAAGTCACACGAAGATTCGTCTCGGCCAATATTACTCAATCAAGATCCCTTAGCGATGATGATATGTGGAATATTAGAATGGATTATGGGGAATTGTTATAATTAGAGGGACGATAATATATGGGGTGGAAACACTATTATGACTTTCGTCAGCTCCACATACACTGTTATATAATAACGCATAACCCATGTACAATATAAAATATATAACACACTGTTTTGCTGCGTATATTATTATTATTATGTAAATATTCTATTTAAAAAAAAAATTAAGTAGGCGAAGAGTTAATCTCCAATCCCTGTTTATAAAGTGTTAAAAAGAAATACGCAAAGGACGGAGACATGAGTTCTAATCAATCATAAGGATTAGGAGCTAACGTCGATTGCTTTTTCAAACTGTAAGCATGCTAGTAGCATGCTACCTATCCTATAATATATATTGCATAAGTACCATTTCAAAACTCGATCAAGAAGTTAAGTATTCCAATTCCAACTAGGATTATTCCATGAACATCTGAATACTTGCATAAGGTCAAATTAGATCAGTGAGTAATAAAATTAATGCGCAAAACAACTAATTAATACTGTTAATATAACTAATTGGAGATATCGCTTTAAGTATCATGTTAAGTGTTTATTATATTTCTATTACAAATGTCTGTTTTAAAACGTTAAAATTATTGTTTATTAAATGTTTTCAAAATTGTTTTAAATCTAAACTAATATTACGAAGCTGAGGAGTTTCTTTGTTAGAATGTGCTAATCTCAGGATCTATCAGTTTGATAGGGCAAAATCTTTCTACGTTAGCCAGACGATTTTTTTATAGAGACATTATCATATAAAAATGAATGGGAGTTTAAGAAAAATAACTGTGTTATAGTTATATAACATATTTTTTTTATGTAAGTTAGCATTGCAATTATGCTACGAGAACGGACAATGAAAGCGATGAAGTATAGAATTAAGCACAATAGCTCTCCTCTCGACCAGCAGTGGGATTTACCTTAATTTTTGTATTATTTAAATCACATTGTATAATATTATGTTGTTTTCTATAAAGATCAAGGTAACTATAAACTAGTAATCTGTGTTATCAGACGCGGCTTCTTCAAAGGATATCGCATGATATGGTATCGGTGACTGATAACGGGGGCAAAATTACTCTGAATCAATTTACGATCTGACCCGTTATAGAGGGCGTAATGAAATTAGATAAACAAAACTAAGTATTTATGCAAAGATTTAATTAATCACAATAGTATTCGTTTTGAATTTATTAGAAGAGTGAATGAATTAATACTTTTCTGGTCGTAATTATTATATTTATTGGGAATGCTGACAAAAAATTTGAATTGTATCACCAACATCAGTTAACATAATGAACATAATTGCTGTGTGTTTAAATATTATATTATTTGTAATCTCGATATTCAGAATAGAATACATTTCGAATTAAAATTAATTTTAAATTTAGAAAACTTTAAACGCTGGCGTTTGATATTGCAGAATTTTATGTCGTAGCTCAAACAGATACTTTTAGGAGGAAAATCATTCCACAATTCACGTATCAGTAGCAAATACAACATATTGGCTACAAAATCTAAATATGTTTTTTTTTTTAAATAATACTGCGCAAAAGGTAAACCGGCCCACAGCCGTCAACACGGATTACTGATGCAAGCTCACGTAGCTATACCCATAACAACTGACATGGCACAATTTCCACGGTACACCTCCTAATTTGGCCCGGCTCGGCTAACTTATGGTTATGTGTAGCATATGTGCTTTAAATTGAGCAATTGACATTTACGTTTACACTTATTTAAGACACGTTACCTATTTAAAAGAATGAGAACTCTTTTCTCAATACCTTTTTATGTGTAATTACTGAATCGATAAATAAGGTATTATATTATACTTTTAAAAGCTTATGAAAACAAGCGTTCAAAACCTTCCAACTTTAAGCCTAAGGATAATACTTTATGTTTATTTATCTATGTAAACTAATAATGACACACAATGTAATAAAAATAGTTGCAGTAGACTAGAATATGTATAGGTTTTGTAAATATTTGGGAATAATTGTATTTAAAAGACAATTCCTTTGTAAATATTGTCTTGTCAGCCAGTACACATTAACCCGTTTGTTTAAGAAGTTCTTATACAAAATCAATATTATCGTTATGTACTTGGATATTTAGAATATTTCGTTATATATAAACAGAGGAACTATTGACTTTCATATCGGTTTTTCGACAGTAACTATATACAATATCCGACCAGTGGCAAGTGGACACTTAATTTATTCTTGTTAAACGATTAAAAAGTACTCGGACGAGTCTACTTGAATAACGTATATATTTATATCAGTTTAATAAAGATAATAAATTATTATACATTATATTCAAAACAACATACGTTTCTCGAGTGTTCTTAAATTGAAATTATGACAGTTTGATTACATTTTCGTTAACAAAATAATAAGAGAACAACGAGAACAACCTTCTGTAGTCGGTCATGGGACGTCGGACGTGTCATCAGTCATCACACTGTAGGTACATAGTACATGTTATTATAGCTTTTAAGTTATAACACTAAGGGCGATAACCGTTTGACGTGTTTCGACAATGTGTAATCAGTTGTTGAACAAAATATGCGCTCACAAAGGAAAAGTATGGCACCGTCACGTTTGTGGATGAGTCACGAGATCAGAATTCCGCTCGGCAAATGTAATGGACGTTGAAAATATTTTATCATATCTTCAATTTTGTCGTATTATAAATATTTTACTCATTAACATAAATAAATTATATCGATGGCATTTCGTTAAGCGTCAGACATTTTGTTTTGAAATGTATTCAGGAGTAAGATGTCATCAATAGGCTTAACTTTCACAAAATATATGCATATACGTAAAATTATGAATAAACAAAAAGTTTTATAAAAAAATTAATGAAAAACAATTTATGGAGGTTTCAAAATTATTTGCTTATTATTGTACCAAATAAAAGTCATAATAATTTAAAATAAATAACCGCAACATGTGCTGTATAAATTGTGGAGATTTAAGATTTTATTTTAGGCGTTTTTCCATTTTTTTCCAATATAGGGTTATAGACAATTATAAAACCTTTTTTCACTAGAACCAATTAAAAATAAACTACCCAATTAACAAATGATCATCCCAGGTAATATATGAAATAGTACAACATAAGACAAAACGAAAATAACTCAATCACATACAGTACCCACACCCATATTACATTAGCGTCGATGACTCAGATTATGTAAAGCTTTAAAAAAATAATCTGGAAAAACAAGACTGATCGGAATCGGAATCGTGATCGCCGAAGACCTTGGCACATAACGGACGAAACTTGTGTAGTTTAACAATTGAACTTGACGTGCTTTATGTTCTTTTACTTTTTAACCAATGACAATGGTGCGTAATCATTGAATGTAATGTTGTGATTATTTCAAATATCGCTGCAGCAAAAGAACTAACCAATAGGATATCGGAGTGTATTTTGATCGACGACATACAGTAACAGCCTGTTAATGTCACACGGCTGGGCTAAGGCCTCTCCTCCCTTTTGAGGAGAAGATTTGGAGCTTATTCCGCCACGCTGCATACATTGTGGTAGAATACACATGTGGCAGAATTTCAATGAAATTAGACAAATGCAGGTTTCCTCACGATGTTTTCCTTCATCTTCGAGCACGAAATTAATTATGAACACAAATTAAGCACGTGAATTCAGTGCTGCTTGCCCGGGTGTGAACCGACGATCATCGATTAAGATTCACGCGTTCTAACCACTAGGCCATAACGCTTTACATACGGCGATAGACGAAATGAAATACTTCAATCTACAAACAACTATAAGTTGTAGTTCCGAATAGTTTTTTTTTTTTTATAAAGGATTTTCATATACTTAATTTGTGTTTGTAATTCATCTTTTACTCTGCAGTGAAGGCATAGTATAAGATGATATTCTGCAAAATGTATACCAAGCAGCATTTTAGCAGCGTGATAGATAATTTCCAGCCTTTTCCTCAAGGGGATATGAATCCTTAGACCAACAATTGGACATTTTACCTACAGTACATATTACTATTGAAATCACATGATAATGTTCAACTCGGTTAAAATGTAAATCGGAATTATTAGTGACGTCTAGAAATATAATAACAAAGGCCGCGCTCTATCAGATATCCGTACAGATATATGCTATCTGTCAACGTTCCAATTGGAGCGAAAATACTCGAATATTTTTTTGTAGTTCGAATCACGATAATACTAAATCCAAATACTCGTCGATGACCATTCGTTACAATCATGAATCGTTTCAATAAACAAAGATTATTCAGCCCTCACAAGATATCATTTAAATAAAGTATTTACATTTAATTAAAAATAATTTCGCTATATCAATAAATAAAAGATATATATATGTCGTATAAATTCTAATAAGACATCTTCGCATATATGCATGCATAATTATTTCCTGCTGAGTCAGCATCAACAGACAATGTCGGTTTGGTACAAACCGCAGTTCAACGCTATAGTCCAGTCATTTGTTTTTTTTTTCCATATATATTAGCTTTCCAATCTCCGCAGACATGTTGCCGTGCCTTTAGTGCATATTTCCATTGTTTGATTTCGTTTAGTAGTTACATGTGAGTGTATGTTTTTTAATTGCAAACAGTGTCACAAATAAAATTTCAAGAAAATTTTACGGTGTTTTGAAAATCGGTCATTGTATTGATTTCGACATGTTCTTTTCGAATAACACTTTGCCACAATGTATCTTGTCCGCTCGTGCTATCATATTAAAAACCTGCTTTTTAACACCAAATGGCTGTACAATATTTGAATCAGGTGCGTGAAGAGACAATATTCAACTCTCGATCGATCAAATATATATATATATATATATATATATATATGGTTAATCTTAATATCCATAACCTACCAATGTGTAATTCGACCCACCAAATAATTAGATAATTATTTATTGTATAGTATATTTATTATACAGCTATCTAGCTACATACATAACTATGTAAATACTATACAATACATATTTTTTTAAACAACATATCTCCCCAGACGCGTGACTTTGGTTTGTCTTTATATTATTTTGATTAAGAGCAACACAATCGCAACCTCAGAATTTTAATTGCCTTTATACCAAATCTAAATTGTTCCAAGTCCCAATTATAGTAAAAATATTTTAATGACATTAGCAAATTATACCCTTGCTCGTAACTGTATTTATCTTACATTTATATATATATATAGAAACAGGTAAATTATATAATGAAAAAATTGCGACCTCGCAAGTTTCTCTTATGTACTTAATTAATTAAATGTTCTTGACCTATACTTAGCCTACTGGGAATTTAATCTCTACAAAACATAATATACGTATCATAATTCTCGTTATAATGGGACTGTATTAAGAATCCAGGCAAGACTCGAGCTGAATCATCACAACTGTACTTGACTGATAGGTTAGCAACAGCCTCCAACGCGCATGTGTGCAATCAGGGCACGGCGCAAGCGCAAGGCCGCTTTTTAATTGCTACTACTACGTTACTCTTCGTGATTTAAGTTTCATCATTTATTCGTATAAAATTATAACTATATTACTGATTTTAATATTTTGATATATTTGTAAACTTCAGTTCCGTTATCGTATTAATTGACCAAAAATTAATCTTAGTTAAATATCCTATGATACATTCAAGACTTTTATTATATTTTAAAACAAAGTTATCAGAAAATCTTGAAGAGCTTATACAGTATGCACTGTTTCGTTATTTTTTGATTTACTATAAATTTCTAAGTGAAAACTTCATTATAGATAGCTTTAATTGTATACTAATCTACTATTTTCGTTATGTGGCAGACGAGGTAATCCTTATCTATCGCCTACATTCCATTTTGTTTCTATGAATCGTCGAGGAACTCTTAATACGTTGGTATACGGTTGAAAATCCTTTGTATGTATATAATGTGAGTCATATTTAACATTTATGGTTACAACAGAAGGTATATAGTACGTGACTTGTGAAGTTATCCATATTTGGTTATTTAGTGCCGTGCTCAAAGTGCACGGAATGGATTTCAGCGATTTGTACATAGTTTAAATCGTAAATGACACTTGTATCAGACGCCCTTATGTGGTACAAGGAGTTTAGTGTGCCGAGTGGAGATTGTATTTAGTCATTAAAAAAATATATCTTTGATATTTAGTTAGTCAGGTTATTATTTTTTTATAAAACCATATGATACTTAACAATTGTAAAAAGGTACACTAAGAAAAGGTTTTATATTTTCATGGAAGGGCTACGCACGACAAATTTTCAATTTCATCAAGTGGACTGATTCAATGTATATGATTCTAAAATAAACAATAATATTTTCTATTTTTTAATTCGCTGACGAAGCTGCAACGGGTAGTTCATTTATCATTGCAGAGGATGTAGCCGATACATCGATAAGTATATGCAGAACGCAATGTACCTTTGTTTGTGCTTCTCAATGTTACATTGGAAATAGAATTACTCGTAATGCTTACATTTTGAAAAAGGAATACTACTATAGACTAGAAGACACAGATTAACTATAACATTCTAATAGACAATTATCGTTCGTTTCAATATTTATATCGAGTAGGTTTATGTATAATAATAATTAGCTTTACGCCATTAGACTCTCGACTCTAGTTAGGGCGGTTAGGTTGTTTTGTCCCGCTGGATTGAACCCACGCGCTACCGAAATTGGCTAAACAAACAACACATCTACGTGATTTATGAACACAGTAGATGAATACCGTAGTCTCTTATTACATCGAGTAAATTTGATTTATGTCGGTAAATATAATTAGCGTATGATTGGTATATTTTAAACACCCACGATTAAACACAAACTATAGGTAAAAATAGATAGGTATATTGGTAGGCAGATATTTAATAAAAAAATAAACATTCAAGGATACCTACTTGTAAGATACTTTTGCACCGAAAATTAATCGTATATTAAATACGTAAAGCCGTTGATCCTGTGCCTGAACTCTTTCCGGTCGTGTCGGATTGCCATCCCATCGGATTATGAGAGTGAGGGAATAGAGAGTGTACCTGTGTTTGCACTATAATATTTCATGCGCAGTTGACTGATCTCAGTTGAGATTGGCCGCCGTGGCCGAAATCGGTCTGGACGATATTATTAATATTAAATGACAATCAACATTCATCATCATTAAATATATTAACTATATACTAATATCCACTGAAAACTAACTTTATGACGTCAATCCCATATGTATCTTGAATAAAAAACTTAAAAAATAATAATTGTATATATAATTTTTTGTATTATTATCAGAAACTTGTTTATTACTCACTATATTAGTAGTATACGAAAGAGGGTTTGTTTATTTATTTGTGTCTTATGCTTTCACCACTTAACTGCAACCGATAATCATGAAATGTTTCATACACATTGTCACGTGTACACAAAAGGATATACGGTACCTAACACCTACCCCTGACACACAAGCGAACCCGTAGGCGGAATCTAATCATCTATATAATCTAAAAACGGGATACATTGGCTTAAATTTTTTTTACTTAAATTGATCTCAATCGATAAAAATATAACATTGATTTTCTTAAAAGTAGCTTAAAATAAGCACGTTGCTTATTATAAGTGAATATACTCTACCCTGATAGCCACGAAGTTCTTGATATGACAATCACATGTCATACAGATGACAAAATGCTGCCAATGGATAAGAATTCGTCGATTTTATGCTCACAACTTTTTTTTTTATAGAAAAGGAAGGTGGACGAGCATATGGGCCACCTGATGGTAAGTGGTCACCAACGCTCTTAGACATTGGCATTGTAAGAAATGTTGCCAATCGCTTAAATCGCCAATGCGCCACCAACCTTGGGAACTACGATCTTATGTCCCTTGTGCCTGTAATTACACTGGCTCACTCATCCTTCAAACCGGAACACAACAATACCAAGTACTGCTGTTTTGCGGCACTGTTTTGCGCCAGACGAGCTTCCACAAAGCTCTACCACCAGTAAAGTTACGATATACTAGGCGTTCCCGCGACTATAGCCGCGAAAATTTTTATATTTACCGAATACTCCAGAAAATCAATTACAAATTTGACATCCATCCAACAGAAATAGACATTTTTGTATGATACTTTTAGAAATGTTGTCACACCAAAATCTCTTATTTGCTTCATTTTAAGGCTTAATATAAAATAATACCTAGACGTTTTTACTATTTCACTGATAATTACTATCACGCTCGAGGGTCGTCAGCCCTGACGCAGGATACCACCTCGTCTCGTATCGCGACATCCGCTGATATGCCTATTGCATTACTGAGATTACTGTGGATGCAATGGGAGATAAAAAAGTGTTTAAAAATAAATTTAAATATTCTCCGCTTCGTCTATAATGATGTCTTTAAAAACCAGAAACAAATATGCGAGGAATGTCCTTTTTTTATTTTTTTTGTTTTTTGAACAAGAGTCCATATAATATTTTTCAATATATAATGTATTTCTATACGAAGTGTAAATAAAAAATGATGTAAGATTTTTTTATATTTAAATGAATCGCTTTAACGATTAAACGAATTATGTTTGAAGAAATCATGAGATGAAAAATGTGTCAAAAATCATATAATAGACAGTACTAACGATGTGATCAGCTTTACGATGAAATATAACCTCAAAACTGTTTTATTTACAGATACATTACTGAACGATCACATACGATACGATGACGTAACATGCGTTTGTATGTGATGAGTATGACATCATTATTATTAGGATGATGACAGAAGACAGACCTCATCCATAACATTAAGCCAGTAGCCTCACCATTCAAGGATAACATTGAGCTGTCAAACTATTGTATTACCTAGATTTTACATTGAAGATAAACATTAGATTTAAGTGTTCCATGTGATTTGCTAATAACACTAATTACGGTTCTTTGATTAATATATCTTTATTTTAAAAAAAACTATTCCCTTTAACTACTTATATCCACTTTAAATTTGGAAGCAAAGTTCCGATAACAACTTCACAGACATTCAAAACGATATTCTACACGAATCTATAATGAATATCATAGTTTATTCAAGATCTCGACCAGTATCGCGTCAATTCAATGTAAAAATTGTTTATTTGTGTTTACTCCTCCTTTAATAGTTGTCTTTATGTATTTATATTATATACCGACATTCAAAACGTTAATTTCACCTTATAGTATATTGAAATGATTAACAAAATTTTACTAAGAAATGCTATATTTTAGTACAATTTGTGAGAATTTGTAAAGGAAAACACGTCGAAAAAACCTTAATTTAGATTGAGTCATGTCAAAAATTCTATATTGAATGTATGAATATTTGTTCCATTAGTCTATACCCGTCTGATACATCATAAATTTGTAAAATTATTTTAATTACACATTCTCGTCAAATTTACATATTATTTAAATAAATTTTGATGATCCTTAATCAAAACAATCATGTGAACACTTACACAGTATAATTAAAAAAATAATTCAACTTGCAGCGGTAGATAAATAATTATTTTATTATACATATGTAGACAATCACTTCTAAACGCGCTGCTCAAATGAGACAGCGCTGTTTAGAGAAGAGAAACAAGTGGTAAATCTGCAATTTCAACCCTCAAGGATAGAACCTTTGTTTATATAGATCTAGGAGGAGGGAAGGGAGATCCAGGTATTAGGTTAGTAGCTTATGTCCTTTCTTGGGGTTCAAGCTTGGTTCATAGCAAATTTCATCAAAATCGGCTCAGTGGTTTAGCCGCGAAACAGATAGAGAGACGGGCAGAACCACCAATCGTGATTGTAAGAATAGCGTTATTAAAAAAAACAATAAACAGATAAAAATGTTTAAGCCGGATATTAAACGGAACTTATCTAAATCCGTTATATTTTTAAAATTACTGTTTAAAATATTAACAATATCTAATGATATGAATTGTGAATCACTCTACCCTATGCTTGAATAAGTACACTACTGTTTAACTAATATACAAAGCACTATATTTAAAACGGGTAGAGTAAACTCTATTCATAAATGCTTATTTCATTATCATCAGGATATGTGGACGACATACGAGAAATGACTGCTGGCGATTGGAAAATAAATGCCAAAATCGGGCCCAGTTGAGTGCCCTAGGTCTTTAAAGCGAATAAAAATAAACATTTACATATGTAACATATTTATATACTGTGAAAAAAGTATATACGCAAAGGATATATAAACGTTAATGTAACATGTGAAAGTAAATCCAAAACATTTTAATATTACTATCCAAGTTTACAAATTTACAAACGCTGCTTCGAATTGGGAGTGCACCTGCTCCGAGGGGACGTCACCTGCCGACTGACGATGGGGGAGGTACTCGAAGTACGTTCGAAGCGAGGCTATTCCGAATTTAAGTTCGTTCCGCTACAATCGTTGGAAACGATGCCAAAACTTTTGAAAACAATTTATTTTCAATTTAAATTGCTTTCTTTTGCTGTTTATGACAGTTGACAGACCACAAACAAACAAATACTTACACGAATAAATTTCACATCAATTAACCTACAAATGGACTTTATTTTTATGAAATATATCTTTAAAGATAACTCCAAATGTTAATGAGAAAATATAAAATCGAATTAAAAATGTAATTAATAAAAATACCGAAATACAAGTTAAAATAATTAATTACAACTTAAGCGTAATATAATTATGATATAAATGATATTTCAAAAACTCGTAATCGATCGTTTCAAAACAGTTACTTAATATGATCAAAATTGTATTCCATTATGTAGAACAAAGAAACACATTCACTTATTAATGGCATACAATCGTTTCTTAATTGACATTGCGACATATTTTCCAAAAATTCATCATCCAAAACTGATACCACAAAATAACGTAATGGATTGGACTATCTTCAAATTGAACAATTAACAAACGATTATATAATATACTAGAGTGTAAGCATCTATTTATCTATAAAAAATGTTCAAAGCAATTATTTAATGTAACTTACACGCCGTCTATTGTACGTTTATGGTACTAATCCAGAAACCTTCAAGATAGAGCCAACAAATCAATCAGATGACTCATGCGTGAAGATCAATCAGATGACCTAACTGGTGGTAGGGCTTTGTGAAAGCTCGTCTGGGTGGGTACCGCACACTCATCAGATATTCTACCACAAAACAGCAGTACTCGGTATTGTTGTACTCCAATTTGAAGGGTGAGTAAGCCAGTGTAATTACAGGCACAAGAGACATAACATCTTAGGTCCCAAGATTGGTGGCGCATCGGCGATGAAAAAACAAAAAAAAGGTATAGAATACGAACAAAAATATGCATTAACTTTAAAATATATAAGAACTCTTATTAGAAATACAAATCCGTGGTGACAATGTCTAACCGGTTTGAATTCAAGCGGAAAATCACTTACTTAAGCTGAGCTTTTTATTAAATATCTATAAATATTATTAATGTGACTGAACAAGTCAAAGGCAATCAGGAAAAAAAAATATCAACATTATTCATAGTCTTAAAACGAATCATCCGGTATGGAAAGACGGAGGTCGTTCAACGACCAGACAATATATTACAGTAATATTTGCATTCTGAGTCAAAAGAAATTGAGAAAGCCATTAGTTCGAAACATATCCGTCTCACAATAAAAAACCATCGCACGGTAAGTGACCGTCGCGTCGCCTTATGCGTCACACCTCACCCTTCACGGCGAATGAACATATTCTGATGATACTATTCTATTCCTTAAATCTATCGTGTTACAGATAATTTTCCCATCTCTTTATATTAAACGTTATACGACAAACTCTAAGTAATATCATTTTAAGTGTACAATAAGAAACTTTTAAGACCTAAACCGATACAATATAATCGATAATTTATTGTAAAATTGATTATATAAAAATATACGAATAATTAATTATATTATCATGATGATTAATATTTAGGTAAGTGTCTAAACGGCACTGAACTACATAAATAAAATTATATATTACATTGATATCAGTTATTTGAGATTAGTGCCACGTAAAATACCATTTACAGGCTCAAAAAGCAGTTTTGTATTGTAATTTTAGAGGATTAAATCAATGTTTAAAGCTACGACTGCAAACAAGAAAGTCATTGATTACCCTTTTTTGGCAAGTATAATATATTTCTCAGTTGGAAATCAATTAACCTGGAACCGATACTGAGTTATTGAAGATAGCAATCAAACATCAAACAACACAAACTTCAATAAACCTAATTTAATTACGATGTTATTCAAAGCGTTAACTTTACTTTGTATAATTAGGTATTCATGATTGTTAACCGATAAATACCGAACATCCTTTTTGATATTTATAGCTACGAACTATCAAAGATATTTTTACTGGTGTGCCTCCAAACGATTCACCTCTTATACCACTTCTATCGCATTAAAGTGTGGCCACACACATCGTTCTAATGAAATTTTAACGAGGTATACCAGTAAGAATGTGGTGTGCTTATGACATAGCTTATGGCATTCCTATATAACCTTAATTAAAATATCAATATTTTTTGACACTATACCTACTCAAAAATCATATTATACATGTTGAGATTAAAGAATGTTTGAACAGGACAGATGTGATTTTCTATCAAATAAAACTAGTTAAGTATATACATAAGTCGACAACTTTGTTTGGTTCTTCTCTTAAATGGTTCAAACTTTAGGTTTAGGACCAATTAGTTCAGTCAACACTTTCTTATACAATAATTCAAACAACAAAGGAAAAACAAACAATATTTCATCGCTTATATTTTAATGGTCAATTCATATTCAATATTAATATATATAATAATATTAATATGTACACTATGTAATCAATTAAATATTCTGAATAGCCTGCAACTCAACCACAATGCAACCTATACCTTTAATATTTAATTTAAAAAGGGTATCAAAAATTAAATAATCGTTAGAATCATGAATATAAACAAACATTCAAAATACCACTTTTCAAACCGTTTATGGATTCGGTTAAATTCTGCGTATCGCGGATTTTTCTAAAGCTTTCATCAGCCGTGACTCACGTGTGATACAATTCATCCGGAGTGGAAGGCATTCAACGCATGCGCTCTGACTCATTGTCATAACGTTACCCTAAAGCCTTTGATTTTATGACTAGTAACATGAAAAATGTTTTGAACCTTAAATCGACTGTACAATTCTAACATTACTGTCCAGTAATTTTTCAGCAACACAAGTGTAAGAACCTGTTAATATCAAGTCTATAATATTTGATGACGCTTAGCTTTCTTCAAATCCGCTGACTAATTAAATACAAATTTGTTTCCTTAAATGGATTTTCAAGTTACAATGACTCACGAATACCACAATTACGCACATTTCTCCTAAAGCTATTATTGATTCACCGCTCGAGATATAGCTCGCTAAAAAAACGTATGAGGTCGATCCAATTGACTTCGTCACACGATGGCAAATCGATTGAATCATAATGTAATTAAAGTTGGATTTTTCTTTGATGAATGTTAAAATAAATTAATTTTGATTTTTTGCATAAATACAAGTATAGTTCCGATTTTTTGCCATAAAAATACTGAATATAGTGAATATACCATATGCCGGTGCCTATACGCTGGTGCAGTGCACCACAATCCATGCCGTTGTACGGTGCACCCATATGGGTGGCCGCTCTGACCACTCAGAACAAGGCCCTTGAGAAAGGGATAAAGTAACTCATATTTATTTTAAAATAAAACCTGAATTAATATAATAGTATACATCGACACTCTTCTTACTTGTTGAATATTTTAAAGACGATCTGATCATAACACTTCATAATTATAATTAATAAAATAAATTATAAATAAAAATGGTGAGAATTTATTTAATTTAAAAATTAATTTAATTTAAAAGGAGAAATCGTGTTAAAAATAAAGCCATTACATTATCTATATTATGTAGCAAATACGCTAATATTCTCACAGTTTATTAGTCATCGACCCCAATTCGTAATTCTGCGTAGTTCGCGATAATGCGAAAACGAGGTGTAATGTTTTGCGTACGTTAACTTACTCGGTTGCTTGTTTTTTTTACTGCTTGGCCCCTTTGTACATGACTTTATTCAAAACATTACAACGCTCATGTAACGCAAGAGTACAGTAGACTAACAGCCTGTTACTACTCCATTGCTGGAGTAATATATATGTGTATACTTTTATTGAAAACGATTGAGTTCTTGCGGGATTTTAAGCCTGTGAACATTTGTTAAAATATTCGAATCAAACAATTGGCCTATCTCGACTTTACAATCTATTGTTGCCTCATCAATATTTATAAAAAAAAATCCATATTACCTACCAATTACCTCAGAGAAATAATTACGAATAAGATTTGTTAATATATTTTTTTCGCAATCGACCAGCCGATTTTTCTAACAGTTATTTAGCTAGAACGGTTTGTTTATCGAAAATAAAATAAAGTAATTTCAATAAATAAACGATAATGTTACAACGTAACGACCACAGTGCCAAAGCCTTTGCAATAACTCTTTGTACTTAGGGAGCTCCGGTATTTTCCAAGTCCATTATCCTTGAATCCTTTGGAACACGTCCAAAATTTGACTTTATTGATAATAAATATTAGCAAGATCCTGTTTATGGAAATACCGTACGATTTTTTTCCTTAGTATATTATATCATATGAAAGGCATTTATGTCTTATCTATTACATTTTTATGTTATCAAAAATAGCTTTGAATAAATAAAAATTAAGACAAAAAATTGTTCCAAATACGAAAAATTAAAAAAGTTTCTCTCCAAGAATCATGTACAATAAACTTTAACGATCAGAAACATCGAAGTGCATAAGAGCAGGGATAAAGAACGAGAGACATAACAAACGTTTCGACGATTGTTCGTAACATAATACTGGGCTAATTGCAGCTGGTACAGATCCGCATTCGGAGTACGGTGAACAAGAGAAAACGCGAGACGTATTCAAGTAGCGATAGTTACATTTGCGTAGTACTATCGTTGCATGTTCGATCAATTATTCGAGAAACACAACATTTATTATTCGTTACTATATTTCTAACCTACGCCATATAAAATATACCATTGAATATGTAATATATATATCTCTTATTATAACAATCGGTATACAAGTAATCTATAGTCTCACTGACTTTGATGAAGTTTGGTATACGACAAGCTTAAACCAAAAGGACGTACAAGGCTTTCTTTATTAATCTTAACACCTGACTATACCTTTTACTATAAATCACCTATTTTACAACAATAATAATTAACAACGTTTCCTTGTCTTGTATATAGAGAAATCTATCATGAGATTGATTAGTATTCTACAGCACTTCCTGACAACTACAGTGACAGCTAAACCCGACAGTTCCTTCTTGTTACCTAGTACGTTACGTACTTAATTCGAGACTTCATTTAAGACGTATCTGAGGAGCGAAACTACTTATTTCATCGAATGATTACTATCAACCATCTAACTTGTACATTTAACTGACCAATCACATTGACAGTATCGCGTATATTATAATCAATTTGCACCAATCACTTTCCTTCGTGTATTCTCCACTCTAGAGGATATTGGAAAAATAATTTATCTCTATTAGACATATCTAATGCTTTAAAGTAATATATATTGAGTTAGTGAAAAAAATCTATCGCTAAATCTATTATCTGGTAGGTCTTTAAAATACGTGCAATTAAGTTTATTTGCCCACCTTGGAACGAAACTTTATCTCATACAGAATGAAAATTACTCATGAATTGCCGATTTAAATTATTACTTATTTATATTTTTCGTATTAGTATACAACATATATCATTTCAGGTTTACTTTACTAAATTGATGGTTACCGCTTATAAAAATATTTTGAGCTTGGCGCTTTGTTTATGACGCGAAGGCAAGCGAACGACCTCCGAACATTCGTTAGGGTTTTACGTGTGTCGTATTTTTTATTAAATATATATAATTAAATTAATTATTAAAATTGAATATATCCTCTGCTAAGAACAAAGACCGGATCAATTAACACTAATGTCATTATTTGATATCGAGGATGTACGTGATGTTTATTACCTGTATTGCATTATCATAATTACAAACAAAAACAATTTTTTTTTTCAAGCAATTCAGTAGTTTTAATAAGTCATATTCAAGAATGCACCATAATGAATAAAGATCACGTATATTAACAATTAGATAAATTTTTCGCTAATAAGACAATGTTATCGCAACACGATCAGGGCCTACTGTAGGGCTATTTTGAAAGAACTAACTCGAAAGTCAACGCAAGAAACGGTCGTAAAATATCAAAGTAATATGCGACATTGACCTTGATAATTAAAACATTTCAAGAATACACGCATCAAAATGGCATATCATAATAATTTGTAACAGCCTGTGTAAGTCCCACTGCTGGGCTATAGGCCTCCTCTCCTCTTTTTGAGGAGAAGGTTTGGAGTTTATTCCACCACGCTGCTCCAATGCGGGTTGGTGGAATTCACATGTGGCAGAATTTCAGTGAAATTAGACACATGCAGGTTTCCTCACGATGTTTTCCTTCACCGTAAAGCACGAGATGAATTATAATCACAAATTAAGCACATGAAAATTCAGTGGTGCTTGCCCGGGTTTGAACCCACGATCATCGGTTAAGATTCACGTGTTCTTACCACTGGGCCATCTCGGCTTTATCATAATAAGTCGGTTGTCAACTGTTCAAGAGTGAGTTCTTACAGAATCTCATTGCTGGATTGTATTTATTTGTTCATCTATCAAATCCTATATTATTAACTTTGAGTAACACTTTATGACAACTCGTTAAAACAGTAATTTCCTTCGAAGATTTATCATGAACAATAAAAACGTTTAAATCTAAATATGTAAACATATTTTTAGAGAGGAATCATCGTCAATTATTTTCATATATAACCATTTTTCAGGACTAACATATATGTAAAAAAATATATTAATTTTAATATATCTTCTAAAACGAGTTATCTCACTTGTAACGTATTTAATTGTGTTTTCCTTCAGTGACAGCCCTGACAATTAGCAACGCGGTACGTTGACTCCAATGTCAGTTATTTGCATTAAACAATGCTCTCATCTTTATTAAAATACGGCAATATTTGGACATGGTGAGCTGTATTATATCTTAAAAGAAGATTATTTTCTTCTTAAACCATTTTTTTAATCATACCAAGGAAAACCTAAATTATGTAAATAGATACACCGGTTCTATTTTTGAATTTATTATATATATTTTTATTACATTAACGTTAAACTTCAAACACTAATTCAAAATTAACGACTCGAACGAACGTCTCGATATTGACATATGTCGTCGGATTTCATTTAAAAAAAAAACCGACCATATACGAACCGTTACCATGAGTCACGGTGGAGCAAGACGAGCAAAAGTTACGTTACGACCTACGAGCATTGTTTTAAAAGTTTGCGTCGTCGATTCGGTTGCGACACGTTTTTAAATTTCCGGACGTAATTGTCGCGAGTGTTAACGTTGTTATACCATTAGCAACGCTTACATACACAACACTATATGTATTGTTGGTACTGTATACAGTACAGTGGGCTAAGGCCTCCTCTCCCTTTTAATGAGAAGGTTTTGGAGCTTATTCCACCACGCTGCTCCAATGCGGGTTGGTAGAATACACATGTGGCAGAATTTCAGTGAAATTAGACACATGCAGGTTTCCTCACGATGTTTTCCTTCACCGTCAACCCGAGATGAATTATAATCACAAATTAAGCACATGAAAATTCAGTGGTGCTTGCCCGGGCTTGAACCCACGATCATCGGTTAAGATTCACGCGTTCTAACCACTAGGCCATCTCGGCTTCTTATATACTGTATACTGCAATAAGTAATTTGTAGTAGTAGTAGTGACAGCCTGTAAGTGGCACACTACTGGGTTAAGGCCTCTTCTTTTGAAGGTTTTGGCGCTTATTTGTGATATGGGATAAGGTCGGTCGCAAACTATTTCATTATTTATATATCCAATTATTTTATTTAATTAATATCCAAATTCAGCAAATATTTACATAACCGAAGAAGTAAAATTCTCCATTTAACAGTTTACTAATTTCCATCGTAGCATTCTATTTATCACATTTAAATTGTAATGTATTCAATATTCATATTAGATATATACACATAATACAGAAATGTCGTCAAGTCGCGACTAAAAATGATCGTATTTAGACACAATCCGATAAAACGGCGCCAACGCAGTAATTGAATTGTCTTATTTCTGTAA